>CM076578.1:1928938953-1929585381 GCA_034641835.2 Pinus albicaulis | reverse complement strand
TGATCAGGAGCTCAGGACCAAGTGTTGTAAATTGGTCAAAAATGAAGATGCTCAGAACTAGTTGGAACCTGAACGACCGGATAGTGCTCGTCTTCCTGATTCCGGCACCGTGAACGGTTCGAAAAATGGTCTCCGTATGAAGAAGTTATTCAGCTTCAAAGTTTTCTCAATTTCCATTAAAAAAGGGCAAATTTGGCTTGTGGAAAATTTTATTAAAAAAAGAATATTCCGCAGAATATTCTGGGAATATTCCATGGAATATTCCATGGAATATTTTGGGGAATATTCCCGTATCGGCCAATCAGGAGGCGCCACGTGGCTAGCCCGGAGGCCACCACGTGGGCCCCAAACGTGGAATGGAAATGACATTTTAAAATTTTGTTATGGTTCGGGCTCGACGGGATTCGAACCCCCGACCACTCATACACCAACCAAACGTTTTTACTGCCAGATCACAGGTTTGATTCTTGTTATACGTGGCGGGCGGAGTATATTTAAAGTGTGTTGGTGGTTTGGGCGGGGCCCGAAGGGGGCCAGCCCCCATTGCATAGGACCTCTTCCACAGGACCTCGGCGGAGAAGATTCAAACGAATCCATTGGCGCGGGCGGATAAGGTTGAATAACCTTTGGATATGGTATTTTGTTATATGGTTAACGTTGATATTTAATACAAATAAAACTGTTACAACGTATTTTCATAACCGCCATATGAACGCCACCATTCAACACTAAATGCCGACCTAACCGCCCGGAACGTACTCGTGTCTCCCTAATTGAGCGCTTCCTCCTATTTTCATGTGTGTTAATCGTGACATCTTCCACATTTAGTGGAGTTTCCTATGTAGCAGATAAGGTCAAGAATGTGCGATAAATTTTGATCGTGGGAAGGCCTTGAAGATGAATATTTTTTTGATTTTGAGTGTAGAGAGCATTCTCGAGCCGTTGGAGGGGTCTCGTAGTTATCGTGGTATTTTATCTGGATTTTACAACGCTTTTGTTGGCGCCTCTAGATTGGTAGAAATATTGCTGCATTGGGCTACCTTCCTCCAATGGAGGTGAATTTGTAGTCTATTTCTATTGATTTGGATCTTCTGAGTCTGTTTTAGCAGTCTATTTTCTCATTAGAGGAGTTCTTACAGTTGTAATCTCATTTGCACCATTTAATCAAAAGAGCACTGAGCCTAATTAGAGGCTTTTGGAGCAGCGGAGGTAGCCCAAGAGAGGGGTGAACCGCTTTAACAAATATCTGCTGTTCATGTGTGTATTATGGCTGTTTATTTCCAGAATTTGATAGTTTAAACAGTAATATTTCATGAGCATGCTTTTCTAAAACAAGTTTATACAGGAAGCAAAACTTGTTATTTTCTCATCAAACCTCTTCACACAAATTGCAGAACATATACTCTTGCTTATTCACATTTAAAACAGATCATTGAACACTTTGAATTTAGAAACAAAAGATTTTCATTGATTTTGTTATTTGTGCTTATATTCTATTTCCTTAGACAGAGTCTGTAGAGGGCCAGGTAGCCTCTGGAACTCATCCTCTCTTTAGAGGTGACATGTCCAGTGAATGCCCCTACAGTCCATCTCTGTATGGGAAATAGTTTATTCTCACATTAGCAAGAGGTCACTTGGAGTTATGGCTCAATTTAACATTATGAGTATTTGCACAAACCAACCTATTCAGTCAATTTGAAATTATGAAAATGGATACCTTGCACCCTTAAACAAGTACATTCCATTTTCAAATCAGATGGTATCAGAGCACTAGGTTTGCTTGACTGAAGAGAAGGTTGCAAAGTTGGTTTGCTTGACTGACATCACTAGCTTGATTATGTAGCTTGAAAGGTGTCTTAAGCAGTGTTGAAGATTGACTGCTTTATTATTCTGCAAACTACTTGTTGTTTGAGTTTGCTGAAGCTCTTCTTTTGTTCATTTTTATAATGACAACTTCCATAAGTGAGTTCTCAAAATCGTCCTCCTTCACAAGATTTTTTGATGAAGGTTTGAAGCAAGAATTTTTCATCATGGTGAATATGGTGAAAGAAATGTATGAGGATGAAAGAAAGAGCTCTAGACTTCAAGAGCAGTTGAATTCCATGAGGGAAGAGAAGCAGTTGCTTTCTGACCATTTGCAGGAAATGGAAGGCCAACTTCGTATGGCAAACATGAAGCTGGAAAAGATGTCTGAGTTGGAGACACAACTCCTGATTTCTAAAGAAGCCTTAGCCAAGTATCAGCTTGAAGAAGAGGTAAACAACTCTAGTTTGTCTTCAAATTCTTTTAAGAATGTTTATGAACTTGGTTCTTTTGAGAAACATACCAAAGGCATAGGGTCCAAGTTGATGTCCAAGATGGGATATGAAGGAAAAGGACTGGGAAAACATGCACAGGGTATAGTTGAGCCAATAATGGTTGAGGTAAGGCCTAAGAATTTGGGTCTTGGTTATGGACAATCTTATGGAGAAAGTTCCAAAGCAGCCATGAAGGAAGAAGGTGTGCATCAGCATGCACTGGAACAAGGGAGTGGTGAAAGCTCTAAATCCATTGATGGGATTGATAGTGTTCCAAAGGGAGCTTCTTCTTCTTTTGATTCACCTCTTCATGAAGGTAATGAAGGTGAAAGAGAAAGGTTTAAATCTGATTTCAATCATATTTCCTTTGATCATGTAAAGCATGAAAAATTTCCACATAAGCATGGGAAAAGAATTGCATGTTCTTTTTGTGGTTTGTTTAACCATAGTGTTTCTAGATGTTGGAAAAGAATGGCAACATACAGGAAAATTTTGAAGGAAAGAAGGCAAGAAGCCAAAGTTCCAATGAACAATGCAAATCATGCGGTCAAGAAGATGAACATGTGTTGCACTTATTGCCATAAGCAAGGACATACTGTTGAAAGGTGTTGGACTCTGAATCCAACAATGCTTCCACAAAAGTTGAAGAAGTGGGAGAAAGAGTATGGCAAGAATGGGAAGGAAGTTTCCATCATTGATATGTGTCAGGATGATACACATGTTGATATTGATGTGCAGTTAAAGGAATCACCTTTGAAATGGATTGGTAAGAAATGGTTAGAATTCTTATCCAATTAAAGTTGCATGTCTTTTGATTGAATGCATTTTCTTTGTTAAAGGAATGCAAGTTGCAAGATGGAAAAGCTGAGTATGAGACTCACTCTATCGTAGCGAAATTTATATTCATTTCAGCTTTGAAAGTACATGTACATGTGATTGAGGATCTTGTACTTTTGATTGTACTTAAGAGAAAGTTGAAGGATAAACTGCATGCATGAGAATGAGATGCATGAGCACAGGGATCATGATGATTTCCTTGTATTTTAAACATGTATGTGTGATTAACTTGAAGGGTTGATTACTTTGTTTTTATCCATGCATGTAATGTTATTGACTTGGAAAAAGTTAATTTGTTCTCCAAGATTGTAAACAGGAGAAATGATGAAGTGTTTCATCTTTGTAAAAGCTTTCTCAGTTGGAAGGCAGTTCTTCTTCTGGAATGGAGGTGCCTTGGATGGGCATCATGACAGTTGGCAAGTCCACATATTCAGGGGAATATTTCAGCTCATATAGCAGCAAGTTTCATTTCTGGTTCCTGCAATTTCAGTTTTGTCTGGCGAAAGAACTTGGTCGGGATTCGACAAGTACTTGGCGTATGCAGCAAAAAGTCGCCATGATGACAGTTAGCAAGGCATGACATTTTTTGGCATCAGTATGCTATTTTGGCTGACTGGAAGAGGATATTTCTGTTCCTCAAGTGTTGTACAGTTCAGTGCAGAGATTCAGTAAGCTTTTGGGGACCAAAAGCCCTCTCATTTGGGAGGTGTGATCAGGAGCTCAGGACCAAGTGTTGTAAATTGGTCAAAAATGAAGATGCTCAGAACTGGTTGGAACCTGAACGACCGGATAGTGCTCGTCTTCCTGATTCCGGCACCACGAACGGTTCGAAAAATGGTCTCCGTATGAAGAAGTTATTCAACTTCAAAGTTTTCTCAATTTCCATTAAAAAAGGGCAAATTTGGCTTGTGGAAAATTTTATTAAAAAAAGAATATTCCGCAGAATATTCTGGGAATATTCCGTGGAATATTTTGGGGAATATTCCTGTATCGACCAATCAGGAGGCGCCACGTGGCTAGCCCAGAGGCCGCCACGTGGGCCCCAAACGTGGAATGGATATGACATTTTAAAATTTTGTTATGGTTCGGGCTCGACGGGATTCGAACCCCCGACCACTCATACACCAACCAAACGTTTTTACCGCCAGATCACAGGTTTGATTCTTGTTATACGTGGCGGGCGGAGTATATTTAAAGTGTGTTGGTGGTTTGGGCAGGGCCCGAAGGGGGCCAGCCCCCATTGCATAGGACCTCTTCCACAGGACCTCGGCGGAGAAGATTCAAACGAATCCATTGGCGCGGGCGGATAAGGTTGAATAACCTTTGGATATGGTATTTTGTTATATGGTTAACGTTGATATTTAATACAAATAAAACTGTTACAACGTATTTTCATAACCGCCATATGAACGCCACCATTCAACACTAAATGCCGACCTAACCGCCCGGAACAGACTTGGCGGTTCCGCCTAATTGAGCGCTCCTCCTATTTTGGCGGTGTTAACTGCACATCTTCCACATTTAGTGGAGTTTCCTAAGGAGTAAGAGGCAGTTCAGTAAATGTGCCATAAATTTTGATTGGGAAGGCCTTTGAAGACGAATTTTTTTTTTGATTTTGAGTTTAGAGAGCATTCTGGAGCTGTTGGAGGGGTCTGCAGAGCCATCAGGGCATTCTATCTGCAAATTTTACAGCGCTTTTGACAGTGACTCCATCAGAGCTAAGGGGAAAGATTGCTGCATTGGGCTACCTTCCTCCAATGGAGGTGAATTTGTAGTCTATTTCTATTGATTTGGATCTTCCTGAGTCCGTTTTAGTGCCTATTTTTCTCATTAGTCAGTTCTCAGCTTGTAATCTCATTTGCACCATTTAATCAAAAGACACCGAGCCTAATTAGAGGCTTTCGATAGCAGAGGTAGCCCAAGAGAGGGGTGAACCGCTTTAACAAATATCTGCTGTTCATGTGTGTATTATGGCTGTTTATTTCCAGAATTTGATAGTTTAAACAGTAATATTTCATGAGCATGCTTTTCTAAAACAAGTTTATACAGGAAGCAAAACTTGTTATTTATACAGGTAGCCCAAGAGAGGGGTGAACCGCTTTAACAAATATCTGCTGTTCATGTGTGTATTATGACTGTTTATTTCGAGATTTTGATAGTTTAAACAGTAAAATTGCATGAGCATGCTTTTCTAAAACAAGTTTATACAGGAAGCAAAACTTGTTATTTTCTCATCAAACCTCTTCACATGAGTTGCAGAATATATACTCTTGCTTATTCACATTTAAAACAGATCATTGAACACTTTGAATTCAGAAACAAAAGACTTTCATTGATTTTGTTATTTGTGCTTATATTCTATTTCCTTAGACAGAGTCTGTAGAGGGCCAGGTAGCCTCTGGAACTCATCCTCTTTTTAGAGGTGACATGTCCAGTGAATGCCCCTACAGTACATCTCTGTATGGGAAATAGTTTATTCTCACATTAGCAAGAGGTCACTTGGAGTTATGGCTCAATTTAAAATTATGAGTATTTGCACAAACCAACCTATTCAGTCAATTTTCTTTATGAAAATGGATACCTTGCACCCTTAAACAAGTACATTCCATTTTCAGATCATGCTGTTCCTTTTTTTTCAAAGAAACAACATTCTTTTGTTGCTATTGTTCCTTTTTCAAAGGAACGGCATTTTGAGTATTTTTATAGTATTTTTATTTTTGCTGTTCCTTTTTCAAAGGAACGACATTTGCATTTTTGCGATCTATCGTCCTTCGTTGTTTCTTTTTAAAAAGGAACACCACTAGCATACTTTTGCTCTCCTTGTGAAACAGCTTATTCCTTTTGCTGATCTAAATTGAGGATGCTTCTTGCCCATATTCTTTCAAGTCTTTAAGATACAGCTATGTACTTGTGCAATGAATATAAAATCACAACATACCGAAATCTGCAAACCATAAATCGCTATATTTATAAGGCTCTGCATTGGCAAGAGGACAAAAGGAAGGACATACTTATTTCTTATCTTTTGTTGTCATTGTTTTACTAATTTTGCCCTGATTGGTTATCTTTATCATGCTGATCCCTTTAACCCTCTTTGATTATTGCTTAGGAATAAGAGCAAAGGGCTTATATCTTCCTATTGAGATGATAAGACTTCTTCCACCATTCCTACTCTTAAGGAGTGTTGAACCACCCTTTGTGTATAAATAAGGAAAAGTACTCTATGAAAAAGAAAAAATATGTGAACATGATATGTGAGATGTCAAATGCAGGATAGGGGGTCTCATCAAGAGCCAGCCTACCATGATCATGAGGATGGAAGTGAAGTGGCATTCCTACTATGGCCACCACACCAGGGATATGGTCCAAAAGGTATATCAAATAATCGAACCTTGGAACAGGAGGTCTCATCACGAGCCGGCCTGCCCACTTTTCACTCCTTCCTCGTGAATGGCATTATGGTTAACTGGTCACCAAGCCAGCATAATGGTCTACACTTTGACATAACAACATTCCTAAGTATACACAAAGGATCATGGTTCCAAGGGTGAAAAAACAACTTTGCCAAGGTTATGGACACCTGTCGGCAGCAGAGCACTGTTAATGGTATTGAAGTCACCTTGGTTACACCAATGGGTAAGATACTAATACTCTTTTGTTTCTTATATCCTAGGAACTAATCATATATTAATTCCCGATTTATACATCGCATGAACATTTATTATCACCAATCATGGCAAAGGAAGTGACCATGACCACTTGAGATTTGGAAAATACGACAGACATCCTATCCACTAGCCTCATATCATAACACAACAGCCTCTTACGTAATACGTGATCAACTCTCCGCCTCGATTTCGGTAATTCGTTGTCTTTCTAAACATGGCATAATTTCATACGCTGTTCCTTTATGACTCGGTTGCAGATTGGGTGCTGCTCCTTTATTTGACGGCTGGGACAGCCTATCATATTGCGGGGGGGGAGGTTAACCTCATTATTCCCTGAATTACGTGTCAGCTCACTATTCGGGAAAGATAGTGTACGACGGTATGGCATGGCTTAACGGCATGGCATTTCTATTTTTACACAAGTTGCTGTTCATAATCCATTTTGGTTGCATACTCTGTGTTTTTTTTCGAAATCTTGCGATTATCACCCTCTCTGTGTTTCAAACAGCACAAGAAGTTGTTGTTCCATTGAGAATCCACAGTGAAACCATGGGAGGAGGGGCAATTCGAAGCGAACCTCAGAAGTTGACAATCTCCGCTGCTGCCCGGGAGATCCTGGAAAGAGCAGGATGGCTGAATTATCTCAGTCGCCTGCAGGAGTCTAATGAAACAGTAGCGATGGAATTTTTGCAGAACCTGTAGGAGAATCACTCCACAGTAAGGGGGAAGCGGATAGCAGTCACCGACGATATAATTGCAGAAGTTTCGGGACTACCAGCCACCGGACCAGTATGGACACTAAAGAAGGAAAGATTACAGAAGATCATGGAAATTTTCCAGGACGAAGGCCAGAGCTTGACAATTAAGGGTAAGGGAGTTCTGCCAGCAACGCTAGGAGAACCCTGGACAGAATTAGCAAGAACAGTGCAGAGCTACATCACCTGCGAGGGGAGGAAAGACGTGGTAAGACCACGACATCTTAAACTCTTAGCTGTTTTAAAGCAGAAATGCTCTGTAAATCTACCTGCACCCAGATATCAAGCCCTGTATGAGATGCCTGAGGGGCAAACAGGTCAGTTCTTTGACTATCTAGTCGCTCATCATGGCTGTAGGCCTCCGCATGAGATTCGTTCTCCAGCCTATTCTCTCACTGCCTTGCATGTCAACTACAATGTTTTCATGAGGACATGAAACAAGGTAAGCAGGGGGGTGTGTGGAGTACTAAAAAGGTATGCTTTTGATGATCATTTCAGTGGCTTTTTAGTAGAATTTGTAAACCTTTTTGCATCATGAATTTGGAAAATGATAAAGAATTATAACAAAACATATGAGAGTTGATATGCAAGACTTAAACGCTGATAATTGTTATTTTTCTGTGCAGGAAAAGGTGAAAACGAGGATTTTTTGTTCCAAAGGAAAGGACAAAGACGAGATAACTGCTGTCCCTTTGAAGGGGAACCGAATGCAAACAAGGCTAAGCAGATCAAAGCAAATCGGCCCGGAAAAGGAGGAGAAGACACCAGCTCGGCGGAGAAGAAAAGAAAAGAGGAAGGATTAACAGTTTGGCAAATCCCTCAGGATCTTTGATCCTGAGGGATCGCTGCTTTATTTATCTTGTTACTTGGACATCTCCGCCGTCACCTTTATATAAAGGGACAACACTGTTAGCTTGAGATAGATACTTCTTATGTAATTTTCTGTTAAAAATCAACTTTGATCATCGAGTCTCGTTGAGAACTGGTTCATTGTACTTTTGTCTTATGCATTAATATAAGCTTGGTGATTATCTCATTTCTGCGTCTGGATTAACTTAAGGCGGTGTACCCTTGGAGGCTAAGGGCCCGGCCCCGGAGGACACTTGCTTCTGTATCACTACGATTTGATTTCTATGTGGTTTGCTTATCATTGTTATTCAGTAATCTGATATGCTTTATAAGTTGCTATTACATGCTCTGTTAAGATTAAATCATTAAGGTTTTTACAGATAGAATTGTGTATTGACTCTGCATTATGTTACTGATCCTTTCAGAGTTGATTGCATGTTATCAGTCTTAACCGAATATTCTTACTGTTCTGTTACATAGCTTTTGTACTGAACATTCATGTCATAGCTTCATCTGAAGTTGTGTTCTTCATGATTGTTGGATTCAGAAATAATGCTGTTCTATTTGGAAGCACAGTCGTATCCCTGTTAATTAAGATTGATCAGATTACTATTCCAGTGTGTTGTGTGCGTATATGATTTACTAGTACTGTTCCATAATTTATCAATAGTTAGTGCTGTTCCATTAGTGTGTTCTGCTTGATTTGCCTTAAGAGTGGAAGATTGTTATTTGATTGCGAAGAGTGCATTTGGGTTAATAGATTAAGTTTGGTTGCTGTTCCATTCCATTCCAGATTTGCTGTTCAATTCTTTATTTGTTGTTCCATTTTGCTATCTGCCATTCCATTTACTCGCATTTGTTTTTTTGGTGTGAGAGACGATCTAAGGCTCTAGTGAGCTTCGGCATTCACTGTCTAGCTCCCAGACCCGTGGTCTATGCTCTAATTTCATTTTCATAAGTTTCCAAAGGGATGGGTTATCGCTGTCGAACCCTTGACTGATAAGCTGCCTAGTTTTCTGAATGTGTGATTTATTCTTTTGAAGTAACTTAGTTATAGACAAGCATTCGTTTACTCTTGTATTTTTAAACATTGTACTACTAGCATTACTCTGACAAGTGATAGCCTCAGACTGAGACACTCTTTGGAATAAAAAAACGCTCCCGGATTGACATATTAATGTGAGGTAATTAGAGGTGAAAGAGACCGTTTTTATAGCTCTACAGCTTGGTATCGAATACGTCGCTGTTTAGAGCGAGAGGTATCAGGTTGAAAAGTTTGAGTTTAGAGACAAATGATGAAATCTCCATACCAATGATCAAATGATCCGATAAAAAATAGAGACTCGTCAGGAATTGATGGTTCCGACGTAGTTGACTTATTATCAGAGGGAAGGTCACAGGGAAGCTTGGCCAAAACTAAAGACTTTCTTTGAATTGGATTTGATGAATTCCAACTCAAATTCCTGCAAAATGACAATCCATTTTGAATATTTTCCCCCCAGCAATTGATGTGATAAGATATAAGTCATGGGGTTGCAATCCAAAATGATAGTATTTTTTTGGAGCAAGATACAGTGGTGAAATATTTGGACAGCTTGAATAGCTGCCAAGGAAAGCTTTTCTACGTATGAATACTTAGCTTCCGTATCATTGAGATTATGACTCAAATAGTATATTGGATGTTCTATCACATCTTCTACTTGGACCAATACCATAACAATGGTCATTTCTGTCGCGACAATATATAGGAAATAATCATTTTGATAATTAGGTGGATAGATTAATGACGCCTAGACAAGAGTATCCTCAAAAACATCAAAATAATCTTGCGCAACTTGGTCCCAATGGAAGGGAAACCCTTTTTTCAAAAGCCTAGTAAATCCATTAGCCATTTCAGTGTAGTTGGGTATGAACCTCCTTAGAAAGTTAGCCTTTCCTTGAAGTTTCTGTATCTGAAGTAAATTTGATGGTGCAGGAAAATCAAGGATGGCATGAACCTTTAATGGGTTGATTCAAATTCCTTCTTTTGAGATGAAGAATCCAAGCAAACGACCAGAACCAACACAAAACACACATTTATGTGGATTGAGGCGAATTTTGTAGTGTCGACAGCGTGAAAAGATGGCTCTCAAATGCATTGGGTGATCAATCTGATTTCGTGAATGCGCTGGTAAATCATCTAGACATGGTTGAACAATATGCTTGATGTCATTGAAAGCATAATCCATTGCTCTCTGAAAAGTTTCCCCAAGGTTATTTGAACCAAGCGGAAGTTTCTTATAAGCGAATGTACCCTAGGGACAGATGAATGTTGTCTTATGTGGATCCTCTGGGAGGATATTGATTTGATTGTAGCCTGAAAATCTATCCATGAACGAAAATATTTCTCATCCAGCATAATCATCAATAATCTGGTCGATAAAGGGAGTAGGATAGTTTTATTTTGGACAAGCAAGATCGACATCCCGATAATCGATGCACACTCTAATGGTTCCTTGTTTTTTCATGATAGGATTGATGTTGGAAACCCACTCAGTTAGTGGAACAGGGTAAATGAAACCAAACTTCTTTGGATGAATCGGACGAAGGCGTTGACGAGCCGATTTGACATCAAGATACATATTAATAGTGTGTTCAACAATACTAGTATCTATGCCTGGCATTTCCTCATATGACCAACAAAATACATCGCAAAATTCACTAAATAGAGAGTGATATGATTCAAGTTATGGTGGAGAAAAAGATACACCGACACGAATATTTTCTACAACGCCTGGTTTGGTCAAAATATCGATAGAAATGGTTTCTTCAATATTTGATAGATTTCGCTCAGAATCAATTGTATTAATAGGTAAAGAATTAGAAAAGAAATTTTTGATTGATGGGTGATACAGTTCACTAAGATAGTTTTATTCATAATCAAGAATATGGGAATGATGATGATAATCTTCCCATGGTTCTCCTTATGACATCATAGCTTCCAAAACATTCTCATTTTTCAAGAACATTAAGGAAAAAGGATCAGAAGGGGTAACAAAATATAACGAATGATAAACCCAAACAACCGGCGACGTTGATTTCGGATTTGCCGCCTAAGCCAGATAGATTGATTGCTATGCTATCTCAATAGGGTTGGGCATCAAAAACTCATCCAACGTAACAATTTTAGAATCATCCATACTCTACCTTAAGCTAGATGGAGTGGAAGAGATCGTGTAGCAGGTCTCTATACCTACAATTCCTTCTGACATTGCAGGCGACGGTAATGCAAAGGTTCCCATGAGAGTGGAATCCTTTAGGAGTCCTACATCAATGTTTTGAAGTGCAAGTTGGGGTGAGTGAAAAAAAAAAATTCTTTCAGTTACCTGCGAAGCAGAGGCAAAGAAGGATAGATGATTGGTGATTGTGATAGTACCTTTATATGGAAAAGTGATCATTCTAAAATATGTAGAAACAATTGCAGTCATAGCATATACCCATGGCCTTCCATGTAAAATATTTTAGTCAAGTGGTCCATCAACAACTTTGACATCAACATTCATTGTTTTTCCCCCTAGTTCAACATGTAGGTTTTTAATAATACCACAAATCTTCTATGTACATCCATCGAAAGCCTTCAACGTCATTGCTGATTGAGACAAGTGCGGCGAGCCAAGTGACTTCCAATAATTTAGAGACATAATGCATGTAGATGCTCCCTCATCAATAATAGTAAGATGAACAAGGTAATTGAGAACATTTACTTGTATGGAAAATGCCAATTCTACTGGTAGTTGCGGCACATAGCTCGTATGATTAAAGATGACAAGCTTAGAATCAGTCGGATCAATTCCACCAATAGCCAACAATAAAGCTTGCTTTTGGGAGGGAAAATTTTGTAATACCTTATGAGTAGACATAGTTGAAGGTGATTGAGCCAAATATTCAACTATATTATAATTTTTTGCAGCTCTTGCTCGAGGATTATATGTTGATTTATGAACGACTCCCTTTGGTGGCTTAATTGTCAATTCAGGAATAGCAGTAGGCGGTATTGTTTCCGTAGATGGATTCATAGTCGAGGCAGTAGGTTGATCAGTGGCCTAAATACCATATTCTTTATTACACATTGATACCAAAATATATGTTGAAGGTTTTGTGACAGATAACATTAACACTTCAAAACTAGGAGTTGGATCCATAGCAACCAAATTTGTGTCTGGATTTGGAAACGGGTCTGTCAACACAGCTGACGCATGAGAAGTCTTAATGATTTTTGAGACTTCAGCACATTGAGGAGAATCCCTAAAAAATGTTCCACATTATAGATTATGCATGAATAACAAGGTCTAGGTCCAGATGATTGACCAAATGATCTTTCCTGCGGGTTAGAAGTTTTCTTTTCCTTATTTTTCCCTTTTTTCTTACTTTTGGTTTGCTTGTCAATTTTTCCTCTGTCAAATGACATGACATTGATTTCGGAAGAAGGAGCAGGATCATATGCAGTAGTATGATGTGTTCTTGTAGTACCAATCAAGCTGTCTCTGACATGAGAGTCCTTTAATTGAGGAGGAACAGTAAAATTAGATCTCGGCGCGTTAGGAATTTTTTCATAGGGCGTGATAGACTGAGTATAAATCAAGTCTAAATATTGGGCATGAGCAATAAATTGCTCTTCAGTGACGATACCACCCTTAGCTAAATCCTCAATTATAAATGGTAACAGGGACTTAATGAACCACTCAGCAAGGAGCTGATTAGGAACAAATGTCTTAACCATTCTATGATGACGATGCCACTCATGAATATGATTAGAAATATGAATAGCATTAGTCTGTTTGAAATTGGTCAAGAGTTATGTTCCAGTTTCATATCGTATGGGTAACTAGAATTGAGTCAAAAAGATAGTAGCTATGGTAGTAAAATTATCAAAAGAAGCTCTAGGTAACTCAATGTACCATTTTGCAGTCGGACCTGTGACCATACACTGGAAAAGATTTAGTCCAACAGAATCATTATTCAGGGAGTTTGATGAACACCAAAAATGATAAGTCATGACATCAGTCAATGGGTCTTCCCAGGGTTTCCATTGAACTTAGGAATGTCTGAGGGTAATTTGTGAGGTATCACTGGCCACCAAGGAGCATAGTTGATTGGATCATTGGTTATCCGATTTAAATATGGTAACTCTAAAGTTGCAACAAAGGGAAACTGTCGATTAAGGTCAAGTTGAGAATAACCAGGGTATGATGGAATTTTTTGAGAAACAGGTCTTTGAGAACAAGCATAAAGAATCTATTGCTAGTAACCCAAATAGTTGTTGTTTTGATAAGCAAATGCTTGAGGAGTCTGTTGACCAAAAATTGGATATGATTCTTGTTGAAATAAAGGTTGAGGCATTTGTGCCTCAGGCTGCCAAAGGGTCTTTCTAGTAATGTTTTAACCCAAATTAGGATAACTTGGATTCGGTTGAGGATAAGTATAACCCGGTTGTGGCTGTGACATCCCATAATATGGTAAAATAGATTGTGAATAAATAATTCCAGGTATAGGTTGTTGTAAATTAAATGAAGGATTTGGATTCTGTGGACCCAATAATGGAGGGTATTGAGTTGAAGGACCCACTTGAAATGGTTGTTGTACAACATTTTTATTCTGTAACAGGGGTAAAGATGTATTAACAAGTGGAAATGGTGTGGGTGTAATAGGTTGAACTGGTTCATACGAGTGTACAACTGTTTTTGGTTGGATAGGCAGAGTGGGCTACCATTAACAAGCATTCATTTCGTCATTGGGTTGACCAAAAAGTGACAGAGTACTGTCATAGTGGGTGAACAAAGGTTGTCCCCCAGCATGAGGAGGATAATAGGACAGAAAATATTGCTCTCCAAATGCAGGGAGTCCAGTTGATATGTTACTGGATGTGTTAGCCACCTATAATATTTGTTATAGCAAAAGGTGCCTAAGACTTTTTGAGCCTTCAAGGAACAAATTTCATTGCTAAAAGTTGTTGGATCTTGAAGACTCCTGAAGGCCTCATGCCTCTGTCCAAAATCTTCATCTCTATTCCCACTTTATACTTTGAATTTCTACTGAAATCATGAGAAGAAACTGCTGCAAAATCATCATTTCCCCCCTTCTCTCACTCAAAAATAACCTCCATTTTCCCCCTTTTTCTCCACAAAACTCCTTTGTTTTCATGATTTCTCTTCTTCCCTTCATGAAAATCACTTTTACAAAGTTAAAGACTCACTCTTTAACCTTACCGAAACCCCCAAATCCATTAAAAACCTTGAAAAAATTCATAAAAAACAATTTTTTTATTACTATAGGCTTAAGCCCCCTTGGGCTAAGTCCTAACCACTTCCCCTCCATGTGCCCACACGTTGGAACCAAGTGCTAATCCTGTTCGGCGCTTATCACATCAGAAAGATTCAAATGCACAAGTCTTTGGCATGATTCTGTAGTTTCGATGTGATTGGCTTTGTATTGAAAAACCCCGAAGCGATTAGCCTTTATATAAATATCCTGTGGGCTCGCCTTCGCGTTTAAAACCTTGTAAATAATCCTTTCCGATCACCTTTTTCTTTTGTAAATACATAAAACCCATTTATCCAAAGTTTGATTTAAAAAACCAAAGTCATGTGCTATAAATATAAATGGTTAGATTAAAAATACCGATCGCACAATCGCATCGGAGAAATCCAATGGGTTGATTAAAAAAACCCGCATCAAACTTCCGATGCGATTGGATCTTATATATGTTAAACTCTCCCCTGCCTTTTTGTTTCATATGACTTTCCCCTTGAGACCAAGTGTCGAAGTCCTGAAGTGCTCAATCACATCGCAATATTTCAAATGGGTTGGTTGAAAGACCAAGCCTGAGGCTCCGATTGCGATTGGCTCCTTTGAATATATATGCCCCGGGCCCATTTTATTTCATATATCCAACGGCCCTGCAATCGGGCGCCAGCCACTTCATATATAAATATTTCCGCCCTGATCCACCAAAACCTTTGTTTTTTTTAAATTTTTTGGGTTTAAAATAATATAAGGGTTTTCCGCCGGTTCTTTATAAAAACTAATCCCGACCGTCGATCTAGGACCAATCCAATGGCCCGCGCAACATCGCATCGCAAGTTTTAAATCACATGTATTTGATTTGTTCCCCCGATGTGTCATCCCTCTGATTCACTCCCCACCGTTGATCTGATCCTCAGATCAATGGCTATCACTTAATCGCCTCTGCCCTCTCGATCGCACAATCGCATCGGAGATTTTCATCGCACCCCTTTTTTCCTTCCGCCGATTGCGATCCTTTGATTGGATCTGGACCGTCCACTTGTCTAGATCAGACAGTCCCAGATCATTCCTGTGTTGTTTTATTGCCCTCCGCCTTTCGCCAAAAGGTTTTTGAATCAATTGCCACCGTTTATCATTGCTCGATCAATGGTTCCGTTTTATTCATTCCCTGCTCCCATGTTTAACCTCTTCTATGCAGAACTCCACCATTGGATGCTTTCATCCAACGGCTACGCTCCTTCCCCACCTTCTGAAGTAGTTTTTCCAAATAAACGCAGGATTTTCTAATATTTTGTGTGTTTTGCAGGGATTAATGGTTTTTTCATTTATTTGAAAGAAATGCCAAAGGCTGGGAAAGACGTTTCCCGTGCCTTTTATTTATCAATGGAGACCATTTGCAAGGATCGGATTCAACGTTTTATCAATGCTTCATGGGAATTGATGCCTTTAAAAGCCCAGCGCGGCCCTGCACATCGACAAGACACTATTTTATTAAAAAAACAGTTAAAGAGTATCAGTGTTGAAGAACAGAGCACAACAAAGCAGAAGATTGAAGACAGATATGGGAATTACGGCTAAGAATGATTACCAAAAGCCTAATTCCCAGAATTAAAACACAATTAAAGGAACATCATAAGTGTTTAACAGGCAGAAAGGCCTCCACTGCCACATTTGAGGTGAATTGATTCCTCAGCTACCATAAGTGCCACATGTGCCTCAAAGCATTCAAAACAAAGGCCGAAGTTATTGAGCAGAATCAGATATTTTTCCTCAACGCAGCCAGGGAGTTACTTCTGTAAGGAAATAAATGCAGAAATATCTGCAGAGTAACTCCAAACATGACACCAAGCCTCAAAGTCAATAAAAGCTCCCACCGAGTTTTATTCATAATTGTAAAATAGTTAATATAGCAATCCACCTGTAAACTTCTTCATTAAGCCCCTCAAAAGGCCAAGAAGTCTTGAATCTGTATTAATTGTCCTTAAGATCTTTTGTTAGATCTCACCTCCTCGTCCTTCTATAAATACTTCTGTAGAAGATGAGAATCTATTGGTTGCAGAACTTTGAAATACATTTAAGCTTAAACTTCTGACTGTAAATAGTATTCTCTGGCCCTTGGAGCTCTACTTGTGATGGATAAGTTAGGCTGAGATGTGTATATGATTGTTAAACTAAAGCACTGGACTTGAAGTTGTAACTGGTTTGGAGCATCAATACAAGCTGATTTATGGGATCCTGGTCTATGTTGACGGTGATGTTTCTCTAATTGTGACTTGTTATTTTGTTTCTGTTTTCATTGTGTTTCATATTCTCTTATAAAGAACAACATGCATAGAGTTAGGATCTACTGTACAGCAGTAACCTTCTCTGACTGAAAATATTTATATATATGTTTTCTTCCAATCTGTGTTATTTAGGAATGATTTAATTCAATTTAAGCATAGGAATGTTGGCGTTCCCTCATCCTATTGCCTTAGCTTAATATTATTCTTGAATGTTATGTTCAGTATTAGTTAAGTAGAGATGAACTATGGAAGATATGGTGTGCCCTGGTCCTAGTTTTATCCCCAAAGGCTGTCTGAATATTTCCCTTGGAATGTGTTAAAAGCTGGCTAGTTTAGAAGTACTTACCAGATCTTAGGTCATTCTGTGTTACCTTTGTGTTGGTCTTGAAAGTAACCAAGTAAAGCAAAGCTAGGAGAGGATTTGTGGTGAGCCCGACCCACTAGTTTCTACTCCAACAGTTGCCTTTAAGTTTCACTTTGTTTTAAGATATTTTCTATTGAAAGTGTATCAAAGGCTGGCTAGTTTAAAAGCACTTGCCAGATCCTAGTTTGCTTTTATGTTCTTCTTAAGTGTTTGTCAAAGGCTGACTAGTTTAAAAGTACTTATCAAATCCTGGGCTAATCTTTGTTCTGCATGTGTTTATTTTCCTTTCTTTTTGTATCATTTCATTCCATAAATAAAACTTCAAAGAGATCTTTAGACATATATGACTTGCCCCATGGATCACTCTTGCCTCTTGCTATTTCAATTAAACCCTATTGTGACTCAATAGCCCAATGGAATAAAACCTGCAATTATCTATCCTTTTGGCCGAAGTTTACTCTGATTTATTGCAACTTCTCACCTTTGAAACTCTTTGCATTCAGGACTTTCCACCTCAAACAATAATCATGCTCAACCATCCAAAAACTAACAAAACCCCTGGCCTTCATAACTAGCCTAATATCATTACCCCAAACTTCAAAGACAAATCCATCTTTGCACTTATCGGAGAGATCCCTCTCTGGATTCAGGAGGGCTAGATCCTAGAATCCCAAAGTTGGTTGAAACGATGTTGTTTCTCTGATCTGAGTTTGCCAATCTTGCTGATTACAGATTCCTAACATTTTTGGCGATGCTGCTGGGGACTGAGTGCATTTTATCTCACACACCCTTAGGCACTCAAAATACCTAGAATCTATGGTTAGATTGGTATTCAATACATGGTGGTGGATGATTAAACATTTTACCTCCTTAGGAGCTAAAAACTTCCACCTGGCGACTCCACACTCTGAAACTCCCAAAATACCAAATGACTCCACTAGTAGAAGACCCTGAACCGATTGACTAGACACAGTGACCTCTTTCTTGATTTAAAAACATGATTCCAGGGATACAACGAAGGTATGCCCCAATGAGTAGAGATCATATCCCTAGGTTTCCACACAAGATGCCCCAGGTGAATTGGGATGACAACCTACCTATTTTTCAAGGTGAAAAGTTTGATGACTCTCTATTACATCTCATAAAATTTCATATACATGTATGGAGGTTGAAAGTTGAATGGCATGAAGACTGCCTAATGAAAATGTTCATGTTAACATTAGAAGGAAAAGCTAGGGATTGCTATGAATGCTTAAGATATAGTAGTTTGTTTTCTTTAAGAGACCTTGAATATGTGTTCTATGAGAACTATAAAGAAAACACTACATCATTATCATTGGGTGCAATTTATTATGATCCATCAAAAAACATCACCCAACACATTATAGATAATGAGGAAGCTTTGGAAGAGATGCATCATGAAGATATTTTAACAGCCATTCATGAGTTTAATCTCCTATTGAAAAATTTTAAGAACATAGATGGATCATTTGAGGAAGAGATGACCCAAGAAATAAAGAACATCCCTCAAGATATTCTTGGAAACTCAAATATTGATTCATCATCCCTTATAGCTGAGGCTCAAGAAGACATTCAGCCTCAAAATTAGTCTTCACAAGAGACAGAGAACTGCTGTACTTCTGTTCAAAGGGACATGGAAACATCTTCCCCTTTGACAGAGAAGGAAATATATCATGTTATTTATAAACAGTCAGTCTCTGAAACTTTTTGCAAAACAAACACTCTTGCCCATTCACATAGAGAACTTTGTTGTACAGATTTAGAAAGTTCTTTTGTGGATCAGAATGAAGAAGGACCTACTGATATCCCAATATGTTTTACTGATGAAAATGTTTATTCTAATAAATTTTCAAACTTCAATCAGTCTTATGATGATGATGATTTCCAAGCAGAAACTAATCATGCAGGGCAACCGGCATTTGATTGGTGTTATGAGTTTCACCATCATCAGCTTGAAAGCCACAATGAGCCTTTTCGATCCATCATAAAAATCTTTCACTTTATTGGGAATCAGCAGCCATTCAACTCAGAAGGTGAAGAGAAGAGCAATGAAGAAATTTTTTAGCAAGAAGAAACCATTGAAAACACCCCCTCAAGAATATAATAACCTCTTCACAGAGTTCAGCCCACTGAATCCAAGCATACCAGGGCTACAAGAGGACAACACTGCCAAATATGATGAGTCCTCCACTTCAGATGATGATGAAGAAAATGGAGAGAAATAGATAGAAGACTATCCTAATGTGGATATATCGTCTTTTCAAGAAGAAACTTCTCCTATCATTGATATCAATCTGCCATTTAAAGAACCTGAATTTATATCCGAAGCAAACATAAATTTAGAGAAAGAAGATTTTTCACTGTTTGCTATTATGCAGGTTAAGGATGATGATGCTTCCAAATGACTTTCTGAAGATATGCTCCTCAAAGCTGAAGTCTTGGAAGCAGACAATCTACCAGACATGGAGGGCCAAAAAGAAGAGAATCTTCATGTTTTCTTTGTTGATCCTATGGAAGAGTGTGTGGAAATCCCAACTGGCTCAAATTATCAAACAATGATCCTTTGCAAGAGCCAAAGACATGAAAATTTGTCACCTTCTGTGATAGCCTTGATATTGAAGGTTAATCTTCAATATGTTCTATGGATACCTCTGACAAGCAGCCAGAGTTTCTACTTCTTCTTGACATTACTCAGCTGGCTGCATTGGCATTTTTGTATCATATGATAATGTAAATATTCCAAGTTAGAATAGGTTATATAGGAATGTCAATAAAGCTCAACCTTTGAGCATTTAGTTAGTTGTTGTTTTCTGCTTTGAAGAAGAATCAGAGATTCAAAAATACAAAAAAGAAAGAAAAGAAAGAAAAGAGGGCAGATTGACAAAACAATAAAGGTATAGCCCCATACCAAAAAGAGAAACAAATATGAAAGTGTGCAAGCTTAAATGCCACTTATACAAAACACACTTCTAGTTAGTCAAATAGCCTAATCTTCACTAATTAGCTTTAAATTTTCTGCTGATAGGATAGTGAATTCGATTTTCCAAACTGTTAAATCTTGGGTTATCAGTAGATAGTTTAGGATAGAAATTAAAGGTTCAAACAAGAGAAAAATCTGAACCTAAGGTTTCAAAAAGAAAATGACTCAAATATGCTTCAAATTCTGAGTCAAGAGATGTAAAAATCTGGTTCTAATTAACTCAAAATCTGAACCAGAGAACAAAGAAAGAACAGCTCAAACAAAAGTCAAAACAGAGCTGTAAAAAGAGAAGGCCATAATGAGAAACTTTCAGATCTTAAGCCTTCCATTTTGTTTTAAATTTTCTACAAAATAAATGTCTGTGTGCAGCTTGTTTTTATGCCATAGACCAGCATCAAGTTAGACTGTTTAATCCTGACTTGAATGCTTTTTAATTTTCTGTTGTAGAAGTTAGAGAATAAAATTTGTTAGACTGTTTAATCCTAACAGATTGATAGAATAGGTAGAGAATCATATGGGCTCAACTGTTTAATCTAAGTCCATCGAGAAATAAGGAGTAGAAATAGATTGGATTTCCTACTTTCAAAAGAATAAAATGTTGTGAAAAGAGTTTTCCAATCCAAGTGCACTCTGATGAAGAAAAAATACTAGATCAGTAGGATTGGGTAGGTAGAAAGTTTGTATTGATGAAGGTCCATTGTTTTCATAGCTGCTAATATGTTTTCAGAGAAGATCATCCCAGCAAAGGAGGGGCAGGCCAATGGATCAGGCACAGGTCAGCCTCCCAGAGGACATAATGGAAGTGGCAGAGGTCAGCCTCCCAGAGAATGCAAGTCTAAAGTTCTTGATGCTTTAAAGAAGGCATCATCCCCAAGTGGAGCCACTTTTAGCCACCTATAATATTTGTTATAGAAAAAGGTCGCTAAGAATTTTTGAGCCTTCAAGGAACAAATTTCATTGCTAAAAATTGTTGGCTCTTGAAGACTCCTGAAGGCCTCATGCCTCTGTCCAAAATCTTCATCTCTGTTCCCACTTTATACTTTGAAGTTCTGCTGAAATCATGAGAAGAAAATACTGCAAAATCATCATTTTCCCCCTTCTCTCACTCAAAACTAACCTCCATTTTCCCCCTTTTTCTCCATAAAACTCCTTTTTTTTCATGATTTCTCCTCTTCCCTTCATGAAAATCACTTTTACAAAGTTAAAGACTCACTCTTTAACCTTACTGAAACCCCCAAATCCATTAAAAACCTTGAAAAAATTCATAAAAAACAAGTTTTTTATTACTATAGGCTTAAGCCCCCTTGGGCTAAGTCCTAACCACTTCCCCTCCATGTGCCCACACGTTGGAACCAAGCGCTAATCCTGTTCGACACTTATCGCATCGGAAAGAGTCAAATGCGCAAGTCTTTGCCATGATTCTAAAGTTCTGATGTGATTGGATTTGTATTGAAAAACCCCGATGTGATTAGCCTTTATATAAATATCCTGTGGGCCCACCTTCGCGTTTAAAACCTTGTAAATAATCCTTTCCGATCACCTTTTTCTTTTGTAAAGACATAAAACCCATTTATCCAAAGTTTGATTTAAAAAACCAAAGTCACGTGCTATAAATATAGATGGTTAGATTAAAAAGACCGATTGCGCAATCGCATCGGAGAAATCCAATGGGTTGATTAAAAAGACCCGCATCAAAATTTCGATGCGATTGGGTCTTATATAGTTAAACTCCCCCCCCCCCCCCCCCCCGCCTTTTTGTTTCATATGACTTTCCCCTCGGGACCAAGTGTCGAAGTCCCGAAGCGCTCAATCACATCGCAATATTTCAAATGGGTTGGTTGAAAGACCAAGCCCGAGGCTCCGATTGCAATTGGCTCCTTTGAATATATATGCCCCGGGCCCATTTTATTTCATATATCCAACGGACCTGAAATCAGGCGCCAACCACTTCATATATAAATATTTCCACCCCGATCCACCAAAACCTTTGTTTTATTTAAATTTTTGGGGTTTGAAATAATATAAGGGTTTTCCGCCAGTTCTTTCTAAAAACTAATCCTGACTGTCGATCTAAGACTGATCCAACGGCCCGTGCAACATCGCATCGCAAGTTTTAAATCCCATATATTTGATTTGTTCCCCCGATCGGTCATCCCTCTGATTAGCTCCCCACCATTGATCTGATCCTCAGATTAACGACTATCGCTTAATCGTCTCTGCCCTCCTGATTGCGCAATCGCATTGGAGATTTTCATCGCACCCCTTTTCTCCTCTCGCCGATTGCGATCCTCTGATTGGATCTGGACCATCCATGTGTCCAGATCGGACGGTCCCAGATCATTCCCGTGTTGTTTTATCGCCCTTCGCCTTTCGCCAAAAGGTTTTCGAATCAATTGCCATCGTTGATCATTTCTCGATCAACGGTTCCATTTTATTCATTCCCTGCTCCCCTGTTTAACCTCTTCTACGCAGATCTCCACCATTGGATACTTTCATCCAATGGCTACGCTCCTTCCCCGCCTTCTAAAGTAGTTTTTCCAAATAAATGCAGGATTTTCTAATATTTTGTGTGTTTTTCATTTATTTGAAAGAAACGTCGAAGGCTGGGAAAGATGTTTCCTGTGCCTTTGATTTATTAATGGAGACCATTCGCAAGGATCAGATTCAATGTTTTATCAATGCTTCATGGGCATTGATGCCTTTAAAAGCCCAGCGCGGCCCTGCACATCGACAAGACACTGTTCTATTAAAAACACAATTAAAGAGTATCAGTGTTGAAGAACAAAGCATAGCAAAGCAGAAGATTGAAGACAGACATGGGAATTACGGCTAAGAATGATTATCAAAAGCCTAATTCCCTTAATTAAAACACAATTAAAGGAAAATCATAAGTGTTTAACAGGCAGAAAGGCCTCCACTGCCACATTTGAGGCAATTTGATTCCTCATCTACCATAAGTGCCACCTGTGCCTCAAAGCATTCAAAATAGAGGCTGAAGTTATTGAGCAGAATCAAATATTTTGCCTCAGCACAGCCAAGGAGTTACTTCTGCAAGGAAATAAATGAAGAAATATCTGCAGAGTAACTCTAAACATGACACCGAGCCTCAAAGTCAATAAAAGCTCCCACCGAGTTTTATTCATAATTGTAAAAGAGTTAATACAGAAATCGACCTGTAAACTTCTTCATCGAGCGCCTCAAAAGGCGGAGAAGTCTTGAATCTGTATTAATTGTCCTTAAGATCTTTTGTTAGATCTCACCTCCTCGTCCTTCTATAAATACTTCTGTAGAAGATGAGAATATGTTGGTTGCAGAGCTTTGAAATACATTTAAGCTTAAACTTCTGACTTTAAATAGTATTCTCTGGCCCTTGGAGCTCTGCTTGTGATGGATAAGTTAGGCTGAGATGTGTAGATGATTGTTAAACTAAAGCACTGGACTTGAAGTTGTAACTGGTTTGCAGCATCAATACAAGCTAATTTATGGGATCCTGGTCTATGTTGATGGTGATGTTTCTCTAATTGTGACATGTTATTTTGTTTATGTTTTCATTGTGTTTCATATTCTCTTATAAAGAACAACATGCATAGAGTTAGGATCTACTGTACAGCAGTAACCTTCTCTGACTGAAAATCTTTATATATATGTTTTCTTCCAATCTGTGTTATTTAGGAATGATTTAATTCAGTTTAAGCATAGGAATGCTGGCGTTCCCTCATCCTATTGCCTTAGCTAAATATTATTCTTGAATGTTATGTTCAGTATTCGTTAAGTAGAGATGAACTATGGAAGATATGGTGTGCCCTGGTCCTAGTTTTATCCCCAAAGGCTGTCTGAATATTTCCCTTGGACTGTGTTAAAAGCTGGTTAGTTTAGAAATGCATACTAGATCTTAGGCCATTCTGTGTTACCTTTGTGTTGGTCTTGAAAATAACCAAGTAAAGCAGAGCTAGGAGAGGATTTGTGGTGAGCCCGACCCGCTAGTTTCTACTGCAACAGTTGCCTTTAAGTTTCCCTTTGTCTTAAGATGTTTTCTATTGAAAGTGTATCAAAGGCTGGCTAGTTTAAAATTACTTACCAGATCCTATTTTTCTTTTATGTTCTTCTTAAGTGTTTGTCAAAGGCTGACTAGTTTAAAAGTACTTATCAGATCCTGGGCTACTCTTTGTTCTGCATGTGTTTATTTTCCTTTCTTGTTGTATCATTTCATTCCATAAATCAAACTTCAAATAGATCTTTAGACATAGATGACTTGCCCCATGGATCACTCTTGCCTCTTGTTGTTTCAATTAAACCCTATTGTGACTACATAGCCCAATGGACTAGAACCTATAATTATCTATCTTTTTGGCCGAAGTTTACTCTGATTGCTTGCAACTTCTCACCTTTGAAACTCTTTGCATTCATGACTTTCCACCTCAAACAATAATCATGCTCAACCATCCAAAAACAAACAAAACCCTTGGCCTTCATAACTAGCCTAATATCATTACCCAAAACTTCAAATACAAATCCATCTTTGCACTTATTGGAGATATCCCTCTCCGGATTCAGGAGGGCTAGATCCTAGAATCCCAAAGTTGGTTGAAACGATGTTGTTTCTGTGATCAGACTCTGCCAATATTGCTGATTATAGATTCTTAACATGATGGAATACACCCAGAAGGATCATCTTGATATTTCCCTGATGATGTGTATAAAGAATCAAGTCGTTTAGTACTCACTGTAGAATTACCAGTTAGAATACCAGAAGATGACATTGGTAAAGTCCATGGTTTTGAATATGCACCAGATAAAATTATAGATAATGATTTGTAACATGATGGGACCATAGGGCCACCATGAAAATATGACTCTAGTGAAGTTGTGAACATCGACGGGGTAGCAAGGGCAGGTACTGATGTAATTGGAACTGATGGCCCAACCGAAGATGTTGGCTCAACCATGGTTACTTGAACAAATGTATACCCTTTTGAATCAATAGGAGTTTGAACATGAACAGGATCAACAAAAGCAGAGGGTGGTGATTGAGGAAAAGACTCATACAGTTAAAGGTCCTCCCCCAAATGGGTTGGAGTTAAAGGTCTCTCGTCTTGTGGGATTTCTTCAATCGCAATTAAACCAGGTGGAAGAATTTCACCATCAAGCCCAAATTATATTTGAGGAGGGATACTGTGTGATATGGGAGTTTCAATGGCTACAAAAAATTATGGAATTACCAAGGTAGGAACAAGTTCTTGTTGTTCAACTTCTAGATTCAGATGTTCCAGCAAAAGAGGGACATGATCTACATCAATTTCCGATTGAACAACGTCGGGTCCAGGAGGTATGGTCTCACTGATTAGATGGATCGTGACCACGGGTATCTGTGAAGACTCCATCGCGACAACAGTAGATGAACCGGGATGTGTAGAAACAACTTGAGCTAACTCTGTATATGGGAATATGATCATTCTCTAGAGGTAATGATATTACTTGATTCGGTAGAGTGATTTCGCCTTCACCGACCAAGAGTAACTTTTGGTGGTAAAGGTGGTTTCAATGCTAGTCTACCCAAACGAAGGGGGAATGGATTTTTTTTCTTCCATGATTACTGATTTATTTTAACCAAAAACAAATAAAAAAAATAAAAGGGTAATGCTAGGAAAAAGGTTTACCATGAAACTGTGAACTGCAGAATACCTCTTGGCGAACCAAGAAGTATGGGCAGGCAATCTCCCCAAATGTTGTGTTCGGTGTATCGCAATTTATAAGGCAGCCAACTCGGTTCACTATGGATGGATAGCACCTAAAATTTGTCCTCCCAAATATACCTGAAGGTACGTGGAGGCCCAAGTCTGTATTAGCGCTGTCTGATGCGAAACCGCACAGTGAGAGCACCCCTTTATAGTTTTCGTACTGTAACACCGCCCGATATACCTGAAAGTACGTGGAAAAGCTATGATATACTTATGTACATGGAGTGAGGTATCACATTCGGAATGTATCACAGATAATTAATAATAGCTACTATGTTTTACGACGTCGGGACATGTCTCTAGCCTAGAACTTCTAAATGTTATCATTGTGGTTCCAATGCTTTGTTAGGTAAATTGAGATAAATTTTAAGTTGATCTTGTTTATCAATTTTCCTTTCAAGGTTCACCACGATTATGTATTGGAAATTACTAAGATGTAAACTAAGAATGATAAGAAAAATTTTCACTTTTAGCTTTTTAAAATGAAAGTCTTGGCTACTAAAAAGAAAGAGAAATCAGTTTGAGAGAAAACAAATCAAAGAGCACAAACTAAAATGCAGCTTTCCTAATTGTTCCTTTTGCAAAACACCCAATCCACTACATGCAAATGCAGGTTTTTATTTTCAGTCCCTTTAATGTTATGAATGCAGAAAATGAAACTAAGTGCATCAAATCAACAAAAAAATTGCCTTTTACTTTTGAGAAATGAAGAATTTAAACAAAAATTTCTCTTTTGAAAGAAAAATGAGGAATTTAACAACAATTTGTCCTATCAGTAAATGAAGAATTTATGACAATTTCATTTTCAAAAGCAAATGGATCTAATGCGACAATGAAAATACTTTGAAATTAATTCATCAATGATAAAGAAAATTCCTTTAAATAAGCATTGAGCAAACTATCATTCAAAGGAGGAAGGAGTAAATAAGATTATTGGTCAATATGAGGCTTCAGACTTTTCAAAACACAATAGAGAACATATTGAAAAAAAATGCAATGACAAATTTAATGGAATTTGGATGGTCTCTGGGGCAACGTAGTCTCTAAGGGGAGACAGTGGATTGTAAGGTACCCCTGAAAGGGAGACAGTGCTATACAAATCACTGTGTCTTGTCCAACAACGCATTGGTAGTGTACAATGAAAAACACAGTTGTTTAACACAATTCTAATGAAAAATTGGAAGTGAAATAGCCTAATATTTATGAGTAAAAGATACTGTGTGAATAAACAGAGAGAAATAGAGGCAAATACACCTACGATGAAGGGTAAACTCCCGAGCGGAGTCACCAATTTGTTATGTGGAATTATGAATTATGGATAAAAAATAATTCCCTAGACAGGTGCTTATCAAGAACAACAGGTTAAAGACTTTACAAATACTTTTCCTAACTATAAATAGACACACAGAATGAATTAAGAAGCTTACTTGGAATCCAGGCACTTCCAAATCTCCTTCTATCGCTTTTGCTGTAGCGTGAAATTCCAGCTAGATGCGCAAAATATTTCCTACAAGAATGAACACTAAACAATAGAAGATAGCAATAATACACATATCTATTCAATTTATTTCGTTAAATCAATGAAAAATAAACCATATACATCAAATAAGAGTTCATAATATGGAAAGACAAAACTTATATAGATGAACATGTGGAAAAGTAAGCAATAATCTTTATTAATGAATAGAAGGAGAGGTTACAACCCAATGATTGATTTGAAGTGATCATCTCCAGCAAAATACAAACCTCATCACAATGCAGATCTCTCCAGAAACATGTTATACAAATCAACTCCTCAATTGAAATTCCACCAACATTTCTCTACTCAAATTCTTCCTTACCAAGCACTAGGATCTATGCTCAATTTATAGAGGAGCTGAAGGTAGTTTTACAATCAATGACTTTCTAATAATAGGAAAGACATGTTACCAATCTTGTAGAGGTCAAATGGACACATGGATTCGAAGTTTGACACGTGTGAAGCTTTCTAGAACCCACTGGCCAAGTGGAGATTCTGAAACAATGAGAATTTTTCTCCCAATGTGACCAACGTAATTGTGAGTGTCAGGAAGTGATTTGTAGAGCGGCCTTGAATGGGGCTACCTGCATATGAAACACACTTAGTCCCTTGAGAGGCAGCGTTGGTGAGCTCTCATATGATATATTATAAACTTCAAATCTTTTAAACCTTTGCAATTTGGAAGTCATGGTTGATTTGTCTTGTTCTTTGTCTTAGGGCATGTAGCAACTGAAATTATAGGGAATGATAGACCCTTATTCATTGGTCCCGAAGATGATGCCTCGTTAACCAGGTCATTGGGAATGGTGCCCAAATTGACCTATAACAATGGTTGCATGCCATCATGTTAGTTTCTACTTGTAAATTCGAGGGCATCACCCTTCTCATGATTATTGTTGGCATTTGTAACACTGTCTTGGACTATAGTTCATTCCTAAATTACTTTGTATATTTGGTCCATTCTTAAGAGAGATTAACCCTTTAGACTCAATATATTTTGTTTACATTTTAATTGGAAAGCCGTAAGATACTTTACTTCAATGCATGTGTGTTATTGTTTTGGGTATCTTTGCAGTTATTGGAGAGATCCCTCTTAGGATTAAGGAGGGCTAGATCCTAGAATCCCAAAGTTGGTTGAAACGATGTTGTTTCTGTGATCGGACTCTGCCAATCTTGCTGATTATAGATTCCTAACATGATGGAATACACCCAGAAGGATCATCTTGATATTTCCCTGATGATGTGTATAAAGAATCAAGTCGTTTAGTACTCACTGTAGGATTACCAGTTAGAATACCAAAAGATGACATTGGTAAAGTCCATGGTTTTGAATATGCACTAGATAAAATTATAGATAATGATTTGTAACATGATGGGACCGTTGGGACACCATGAAAATATGACTCTAGTGAAGTTGTGAACATCGACGGGGTAGCAAGGGCAGGTACTGATGTAATTGGAACTGATGGCCCAACCGAAGATGTTGGCTCAACCATGGTTACTTGACCAAATGTATACCCTTTTGAATCAATAGGAGTTTGAACATGAACAGGATCAAAAAAAGCAGAGGGTGGTGATTGAGGAAAAGACTCATACAGTTAAAGGTCCTCCCCAAAATGGGTTTGAGTTAAAGGTCTCTCGTCTTGTGGGATTTCTTCAATCGCAATTAAACCAGGTGGAAGAATTTCACCATCAGGCCCAAATTATATTTGAGGAGGGATACTGTGTGATATGGGAGTTTCAATGGCTACAAAAAATTATGGAATTACCAAGGTAGGAACAAGTTCTTGTTGTTCAACTTCTAGATTCAGATGTTCCAGCAAAAGAGGGACATGATCTACATCAATTTCCGATTGAACAACGTCGGGTCCAGGAGGTATGGTCTCACTGATTAGATGGATCGTGACCACGGGTATCTGTGAAGACTCCATCGCGACAACAGTAGATGAACCGGGATGTGTAGAAACAACTTGAGCTAACTCTGGTATATGGGAATATGATCATTCTCTAGAGGTAATGATATTACTTGATTCGGTAGAGTGATTTCGCCTTCACCGACCAAGAGTAACTTTTGGTGGTAAAGGTGGTTTCAATGCTAGTCTACCCAAACGAAGGGGGAATGGATTTTTTTTCTTCCATGATTACTGATTTATTTTAACCAAAAACAAATAAAAAAAATAAAAGGGTAATGCTAGGAAAAAGGTTTACCATGAAACTGTGAACTGCAGAATACCTCTTGGCGAACCAAGAAGTATGGGCAGGCAATCTCCCCAAATGTTGTGTTCGGTGTATCGCAATTTATAAGGCAGCCGACTCGGTTCACTATGGATGGATAGCATCTAAAAGTTGTCCTCCCAAATATACCTGAAGGTACGTGGAGGCCCAAGTCCGTATTAGCGCTGTCTGATGCGAAACCGCACAGTGAGAGCACCCCTTTATACTTTTTGTACTGTAACACTGCCCGATATACCTGAAAGTACGTGGAAAAGCTATGATATACTTATGTACATGGAGTGAGGTATCACATTCGAAATGTATCACAGATAATTAATGATAGCTACTATGTTTTACGACGTCGGGACATGTCTCTAGCCTAGAACTTCTAAATGTTATCATTATGGTTCCAATGCTTTGTTAGGTAAATTGAGATAAATTTTAAGTTGATCTTGTTTATCAATTTTCCTTTCAAGGTTCACCACGATGATGTATTAGAAATTCCTAAGATGTAAACTAAGAATGATAAGAAAACTTTTCACTTTTAGCTTTTTTCAATGAACGTCTTAGCTACTAAAGGGAAAGAGAAATTAGTTTGAGAGAAAACAAATTAAAGAGCACAAACTAAAATGCAACTTTCCTAATTGTTCCTTTTGCAAAACACCCAATCCACTACATGCAAATGCATGTTTTTATTTTCAGTCCCTTTAATTTTATGAATGCAGAAAAGGAAACTAAGTGCATCAAATCAACAAAAAAATTGACTTTTACTTTTGAGAAATGAAGAATTTAAACAAAAATTTCTCTTTTGAAAGAAAAATGAGGAATTTAACAACAATTTCTCCTATCAGTAAATGAAGAATTTATGACAATTTCATTTTTAAAAGAAAATGGATCTAATGCGACAATGAAAATACTTTGAAATTAATTCATCAATGATAAAGAAAATCCCTTTAAATAAGCATTGAGCAAACTATCATTCAAAGGAGGAAGGAGTAAATAAGATTACTGGTCAATATGAGGCTTCAGACTTTTCAAAACACAACAGAGAACAAATTGAAAAAAAATGCAATGACAAATTCAATGGAATTTGTATGGTCTCTGGGGGCAACGTAGTCTCTAAGGAGAGATAGTGGATTGTAAGGTACCCCTGAAATGGAGACAGTGCTATGCAAATCACTGTGTCTTGTCCAACAACGCATTGGTAGTGTACAATGAAAAAAACAGTTGTTTAACACACTTCTAATGAAAAATTGGAAGTGAAATAGCCTAATATTTATGAGTAAAAGATACTGTATGAATAAACAGAGAGAAACAGAGGCAAATACACCTAGGATGAAGGGTAAACTGCCGAGCGGAGTCACCAATTTGTTATGTGGAATTATGAATTATGGATAAAAAGTTATTCCCTAGACAGGTGCTTATCAAGAACAATAGGTTAAAGACTTTACAAATACTTTTCCTAACTATAAATAGACACACAGAATGATTTAAGAAGCTTGCTTGGAATCCAGGCACTTCCAAATCTCCTTCTATCGCTTTTGCTGTAGCTTGAAATTCCAGCTAGATGCGCAAAATATTTCCTACAAGAATGAACACTAAAAAATAGAAGATAGCAATAATACACATATCTATTCAATTTATTTAGTTAAATCAATGAAAAATAAACCATATACATCAAATAAGAGTTCATAATATGGAAAGACAAAACTTATATAGATGAACATGTGGAAAAGTAAGCAGTAATCTTTATTAATGAATAGAAGGAGAGGTTACAACCCAATGATTGATTTGAAGTGATCATCTCCAGCAAAATACAAACCTCATCACAATGCAGATCTCTCCAGAAACATGTTATACAAATCAACTCCTCAATTGAAATTCCACCAACATTTCTCTACTCAAATTCTTCCTTACCAAGCACTAGGATCTATGCTCAATTTATACAGGAGCTGAAGGTAGTTTTACAATCAATGACTTTATAATAATAGGAAAGGCATGTTACCAATTTTGTAGAGGTCAAATGGACACATGGATTCGAAGTTTGACACGTGTGAAGCTTTCTAGAACCCACTGGCCAAGTGGAGATTCCGAAACAATGATAATTTTTATCCCAATGTGACCAACGTAATTGTGAGTGTCAGGAAGTGATTTGCAGAGTGACCTTGAATGGGGCTACCTGCATATGCAACACAGTTAGTCCCTTGAGAGGCAGCGTTGGTGAGCTCTCATATGATATATTATAAACTTCAAATCTTGTAAACGTTTTCAATTTGGAAGTCATGGTTGATTTGTCTTGTTCTTTGTCTTAGGGCATGTAGCAACTGAAATTATAGGGAATGATAGACCCTTATTCATTGGTCCCGAAGATGATGCCTTGTTAACCAGGTCATTGGGAATGGTGCCCAAATTGACCTATAACAATGGTTGCATGCCATCATGTTAGTTTCTACTTGTAAATTCGAGGGCATCACCCTTCTCATGATTATTGTTGGCATTTGTAACACTGTCTTGGACTATAGTTCATTCCTAAATTACTTTGTATATTTGGTCCATTCTTAAGAGAGATTAACCCTTTAGACTCAATATATTTTGTTTACATTTTAATTGGAAAGCCATAAGATACTTTACTTCTATGCATGTGTGTTATTGTTTTGGGTATCTTTGCACTTATTGGAGAGATCCCTCTCCAGATTCAGGAGGGCTAGATCCTAGAATCCAAAAGTTGGTTGAAACGATGTTGTTTCTATGATCGGACTCTGCCAATCTTGCTGATTATAGATTCCTAACATGATGGAATACACTTAGAAGGATCATCTTGATATTTCCCTGATGATGTGTATAAAGAATCAAGTCGTTTAGTACTCACTGTAGGATTACCAGTTAGAATACCAGAAGATGACATTGGTAAAGTCCATGGTTTTGAATATGCACCAGATAAAATTCTAGATAATGATTTGTAACATGATGGGACCATAGGGCCACCATGAAAATATGACTCTAGTGAGGTTGTGAACATCGACGGGGTAGCAAGGGCAGGTACTGATGTAATTGGAACTGATGGCCCAACCGAAGATGTTGGCTCAACCATGGTTACTTGAACAAATGTATACCCTTTTGAATCAATAGGAGTTTGAACATGAACATGATCAACGAAAGCAGAGGGTGGTGATTGAGAAAAAGACTCATACAGTTAAAGGTCCTCCCCAAAATGGGTTGGAGTTAAAGGTCTCTCGTCTTGTGGGATTTCTTCAATCGCAATTAAACCAGGTGGAAGAATTTCACCATCAGGCCCAAATTATATTTGAGGAGGGATACTGTGTGATATGGGAGTTTCAATGGCTACAAAAAATTATGGAATGACCAAGGTGGGAACAAGTTCTTGTTGTTCAACTTCTAGATTCAGATGTTCCAGAAAAAGAGGGACAGGATCTACGTCAATTTCCGATTGAACAACGTCGGGTCCAGGAGGTATGGTCTCACTGATTAGATGGATCGTGACCACGGGTATCTGTGAAGACTCCATCGCGACAACAGTAGATGAACCGGGATGTGTAGAAACAACTTGAGCTAACTTTGGTATATGGGAATATGATCATTCTCTAGAGGTAATGATATTACTTGATTCGGTAGAGTGATTTCGCCTTCACCGACCAAGAGTAACTTTTGGTGGTAAAGGTGGTTTCAATGCTAATCTACGTAAACGAAGGGGGAATGGATTTTTTTTCTTCCATGATTACTGATTTATTTTAACCAAAAACAAATAAAAGAAATAAAAGGGTAATGCTAGGAAAAAGGTTTACCATGAAACTGTGAACTGCAGAATACCTCTTGGCGAGCCAAGAAGTATGGGCAGGCAATCTCCCCAAATGTTGTGTTCGGTGTATCGCAATTTATAAGGCAGCTGACTCGGTTCACTATGGATGGATAGCACCTAAAATTTTTCCTCCCAAATATACCTGAAGGTACATGGAGGCCCAAGTCCGTATTAGCGCTGTCTGATGCGAAACCGCACAGTGAGAGCACCCCTTTATACTTTTCGTACTGTAACACCGCCCGATATACCTGAAAGTACGTGGAAAAGCTATGATATACTTATGTACATGGAGTGAGGTATCACATTCGGAATGTATCACAGATAATTAATAATCGCTACTATGTTTTACGACGTCGGGACATGTCTCTAGCCTAGAACTTCTAAATGTTATCATTATGGTTCCAATGCTTTGTTAGGTAAATTGAGATAAATTTTAAGTTGATCTTGTTTATCAATTTTCCTTTCAAGGTTCACCACGATGATGTATTGGAAATTACTAAGATGTAAACTAAGAATGATAAGAAAACTTTTCACTTTTAGCTTTTTTAAATGAAAGTCTTGGCTACTAAAAAGAAAGAGAAATCAGTTTGAGAGAAAACAAATCAGTATTACAACTAAAATGGCAGTTTTCCTAATTGTTCCTTTGCAAAACACCCAATCCACTACATGCAAATGCAGTTTTTATTTTCACCCTTTAATGTTATGAATGCAAACTTAAAGGAAACTAAGTGCATCAAATCAACAAAAAAATTGCCTTTTACTTTTGAGAAATGAAGAATTTAAACAAAAATTTCTCTTTTGAAAGAAAAATGAGGAATTTAACAACAATTTCTCCTATCAGTAAATGAAGAATTTACGACAATTTCATTTTCAAAAGCAAATGGATCTAATGCGACAATGAAAATACTTTCAAATTAATTCATCAATGATAAAGAAAATCTTTTTAAATAAGCATTGATCAAACTATCATTCAAAGGAGGAAGGAGTAAATAAGATTACTGGTCAATATGAGTCTTCAGACTTTTCAAAACACAACAGAGAACAAATTGAAAAAAAATGCAATGACAAATTCAATGAAATTTGGATGGTCTCTGGGGGCAACGTAGTCTCTAAGGGGAGACAGTGGATTGTAAGGTACCCCTGAAAGGGAGACAGTGCTATGCAAATCACTGTGTCTTGTCCAACAACGCATTGGTAGTGTACAATGAAAAACACAGTTGTTTAACACACTTCTAATGAAAAATTGGAAGTGAAATAGCCTAATATTTATGAGCAAAAGATACTCTGTGAATAAACAGAGAGAAACAGAGGCAAATAAACCTAGGATGAAGGGTAAACTGCCGAGCGGAGTCACCAATTTGTTATGTGGAATTATGAATTATGGATAAAAAATTATTCCCTAGACAGGTGCTTATCTAGAACAACAGGTTAAAGACTTTACAAATACTTTTCCTAACTATAAATAGACACACAGAATTAATTAAGAAGCTTACTTGGAATCCAGGCACTTCCAAATCTCCTTCTATCGCTTTTGCTGTAGCTTGAAATTCCAGCTAGATGCGCAAAATATTTCCTACAAGAATGAACACTAAACAATAGAAGATAGCAATAATACACATATCTATTCAATTTATTTAGTTAAATCAATGAAAAATAAACCATATACATCAAATAAGAGTTCATAATATGGAAAGACAAAACTTATATAGATGAACATGTGGAAAAGTAAGCAGTAATCTTTATTAATGAATAGAAGGAGAGGTTACAACCCAATGATTGATTTGAAGTGATCATCTCCAGCAAAATACAAACCTCATCACAATGCAAATCTCTCCAGAAACATGTTATACAAATCAACTCCTCAATTGAAATTCCACCAACATTTCTCTACTCAAATTCTTCCTTACCAAGCACTAGGATCTATGCTCAATTTATAGAGGAGCTGAAGGTAGTTTTACAATCAATGACTTTCTAATAATAGGAAAGGCATGTTACCAATCTTGTAGAGGTCAAATGGAAACATGGATTCGAAGTTTGACACGTGTGAAGCTTTCTAGAACCCACTGGCCAAGTGGAGATTCTGAAACAATGAGAATTTTTCTCCCAATGTGACCAACGTACTTGTGAGTGTCAGGAAGTGATTTGCAGAGTGGCCTTGAATGGGGCTACCTGCATATGCAACACACTTAGTCCCTTGAGAGGCATATTTGGTGAGCTCTCATATGATATATTATAAACTTCAAATCTTTTAAACCTTTGCAATTTGGAAGTCATGGTTGATTTGTCTTGTTCTTTGTCTTAGGGCATGTAGCAACTGAAATTATAGGGAATGATAGACCCTTATTCATTGGTCCCGAAGATGATGCCTCGTTAACCAGGTCATTGGGAATGGTGCCCAAATCGACCTATAACAATGGTTGCATGCCATCATGTTAGTTTGTACTTGTAAATTCGAGGGCATCACCCTTCTCATGATTATTGTTGGCATTTGTAACACTGTCTTGGACTATAGTTCATTCCTAAATTACTTTGTATATTTGGTCCATTCTTACGAGAGATTAACCCTTTAGACTCAATATATTTTGTTTACATTTTAATTGGAAAGCGGTAAGATACTTTAATTCTATGCATGTGTGTTATTGTTTTGGGTATCTTCTGCTTGCGCAAATACTAGTTCATTATGTTCTATGAAATGGCTTGCTCCTTTTTGGGTATGTCCAGGAATGGCAGGAAATGCTTTCCAGTTTTCCCTTATATATGTATATTGTGTGTTTCTAGTTTTCTTTCCAAGGGCCTTTGATTATTTCTCTGTTTAGAATAGCTTAGCTCCTGTAGAATTAGAGTCTAAACTCCTTGTTTTCTATCTTAGCTTGGCATGGTTAATCACTGTCATTGTAATTCTTGTATTTACATTGGTGTTTTCGATTCTAGGTGAATAATACGAATGCAATCTCTGATATTTTCCTTTTTCATTATATATATTTTTATGGACATATTGTCACTCTTTATGTGATAATAGAACTAAATTTATTTCTTCCAATTTAAATGAGATTTCTAGGCCATTCTCTCCGTGTATATCATAGGTTACAGTTAACGACCAACTCAGGGTTGAAATTTTCGACTCTAAAACCCTAATTTAAAAGTTTTCTATTTTAACATACTTGTAGCAGGAGTTCTAGCTAATTTCAATTGTTTTCTGTAAACACTAATTCATTTCTTGAAATACAAACTAGTACTTGCATAAATATGGTTTTTCTCGCATAATCTAAATATTTAATGGTTTGTCAGAATCCTCTCGTTACTTTAATTAAATCACAGATACAACACATATCTAAATTTTCAATGTGGAGAAGTCTTCATTTCATAAATAAAGATCAATATCTGTAAAAAGAAATACAAATAAATAGACAACATATCCAATACTTATTTTTCCAGTAATTTGTTTACTTATCTATTTTGCAGACCTTGCTGATGATGTCCATCCTACCATGAGAGAGCCAATTACATCCCCATCTCCCCTTGTGCTCTACACTGAGTCTAGTAGGTTGAAATTTTTTCCAGAAGAGACCTCAAGGCCCTTTGTCAAGTACTTCTTCTTTTCCAGGAATAGGGAATGCTGAGTGTTTTCCACTAGTCACTACCAGCTATGGATTTCTCCTCTCTCTCCCCTACTCTCCCCAGTCACAGAACATAATCCCTTTTCCTCACTCGGATGTACTTTTTATCCCAAGAGGAAAGGTAAATTTCTTTAAATATTTTTTTGTCAACCACTTTCAGTTCTTGGAATACTTTTACCATCAATATTTTAACTTTTTATGGAACCACTATTCCATAAATAAATTTTATTTCAGAAAAAACATAATTTATTTATGTTCATCAGGTAATCATTTTATCAAAGGAAAGAAATGTTTAATCTCCTTAAAATTAAATAACATAACTAGTTAGCATTTAAACCAGTTTTCACAACTTCCACTCATGGAAGCAAACACCTTCCTCACTGTTTCATCTCATCTTAGCAAATAATTCTAAGTAATCCTCACGAACAAATTCTTCATCTTCCCAGGTAGCCTCATCCGAGCTGAAGTGCTTCCACTGAACTTTAACTTGGGTAATGTCTTGCCTCTAGAGCATGATTTCTCTTCGATCGATTATACATTGAGGTTCGACCAGAAATTCGCCATTCGGTTCGATCTGTATTCAACAAAAAATTGAATTAAATTATCATAAAACTTAGTAATTTCATATAGGATTTTTAAATCTTACCCTACCTGAATGCTTTTCCAATGGATTAGATGCTTTGGGTCATGCACGTATCATTTTAGTAAGGATACATGGAACACATTGTGCACATGAATATGGATGGGTAGATCCAAATGGTAAGCCATAGGTCCCACCATTTCCAATATCTGGAAATGGCCACAGAACCTGGGAGCCAATGTAATATTCCAAATTGGAAATAGCAGCAATATAAAACATAGTTGTGTAAAACATAGAAATTCTGAACATGAAATAAGAGGGATCAATGTGCAACCATCATTTTATTAAGATATCAGCAGAAATATACAAAAATATCATGAGGGACAAGCCACTCAAGCAATAGGAACAAGCCTCCAATGATCAAAACCATTAGGACATGAGTTGCTGCAACTGTATAGAATGCTGGAGAGTAGTGACAAAGTTGTCTATATGAGGGTAGCTTCTATTGTAAAAATATATAAATGAAATATGGCTGATAGAAACAAAAGAAATTCCCAACAAAGAAGATGTGGGCTCCAATACAATATTTCTAGCCAACCCGAAAAAGATTGCTAGAAATACCATGAAATGTACAATGTGACAAATAACCCTGGGGTTGAGATGACACTGCAAACTGAATCTGATATGAAATGAGGCTATGAAAGATCTGAAATTGTGATTTCCTTCTCCAATGGTATTTCTAAATACAAGGTTGATCCCTCTACTCTGAAATAGACCCTCCTGATGAGCTCAATGAACCCTCCCAGCAATTTCCTCCAAAAATAACGCAGTTCAAAATTGTGACTGTGCTGTGAGGGATGGTAGATGGTTGGCCTGATGTCAAAGATGAGAAAATATGCCCAAGATCCCTCCTTTCTGATTTTCCAATGGATAGGCTACCTCTCCACTGAAAAACAAGCCCGAAAACAACTCTATGTGATCCTCCTTTGTTGCACCCTACAACACAACCCATCTATAAATAGAAACTGCGTTGTAGCTGAAGGAGGTAGCTTGGCCAAAATTATAGAATGAGGAAATGCAACTCAAATAAACTCTCCTTTCCTAAGGATGAGGTAAGGATTCCTGACCATGAACACCATTGTGCTAAACAACACTGCAACCCTGCTAAATAGCAAGAGGAAGCAAAGTCTAAGCAGACCAATATCAAATGATAATCTAAAACATCCCTAACAAAGGCTGCCATCCTCTCCATATATATAAAGTGAACCACCTCACATTGGGTCCCATCCATACTTGCCACCAAGCTCATGCAACTTGTCCTCCACTAAAACTATGTTGTCTCACCATAAAGGTCACTCCTCCATGACAACGCTATTGACTTGGTCAAAGTTGACTGAATCAACATGACCCAATCCCTGTTCAGACCCAAAGGTGCTTAATCCAGCTGCTTATTCCTCCTCCTTTCACATTACGAGAGTTATTATTCTATCTAAAGAGGTTTATGGGCCTCCCTACCCACTTATTCACCTACCTAGTGATAAAACAACTATAATATTCCATTTTCGATGAAGGCTAAATTTTTCGAATATCACATTCCTCCCCTCCAAAATTTTTCTTTTCCTCAAGCAACTGTAAAGGTGGAGAAAAATTCCTCCCTTATTCCCCTTGTGGCCTGCTCACCAATAGTCCCCACGACTGCTCAAGATAATCTACAATAAATCTGCCCTCCAATGGTTCCTCCGAAGTATGCAAAACCAAATGGCTCACATCATGAAAAGGTGGAAGGTGTGAGTGGAAACCTTCTTGCTATCCAATGGCCTCCTCAAGGTAGGAGTGATGACAAGAATAAGGGATCTCATCCCCGATGAGAGATTCCCATGCCCATGCTATCATCCAAATGAAATGAGCCATTCTATGTAGCTCATCAAAGAAATCCTCAACCCTTGGTTTTTGTAATGTGTTGGGGCTACATGGAGAGATTAGATTTTCCCATCCAAGTTGTTTCTCTCTCCATTTATGGTAAGTATGGGGCTGTTGTTGATCTTGGGCTGAAATTTCATGGCCTCCAAGAATGGCCCAAGTTGCCCCTCGAAATAAATCAGCCATGAAGTGCCTCCTCCAAGAACTCAAGTTCTCCAAATGGCTCTTCCCACATGAAGAAAAGAGATGTAGCATGGAAATCATGGTTTGCCCATTGCTTCTCCTAAACCATGCAACATGTAAATTAGGGAGAATCATACCCCCAATGGGCACCTCCAACTCTTGTCTCACTCTCCAAACAAAGCTCCCCATAAACATTGGAACATCAACAATATATGGAAGCAAAAACCAATGAAAACAAGTTGCCATATGACAACGGGAAAGTGGATCACATTTCTACTCATGGAAGCAGAGTAGTGCATCCCCTGCCTGCCTACCTCTAATCAAAGAATAAAAAGTGCTTTCCCATCCACTTTTTTGCTGCCACAACCATCCTATAAGATAGGATCATGAATCTACAATGTGGTGTCAATGGTGCACACCAAGAATAATGTTGCTTCCCCCAAAAACTACCAATAGAATAGCCAACCTCAATGCTGCAATTTACCTTAAGTACATCATAACATAATATTAAAGATGGGATAATCCTTCTTGATACAACATTATGCTCATATAAAGTAAAGAAGTACAAATCATAATGCAAAATTGTACCTTCTCTATCATGTACCTCGGTCCTTGAGCTGAAATGGCTCAGCTGAAAATTATCCCTCACTGTCCATGAGTAGGGAAGTGGTTGTGACAACCTCTCTATCCTCATCTGGGCTATGCATCTCTCCATATGCTGAAATATATCATGCTGGATGCCCTCCCAAGTGAACTTCTCCATCAAAGAATGATATGCATCAAAGTGCATAGAAAGGAAGTCCTCATGTGCTGCATGTAGCAGCTTCTCCTTGAGCTCAGAAGCTCTAGTCAAGAAGACTCTACCATAATAATATATGACCAAATCATCCACCATATATCTATCATCTCCCTCCGGGTCATCAAGAATCATGCAGGCACCAAGATCCTTGCAGTACTCTACCAAAAGTTGAGACCTCCAATATGGATCAATCCTCCCAAGAGACAACGTCGATGATATGAAATGTGAAGCTCCCCACATGATGTTGTCTACTCCTTTGATATCCCCCATGCAAAATTAATCCTCCAAAGTTCTTCCATGCCTATCATGCAGCTGCTCATGCTCAAGTAGAAATGGTGGCGTTTGGAAGTTGACCTCTAATGAGAAGCTACCATCAAAAAAGAACCTCCTGATCCTAGCCAATGTAAGCATGAGTGGCCTCCATCTACTCCAATGCATGGAGGATTCCTTCGTCAAAATAAGTACCCTGTATTTCTCCAAATCCATGGAGCAGCTCCCTTGCACCATGGTCGTGCCATCCTCCATCAGTGCAACAACTTCTGTTAGCTCAGAATAGGTAGTGAGAGCGGGTGATGCTGAAAATGAGAAAATGTCACCCTCCACCTTGAGTTTATCCCAAAATCTCTACGCTGTAATAGACCCCTCCAAAGTATTCACCTCTCTGGGATCTAAGAGTGGTGAACCAAATGACAAGATGTCTCTCACCAACTCTAAATATGGTGGCCTCCTAGGTGGAATGCCCCCATGTAGTGAGACATCAAAATTTGAAGTGAATTGTATATATGAGTGGATTGATTTGTCCCTTTGTTCACTGCGCAATACAGTCACCCCTTTTTGTGAAGAAATCTCCTGAAATAGATAAGGGTGAATGCTCTTCATCCCTTGATGCTGATCCTCCCTCTCTTCTTTGTCCATCTACCAAGATTCACAACCCAAAATAACTGATGCATGCTGCTATGAAATTGTGATTTGGTTCCCACGTGTTGGGTCATTTGGAACTCCTTGTAAAGACATAAGGGCTCCTCTAATGGAAGAAATGGATCCATTTCCATCTCCATTTAGTGATGGATCTCCTTCTGATGGTTCAACGCTATTAGCTCTTCTCTGCTCATCCTCTTCATCAATATGTGAGAATGCCTCATCATCAATGAGAGACCCTTGATCTTGGTATTCCCTTGAAGGAGGAACCTCCATGTCTTCATCTATAGAAGAGGGCTCTTCAAGAAGTGGGGATCTTGCCCTTGGAAAGGCATCATGCATGTTTTTATCCCCTTCAACAGAAATATGGAGTGGAGTTGGAAAAATAAATCTCTCCAACTCATGAAAAGGTTTTGAGTTTTTGGGTTCAACAAGAGATGTTTTACAGTGTTTAATGTCAAATATTCTCACTAATTTCTTAGTGAACCTAGAATAAGTGTTTACATTTGCATGATAAAATAAAACAGAAATATTAAACCACCAATCACGGGCCATACCTTTGAGGTGCAGCGCTACTACTCTTATGGCCTCCTTCTTTGAAACTTGGTGTAGCTGGAAATAGGAATCTAGCTCCTCCACCCAACCTTTGGTTGTGCACTTTGCTGATCCATCATAATTAGATAGAAATATTCTACCTATATTGCTTCTGATATGGTTTCTGGATCTTCTATCTTCCTTGAGTTGGAAAAACCCTTGGATGTCCAAGTGCTCTTTGAATCTCCATGATTGAGACTCATACTCCTGAAGATAGTCACTCAAGGTCTCCTCCCTTGGTGCATCCTCTTCCTCCATCCTTCTTGTAGTGAATGTGGGAAATAGAATGCATTGTGGATCTCCTTGTTTGGATGAATGCTCACACCCATCATGTGAATATATAGGGCTTGCTTCTCTTTCAAACCCTATTTGAAATTTCCTACACTTCTCCCCTTTTATCTCCTTGAGATCTTCCTTGAGTTTCTTCATAGTTTGGAAAAGAAGATGGGAGATCCTCTCTTTATTCATTTCTCCAAATAATGGAGTCATGCCTTTGTTTCTTCTGTACAACTTCTCTATTCTGTGAGAAGAATCTTCTCCTTCTAATGGCATAATGTCTTGAATGCACAGGCTGAGCCATGATTATGCTCTGATACCACTGTAATATTTCAAATTGGAAATAGCAGCAATATAAAACATAATTGTGTAAAACATAGAAATTTTGAACATGGCATAAGAGGGATCAATGTGAAACCATAATTTTATTAATATATCAATATAAATATACAAAAAATATCATGAGGGACAAGCCACTCAAGAAATAGGAACAAGCCTCCAATGATCAAAACCATAAGCGTATGAGTTGCTACAACTATATAGAATGCTGAAGAGCAGTGACAACGTTGTCTATATTAGTGTAGCTGCTTTCGTAAACATACATAAATGAAATATGGCTGATAGAAACAAAATAAATTCCAAGCAAAGAAGATGTGGGCTCCAATACAAGATTTCTAGCCAACCCGGAAAAGATTGCTAGAAATAGCAAGAAATGTACAATGTGCCAAATAACCTTGGGTTGAGATGACACTGCAAACTGGATCTTATATAAAATGAGGCTATTAAAGATCTGAAATGGTGATGTCCTCCTGCAATGGTATTTCTAAATAGAAGGCCGATCCCTCTACTCAGAAATAGACCCTCCTAATGAGCTCAATGAACCCTCCCAACAATTGCCTCCAAAAATAACGCAGTTCAGAATTGTGACTGCGTTGTGAGGGATGGTAGATGGTTGGAATAATGTAAAAGATGAGAAAATATGCCCATGATCCCTCCTTTCTAATCCTCCAATGGATAGGCTACCTCTCCACTGAAAAACAAGCCCGGAAACAACTTTATGTGATCCTCCTTTGCTGTACCCTACAACACAACTCAGCTGTAAACATAAACTGAATTGTAGTTGAAGGAGGTAGCTTGGCCAAAATTCTAGAATGAGGAAATGAAGCTCAAAGAACCTCTCCTTCCCTGAGGATGAGGTAGGCATTCCCGACCAAGAACACCCTTGTGCTAAACAACACTACAACCCTACTAAACAGCAAGAGGAAGCAAAGTCTAAGCAGACCAATATCCAATGATAATCTAAAACATCCTTAACAAAGGTTGCCATCCTCTCCATATATAGCAAGTGAACCACCTCAAATTGGGTCCCATCCATACTTTCCACCAAGCTCATGCAAGTTCTCCTCCACTAAAACTGCGTTGTCTCGTCATAAAGGCCACTCCTCCATGACAGCGTTGTTGACTTGGTCAAAGTTGACTGAATCAACATGACCCAATCCTTGTTCACAACCAAAGGTGCTTAATCCATCTGCTTATTCCTCCTCCTTTCACATTAGGAGAGTTATTATTCCATATAAAGAGGTTTATGGGCCTCCCTACCCACTTATTCACCTACCTAGTGATAAAAGAACTATAATATTCCATTTTAGATGAAGGCTAAATTTTTGGAATATTACAGCCAACTTGGCACAAGAGGTCCACCTCAGTGTGCTCTTCTTTGGTTTTATCCTTACGTATACATGATCTCCTACTTCAAATTCTCGATAAGTTCTCTTCTCATCTGCATATATCTCCTGTCGATCTTGAGCCGCTTTCAGATTTTGTCTAATCTTCCTTACTTCTGATTCCATTTCAACCAACATCTTTGGTCCAAGCATCAAATTGGTTTCTGGTCTTCTCCAATTGATGGGAGTACGACACTGTTGCCCATAAAAAGCTTCAAATGGGCTCATCTTAAGAGACTCTGGGTAACCATTATTGTAGGCGAATTCTACCAAGTGTAGATATTCTTCCCATTTCATTGGCTGCTGCATCACGTACATACGCAACATATCCTACAAGATTTGATTCACCTGCTCAGTTTTTCCATCCGTCTGGGGATGATAAGTGGTTTTGAAGTTTATTTGGGTTCCCAACCCTGTAAATAGGGCCTTCCAAAATGCTGAAGTAAAATCCACATCCCAATCTAATATAATTTTCTTTGGAATACCATGCAATCTAAAAATATCTCTCTTGAAGATGTCTATTATTTGCACGGTTTTTCAAGTTGAATGCACATGTATGAAGTGTGGTACATTAATCAATCTATCGACCACCACCGTAATGGAGCCATTGTGCATTTTTTATCTTGGTAAACCAATAATAAAATCTAGAGATATAACTTCCCATTTCCACTCAAGCACTAGTATAGGCTGCAACAATCTGGCTAGATGTTGATGCTCCACCTTAACTTGTTGACACTCCAATAATTTGTTTAAATACTACGCAATAATTCTTCACATACCAGGCAAGAAATAGGCCTTTATAATTGTTGTTAGCGTTTTCTGGTATCCTAGGTGTCCTGAGTAATTACTACGATTATACTTATTCATAATCAACTCCTTTAAACCCAATCAATTTGGAATATGTATATTTTCCTTAAAGGTTAACAATTGATCTTTGCTAATTCCATAGTCAAAAGGTTTTTCTTGTCTTCTGGCTTCCTCCACTTGCTGCCATAAAAATTGGTATTCAGGATCCTTCCTGACTTCCTCTTTTATATGATCTAAAAATTTACATTCAATCTGTTTATTGCAAAGTTCATAAACATAATGCATTTTTCTGCTTAAGGCACCCACCACACGATTTTATTTACCTTTTACATGTTGAATATCAATGTAAAACTTAATTAGGAAGGAATTCCATCTTGCTTGACGGGAGTTTAGATCATCTTGCTTAAACTAGCTGGTTAGGCTGCTGTGGTCGGTTTTTAGCACAAATATTTTTCCTAGCAAGTAGTGCCTCCATACCCAGATTGCATGCGCTCTAGATCATAGGTTGAGTATCGTTGTTCATGCTCTTTTAATTTCCTTGATTTAAAGGCAACCAATCTTCCTTCATGTGATAAAATTTCCCCAAATCCTTCTTTACAAGCATCGGTACAGACTTCAAATTCCTTGTTGGGATCAGCTACCCTCAACATCGAGGTAGTGGTCAAAAAATGTTTCAACCTTTCAAAACTGTTTTGACATTCATTAGTCCATTTAGATACTTTTCCCTTCCTCTGTAAAGGGGTCATTGGAAAAGAAATCTTTGAGAACCCTTCAATGAAACGTCGATAGTATCCAGGAAATCCAATAATGGATCGGATATCTGCCACATTTTGGGGTACTTGCCATTCCATAATTGTCTTAATTTTCTCTAGATCGACCGATATTCCCTTAGCGGAAATAACATGTCCTAGATACTGGATTTATTCCTTGAAGAAGTCACATTTGATGAATTTGGTGTAGAACCGATGTTTTCGTAACATCTCCAACACCATCCTTAAGTGCTCTTTGTGCTCCTCCATGATTTTTGAATAAATTAAGATATCATCTATGAATATCAGAACAAATCTCTCCAGAAAGGGATGAAATATACCATGCATCGGCCTCATGAATTTTGATGGTGCATTAGTTAAACCAAATGGAAATACCATAAAATCGTAATTCGCATATCAGGTACGAAACACAGTCTTGTAGATATCCTCATATTTAATCCGGATCTTGTGGTATCCCAATCTTAAGTCTATCTTCGAGAATACAGTGGCCCCCTTCACCTAATAAAACAAGTCATCAATCTGCGGTAATGGATATTTATTTTTGACGGTCAATTTATTGAGTTGTCGATAGTCCATACACACTCGCATGGTTCCATACTTCTTCTTTACAAACAAAACTGGTGCTCCCCAAGGGGACACACTTGGTCGAATGTACCCTTTTTACAACAACTCTTGCAGTTGCATTTTCAATTTAGTTAGCTCCGGTACACTCATTCGATATGGGGCCCCTGAAATCGGTGATACTCTTGGCATCAACTCAATAGTGTAATCAATATCTATCCTTGGAGGTAATCCCGATACATCTTCAGGAAACACGTGAATGAAGTCTTGTACTACTGGTATGTTCTCCATCATAGGAGTATTTTCTTTAGAATTAGTAAAACCCACCTGAATGGCATATAAATGACATCCTTTTCTAACACACTTACTCATTTGATAAGTTGTAACAGGACGCAACTGTAGGGGTTTCTTAATTCCTTATATCTCTTTACAAGTTCCATCTTACATTTTATAATATATAACCTTTTATTTACAGTATACTAGTGTCCACTGTCTCTCCAACCAATCCATGCCCAATAATACATCATAGGATCCCAAAGGAAACACATTCACATCCACATTTAATTATTGGTTTCCAATTTCCAGTGTATAGTTTGGAATTTTGGCACAAACTTTCATTTTTTCTCCAGTGGCTAGTTGTACTAGCTAGGGATTTTTTACTTTCTGACTTTGTGATTTATAGATTTCTACTACTTTAGGATTTACATAACTTAAACTTACAATTGGGTCAACCAAAATAGAAACAGACTGTGAAAGTAGCTTACCTTCTAGTTCTATCATAGTTGGTTGATAATATGCCTGTCGATCCTCCAAAGTGGCCTTAATTTTGGGTATGTTTTGAGCTACATCTCCCACTATAGAGGCTTCTTGTAAATTGACTACTATATCACTTCTTCCCCGCAGTGGGAAGTTCTTATAATAGTGAGCCTCACCACACCCCCAACACTGTAGAGGTGGTTTATGATTTTGTCCTCGCTCAGGCTTGCTAGTATCCTCTGTGGGCTTTTTGCTCCGTAGGCTACCAGGTTCTTTGATGGTTTCTATAAAACTGCTTACTCACTAAATTCCTTGCACAAATATTAAAATTATTGGTTCTAAAATTTTTGGAATTTGAGCTGCTTTTCTGCCCTTTTCTTGGCTGCCAATTTTTGCCCAGCTCTCCTTTTTCCTTAGACTGTTGGTAACACATTCTTGATTTTCTAATTGCTTCGTCCATGGTCCTTGGATTCATGAACTCAATTCTTTCTTTGATGTGGGTTGGAAAAATACTTAAGAATAGCTGAACCTTAGCCTTTTCATCCCGTAGATAAGGAACATATCTTAGTAGGGAAGTGAACTTGGTTATGTACTCATCCATCGTTTATTCGACCCAATTCAAATCATGGAATTCTCTGGACTTTTCGTCAAAGAAACATTCTATTGGATATTTTTCCTTGAAATATTGCTGAAATGTATCCCATGTCACGTCCTGATCTTCTATGATGTGGACATTCTTGACTTCTTCCCACCACAGAGTGGCTTTTTATCTCAACTAATAGATGGCCAGTCTGGCTTTAAGATTTTTGTTGTAATCATATACTTGAAAGTACTTATTAATATTTATCAACCATGCTTCAGCCACCTCCTCTGATTCTCCATCAAACGTAGATGGTTTTATCTTCCAGAACTCACCTTGTAGTTCCACTTTTTGTTTGTTAATTTCTTGTTGTTCCGACACATTACCAGACTTAGCCTCATTGTAGTTTCTATTTTTGTTACTTCGTTGTGAATGGATTCTTTCCATTCTGTTAGTGGTTTGGTCCTTGGCTTCTTATTCATTTTCCTCCTGCATGTCCCTATCAGGATTGGGTTGTAACACTACCTGATTTTTCTTCTCAGAAAGACTCTTGAGTATCCTTTCCTCCTCTTTCATTAAGTGCTCATTGTCCCTCCTAACATGGACCATTTCCTCATGTAGCTTCTACACGATGCTTAGTAGAATAATGGGTTGGTGTTGTTTTTCCACCATCAATCTACTAGTCTGTTGGTGCTAAACTACACTCAGTTGAAGACACATTTCAGGATTCATTTCTGATTGGGGTTGGGGTGTAGGTTCGCCTGCATTTTAGGGTGTTTGCTGTGTCGACCCCCTCCTCATATCGTCTCCTACTATATTATTTATTTGTTTTGCATCATTTTCACACACAAATTTTCATGTTAGGTAACCACTAGGGTCCCAATGTGTGAACGCTATTCTGATACCACTTGTAACGTACATCATAATCAACAAAAAAAAAATTAACTTTTACTTTATCAAAGACTAAACTAAATGATATTATTGCATTCTTATATCTGCATTTACTTTCGAGCTCATATTTCTTTTTTTTACATTGATATAACAATATAATGTTTTGTAAATTAATACAAGTCCCAAGGTGGGAACTTGTCACCTTATGTGTGACACTTGGAAACTTAATTTGAATTCGAAAAAGCTTTCATTTATACTCATACAATACACAAGAACCGTAGCATTAATGCGAAAGGACGATATACTTATCCTCAATCATTATATGAATCTTGATTGAAATTATTCCATAGCATAATGGTTACGTCGGAGATTTGTGTCTTAAATTTGGATTTGATAGTACTGTACATGCCATTAAGTCACCTATTGGAACAGGGTCCTTCAAAGGCTATGAATTGGGATAGTTTTGAATATTTTTGTATAGTTTTTACATATTTCAGTCTAGCGCAGGGGTTTTGGGGTTGGTCAAAGCCTTGAAAGCATTGTAATGGGTCAAAAGGTAGACCTAGAGTCCGTAAACCATGGTTTGCGGACCACAGGAAGGATTAGGCTAGATCGTTATAAATAGAAGGACATTTAGAGTCAATAAGAAGGCATGCATTAAGATTGGTGCGAGTTGCGAATTAGTTGATGTGGTTGGGTTATTGGGGAAGCATTCCTGCTGGCTATGTGCACGAAGATCCTTAGTCCTACTGTGTGTGGACCCTGCTGCTGTGTGCACAGGTTGGGTTTTGGGTATTGTAAAAGGATCTGAAGGATTAATTAAAGTGGAAGGTTGGAAAAATATATGAATCTGCTCTATGATATCATTTATGTTCTGCATGGTTCAGTGTTAAGCTGCGAAAATACTCGTGTTATTTTCTTATGCTGTGTTGACATCTGATATGGATCCTTCTATTATACTTTATGCAAGAATATATGTGTTAGTTGCGTGAATTTATGATCTGTTGATTACTATGATTATAATTAGTATTGTGCACATCTCTAGATCTGGATTCATGGATATCTGATCTGATAATTATGAATTCAAACGCATCTCTGCTTGACTTACCTACCCTCTCCCAGGGTGCAGAAACCTAGTTCTAGCACCCTCCCACACTACTTCGGGTGACACTTTGACCTGCGTAAGCAGGTCACTGCCGAAAGGGCCAGTAGTATAGGGGTTTGTTGGCAAACCTTAACCTCCCAACCTGGGTCAGGACCCCTTGAGCCAAAAATGGTTCCGTTGTCGGGACCGGGAGCATTTTGAGAGAGGGATAGGGTAATGCCAAGGCCATATTAGAAACTTGAAGGAAAAGAAATTGATGAATGGTTTGAACAGAAAGTTCAGGAATTCATAGTAAAATAAAACCACAATAAGAAGTTGACCACCGAAGAGTGGAAGAATAAGTATATTTTCATAGAGATCTATGAGATATTCATTGTAACAATTGTGATCGATCTCCAGGAGTGGCTTGCAAGGTTGGTCAAATTTCAGAAGTGTTGGAAGGACGAGCGGGCTACGCAGTGGAACCCTGAATTGATACGACAATTAGAGAATACTGATAACACCATCACTCGCACGGTGGACCACTAGGTGGACAATGTGCTAGGAGGGTTCATAACATAATTTTCCATCGATTAGTTCGTCTCCTACTCCGAAGTAGAGTGAATATTCTTCAAGGGTTTCTGGGGTAAGTTTCTGAAGACCTTACCACTGCTGATTAAGATATTATTGTGCGAAAAGAGTATTCTGTGTAGCCACACTAAACGAATGACCTTTGATCTAGAAAGGAATACGACACAAAGTGACAAATACTATCGGACCAACCAAGAAGGAGATAAATCTGTCTACAGTCTGGTAAGAGAAGTAGTTGCGCAGAGTCCTCTAGCCAAACCACTTTCCAACCAAAATAGGGGTAATAAATCACCTACACCTCTGACACCACCAGAAGGTGACATGGCTATGCACATGAAGTTGGCTACCTTCAAGGGTGTGGGGGATGAAGACATGGATAATTTCTGGTTTGTCGTAGGATCGGTTCGGACTGCACAGCATGTAGCAAGTGATATGGTGAAGAGGGCACAACTATCCCTTGCCTTCGAAGGAAGAGGTTTAGAATGGTACATGGGATACATCGGCTAGCATGAAAATGCGACCATTGAAGAGATTAAGAATGCCTTGAAGCAACAATTCAGGAAGCCTAAGTCCTACTCTCAAATAGTGGTTGATTTGAAAGATTTCAAGAAGGGGCCCTTTGAGTCTGTGTGGGTGGCCGATCAGTGACTAAAAAAGGTGATCAGAGAAGGAGGGCTTCAATATGATGAAAAACAGCACACGAAATGCTTCATTACTATGCTGCTGCCTCACCTGCGCGTAGCTATGGGTCATCAAACTTTCGAATTGTAGGAAAAAGCTTTGGAGGTCGCTATGAAATTAGAAGCTACACCAAGAGATGATGCTCAGCTGGTCGTCCAATAGATCCAAGGACAATTGGAGGTGATGCACATGGAGATCCAGAACCTGTGAAAGGAATGAGGAGCAGAAGCTAGCCCCGAAAGATGGTGCATACGATGTAGGAGAAATGGTCACACCAAGGATAACTGCCCTCTATTAATAGAATAAATGCAGGTCGGGGGACCTAGTCCGTTGCGCCCTAGGGAATTTGTAGGATCGAGTGGGCCGGCATTATGGTCTGATGATTGTCACATTGCGAGGCTGCACGATACAAATCATTGTCCCTGCCTTGCTGCGTATGTCACAGAGGTAAAGCAACAATGGTGCAGGTTCTGCAGGTCGGTAGGACACGATGAACAGAACTGCCAGATGTATGATTTGATGATCGATCGAGGGAACCTCTATTGGGTACAATCAGATCCATCCTCGCCAAGATTCGTCTCGAGCATAGGTGGCTCCCTAGCCAGGGGCAGGGGAGGCAGGAGAGGTGGAAGCATAGGCTGGGGATGAGAGCAACTAATATGTTATAATTGTGGGGAAGTAGGACACTTTTCCAGGGACTATCCAAATCCTACAAGGAATTCCTACCGGTATTGCAGATAGCTAGACCATGCAATTGAAGTTTTTTCGATCTTGATAGCAAAGATACAGGAGAATCAGCTGACACTTACACAGAATGTGAAGAGGGTTAAGGCTGAACTGTGAGACAAGGATCCAAGTGCGAATGTTGTAACATGTAGTGGGATGTCCAACGCAGGGCCCGAGGAGAAGATTGTGACCGAACTTTTGATCCAGCAAGCGGTTATCAAGCAGGAAGGTTTGGATCTAAGAAAGGAAAAAGAAACATTGGTCGTTGCTTGCACAGACTCTGCTAAGGCAGAGGTGTTTACTTCGCAGTTGCCAGGAGGCGTCAAAGAAGGTGAGGAGGTCAAGCCCTTTTTACAAGCATGTATGAAGCTGCTGCATAACCCAAAGGATGTGGAAAATATTCAGGCATTAATAAATGTCTCCGTAACATGACCTAGCCCCCCTCCAAAAATCAAGGACATACACAAAATATATAGATATAAGAAACACATTGGTAGGGAGATGCGGTTGACTGTGCAGATTGGTGATTATGAGATGGATTAGGTTATTTTGGACCTAGGGTTAGATGTGAATGTATTACCTAAACAGACTTAGCAATGAATGGGGGAACCTAAGTTGGAATGGTCCATTATCCAACTGTGTATGGCCAATTAGCAGAAGATCACACCCTTGGGGAGACTATCAAAGATCGTGGTAGATATTGCAGGGGTCAAGGTCCGGGCTGATTTTGAAGTCATTCAGATTGTAGAAGATGTAGACCCATACCCTACGCTTCTAGGGTTAGATTGGGCCATATATATGGGAGGTATCATTAATTTGAAGAAGATAAGCATGGTGTTTGAGAATAACGTTACAAGGATGAAAGTGCCATTAGATCTTGCGGAAGGCGAATGATACACAGAGCCAGTGCGCGATGAAGAGGAGGTGGATCACATCTATAAGTTAACTACGCGGGATGAAGATTGGATCAACCCCATAGTGGATGGAGTACTCTGCTGGGAAAAGGATAGTGAATGCTTCTCTAACTCTGATGAGGAGATGGAGAACTGGAATAATTGATTACATAAGGTCTCTGAGCTGCGATGCCTTCAGGTCACAAAGAACTTCCACTACATTTCCTCGGAGGTAAGAGATCTTCCCTATTTTGATGGTTTTGGTAATGTTAGGGACTTTTTGTGGGAATTTGAAGCAGAGGTTCCTAGAGAATGACGGTTCTGGGCCCTTAACCTAGCTATGCATGCTACCCCTGCACGATGGTGGGATACGCATAAGGGAGCGTTCCAGGAGTGGGAGGATTGTTGGGACATGATGCTCCTACGATTTGAGACTTCGGCAGAGGTGTGGGTCAAGATGTTCCTTGGCCCAGGGGATCTGCGTGAACACGTGGTTTCATGGATGAAGATGTGGGGTGACCAGACTATAGAAGAGGGGGTTCACTTATTCATTCATGTGTTCGGTCCAATCCCTACTGCATGGTACTTGGATGCAGAGTTACATCAACGCCCCTGCTATTGGGAAACTCTGATGAATGACTTCATAGGAACATTTAGACTGATAGGGGGTTCCGAGGTGACTAACGAAGCTCTGTAGGACATATATACATTTGTGTTTGAAAAATATGGCTCCTCTACAGAATCTGGGGCACCGACATGGGAAACATAGATGCAAGATATTATCAACTACCACAGCTTAGCAAGGGAGGAGGGTGAAGATGATCTGCGGTCTGTATCTATCCCGGATTTGGAAGGAGAGCACACTGTTGAAGGACCCCCACTACAAGGATTCGATGTCACTAAGCCTCTCAATTTGTGCGAATAAACATTGGGACGAAAGAGAAGCCTAAGATGGCTAAGATTGGGGACTATTGGGATGAGGATACGGTAGTAAAAGTGGTTGAATTACTTACAAAATACCAGGCCTTGTTCCTTAAAAAAATTTCAGAGCTAAAGGGGATCACAGGGGACTTAGGGGTCATGCATATCACTCTCAAACCCAATGCACAACTTGTAAAGTAGCGACCTTATAGGTTGAACCCCAAGTATAAGCAGAAGGTCAAGGATGAACTCGATAAAATTCTTGCTGCGGGAATCATCAAACCTGTTGAAAAATCAGACTGGGTCATTCCAATGGTGGTTTAGGAGAAGAAAAATAAGGGGGAGATTTGGATCTATGTGGAATTGCGCAAGTTGAATTATGCCTGCATTCATGATCCATTCCTGATACCATTCTTAGACGAAATATTAGATAGCGTGGAAGGACAAAAAGCATACTCCTTCATGAATGGGTTCTCATGTTACCATCAGATCAAAATCACACCTGAGGAGCACAACAAAACCATGTCCGCCACTGAGTGGGGATCTTTCCAGTATACTGTCATGCTGTTTGGACTAAAAAATTCCCTTGTTATCTTCTCGCGGGTTCTTGTCGCAGTATTCAAGGAATTCATCCACAAGTTCCTCGAGGTGTATTTCTATGATTGGACTGTCTTCAGCCTGGCAAAGGCACAAGTATCAAATCTACGCATGATGATGGATGCCTGCCAAAAACACCAGATTTCCCTGAATATCAAGAAATGTGTCTTCTTCATACCTTTCGGAATCTTGCTCGGCCACATAGTCTGTCGGCAGGGACTGATGGTAGATCCTACCAAAATTGTAGTTATCATAAACTTGCTAGTCCCAATCATGGATAAACAGCTACGCTCAATCCTTGGACACATCAACTACTATAGGAAATTCATTCAAGGCTATGCGTTGATTAATGCCCCTATGGAACAATTTCTCAAGAAGGATGTGTCATTCTTTTAGAATGAAAAATTTCAAAAGAGCTTCGAATTACTCAAAGAAAAGATTGTCTCGGCACCTATTCTCATCTTTCCTGATAGGGAGAAGGTGTTTCATGTTCATGTCGATGTGTCGAGCATTGCCCTCGGAGATGTCCTTGCGCAGTCGCGAGAAGGAGATATTGACCATTCGATTTCCTTTGCAAGTAGGAAATTCTCTGGCGCGGGACACATCTACTCCACCATAGAGCAGGAGGGATTGGCCATAGTCTACGCTTTGCAAAAATATCAGCATTACTTGTTAGGAGGACACTTCAAAATGTTCATAGACCATTTAGGTTTAAATTACCTGGTAAATAAGCCTGTGTTTGGGGGGGGGGGGGGAATATGCTGATGGTTATTGCTATTTCAGGAATATGACTTTGAAATCATCGTCAAGCCGGGAAAGTTGAATGTTGGGCCGGATCAGTTGTCCCGAATAGAGAGTGGCGAGGAACCAACCAACTTAGAAGCCAGATTTCCTGATGTGTATCTATTTTCTATTAAGGTAGTAGATGCACACTTTGTTGATATCATTCAGTTCTTGACTACTGGGACAACACCTCCAGAGTACTCTCTATAGTAGAATAAAGAGCTAGTCACTTGGGCAGCAGATTTTACCATCGTTGTAGGTCACTTGTATAAGATGGGAGTAGATGAAGTATTGTGGTGATATGTTTTGTAACATGAAAGGCATGCTATCTTGGTAGAAGCCCATGATGGAGTAGCCGGAGGTCACTACGCAGGGAAAGCAACGACGCAAAATATCTTGAGAGCTGGGTTATGGTGGCCGACCTTGCATAGGGATGCACATGACTATTGTAAAGCATTCGATACATGCCAATGAACAGGGAGGCCGTCACACAAAGATGAAATTCCCCTTCAGCCACAAATGGCTCTACAAGCATTTGATAAGTGGGCTATCAATTTCATCGGGCTTATCAACCTACTAGGGAAGAAGATGGGTGCGCGCTACATTATTACTGCCACTGATTATGTAACCAGGTGGCTGAGGCACAAGCCGTAAAATATTGTACTGTGGATGCCACTGCACATTTCGTCTTTGAACACATCCTAACCAGATTTGGATGTATGAAGATCCTCATGAGCAATAAAGGTACGCACTTTGTTAATGAAACAATCAAAGCTTTGACCGAGGAAATCCAGATCCATCATGCGAAAAGCACACCATATCACCCACAGGCCAATGGCGTGGTTGAAGCTTTCAATAAAATCTTGGAGCATGCGCCGAGGAAGGTATGCAATGCTGATCGCAGCTATTGGGACGTGCACATCCCATCGGTCCTTTGGGCCTATCGAACGACCTGCAAGAAGTCAACAGGAAAAACCCCATTCAGGATGGTTTATGGTAAAGAAGCCGTTATGACCATGGAGTATATTGTTCCTAGTCTACGTATCGCATCATTTATGAACATGGCAGAACCTGACATCATGGACGAGCTATTGGCACAACTTATGGCTTTGGAGGAAGATCAGTTTCTTGTGAATTTCCATCAGCAAGTCCAGAAGGCTCGCGATAAAGCCTGGCATGATCAACATATTCTCCAGAAGACATTCGCGGAGGGTGAACTAGTCCTCTTATATGATAGCTAGTTTGCAAAGCATCCCAGGAAGTTCCGACAACATTAGCTTGGTCCCTACACAATTAAGGAGATCACGGATGGCAGAGCTATTAGGCTAGCTACCCTGCACGGTGATATGCTACCAGGCTATGTAAATGGTAGTCGGCTCAAACCGTATCGAATCAAACGAATATATGACCAGAGTAGCAATACATGCACAAGTAGAGACCCCACCACCACAGTGACTGGGGACAAGTCACAAGATTGTGTTGGGGGACTGTTGGAATAGTGTCCTCCAAAGGCTGCAAATTGGGACAGTTTTGAATAGTTTTGTATAGTTTTTGCATATTTCAGTCTAACACAGGGGTTTTGGGGTGGGTCAAAGCCCTGAAAGAATTGTAATGGGTCAAAGGGTAGACCTAGAGTCTGTAAACCATGGTTTGCAGACCACAGGAAATATTAGGCTAGATCGTTATAAATAGAAGGAATTTTGAGTCAATAAGGAGGCATGCATTAAGATTGGTGCGAATTGTGAATTAGTTGATGTGGTTGGGTTATTTAGGAAGGACTCCAACTGGCTGTGTGCGCGAAGATCCTTAGGCCTGCTATGTGTGGACCCTGCTGCTGTGTAAGCAGGTTAGGTTTTGGGTACTGTAAAAGGATTTGAAGGATTAATGAAGGCAGAAGGTTGGAAAACTATCTGAATCTGCTCTATGATATCGTTTATGTTATGCATGGTTCTGTGTTAAGTTGTGAAAATACTCATGTTATTTTCTTATGATGCATTGACATCTGATCTAGATCCTTCTGTTATAATTTATGCAAGAATATGTGTGTTAGTTGTGTGAATTTATGATCTGTTGATTACTATGATTATAATTAATATTGCGTACATCTCTAGATCTGGGTTCAAGGATATCTGATTTGGTAATTGTGAAGTCAAACGCAGCTCTGCTTGACTTACCTACCCTCTCCCAGGGTGCAGAAACCTAGTTACAGCACCCTCCCATACTGCTTTGGGTGATACTTTGACCTGCACAAGCAGGTCACTGCTGAAAGGGCCAGTACTATAGGGGTTTGTTGGCAAACCTTAACCTCCGAACCTGGGTCAGGAGCCCTCGAGCCAACATCATCCTAACTCCGGTTGACAACTGTATGGATTTTATGCCGTCAGATTTCAAAGGGTTGAATATAAAGTGGAGTTTGATGGAGTACCCGTTTAGGGTATTGACCTCCCCAAACCCTAACGGTTTCTTTCCATTTGTTGCCAACCTCTGTTGCATTTCTCTGCAACCCTGTCTCAACCTACCACTATCGACAGGCATTCCTTGGCTCCGCTCGGCTCTGTTTGGCTTCTCAGGCACAACGCAGACAGGTAACCTCAATACCGTCACTATTGAAACTTAACTTTGTTTTGGAATGAGGTTGTCATTCGGTTACATAGGCCTCTCAAGCTATTTTTTTTCAGAGGACAGTCGGTGGCTCTATGCCTTGGGCCTACACTCAACTCTCTGCATGAGTTTATTTTTTTTAAATGGCATTTTCATTTTTTTTCACTAGGCCTGGTAACTTAATTTGTAGTTAAGTGGCTCCGGCTATCATGCCGAGTCCCCTCATCGTGATAGCAGGTGAGCCGAGGTAGTGTTTTATGTTATCAAAATTCCTCTAAATAAATTATACACCATCCTTTGGTTGTGAGGAATGACTCTCTTCCATGGATTTTCCACAGAAATTCACTTTCGAACCTGTGGAAGAATTTTTTGCACAGGTAATAGGTTTACACTGTCATTTTTCTTTTATTCATATTTATTCACTACTTTGATAGCTTATTCAGAATGGTCTTTTGCTAATGATTTTCTTTTCCTTGTTTTCTTGTGCAGGTAACTACCATGGCTCGACTTTTGGGGTTAACTCTTTTGGGATTCTCGGTTCGTAAAGTCGGTTTTCCTGATTCTTTCGCTTTCCTCTTCAAGTACCAATTATTCTCTGTAGGGTTTCTAAGTTCTTGGTTTTAGAGAACCTTTGTTCCAACCTCGAGGGTGGTCATGGCATCGTGAGCTCTAGATTTAGTTTTATGGCTGCATGCTGTCATGTTAATTTCTGCATGAAGATTCGAGGGCTTCACCTTGCTCATGACTATTGTTGGCATTTGTAACATTGTGTTGGACTATAGTTCATTCCTTAATTACTCTGTATATATAGTGTGGTATTAAGAGAGATTAACCCTTTAAACTCAGTAATTTTTTTTACATTTTAATTCGAATGCTGGAAGACACTTCACTTCTATGCATGTGTGTTATTGTTTGGGGTATCTTCTTCTTGCACAAATACTTGTTCAATCTGTTCTATGAAATGGATTTCTCTTTTTTGGGTATGTTCAATAATGGCAGGAAATGCTTTCCATTTTTCCCTTATATATGTATATTGTGCATTTCTTTTTCTTTCTAAGGGCCTTTGATTATTGCTTGATTAAGACTAGCTTAGCTCTAGTAGAATTAGATTCTAAACTCCTTGTTTTCTATCTTAGCTTGGCACGGTTAATCACTTTCATTGTAATTCTTGTATTTACTTGTATTTAATTTGGTGTTTTTGGTTCTGGGTGCATACTACGCATGCAATCTTTGATATTTTCCTTTTCAATTATATACTATTTAGAGAGATATTTTCACTCTTTGTCTGATAATAGAACTGAATTTATTTCTTCCAATTTAAATGAGATGTCCAGACCATTCTGTCTGTGTATATCATAGGTTACAGTTAACGACCAACTTGGGGTTCGTAGTTTCGACTCTAAAATGTTGAGTTAACGGTTTTCTATTTTAAAATGCTTGTCGCAGGAGTTCTAGCTAATTTCAACTATTTTCTGTAAGCACTAATTCTTTTCTTGAAATACAAACCAGAATTTGCATAAACATGATTTTTCTTGCATAATCTAAATATTTAATGGTTTATCTGAATCCTCTAGTTACTTTAAGGAAATCACAGAGATAACACATATCTTAATGTTCAATGGAGACGTCTCGATTTCATAAATAAAGAGAAACAACTATAACAAGAAATACAAATAGCTAGACAACATATCTAGTACTTATTTTTCAGTAATTTTTTTACTTATATTTTTTCTAGACCTTGTTGATGATGTCCACCCTACCATGAGAGAGGAAATTACGTCCTCATCTCCCCCCATGCTTCACACTGAGTCCAGTAGGTCGACATAATTTCCAGAAGAGACCTCAAGACCCTTAGTCTAGTACTTCTTCTTTTCCAGGAATAGGGAACACTAAGTGTTTTCCACTGGTCACTACCAGTTTAGGAAGTCTCCACTCTCCCCCCCCCTCTCCTCAGTCACAAAACATAACCCATTTTCCTCACTGCGATGTACTTTTTATTCCTAGAGGAAAAGTAAATGTCTTTAATTGTTTTTTGTTCAACCACTCTCAGTTCTTGGAATACTTTTACCATCAGTATTTTAAATTTTTATGGAACTACTATTTCGTAAACAAATTTTATTTTAGCAAAACATAATTTATTTATGTTCATCAGGTAATCCTTTTCTCAAATGACACAATTTTTTAGTTTCTTTAAAATTAAATAACATAATAACTAGTTAACATTTAAACCAGTTGTCACAGTTAGTGAGATTACTTTTTATTAAGCTATATAGCAATGAAAATGGCAGCTAACCTAGAAACATGTGAACACAAATATATTTCTTCATAAATACAAATTAATATTACACTAAATTGTGACAGTTAAATGATTTTACGATCTCTAACTAACACTTAACTACTAATTTTCAAACCACAAATTCATATATATATATATATATATATATATAATTTCTCTCTTTCAAAATCAAAATATAAAACCTTTCAAAATATATTAATTTATTTATTTCAATAAATAAAAAAAACTTCCCTTGTAACTTTAACTTTAATAATAAAAATTATATTAGATAAAATATTATTAACTAGTTTATTTTTTTAATTATTTTTTATGCCATATGTTATCACAAAACTCAAACCAATTGGGGTTCTCAGTCAATTCAATGTAACTATTTTAAACCAACTTTTAACTAGAAGTTAGCCCTTAGATTCTTAGAGGGATCTCTCAAAATTCCTATAATATTCTCACTATAAAACTAAAAACTTGAGAAGGCTAATTTGGTATTTTTCAGGAGATTATGCATGTGAAAGAATGTGATGAAAGCCACCATTGGACATGAAGTCAACTATGGAAAATAAATTACAAACAAATTGCTTTCATGGAAGTTGAGGCAAATTTGGCTTTAATATGATATGAAATAAACTTTTACAGTAAAACACACCAAATGAAGGAATTTGAAGCATCTTACATGAATTCCGAGTAGTTAAATTGCGATGAAACTGATAACAATACATAAGAAATGGATATGTAACATATATGCTGTTGGCCCTTCTTTCTGATTTTTTTTTGTTTAGGAAATACACTTTATTTTACCGCATTATCCATGTATCTACCATAATATTCACCTTACATTGACCCAAATATGCATATACAGGTATTTAATTTATGTTTTTCAATTATTAGATGTTTTTGTAAAAATTTGAATTTAAGTGCATTTTTGGACAGCAGAATAAATTATCGTAATAGCATTATGGTTTCAATATGTGTAGGACACTTGGGCTCGAGCTGGATATGTTTCTAGAAAGCTCGAGAACTAAGAGTAAAAGTACACTTGTTGGCACAGCCAGATTGAGCTTTAATAGGCCCAGTCAAAGGTAGTCAAACATGACCACTCTTTATGGAGGATCCCTAAAAACTAGGTTAAAACTCTTATTTTGTGGGATTTTCCATATTATGATGGATATGATAGATGAATTCGACTTGATATGATAGGATAAGGATAGTCATGTTTACTTGAGTTATTTTAGATGATTTTGTTAGATGTTTTATCTATTTAAGCCTCACACTTTGAAGGCTTTGACATTGGAACTTGTATGATTTATTATTATTATTTCTGAGACTTGGAGACATAATTGAAGATATGTTATATCATATTTTGATGCTGTTACATTTTGATTGAATTATTGAAGTCTTAAGTAGATGAATCTACCTTCAGTGAGCGAGGCAAGGGTGGAGGGCCCCCACACCGAGCTAAGTGCACTTCTTAGTTTATTTCATAGATGTAATTTCTAAATTAGTTTGCTTATGTTATATTTATTTATTTTCAAGTATTGATGAATCTAATGATCACCCTTAACCTGCATATGAAAGGAAAAACAAGTGTTTAATTTAAACACTCTTTCTATCTAATCAATATTTTCAGTTAGAATTCATCCTTACATGCCTTTACATGCTTTGATTGCTAATGGATCTTAATCTTGTTTCTATTCTACATACGAAGAGACAAACCAATATTTAAGTTAAATACTTCTTCTATCTGATTAAGAGTTCAAAATTAAGATTCATCTTTCCTGCTTTTATGAATTCCTGTTTTCACAATAGCATTAATGATAAATGACATAAATGATGAAGGAAAACCAGGACCTCTTTTAGTGAAGAGCCTCTTCAATTATTACTTCATGAATCTTAATCTATTGTTTAGTTAAATTCCTGTTTTCAAAATAGTATTGATGACAAATGAAATCAATGATGAAGGACAACCACGACCTCTTTTAGTGAAGAGCCTCTTCAATTATTACTTCATGGATCATAGTCTATTGTTTAGAATTTATAAATTATTTAGGTTAGATTTATATTTGTAATATGCATTTCCTTGAATAAACAATAAAACGATCTTCTGAATTGATCACAACTGAAACCCATATATTTTGGGGATACTTCTAAGTTCACCAACCCAAATGATAATAAATACTTGCATTAGTTTACAACAGTAAATTGACCCAACATTTTGGTGCCGTTGCAGGGGAAGAATATTTCAAAAAAGGTCAAAATAGGAAGACAAAAATATTAAAACACAAAAACAATATAAAATCACCAAAAACAACAAAAACATAGTTTTTATTTCAAGTAATGTTTTCTTATGCCTAGAAATAGAAATAAAAAAGGTAGATTTGTGAAACAAAACCCCCCAAAAAGACATTCATCCATGGGATTAACAACATCGGTTGCTGGAAGACCAACTATAGAAGAGTTAGAGAAGAAACAAAGATTAGGACAAAGATTAACATTAGTTGGAAGACAAATCTTGTTATCCTTTGAGGTAAATAAAAATCAATCACCCAAAGAACCTCCTTCTGTTTGGAAGCAAAAAGACACAACAAAACCAACTGTCGAACAACTAGAGCAACCTGTCCTTAAGGAAATCAAAGTAGTGGAAGAAATACAAAGTCAACCTATTAAAACACTACAAGTCTCTGACCACGAAATGTCTGAAGAAGGAGAAGGATCAACTAGATTAAACATGACTCCTAAAAAAATATTAGAATATGAAAGACAAAAAATGGAATGGCGAAGACAAAGAGAAGAAGAAAGAAGAATTGAAGCATAAAGGAAGGCATAAGAATATATAAGAGCAGGAGCACTTCGAAGAATAGAGGAAGAAGTAAGAAGAGAAATCCAAAATCGAAGAACACAAGAAAATGAGCAAGAAGTTAATAATGACTAGGAGGCTACTTTTGGATTTCATAATTTAGATGCAAGAGCAATACTAGGAGAAGAAATTAAAATATATATATATATATATATATATATATATATATATATATATATATATATATATATATATATATATATATATATATATATATATATATATATTCCACCTTCTGTATTGCCTTATTTCTATGGAATGTCGACGTAAGATCCTGATGCATTCATGTTTGCGTTTGATATCTTGTGTAGAAAATATAGATATACTGATGATACACAAAAACTTCGACTTTTTCCTGCTACTTTAAAAGCTGCAGCCTTAAAATGGTTTATGGGATTAGGAAAACACACGATAGCTTCTTGGGAAGACATGAAGAAAATATTTCTTAAAATGTATCAAGCTTACCGCAGGGCTAGAGACTCGAAAGAAGACATTTTCAAAATGTTCCAACAGGAAGATGAAAATTTGGAGGAATATTTGGAAAGATTCCTTTACAATTTAAAAAAATCCAAACATCATTCTCTTAGTTCTGATACCATCCGCACTATTTTTTTAAACGGTATTAGAGATGAGTATTTATACATTCTTAATGTAATGGGAAAAGGAGATATTTATAATTTACCATTTGAAGAGATTTTTGAATTATGTCAAAAATACTCTAGGGGAAGAGCTAAGAGTGGGAAAATATATATTTCATCGAAAGCTTCCAAATCTGTAGCAAGTGCAGTAACAAGAGCAGAGATAGGAAGCCTACTAGAAAAATTTAAAATAGATCTCTTGAGCACTTTGGATACACAAGTAGATGTTTTGAAAGCTAAAAAGAGAAAATAAGAGGAACATGAAGTCTTAGCAATTTTCTGTCCAAAGTGTAGACAAAAACATCCACTCAAGGAATTTCATTTGCAAAATATACAAGTATGTGGACTATGCACAGAAAATCATGCAACAGAAAAAGGCCCAAAGTTAAAATAATCGCAAGGGGAAGAAGTACAAGGAGTAGATTCTCTTTACTATATGGCACCAAGGAGACCTTGGAAGCCAAGAATGCCTCAACAGTTCCCTCAACAAAATCCCCAAAATTTTCAATATCCTCAAAACACATGGAATACACTGATGCCATGGCAGGCTTGGCCACCACAAAAATATCAAAACCAACCTTCACAAGGTTGGAGGGGATATGGTTATGGAAACCATCCACCACAACAAATGTATACCCAGCAATATCAATATCAACAACCATACCCTCCACAATAATTTCCTCAATATCAACAATTCCAGCAACAACAACCAATGCGATATCCAACTCAAAACCCACCAATGCTAACTCAACCGCAAAAAATTTAGTTTCCAACTAATCAACCACCTCCTAGACCAACACAATTACCAGCTCAGTCAGTAGCTAATCCAAGCAACAAGGTGGATAGACCAACATATCATGTGGAAGGGACAACATATTATCCTACTTATTCAATTCTTCCTGTACAAGATGTCCACCTAAGGTCTCAGAATGTATTACAAAAATATTCTCCTCCAATAATTGAAGAACAAATAGAACAAGGAGAATAAAGTGAACAATCTCAACTAGAAAAACAAATTTAGAAAGGTAAAGCTATCATTACAAAGACTCCATCATATCCAGATAGATTAATAAAACATAATATTCCAATATCTCTCCCTGAATTTAGTATTATGGATGAATTGAAAAACACATATGATAAAATTCCTTTATTGCAGGAAATTAAAGACATTCCTATATACAAAAAAAAATAAAGGAATTATGCATTAATAAATCTGGCCGAAGAAAGAAGGATCCACCAACAATCTAGGTAATTGGAAGTCTTTCAAGTCTCATGTCTACAAATATAGCCATTGAAAAATATGTTGATCCCATAATTCCTATGGTTACTATTTCAATTAATTTTTTTTTAGTGCCAAACACTTTAATAGACTTGGGAGCAGCTATCAATGTGATGACAATAGAGAGTATGAAACATTTGAATCTGAACAACATTAGACCTACTTCTATAGTCTTAGAACTTGCAGACAGATCTAAAGTTGTTCCAGAAGGTATACTAGAAGATATCATTGTCTCACTGGATTCATGGGAGTATTCTGTAGGCTTCTTGATTTTACAGCCAAAAACAAACTTGGGAGGGCATCGCTTAATTTTAGGCCGACCACTGTTAGCTACTGTAGATGCTTAAATTGGATTCAGGTAAGGAAGAATGATTATTGCACATGGATATGAAAGAAAGCATATTACATTATATCTTCCTACTCAATCTCCCTATCTATTATTATTGTTTGATGGAAAAGAAGAACAAGAACTTTAGCATGTTCTTAGCCTTAATAAAGTTTACAATTTTCGAGAGGAGAAAGAAAATGAGGACTTATTATATCTATTCATCTCAGAACCAAATATTTCAAAGTAGCTTAGGATAAATCAATATGAAGCTGCTAGTTATCTTTTGAATGAATGTTTTCAGGACAATACAATCATTGAAAAATACATTTGAAAGCATTTTTCCTATAAATTCAATTACCAATTCAAATAGAAAAATAATTGAAATTAGTGTTGAAAAACATTTGAATATTGGTAACAACTTACAATCATCACAAGAGGAAAAGCTAATAACATTATTGCAAAATATTCAAAATCTTTTGCCTGGGATTATAAAGATATGCCAGGAATTCATCCCAAAACATGCATCCATCACATTTACACTGATAATGAAATAAAACCTGTTAGGAAACCACAGAGATGGATGAATCCCATGATGAAGGAAAAAGTGAAAGAATAATTACATAAACTATTACAAGTTGGATTTATCTATCCTATTTCAGATAGTCAATGGGTTTCACCCTTAGTTGTGGTACCTAATAAAAATAGGAAATGGAGAATTTGTGTGGATTACAGAGAGCTTAACAAAGCTACATTAAAAGATCATTTTCCTTTACCATTTATCGATCAAGTGTTAGATTCATTAGCTAGAAATAATTTTTTCTCACTTATGGATGGATTTAGTGAATATAATCAGATAAAAATAGCATTAGAGGATCAAGATAAGACAACATTCACATGCCCCTGGGGAACATATGCATACAATGTATTACCCTTTGGTTTGTGTAATGCACTTGCTACTTTTCAAAGGGTAGTTCTTGCAATTTTTGCTGATTTGATTTATGAATATGTGGAAGTTTACATGGATGATTTCATCGTGTATGGTACAACATATGATGATTGTTTAAAAATTCCTTAAAAGGTTTTAAATAGATGCATTGAGACAAATCTATCTCTCAGTAATGAAAAATGTTTTATGATGTTAACTGAGGGGATAGTGTTGGGACACCATATCTCTTCTTCAGGGATTAAAGTGGATCCAACAAAAATTCAGGTCATTGTGAATTTAACACCTCCTACAACACAAAAGGAAGTTCGAAGTTTCTTGGGTTATGCAGGATACTATCGAAGATTTATTGAAAATTTTAGTAAAATATCTTTACCATTATTCAAGTTACTTGCGAAAGATGTAGAATTCCAATGAACTAATAATTGTAAACATGCATTTGAAAAATTGAAAGAGAAATTATCAATTGCACCCATTCTTCAAGGACCTAATTGGTCTTTTCCATTTCACATTTCAACTGATTCATCTGATATAGCTATTGGAGCATCACTTGGACAAAAAGAGAATCAATTCAATTATGCTATATATTTCATCAGTAAAAACTTAACACCAACAGAATTGAATTACACTGTTATGGAAAAAGAAATGTTAGTTTTTGTACATGTAGTAAATAAATTTCAACATTACATAATAAGTTATCAAGTTTATATTCACACGAATCATTCTTCTATAAAATATTTAATGAATAAATCAATTACAAATGGCAGAATAACTCGGTGGTTATTATTAATGCAAGATTTTAATGTTACTGTACAAGATCGACTAGGAAAATATAACCAAGTTCTTGACTTTCTGTCAAGATTAAATACACTTGGTGATCCAAATCCAGTATCAAACAATTTCCCAGTTGAACATCTATTCGCTATAAATGTCAAAACTCCTTGGTTTTCATATATAGATAAATATTTATCATCTTATATCCTACCATCTCACTACACAAACAAACATAAACAAAGAATAATTAGATAAAGTGCTAGGTATAGCTGGGTCAATGGAGATCTATTTATATTGGTGTTGATTTAATCATTAGGAAATCTAAAAGAGAGGATGAAATACATGAAATTTTGAAAGCTTGTCATGATGAACCATGTGGTGGTAATTTTGCAGATAAAAAGACATCATACAAAGTGTTGAAGCTTGGCTACTACTGGCCATCCATATTCAAGGAATCTAGGAATTATGTCAAAAGATGTGATAGCTGCAAAAGAATTGTTAGACCAGTGGCATCAGATGAAATGCCATTCAAGACACAAGTACTTATTGAACCATTTGAACAGCGGGATTTAGATTTCGTGGGACCAATCAAACCTCCATCCAATGGAAAGAAATACATCCTTGTATGTATAGATTATGTGACTAAATGGGTGGAGGCCAAGGCAGTAGCAAGGGAAACAGAAGAAATTGTTGTGTCTTTTCTGTTTGAAGATATATTTGTAAGATATGGAGTTCCAATATAGATAGTAACTGACCAAGGTGCATAATTTACATCAAACCTTGTTCAAGATATTACGGAAAAATTCAAGATCAAACACAGAAAATCAACTCCATATCATCCTCAAGCAAATGGACAAGTGGAATCAACAAACAAAGTCCTAGAAAACATTATGATGAAGACAGTAAAAATGAATAGAAAGGATTGGTCAGAAAAGTTGAAAGATGAATTATGGGCATATAAAATAACTTATAAAAACACTACTAGTTTCAGTCCATATCAGTTAGTATATGGAAAGGAAGTTCTATTACCCATTGAGTTTCAAATACATGTTGAGATTCAACAAGATGATGAGCTTAGTGAAAAGATTGGCCTTCACTAAGTGGGCCTGTAGGCTATTTTTGGCATAAGTCTATTTTTAGACTATGTCTATTATTAGACATGATGATCATATTTCAGAAGTTGCAGGATGCTATTTGGGGATGGTTGGTCAAGTTGGAAAAATAGATGAAATTATATTTTAGAATATTGGGCAAATTCTATTTATAGATTGTAGATCTAAAAATAGATGCATGTCGATTATTATTAGCTCTTAATAATAATCAGACTCTAAACAACAACTTATTCTCTTGGAGCACTTAATTTCAGTATACATATTTGTCAAATCAGTGGGCTAGAGGAATTATGCAATTCCTAAGGGTTTACTGGGGCTTATGCATGGAGGACTCAGTTAGAACTGAAGTGGCAAAGTTATGACAGAGTTGGAAGAGTAGTTCATGGAATTGTATTCAGTTTAACTCAGTTAGACTCAGTTGAGCTAGTTGTATCTAATCTAACTGAATGATACACTAGTGAGAGTGGAGTGAAAGAGTTGAGTGAATCAATTAGTTAATTTCATACATTGAATTTATTAATCAACTAACAACAAATGGTGAAGACAAGGTCAGATCCAGTGGAGACCCAGTGTAGAGATAGGTGGAGAGGTGAGATAAACTATCTGTTGTGACCATAGTGATGCATGGATTGCATCTACATATACATTGGAGTTGCTTGTTGGGGTCCTGTGATTTGGCAGATTGGCATACAAAGTGACAAGACAACATCAAAACCAGTCTTTAGAGCTCTAGGACCTAGCCTTCCTAGTCTCAGAGAGAGATCTCTCAATTGTTTGCAAATATATGACTTGTTCGCTTGTAAAAGGTTGATTTTAGGCTAGTTATTAAGCATGAGTTTGTTTGATTGTTTGGTGGGACATGATGATCTAGGCAGCATAGATAGGAAAGGAAAATATCTAAGGCATTGGGTAATGGAGTGAAGTGGAAGTTGTAACAAGTTTGTAAAGGGATCAGGGGTATCAAAGGGAAAATCTTAATTGGCTAGTGGATCTACAAAGTCTTTTAGGTGAAATGAAATGGAAATCAAAGGTTTAGAATGAAAAGTAGAACTAAGGGCAATCAAGAATCCTTAATTATATTTAATTCTCAACAAAGGGACTTAAAACATTATCTGAACATGAAGAGGCATTCCATAGACAGGGCTAACCATAAATTCTAGAAACCACACTTCAACAAATAACAATTTCAAGACAAACTTTTCAAATGAAATCTAGGAGTCGAGGAACGCTCTATTTCATCCAAAGATTTCACCTTCAAGGATAATAAAACATTCAAGATTCACAAATAACTGCACTTATAAAATAGGGAACTCCTAGACATCTTTGGTTACAGCTATAAAGACATTCAAAAAAATTATTTGAGCAAGTACAAAGGGTATGATCAAAACAGACCTCTTTTTCCGACTTTGGACAGTGGTACTTTGAAGGGAGACTTCAAAAACAATTTTTAAGTGGCAGCAAGTAAGCAGGGAAAACCATAAATCATTCTTGAGACCAACTGTATTGAAATATTTAAGAAATAAATAAGCATAAGGGTTATAGAGAAAAATTAATAATTCTCTAGAATATCTTAGCAGAAGAAAACATAAAGACAGTGAAGAGTAAACAGAACTAAGGTGCTGTCAAAAGACATTTCTTAGTCTAAAATTTTTACTCTACTGCAATAGAGAATGATGAAACATAAAGGAATAGGAAAAAACAATAACAGATTCAGAGTACTTCACCAACAACCAAGCTCAAGGATCTAATGACAGAGCTTTCTCCATCAACAAACAGGTCAGAATATCCACAAGTTCTAGAACATCAATTTCCTTTCAACTTCAGTAGAGCAATGTATTACTTCGAAGAGTCACCAAATGCCCACTTTTACAATGAGTTCCAATGCAGTATTTATGCTGCAAAATCAGGAGGTGGAACTGATCTAGGGTTTGAGGGTTATTAATTACAAAGAAAATGTATTTCTAGCCTTGAAAACCATGCAAGGCATAAGGTAGAAATAGGTGCAACTACTTCTCTATTTTATTAACTCAGTCTTAACTTCTAAGAGGTAGATAGGAGAAAAGATTGACTTTTAAGGCTTTATCCTATCTTGACAATAACTATTCTGACAGTTGAAATATCTTCTTTTGTGTAATAACTACTTGTTTCTCTTTGTAGGTAGAAAGTAGGTGAAAGGTGTCAGTTAGATATTCTAAGGGAATAACTGCTCTTTGTTGATGTATTTGAGGCTTTTTAGCCTAATTTTCCTTCATTTCATCACTAAACTGTAGTTTAAGGCTTGATCTTCTTTTAGCCTTCATAACTCATCATGCTACCTTTTTAACACTTCTAGGACTTCTTTTAAACTTTTGTTCCTTTATCTTTAACTGTATTTTAACCTTTAATCTTTATTTAATCCTTTGATCTTCTGGCTTTGACTTTGATCTTCAAACTTTACTATTTCTCTTTACTCCTATGTGCAGGTGGCCTTCGCTATGCAGGACAGTTTATTGGATCGAAGTGATGATCATGATTCATCGTCCAATCCTTCAGTTAAAACTCCTTATTCCCTTTTCTTTGCTTTACAAGCCCTTTGGATCGTCATCTGAGGCCATGTCACTATGAATTCTCACTGCGGGATGCCTTTTTAACTTAGGGCCACCATTTAAAACCTGTAATAAACAAGAAACATTAATAAATCCTGCGTTCGTGGTTTAAAATTATTTTCAGAGCTTATGGCGAGGGCGGAGGAGCGATGCAGAGGCAAGGGAGCACGTGGGGGGAGATTCCATGGTCGGAACCATAAGAAACGGGTTTTAAACTAGATTTATGGCGCAAAATTGGAAAAGTGGTTTTGTGAAACCAAAAGTGGTTTTTGTGCAGGATCCAAGACGTAAATGGTTTTGAGCTGGGGGAACGCGATACACGCCGGAGGTTGACACGTGTCCCATTGAAAACCACCCATTTCGCATTAAAGTTGCACACCAGGGCGAATTGGTGGATTTGGCGTGAAACAGGATCTGGACTGTTGGATCTGGGGGGGCCAGATCAATGGTTGAGAGGAAGCACGATTGGCAGAGTTGATCGGTAGGTGGGTGGTGGGACCGGAGGCATGACGTCACTTCTTTTGTCGAGTAGTGGGATGTTCAATGTGCGGGGTGAAAGTTTGTTGGGTGGAGTTTGAATGGTGAGGATAAGCGGGAACCATTGGATCAGGAAGATCGATGATTAAAATGTATTGGGGAAGCAAAGGGGTAATGGATGGGGTCAGGTGAATGGATGATGGGGGAAGCGAGGGCCATTAGATCTTGAGGATCAACGGTTGATATTTAAAGATGTGGTAGAATAGATGGTCGATGGTTTTAAACGATAAGGGACGCAATGACTGTCGGATAAGACAATCAACGGCCCAGATTAAAAGATTAAGAGATATGAACGGAGGGGTTGGAGAGCAGGAATGTAAAGGGGAGGAGCCCCGATGGCCATTGGATCGTTTCAATAAATGGCCAGGATCTCTTCCAGGGGAACCACAAAAACGTGGAGGCTGAAAGAAGATGAAGGGCGGGAGGGCCCAGAAAGTTTTCAGATCGTCGGATCTGGGGAGATCGACGGTCAGGATTTCATCGGTAGGGGATGAACATCAGCGAGGGAAAAAGAGGTTTGGGAAGTGGAAATGGGAATCGCCGAAGTGCGATGCGCCGATGGAGCGAGGACCGTTAGATCGACAATGAGATCAACGGCAGAAATTTAGTCAAAGAAACGATCATCGACAGAAAAAAGAAATGGGGGACGGGACTTTGGAACAAGAAAAATGCGATTTGCTGATGGGGGCTTAAGTGAACTGTGATGGCCATCTGATCTAGGAGAGATCGATGGTTAGGAATCCATCGGTGGAGAAACATTGGCGGAGAACCATCGGTGGAGGTTTGGGACAGTGGGAACGGGAAACGTCGAAGTGCGATGGCCGATGAGGGCTAAATACCTTTAGCCGACAGTTTCGGTCCTCGGTTATATGAATGAAGGGGTGGAGGTCTTTAAGCCAAAAGTCACTTAAAGCCTTATGTTTGAAAAGGAGCGCCTTTAGACCAAAAATGAAGGTTTTAAGGCCATTTTGATGTTTTCGGTAAAGCTAAAAAGCCTAATTTAAACCAAATGAAGGAGAATAAATGGTTTAAAGGGGATTTGGTAACCTTTCATGTGAAATGTAGGTTAAAATGAGGGTTGATGGCCCTTTTAAGCTATGGATGAAATGGAAAAAATAAATGCATAGGGAGAATGACTTAGGAAGGAGAACTGATGAAGATTTGATGGCTTGAGAAACAATTTTCTCCTTTAGAAACAATAGGATTTTGGAGGATTATTTTGGTGAAGAGATCACTGAGATAGGTCTTGGGCAAGAGACACAGTAAGACTTCAAGAATTCACACATTTGCTTGAAATTTGTTTCTTGAAGGCTGCAGACCTGTTTTAGCCATCATTTGCTATGACAAATTTTATGGATGGCTAAAAGTGGCTCCACTTGGGGAGGACAACTTTCCTTTCAAGGTGTCCAGAACCTCAGAAAATAAATCTTTGAGTTTTAGCAGACTAGTGCCTTATCCATTGGGACAAAATTCTTTTCTTTCCTTTGTTGGATTTTCTTTCAATATGATAATTTTTTGGCAATGTGCAACATGTACTCTCTTCAGAATAGCATCTCTACCTACCCAATCCTACTTGTCCTAGCATTTTCTTCTTCTTTTTTGTTTTGTTTTTTTTTTAGTGCACTTGAACTAGAAAACTCTTTTGACATCAACATTTTATACCTTTTGAAAGAAAAAATTAATCTATTGCTACTCTTATTTCTTCCATGAGTTCAGATTAAACAGTTGAACTCATTGTTTCTCTACCTAACTATTATCTGTCAAGATTATGCTTTTTGACAGTTTTCATTCTCTACATTCTAAAACAGAAATTAAAAATATAGTCAAATCAGGATTAAACTGTCTGATTTTCTATGGTGTCTATGGTTGTATGTACAAGCTGCACATAGACTTTATTTGCAAAAAAAAAAAACAAAATTGTGAAGGCTTAATATTTGAAAATTAAGAACGTCCTTCTTTCTTCTTATGACTCAGATTTTGATCTATTTAGAGTCATCCTTTTTCTTTTCTTTCTTGGTTCAGATTTTGAGCATGTTTGAACCATTTTTCTCTATCTTTGGCTCAAGTTTTGGTCTGATTAGAGCCATTTATTTCTATCCTAATGTATCCTCTCTGATAAGCTAATTCTGAAATAATATTTTACAATCATTGCTTCTACTAACTTATCAACATAAATTTAAAGTATGTTCAACCATGATTAGGCTAGATGACTGAACAATATATCATTTTTAATCAACAGTGGCACTTAGACTTGCTTACTTTCAGAAATTCTCTTTTTTGGGTATGGGGCTGTACCTGTTTTGAATCTGCCCTATTTTCCTTCTATTTTCTTTTATTGTTTCTATATTTTTCATGATTTCTTTTCAAATGGATTATGTACAATGAATAAAAAACTTTGAAGCTAAGACTCTTGACAGAAGTAGTGCTTGAGCATCCTGCCATTGATAGGAACTCCAAACATATTTTCTCCATTCAATTCTTACAAAAAGAATGCATTATGACCCCTTATTGAATCAATGATGTAGGGCCCTTTCCACAAATTCTCAAACTTACCATGTTTTCCCTTTTCTTCCTTTCTAGAATCCCACTTTAGAACAATATTCCCAACTTGGAAATTATTTTCTTTAGTGCTTTTGTCAAATAATTTCTTGATGCTTTCTTGGACTGTTTGTGTTCTCTTGTACACTTCCTCTCTAGACTACTGTAAATGAATGGTCTGATTTATCCTTCTTTGCATATCATTCTCTTCAGTTTGTACTTCTTGAAGGAGTTTCATGACTGGAACTCCTAGAGATGTTGGGAAAATTGCATCCATGCCATAAACCAGCTGATAGGGGGACATATTTATTGAATTTTTGGTGGTTAATCTATCAACCCATAAAGCATGAGTTAGCTTACTATGCCATGATTTCTGATTCTTCTCCAACAATTTTTTGATAATATTCATAAGGCTTTTGTTGGAGGATTCAGCTAATCCATTCCCTTGGGGATAGTAGGCAATAGAATGACCCAATGTGATATGATATTTATAGCAAAATTCAATGATTCTTTTAGACTTGAAGGAAGTAGCATTATCTGTGATAATTTTTCTAGGAAAACCAAATTTGGATAGTATATTGGTTTCAAGGAACTTGATAATGATAGAGTCAGTATCATCCCTAGAAGGTATGGCTTCTATCCACTTGGTAAAATAATCAGTGGCAGTGAGGATCCACTTATGTTGGGCTGAAGAAGATGGGCGAATTTCCCCAATGAAGTCCAAGCCCCATTTTTGAAAGGGAGCCTCAACACTGATGGGATGTAAAGGTAAAGGTAGGAGTTTCCTCTTGCCATCAAAGATTTGACACTTATGGAAAGACATGACAAGTTTTTGAGTATCTGGGAAAAGGGTGGGCCAATAGTAACCAGATCTGAGGATTTTATTTGCTGTAGTCTTCTAGTAAAGATGTCCTCCACATTCTCCCTCATGCAGCTCATGCATGATTTTTTCTGCATCAATCTAGGGCAAACATTTAAGAAATATTCCAACAACATTCTTCCAATATAAAACCCATCTAATATGAAATAATTTAAAGCCTTCTGTTTCAAAAATATAGCTTTAGTTTTAGATAGAGAAGGAGGGGTATTCAGATAAATCAGCACATATATGATATCAACAAACCAAGGTGAATTCACAAAAAAATCTTCAATAAATGGAGCAGTGAATTCTTTTTTTTTCTTCTAAAATATCAACCATATTCATATCTAGTGCTTGGAAGTTTGACTCAGCCATGAGTTTTGCTAATCCCTGCCCTTTGATTAGTTTGGTGGGCCTGATTTTTAAGTCATATTCTAAAATAATAGCAATCCATTTTCCTCTTTTTCTATCAGGGTCTTGACTTAGAATATCCTTGACAACTATGTCTGGAACAAAAGCAATGATATGAGAATGAAAAATATAAACTCTAAAGTCTTTCAAAGCTTTTACCAAGGCTAAGGCTTGTTTCTCCATGATGTTGTATTTGAGTGTAGCATCTCTTAAGGCTTTACTAAAAAAGGATATTGGTTGTTCTTGCCCCATGATATTATTTTGTAGTAATACTGTAGCTATTTTATGTTTGGATGCAAAAGAAAAGATGTAAAAATATTTGGTAAAATCAGGACTAATACGAACTGGTGTTTGAGTTAAAGTTTGTTTTACTAGTTAAAATGATTGTTTAGCTTGTATTGTCCATTTAACACCTATCTCTTTCTTTAGCATGTTTGTGATATTTCTCAATAGCTCAGCAAGGTTGGGGATGAACCTCCTTAAAAAATTTATCTTCCCAATGAAAGATTGTAATTCTTTGAGGTTTCTAGGATGGCTGATATTCAATATGCCATCAATCCTTTTAGGGTCTACTTTGATTCCCTCTTCAGAAATTATGTGGCTAAGAAGTTTTCCTTCTTTGAGATCAAAGAGTGTCTTTTTTGGATTCAAAGATAAGCCATATTTATTACATTTATGAAAAACCTTTCTTAAATGAATCAAGTGTTCTTCATCAGTTTTGGAGAAAACAATAATCTCATCAAGGTAAATGATTATAAAATAGCCTATGTCTTCTAAGAAGGCTATGTCCATGGCCCTTTGGAAGGTGGCTCCTGCATTCATCAAATCAAATGACATTTTTACATACATGAATGTACCCCAAGGTGTAGTAAAAGTAGTTTTATGTTGATCACTTGGGAGTACTAATACCTGATTGTAACTTGAGAACCCATCCAATAGTGAAATTATTTTAGACCCAACCACCCTTTGAAGTATATGATCCATTTTTGGCAAGGGATAGTTATCTTTAAGGGAGGCTCTATTTAGATTTCTGAAATCAATGCAGAGCTTGATTTCCCTAGTCTTTTTCTTGACAGATACTAAGTTGGACACCCATTCTGAATATATAAGGGGAACTATGATCCCAACATCATACATTTTCTTGATTTCTTTATCGAAGAAAGGCAATAAAACAGGGTTTATCCTTCTGATTTTTTGTTTGAAAGGTTTCTGATTTTCTTTGAGAGGAATTTTGTGTTGAATGATGCTGGTATCATATGATTTTAGATCCTTGTATCCCCATGCAAACACATCTCTAAATTCTTTGAAAATTTCTATGTATTACTGTTTGATATGAGCTAGGAGAGTGCTGGATAGCTTGATCATTTTGGGTTCTGCTAGGCTTCCTATGTTATGTTCTTCTATGTTTGTTTCTATAGGCTCCATTCTTGGTTCTTTGGCTACATCATTAAAATAAAAAAGCTGTTCTATTGGTGTAAGACCTCTTGGAAATGTATCATTTTTACATTGTAAAACTTCCAGGTCCTTTTGGTCTGTTTTATCAAATAATTCTGCCTCAAAAATATTTTCAAATTGATTTATACTGGCAGAAAATGACAGCTCTGTTTGAGGGATTTGTTCTTCATTTAAGCAACTTTCCTCATGGCTAGTGTTTGATGTTGGTATGGAAAAGTCATTTTTTGATTGCAGAAAATCATCTATGTGTTTGTCTCCTTCAAACACTTGCCAATAGTCTTCATTGTCAGGGATTGCAAGTTGGTTTTTTACCTTCATATTGAATTGTTAATTTATCTGTGGTATTTGGCAGTTACTAGCAGCAAAGGCAAGTTCATTTGCTAGATGATTTTGAGCTCTTGGGATGAAAATGAGTTAATATTTTTCAAAATTTCTGAGGAGATCAAGGGCAGCATTCCTATATTCTCTGAATTTTGGATTTTTGGCTGAATACTCTCCTTTAATTTGTCTAATGATTAGCTCAAAATTTCCTTGAACTGATATTTTCTTAACTCCTAAATCTTTGAGTAAGTGTAGGCCAATAAGGAGGGCTTCAGATTCAGTAGTGTTATTTGTGCATAGAAAATCTAGTTTACAGGAAAATCCTTTGTTTGTGTTCTGTATCCATACACTAGCCCCTGACCCTAATTTTCTACAAGAGCCATCAAAGTTTATTTTCCAAGGTAGTTCAAATTCATTTTCATTTTATTTCTATTGTTCAAGGCTTCTAGAGTTTGAGTTATTTTGTATTTGAGTTGAGGGCATATTTGACTGTTCTGGTGGACTGATTTCTTTATTTCTTTCCTTTTCTTGTTGGTTGATTTCCTCTTCATTTTACAAGATAAAGGAATCTAAATCTGAATGAATAGAATAAATAGGAGTATTGTTGGGCCTATCTATATTTCTCACCATGTATTTCATATGAGACTCCCTGTATAGTATTTTGGTTTGGTTAAACACTGGGATGGTGGCATAGGACATGTCCATTTGAAGGCTCCCCTGAAGTTTGGTTCCCCATGATCTAGATAGAAGCATGCCATATTTTGGGGGAATATCAGCTACTACTATGTACATAACTAGACCTTTAGCAGGAATTTGTGCCAAATTGACACACAAATATTTAATTAGGCCTAAGCATTTGACCCTGCTTGAATCAAAGGAATACCGGTCTTTATATGGTTTAGTAATTTCTAAGCCTAGGCTTTCCATTACTACTTTGGGCATAAGATTGTGAGAAGCACCTGAGTCTAGCATGACATTGTGCAATATTTCTTTTATGTATATTTAGGCTGACATAGAAGGGAGGGACAACCCCTTCTTGGTATTTTCGTTCAACTTCAGGACCAAACAATAATTCTGGCTTATCATCTGTCAAGTTTAAAGTATCGGTGTCACTGCCTATATTTAAAGCTTTCAAAACTTGATTTTTATATACATATTGAGTTACCAGTTCAGCTAAGGGTATGGTGATTTTGATCTTGGAAATTTCCCCTTCAAGGCTAAAAGGAATTATTGTTCTTGACATATTTACATATGTTTTTTCATTTACAACTCTTTCAACAATTCTGATTTGCTGAACTTTATTTGGACTGTTATTTGGGACAGATTTGTTAGGGCCACTAGAAGAAGTACTAGGGCAGCTTTGTTCAACACTTTGCTGACTGTTTTTGTCTTTATTTAGATCAGTTTTCTTGGCCATAGTGTTGGTGTTACTGGCTATCTTCTTAGGCTGATTTTCTAAAATTTTCCTAACAACAATGCTAGTGTTTTTGTCATTGGAAATCTCTGGGCTCCCTTTGCTTCTAAGATTATATTGTTTATGTACCTCCATGATTGCATTTTCAAACACCAATCTGTAATCTTTAGAATCTTCATGGTTGTTTTCAATTTGTTTTGAGGAGAAGAATCCTTGTTCTTCTTCAGTGAGAAAAACATCTGTCTCACTGTTAGATCCTATCAAGTTTACATGATTTTCTTCCAACCTTTCAACTTCCCTTTCTTCTTCTTGATCAACATATTTTTGTTGAAAGGGAGGCCTAATCTGTTGGTTATTGTCTCTTTGCCTATCTTGATTAGGGTCTCTTCTGAAATTTGGGTTTCTATTTCTGTTTTGGGGGTTGTTTTGGTTTTCTCTAGGAGGCACTCTATCATTTAGATTTATCTTTTCAAGCATCCTCTACATTACCCTTACTAAGTTGTCAATTTTGGCATCGGATGATGAGGTTGATGCCATTGTTTCATCCTTGTATGTAACTCTTTTTTCTTCTTTCAACCTAGCTCTTTTCTCAATCAGATTTGATTCTACACCTAAGGCTCCCCTCTACATATCTTATAAGGTTGAGGGGTCTCTTTCTCTTAGCTGGTAGGACATTTCAAGATCAAAACCCTCTGGGAATTTAGCTAAGGCTAGGCCTGGTGGAGGTTTCATGTCTGGGGGAAGCACATTCTAAACATTATTGAATCTAGTGCAATAGTCTTGGACACTTTCCCCAATGTTTCTTTGGAGGTTGGTATATTCTGAAAGGATTTGGAGAGGGTTCTTCTTAATTTCCCATTTTTTTATGAATGTTTGATATAAATAAGGGAGATCATTTATGCTATTAGGAGTTAAACCCTTAAACCATTTCTTGGCTTCTCCTCCTAAGCTTTGGGCAAAGATTCTCATCTTAATGGTCTCTTCTTCTATTTCCATGTAATCAAAAGCATCATTTATTTTAGCTACATGCTGTTGGGCAGTAGTAGGTTCATTTCCAGTGAAATGGGGAATTTTGGATTGGTAATAATTGGGTAAGGAAACTAGAGGTTGTGGTAATAATATTGGAGCATACCATGTTTCCATGACAGGAAATAATGGGGGATTTACAAGAGGTGGATTTACAAGAGGGAAAGTGGGGTGACCTGGAGTGCTTTGAACAGTGTATGTGTCTACAGGAGTGGAAGAAACACTTGGGCCAGCAAACTGATGATGAGCAGATTTGTTATGGAAGGAGCTGAAATGATGGAGAAGATGAGAGTTAGGTGGAGTAGAAGGTGAAGCCTCTCCGCTAAAGCTCAGTTGTAAATTTGTGGTTTCAAAGTTAGCTTGGTTTAAATCACTTTGAGACTTATTTCTGAACAGGTTCTTTGTATGAGGTAAGTCAAAGTGGGGATCTTTCAAGACTGTGAGATTTTCAGGGACAGATCTTGTTCTTGGGATGATCCTATCAGTAGTTGGTTTTCCAGATCTAGAAGTTTGCCACAAAATCCTCTCTAGATTGTCAACTATGGTAGGAGGGTTAGGATCTAGATGGGATCTAGTATTGACTCTATGTGAAGCTAGATTTTAGTTTCCAAAATTTAGAGAGGTTGAGGTTTTTTAGGACTGTTTTTCAAGATTTTTCCTCTCATAGTGATTTCTATAATAGGGGACTAGGTTTCTAAACTTCCTCAAGGCTGGTTAACACAATCCTAGGGAAATATGGAGGTCTAGAGGAGTAATAAGCCTACTGGGGCTAGTGGAGTCGCCAGGTGGAAATTTTTATCTTTCTGAAGGTAAAATGTTTTATGGTGCACCACCAATGATTTATTTGAAAACCAATATGAGATATTTTGGGTTTTTCTAAGCTTTTTGTAGTTCTATGGTTGTGAGAGTGTGCTATACCTGATTTCAACACTTAGCTAAGGTGGTGAAACAAACAAAGTCTACTCTATGGCTTACTAGATGATTTCTTCAAGGTTTGATAAGGGTCTCTTTGAATCCTAAGGGTTACTTAGATTGCCACTGATTTAGACAAGTCCTATCATGATCACCATTATGTTGGTAGTGTTTGAAGAAAGCAATAGTTCCGTTGAATGAATACTGAGTTTCTTGTTTAGGGACTTTTACTCAAAAAGGTCCCATTGTGATCGCCAGAATGTTCGGGTCTTGTTATTTGGCAGATTGGCATACCAAGTGACAAGGCAACATCAAAACTAGTCTTTAGAGCTCTAGGACCTAGCCTTCCTAGTCACAGAGAGGGATCTCTCAATTGTTTTCAAAAATATGACTTGTTTGCTTATAAAAGGTTGATTTTAGACTAGTTATTAAGCATGAGTTTGTTTGATTGTTTGGTGGGACATGATGATCTAGGCAGCATAGATAGGAAAGGAAAATATCTAAGTCATTGGGCAATGGAGTCAAGTGGAAGTTATAAAAATTTTGTAAAGGGATCAAGGGTATCAAAGGGAAAATCTAACTTGGCTAGTGGATCTACAAAGTCTTTCAGGTGAAATGAAATGGACATCAAAGGTTTAGAGTGAAAAGTAGAACTAAGGGAAATTAAGAATCCTTAATTATATGTAATTCTCAACAAAGGGACTTAAAACATTATCTGAACATGAAGAGGCATTCCATAGACAGGTCTAACCATAAATTCTAGAAACCACACTTCAGCAAATAACAATTTCAAGACAAAATTTTCAAATGAAATCTAGGATTCGAGGAACGCTCTATTTCATCCAAATATTTCACCTTCAAGGATAAGAAAACATTCAAGATTCACAAATAACTGCACTCATAGAAGAGGGAACTCCTAGGCATCTTTGATTACATCTATAAAGACCTTCAAAACAATTATTTGAGCAAGTACAAAGGGTATGATCAAAACAGACCTCTTTGTCAAACTTTGGACAATGGTACTTTGAAGGGAGACTTCAGAAACAGTTTTTAAGTGGCAGCAAGTAAGCAGGGAAAACCATAAATCATTCTTTAGACCAACTGTACTGAACTATTTAAGAAATAAACAAGCATAAGGGTTCTAGAGAGCAATTAAGAATTCTCCAGAATATCTTAGTAGAATAAAACATAAAGACAGTGAAGAGTAAACAGAACTAAGGTGCTTTCAAAAGACATTTCTTAGTTTAAAATTTTTACTCTACTGCAACAGAGAATGATAAAACATAAGGGAACAAGAAATAAAAATAACAGATTCAGAGTTCTTCACCAACAGCCAAGCTCAGGGATCTAATTACAAAGCTTTCTCCATCAACAAACATGTCAGAACATCCACAAGTTCCAGAACATCAATTTCCTTTCAACTTCAGCAGAGCTATGTATTACTTCAAAGAGTCACCAAATGCCCACTTTTACAATGAGTTCCAATGAAGTATTTATGCTGAAAAATGAGGAGGTGGAACTAATCTAAGGTTTGGGGGTTATTAATTATAGAGAAAATGTATTTCTAGCCTTGAAAACCATGCAAGGCATAAGGTAGAAATAGGTGCAACTACTTCTCTATTTTATTAACTCCGTCTTAACTTCTAAGAGGCAAATAGGAGAAAACATTGACTTTTAAGGCTTTATCCTATCTTTAAAATAACTGTTCTAATAGTTTAAAATATCTTCTTTTGTGTAATAATTGCTTGTTTCTCTTTGTAGGTAGAAAGTAGGTCAAAGGTGTCAGTTATATATTCTAAGGGAATATCTACTCTTTGTTGATGTATTCGAGGTTTTTTACCCTAATTTCCTTCATTTCATCACTAAACTGTATTTTAAGGCCTGATCTGCTTTTAGCCTTCATAACTCATCATGCTACCTTTTTAACACTTCTTGGACTTCTTTTCAACTTTTGTTCCTTTATCTTTAATGTTGTTTTAACCTTTAATATTTATTTAAGCCTTTGATATTCTGACTTTGAGTTTGATCTTCAAACTTTACTATTTCTCTTTTCTCCCGTGTGCTAGTGGCCTTCGCTATGTAGGAGAGTTTATTGGATCGAAGTGATGATCATGATTCATCGTCCAATCCTTCATTTAAAACTCCTTATTCCATTTTCTTTGCTTTACAGGCCCTTTTGATCATCAATCGAGGCCATGTCACTGTTAATTCTGACTGTGGGATGCCTTTTTAACTTAGGTCCGCCATTTAAAGCCTGTAATGAACAAGAAACTTTAATAAATCCCACATTCATGGTTTAAACTGCATTTCAGAGGTTATGGTAAGGGTGGAGGAGTGGTGTAGAGGCAAGGGAGCACGCGAGAGGAGATTCCATGGTCCGAACCATAAGAAACGGGGTTTAAACTCGATTTATGGTGAGAAATTGGAAAAGAGGTTTTGTGAAACCATAAGTGGTTTTCATGCAGGATCCAAGTGGTAAATGGTTTTGAGCTGGGGAAACGTAATACACGCCGGAGGTTGATGCGTGTCCCATTGAAAAGCACCCATTTTGCATTAAATTTGCATGCCGGGGAGAATTGGTGGATTGGGCATGAAACGAGATCTGGAGCATTGGATCTGGGGGGGCTAGATCAACGGTTGAAAGGAAGCGCAATTTCCAGAGTTGATCGGCGGGTGGGTGGTGGGACTAGAGGTGTGACGTCACTTCTTTTGTCGGGTAGCGAGATGTTCAATGTGCAGGGTGAAAGTTTTTTGGGTGGAGTTTGAATGGTGAGGATAAGAGGGAACTGTTGGATCAACAAGATCGACGGTTAATATTGTATCAGTGAAGCAAAGGGGTAATGGATGGGGTCGGGAGAATGGATGATGGGAGAAGCGAGGGCCGTTAGATATTGAGGATCAACGATTGAGATTTAAAGATGCAGTAGAACGGATGGTCGGCGATTTTAAATGATAAGGGATGCGATGACCGTCGGATAAGACAATCAGCGGCTCTGATTAAAAGATGAAGAGATATGAACGTAGGGGTTGGAGACCAGGAATGTAAAGGGGAGGAGCCCCACTAGCCATTGGATCGTTGCAATATATGACCAAGATCTCTTCCGGGGGAACCACAAAAACGCGGAGGCTGAAAGAAGATGAAGGGCGGGAGGGCCCGAAAAGGTTTCGGACCGTCGGATCTGGGGAGATCGACGGTTAGGATTTCATCGGTGGGGGATGAACATCGATGGGGGAAAAAGAGGTTTGGGAAGTGGAAATGGGAATCATCAAAGTGTGATGTGCCGATGGAGCGAGGACCGTTAGATCGAAAATGAGATCAATGACAGAGATTTACTCGGAGAAACGATCATCAGCGGAAAAAAGAAAAGGGGGATGGGACTTTGGAATGAGCGAAATGTGGTTTGCCGATGGGGGTTTAAGTGAAGTGTGATGGCAGTCTGATCTAGGAGAGATGGATGGTAAGGAATCCATCGGTGGAGAAACATCGGTGGAGAACCATCGGCGGAGGATTGGGATAGTGGGAATGGGAAATGCTGAAGTCCGATGGCCGATGAGGGCTAAAGACCTTTATCTGACGGTTTCCAACCTCAGTTATATGAATGAAGGGGCAGAGGTATTTAAGCTAAAAGGCTCTTAAAGCCTTATGTTTGAAAAGGAGGGCCTTTAGACCAAAAATGAAGGTTTTAAGGCCATTTTGATGTTTTCGGTAAAGCTAAAAAGGCTTAATTTAAACCAAATGAAGGAGAATAAATGGTTTAAAGGGGATTTGGTAACCTTTTATGTGAAATGTAGGTTAAAATGAGGGTTGATGGTCCTTTTAAGCTATGGATGAAATGGGAAGAAGAAATGCATAGGGAGAATGATTTAGGAAGGACAACTGATGAAGATTTGATGGCTTGAGAAACAGTTTTCTCCTTTAGAAACAACAGGATTTTGGAGGATTATTTTGGTGAAGAGATCAATGAGATAGGTCTTGGGCAAGAGACACAGTAAGACTTCAAGAAGTCACACATTTTCTTGAAATTTTTTTCTTGAAGGCTGCAGACCTGTTTTAGCCATCATTTGCTATAACAAATTTTATGGATGGCCAACATTTCTCATGATAATCACATAGTCAAGGAGAGTGGGATTGCATCGAATTGGTCTTTGTAATCAGCTTGGATTTTACAGTGGAGGCAGGATAGCAAGAGGGCTAAGATTCGTGCATGGATTTGCAGATTTCTTCTATGTTAGTGTGTGACGATTGATTGTACTGAGAGATTGATGTACTAAGATTTGTATGAGATTGTTACATGATCTCCATGATACATAATATATGATAGTTGGGGTTTTCAGCTTCAGGCTTTCCTGTTAAACAACTATGTTATGTGCGATTGTTTTTATTTATGCTTCACATGTGTGTGCAATTAATTTTCCGCAAAATATTAACAGTGGAATGATTCTGTATTTTGCAAGAAGTTAAATATTGTGAGATCAGGGGAATCTGGATGTATGCATGCTTATTGTATACTAATTTATACATGGTATCGGAGTAGTGTTAATTCTTGAAGATTGAAATTGTGAAGAATTGTTGAGTTTGTGCTGGTGGACAAATCGAATTTGCTGTAGAAGATTCTTGGTGCAGAAGTTGAGTATACATTGAAATGTCTTTCAATGGGTTGCGATTGGAGTATACACTGGATGGGAGATCGAATTACATAGCCCTAAAGGATAGGATGGAGGTGGTGCTGGATGATAATGGACTGGAGGAGTTCATCGATAGTGATGTTCCTAAGCCGGGATCTAGCGTTGCTGCATTACATGACGCATCGCAAAAGAAGACAAAAAAGACAAGAAGAATTCTATTGGAAGGTGTGAAGGACCATATTATGTCCAACCTTCATGGGAAAGCCACTCCATTCTTAATATGGAAGGCTTTGACAGATTTGTTCCAAAGCAAAAGTGACCAGAGGAAGTTGTCGCTTTATAAAGACAAGCTCAGAATAAAAAAATGGAGAAGGGCGACAATATTCCAAAATATCTCATGAAGTTTTTCCACTACAAGGATGAAGTGGGAAGTGTGGGGGTTACTGTTGATGAAGAAGACTTGGTGAGCTTGGCTCTCCTTGGGCTTCCAAAGATTTGGCATAGCTACAAAGACTCTGTCAATGGACAGGAGAAACTGCCAGGATGGGAGGGACTTTGGTCGGATCTTGTGCAGGAGGAGATAAGGTGGGGTACCAGGGATGGATCTTCATCGAAGAATGAAGATGAAGAGAATTGCGCTTTGGCTGTCAAACAAGGAAAGGGAAGGGGAATAAATTTCCTTCAAAATACAAAGCTAAAGTCAAGAAGCATGTTTTTTCCAAAGTGAAGTGTTTTCATTGTCACAAACATGGGCATTTCGCCACTAACTACCCACAGAAGAAGAAGAAAAGGAAGGTTGCTGGAGCTGCAGCTGGAAAGGCCTTAGCCTCGCAGTTTGAACTTGATTTCTCTTTGATCGCATGCTTGGTTTCAATCCATCTGGGATCGGTGTGGTATCTTGATAGTGGTGTGTCTTTCCATATGACGGGAGACAAGGAGTTGTTGAGTGACTTGTGTCGAGGTATAAAAAGGTATCTTTTTAACACCTATTTATCTCACATTAATTATCAATCCGGGAGCGAATTTTTATTTCAAGAGTGTAATCTGTCTGAGGCTGCAATTCATCCAAGAGCAATGCTGTGAATATGTAGTACAGAATTCTAAATTCAAGAATAAACAAATGCTTGTAAAGGAACCTAATTACAAATGGAAATGCTCTGAAACTTGAATTAAATCAAACTGCAAAACATCGATCAGGGATGCAGTAGCAATAAATATTTCCCTTAGAAATCAATGCAAGGTAACCAATATGGGGAATTGGGAGCAATAACCTCTATCCTCTACAGTTGGTGATCTTAAAACAATCGAAATGAAATCGAACTCGAACTACTTGCTGATAAAGATAACTAAAAGGAATTGCAAAGGCTAAAAAGGAACAACAATCTTGTAACTCCTACGCATACACAACAACTGTAACGAAACTATCTATTAAAGTAAAGCTATGAATCAGAAATAAGAAATATAATTTGAACAAGAATTACAAACTTAACTAATCTCAACACTTCAATCTATCGCTAGCCAATACTACAGATCAATCAATCACAAAGAATAATAACTTAGAATCGAATACAGAATGACAAAGCTTTCATAATGATAGCAGGATAAATGAACATCAAATTAAATAGCAATGCAATTAGTTAATGGATCTGTATTCAATCTAACAGTAGTCAATCAACTCTGTAATAAAAAAAAATAGTAGACACACTTCACACAACAGAAATAAAATAATAGAAATACAAACAACGAATCGCTCCACCAGGGCCGAGCCCTCAACCGCCGATGAAAGCGCTGCTGGGCTACTGCAGAACTTGAGGAATGGAATGAGAACGCCTCTTTGTATTAATAAAACATGAATAGCTTTTATATCAGTTGCTCTTTTCTCACAAGAGTCAAGGAATTACAATGTTACAAAGGGAATTCAATAATCATCCATTGTTCTTCAATACACAATACATGCTCTCCTTTTATAATTAGAAGGAAGAGAAATTAAATAGAAAATATGATCTCCCATAACAATATTGGATTGTTACCAACAACTTGATCATCCAGAAAATAAATTTTCAACAATATTTCAACAAGAGCAAGGCAAATTTGGCTTTGCAGCTGAGATTTGGAGGAAGGCCGCAACAATAAATCTGAGAAAATCATGCTCAAGGAACCCTGTGTTTCTCTCAATACATGCCGAATTTGGGAAAACCATTCAATTATAAAGTTAATTGGGCCTGTTCTGGACAAAACCCATGTTCTGTATTTTCCAGATGCTTCTTCATTTCCCCATAATATTAACCGCAAAACTATCACTTCTTATTCCAGCGAATTTCTGAGTTGGAATATTTGATGATGATTTGGAGATCAAATATTCAATCTGGAAAATATCTTGGAAGATAAAATGGTGAGTGATATTACAAAATATATTAATAAACTATCATTGATAAAATTATTCATAATAATCATCAATTTATTAAAAATAAAGGAGAAGAAATAAAATTTATCCATAAGAGCATAAATCATTATAAAATGGATTTATATGATAAATTATAATAAATGACATGATAAAGAATAGTAAAAATGGATGAAATAAGTGTTAAAAAGTGGTCGTATTCACGACCCAACAACTTGGAGGAGAAGGACCTCCAGATGCATATAGAGATGGGCGATGATGGTCGATATAGTGCAACCGACATTGGGACCATTACCTTTGAGAGGGAGTCTGATAATCCATTCTTTTTTAAGGATGTTATGCATGTTCCAGCTCTGAAGAAGAACTTGGTCTCAGTCGCAATATTGGAAGACAAAGGTTATGATGTTGTTTTCAGTGAGGGAAAAGCTTTCCTTTGATATAAAACAATGGGTCAAACCAAGAAGATAGGGGTTCGAATTAAGAATCTCTACAAGATGGAAGTAGATGGTTGCACTGTAATGGTGGGCAAAGCAGAAGAAGTGGTGAGCCATGATGAGGGCGAATTATGGCACAGGATATTGGGCCATCTTCACCATGGTGCTTTGAAGATATTGCAGCAGATTTCTACTGGACTTCCCAAGGGTACTCTTGCGTAGTCAGATCAGTGTAAGGGATGTACTATTGGTAAGTATGTGAAGACCACCTTTCATGAGAAGGAGAACCGTGCTTCGGTGATCCTGGAGAGAATTCACATAGACGTGTGTCGATATTTCTCAGTTGCTTCAACAAAAAAAAACATGTATTATGTTATATTTGTTGATGACTATTCTTGTAGATGCTGGATCTTCTTCATGCAGAAGAAGAGCAAAACATTCTCAAAGTTCTGTGAGTTTAAAGCATTGGTGGAGAAGGAGTCGGGGAAGCAAGTGAAAGCTCTATGGAGTGATAATGGTGGTGATTACATCTCGGGTGAATTCAAAGACTTCTGTAGAAAAGATGGAATTTGAAGAGAACTCATAGCGGCTCATAACCCACAGCAGAATGGGGTCACGGAGAGGAAGAATATAATGATTGTGGGTGTTGCAAAAGCTATGCTTGAGAGGGAGCTATACTTGCATGCAGAGGAGGAACTACTTGTTCCCAAAGATGAGCCTCTAGATGTGGATCAACCGCAAGAGGAGATTCATGGAGTGGAGGAGTCCACTCATGCGGAACTAAACATCAGACAAGGTAGAAAGCATGCCACAGAAGCTGAGAGACTGAAGTTTGATGTGGCATAGAATGTAGGAGTACCTACATCACAGTGCAGACAGAGACAACCACCTGACCGTTATACTGGATACATTTCTCTTATGAGAAAGTGTACCGTGACAGAGCCATCTTCTTTTGAAGAAGCAATGGAGGAACCCACATGGGTAGATGCCATGGTGGAGGAGTATGAATCCATTGTCAGAAGCAGTGCTTGGGAGATTGTTCCAAGGCTAGTGGGAAAATCAGTTGTAGGATCAAGATGGATCTACAAGGTAAAGCAAGCTGTTGATGGGAGCGTCGAGAAGTATAAGGCAAGATTTGTTTCCTAGGGCTTCTCACAGATCGAGGGGATTGACTATGAAGAAACCTTTGCACCTGTCGCACGATATTCTTCCATACGAACCATCCTTGCTCTCTCAGCGTAGATGGGTTGGCACATTCATCAGATGGATGTGAAGACTATGTTCCTTAATGGGATCATTGAGGAATAGGTGTACATTGAGCAGCCTAAAGGATTTGAGATCTTCAGCAGCAAGTCGCATGTGTGTAGGCTCAAAAGAGCACTGTATGGGCTGAAACAAGCACCTCGTGCTTGGTACACTCAGATTGACAGCTATTTCACTGGACTTGGCTTCACCAAGAGTGAGGCGGATGAAAACCTGTACCAAATTGTGGTGGAGGGTAAGATTTTAATCATTGTTCTTTATGTTGATGATTTAATACAAACGGGTGATGAGCAGTTGATACACTCATGCAAGGTAGATCTTGCAAAGGAGTTTGAGATGAAGTATTTGGGCCTCCTTCATTATTTCCTTGGATTGGAAATATGGTAGCGGGAAGGTGAATTGTTTGTGTCTCAAGGCCAGTATGCCCGGGAGATATTGGATAAGTTTCACATGCAAGGCTGCAAGCCTATCGACACTCCTCTTCTAGGAAATTGGAGGAAAGAGGATTCTACATCGGCAGAGGTAGTGGATGCCACTGTTTATCGACAGTTGGTGGGTTCGCTCATGTATTTAGTTAATACAAGACCAGACATATGCTATGCGGTGGACTAGCTTTCACAAGCGATGGTTAAGCATACCAAGCTCTTTTGGAAGGTAGGCAAGCATGTTTTGAGATATCTCAGGGGCACATCTGAGTATGCTTTATGGTATAGATAGAGGGTTGAGGTGAAGTTGCATGGCTTCATGGATGCAGATTGGGCAGGCAGCCTAATGCAGGGGCATTAGATTCGAAAAATACTTTGTATTTTATTAAACATAGGGGGTCTTATGTTTGTGAGAAAATATTGAATTTATGTAAATATTAATAGGCTTTTTGAGTGTTTTTAATTAATTATTGTGAGGATTTGTTAATGTTCCCATATGAATGGAGAACATGAGGGAAATTTGATTTTATATATTTAAGAATTGATTATGAAATCCTAAGATAGATTTGGTTTCAATATTTTAGGGTCAAAATCTAGAATGTAGGGGTTTGGAGATATTTGAAGACTTTGTTGAGTTATTGAAGGGATATTGAACCTAAATTGATTCAATTAAATTTGTATAAATTAATAAGCTTAAAAGGAAAAATAGAATCAGAGAGAGTGAGGAATAGAGTAGCAATAGGAATTGCTTGTAAGCCTTCGGGCAAAGATTGTAAATGTGGCCACTGGTTGAAAATCAGGCCAAAGAGGAAGATTGCTGATGTAAGTACTGTGTGTCTTAATACAGAGTTTAATTTTCTGAATATTATGTTTCATTTTTGAGTTATGTGTTGTGTGAATGAATTGGGGTTCAATAAGGTCGATGAAGGCTGATTCGTTTGTTGAAGGGCGTAAGTGATCTGACTTCTGATTACCAAATATGTGTTAAATTTGAACTCCATTGTTAAAATCGATTGAATTGGGTATGATTGCTGGGTTATAAAAGAAAGATTGCGATTAACGCATATAGTATTTGATTGATAATTGCTGTGTATTTTATAATGCGTTCTCAGCCTTTTTTCTAGATGGACAAAGTAAATGATACCAATCACATGGACATAGTAATGATTGGATATGCTTTTGTTTTAAACTAGATAGGTTCGATTCACAAGGATCGATACCGATTCTGGTAATTGATACCAATATCAGTGTTGACCTTTTTGATGAATTACTACAAGATTTAAGTGAATCAATCCTGTTGGTGCAATCGAATTTCACTCAATTGAGGTTCATTACCACAATATTTACTTTGCATTGAAACCTGGTTGCTTAAGCAGCATCGATTAGATCGAAGCCCTGTTTATTGAAGTAATATCACAAAAACTGATCCTTGGTGTTTTTAATTTGCGTTAACCTCTGTTTGTGAAGCAATGTCATTTGAAATTAATCTATAGTAGTAAGATGGAGAAGGACGGAACTCTGAGTTGAAGTGCGGCATCATCGTGGACAGTTAGAATTTTTATAGATTGTAGTGATGTTAAACGTAAAAGCAGTCGATTGAATAGAAGACAACGATGGCTCAATTAAGAAGCAGAAGTATTGTATTGAAGTGTTAAGTTGAAAAACTGAGAAGCAAAGTCGATAGATTGTGATAAAGTGTTAGCGCAGAGGAGATATCAATCAAAGGATCAATTCGATTACAGAATGAAAGATGTTGCAGCATGGTTAATTGCAGAATAAATGTGGCTTGAAAGTTCAATCGATTTCAGAAATGCGAGATGCTGGGATATGCTGAGCAATGGCTCAATTGTATATAGGCATAAAAAGGGTTCAAGCAGAATTGTGCAATGGTACAACAAGACAGATTTCGCAATGGTAATTGTTTAATTGGTAAGTGAGTATTAATTATTGGATGTGTGGGCAGTAAGTTAATAATGGTAAGCTTAATGCGTTGGTCAAAGCCTATGGTAAGGTTTCATAACATTGGTTTGTGGAAATATAAATATTATAGTCGATGTGAGAAAGCCGTGGCACATCTAATTTGAGTTTTTATAAACTTCAAATGTTGGCTTGAGCTCATTGAGGTGAGGATGAAGTCCGAGCCTTTGGTTTATTGGAGTATTCAAATGTTGATTTGATTTCAATTGAAATGGTTTTTAGTATATGAGTTTACCATAAATGAATAAAGGTAAAACTCCCATGTACAGTGTTTGATTTATATTGGTTTTATAACCATGAAGTGTGGAGAGCTTCCGCATGAAATTTGGAACTGGGTTGATTGTTTGGTTTTAATAACCATGAGCTTAGAAAATTAGCTTCTACAGATTTGTAAGTTTGCCCAGAAAATGAATTTACTTGGTATGAAACTGGAATTGCAATTTTATATTCATAGCATGAGAAGAGAATGTTGGTAAAGTGGGGTTTGCCTGCTATCAAGTGGTATCAAAGCAGGAAGGCTCTGTTGAAATTAAATATTATTTTTTGAATGAGTACAGGAAGGTTCTGTTGAGAATTGAAGTGTGTTTTTTCTGAATGTGTGATGAAGAATGAAGGAATATCATATTTTTAAATTTGATATGCAGCAGATACTCAATTGCAGCGAACAGGATTGCAGAAATGAATGGAGGACAAGATCTTGCAAAGATTTTGCAGGTAAAATAATTTTAAATCTGATTTGAAATTTATGATTGCAGAATTATGGTTGCAGATAAGCTGATGATGGTAGTGAACCTGATGTTCCAACTAAAGGTTGGATAGGGAGAACAATTGCAGTGTTCTCAAGAGAAGGCGAGTTGAAGAGATAGCCTAGAGAGAGCAGAAGAGAATGCTCAAGAGTTTCCAGAAATGGTGAACTTGTACTTGCCAAAAGACCAAGTCCAGTGAGTGGATTGGTGAGGTAAGTGGCAGCAAGAGAAATTGCTGTGGCAGAGGCTATTGTAACTCATGGTGAGTGAGAAACTAATGGAGGAAATGATCATGGAGGATTAGAGAAAAGGTTCAGAAGAATGCTATAGAGGTAAGATGACTGATAAAGTCAGAGAAAGAGAAATTTCAGCAATGAAAGTACAATTGCAGGTACTATAGGAATGGCTACAAGAGGAGGAAAACTAGAAAGGACGATGGATCTTTCCACTAAAGGGAAAGAGAGTAATTTGGAAACCATTACAGTTGAAGTTGAGGTAGAAAGAGATTGCCTTATTGAAAGAGGAACTTAGAGTTCTTGAGCCAGAGATGGAATTTGAAGATTCCACATGCAGATCTGTTCAAAGAGAAGTGCTTGAAAAAGCAACCAAGACTGAAAAGTCTTGTGATTTAAAAACTAATGAGTTGTGTGTGTTTGCAGGTACATCATAGGGAGATGAAAAATCTTTAAATTTTGTTAAAGAGAAGGAAAGAGAGTTGAATCTGAAAATTGTTCAGATCAATGTTGAGATGGTAAGATCTTAGGAAGGCATGAAGACAGAAGGGTCTCATGAGAATATTCAGCAGAATATTGGAGCAGAAGAAGAAATACCATCTGATGATGGGTCAAAAGCTGGTGAAGGTATGGAAAATTGTGTGAAGTTTCCAAGTTCTACTCCTAATGAAATTGTTGAATTGTATAGGAAACTAGATCTTTAGAGAAGAGAATTGGAGAGGTAGAGAACTTACACACAGGTTAATTTGTTGAAGAAGCAAGATAAAAAAGTTTTCATGAATGACAGTCATGAAACAGAGGATGGAAAGAAGGAGAGACTAACTGATAGTCTCATGGAGGATGCAAATCAGCATACTGATGTGCTGACAAAGGATTTGGAAGAAAACTCAGAGCAGCATACTGAAGTGTTGCCAGAGAAAGCTGAGGAGAAAGCCAATGAATATTTTCTGAGTCTTGAAAGAGACTTAGAACTGCAGAAGGAAGAATTGGTAACTAGATCATCAATTGAGACCATTGGGTCTTGTGATTTTGAAACTAAAAATTTGATTGTGTTTACAGGTATTGTAGGAGACATTCCATCACTTGGAATTGTCTTGAGGGAAGAAGAACTATTGCAGAAAGAAGGTGAAATAGTCATGTAGAAACTTGTTACTATTGGTGATAAGGAAGAGTTGGCTTGTCTGAATAGCCAAGAGAAAACTGTGGGGCAGAATTTTGGAACTGCTACAGTGGTGGAAAATCAGAATTCTATTCTGATAGAGGATGAGGATACAGTGCTTGAAGAACTTGATTTGGTTGCCAGAATCAATCAAGATGATGATGGACAATTACTAAAGATTGTCGAAGAAGAAGAAGATGCTGAATTTAAGCATACTACTGATGTGAAACAAATACAAATGAGATGGCTGAAATTTTTGCTGAGGACATTTGAACAAAAGGAAGAAATTGCTAACACTAGAGTAAAGATGCCTGAAGTTGTGAAAGGAGCAGGCACTAGTTTGTTAAAATTGATTTTTCTTACTAGTATACAAATAGAGATAAATGAATATGTTACTACAGGAAGAGAATTAAATAAAAGTTTATTTTTAAAGAGTAAATTTGCAGGTGATGAACAAAGGAAAATTGTTGCAGATGGATAGGAAGTTTGGGAGGAAGCAAAAATCGGGGAGGTAGCAACTGAAGCAACATCTATGATGGCTACAGCAGCAAAAATATTGAAGATAGTAACAACAGGAAAAGAAAAAGCAACTACAACAGTAGGAAGTAAAGGAAACAGTAGTAGGCAAAGAAATTTCCAAACAAAGGAAAGGCTGGACATAAAGATTGAAAGCATCAGAAGACTAATGATGAAGGTGTCTTAGAAGCAGTAGACAGTAGAAAGAAAGCAAGAGAATTGCAGCAAGGGAAAGACAAACGAGGATTGTGAAAGCATAGTTGGAGGCAAGTTGCAGAACAAGATATGGAAACCTGGAGAAGAGCAGTTGAAGAATAATGCAGCTATTGGACAGTATCAAAAAAAAGTATGGGATCCCGGAGGTAGAGATTAAAGGCACATGATCAGGAGATCATGAATCATTTTCAACCTTGGGAGTCTGATGCAGGGGCATTAGATTCGAAAAATACTTTGTATTTTATTAAACATAGGGGGTCTTATGTTTGTGAGAAAATATTGAATTTATGTAAATATTAATAGGCTTTTTGAGTGATTTTAATTAATTATTGTGAGGATTTGTTAATGTTCCCATATGAATGGAGAACATGAGGGGAATTATATTTTAGATATTTAAGAATTGATTATGAAAGCTTAAGATAGATTTGGTTTCAAGATTTTAGGGATAAAATCTAGAATGTAGGGGTTTGGAGATATTTGAGGACTTTGTTGAGTTATTGAAGGGATATTGAACCTAAATTGGTTCAATTAAATTTGTATAAATTAATAAGCTTAAAAGGCAAAATAGAATCAGAGAGAGTGAGGAATAGAGTAGCAACAGGAATTGCTTGTAAGCCTTCAGGCAAAGATTGTAAATGTGGCCACTGGTTGAAAATCAGACCAAAGAGGAAGATTGCTGATGTAAGTACTGTGTGTCTTAATAAAGAGCTTAATTTTCTGAAGATTATGTTTCATTCCTGAGTTATGTGTTGTGTTAATGAATTGGGGTTCAATAAGGTCGATGAAGGTTGATTCGTTTGTTGAAGGGCGTAAGTGACCTGACTTCTGATTACCAAATATGTGTTAAATCTAAACTCCATTATTAAAATCGATTGAATTGGGTATGATTTCTTGGTTATAAAATAAAGATTGCGATGAACGCATATAGTCTTTGATTGATAATTTCTGTGTATTTTATAATGCGTTCTCAGCATTTTTTTTAGATGGACAAAGTAAACGATACCAATCACATGGACATAGTAACGATTGGATATGCTTTTGTTTTAAACTAGATAGGTTCGATTCACATGGATCGATATCGATTTTGGTAATCGATACCAATATCAGTGTTGACCTTTTTGATGAATTGATACAAGATTTAAGTGAATAGATCCTATTGGTGGAATCGAATTTCACTCAATTGAGATTCATTACCACAATATTTACTTTGCATTGAAACCTGGTTGCTTAAGCGGCATCGATTAGATCGAAGCCCTGTTTATTGAAGTAATATCACAGAAACTGATCCTTGGTGTTATTAATTTGCGTTAACCTCTGTTTCTGAAGCAATTTCATTTGAAATTAATCTACAGTAGTAAGATGGAGAAGGAAGAAACTCCGAGTTGAAGTGTGGCATCATCGTGGACAGTTAGAATGTTTATAGATTGCAGTGATGTTAAACATAAAAGCAGTCGATTGAATAGAAGATAATGATGGCTCAATTAAGATGCAAAAGTATTGTATTGAAGTGTTAAGTTGAAAAACCGAGAAGAAAAGTCGATAGACTGTGATAAAGTGTTAGCGCAGAGGAGATATCAATTAAAGGATCAATTCGATTGCAGAATGAAAGATGTTGCAGCATGGTTAATTGCAGAAGAAATGTGGTTTGAAAGTTCAATCGATTTCAGAAATGCGAGATGCTGGGATATGCTGAGCAATGGCTCAATTGTATAGAGGCGTAAAAAGGGTTCAAGCGGAACTGTGCAATGGCACAACAAGACGGATTTTGAAATGGTAATTGTTTAATTGGTTAGTGAGTATTAATTATTGGATGTGTGGGCAGTAAGTTAATAATGGTAAGCTTAATGCGTTGGTCAAAGCCTATGGTAAGGTTTCATAACATTGGTTTGTGGATATAATATATGTTAAATATTATAGTCGACGTGAGAAAGCTGTGGCACATCTAATTTGAGTTTTTATAAACTTCAAATGTTGGCTTGAGCTCATTGAGGTGAGGACGAAGTCCGACCCTTTGGTTTATTGGAGTATTCGAATGTTGATTTGATTTCAATTAAAATGGGTTTTAATATATGAGTTTACCATAAATGAAGAAAGGTAAAACTCCCATTTACAGTGTTTGATTTATATTGGTTTTATAACAATGAAGTGTGGAGAGCTTCCGCATGAAATTTGGAACTGGGCTGATTGTTTGGTTTTAATAACCATGATTTTAGAAAATTAGCTTCCGCAGATTTGTAAGTTTTCCCAGAAAATGAATTTACTTGGTATGAAACTGGAATTGCAATTTTATATGCATAGCATGAGAAGAGAATGTGGGTAAAGCGGGGTTTTCCCGCTATGACAACCCGATAGACAAAAAGAGCACATCAAGAGGCATTTTCAGTATCATATCTATGACAGTTTCTTGGTACAGTAGGAAACAAAGATCTGTGGCACTCAGTTCAGCGGAAGAATAATACATGGCAGCAAGTCAAGCTGCATGTGAGGATATCTGGATGAGGAAGATCCTGGTTGGTTTGTTCGGTTCACATTTAGATCCTACAGTGATACATTGTGATAATCATAGTTGCATTAAACTCTCGGTTAATCCTGTGTTTCATGATAGATCTAAACATATTGATATCCGGTATCATCATATCAGATATTATGTGCAGTGGAAGATCATGTTGCTTCAGTACATTCCTACAGAGGATCAAGATGTAGATATTCTGATGAAGACACTCACCAGGAGTAAATTCGAATACCATAGAGGCAGGATCAGGGTGAAGGATAATCCCTATCTTGTTGAGAGGGAGTGTTGAGATTCAACAAGATGATGAGCTTAGTGAAAATATTCACCTTCACTAAGTGGGCCCGTAGGCTATTTTTGAAGCAAGTCTATTTTTATACATGATGATCATATTTTAGAAGTTGCAGGATGCTATTAGTGGATGGTTGGTCAAGTTGGAAAAATAGATGAAATTCTATTTTTAGAATATTGGGTGAAGTCTATTTATAGATCGTCGATCTCAAAATAGATGCATGTGAATTATTATTAGCTCTTAATAATAATCATACTCTAAAAAACAACTTATTCTCTTGGAGTACTTAATTTTAGTATACAGATTTGTCAAATTAGTGTGTTGAAGAAATTACACAATTCCTAAGGGTTTACTGGGGTTTATGCATGGAGGACTGAGTTAGAACTGAAGTGGAAAAGTTATGACAGAGTTGGAAGAGTAGTTCATGGATTGTATTTAGTTTAATTCAGTTAGACTCAGTTGAGCTAGTTGTATCTAATCTAACTGAATGATAAACTAGTGAGAGTGGAGTGAATTAATTAACAAATAATAACTCATTAATCAAGTCAACAATACAACAGTTAAATACAATGCATGTCAGATCCAGTGGAGACCTAGTGTAGAGATAGGTGAAAGGGTGAGATAAACTATCTGTTGTGACCATATTGATGCATGGATTGCATATACATATACATTGGAGTTTCCAATGATAATCACGCAGTCAAGGAGAGTGGGATTGCATCGAATTGGTCTTTGTAATCAGCTTGGATTGCACAGTGGAGGAAGGCTAGCAAGAGGGCTGAGATCAGTGCATGGATTTGCAGATTTCTTCTATGTTAGTGTGTGACAATTTATTGTACTGAGAGCTTGATGTACTAAGCTTTGTATGAGATTTTTAAATGATCTCCATGATACATAATATATGATATTTGGGGTTTTTAGCTTCAGGCTTTCCCGTTAAACAACTGTGTTATGTGCGATTGTTTTTATTTATGTGTCACATCTGTGTGCAATTAATTTTCCGCAAAAGATTAACAATGGAATGATTCTGTATTTTGCAAGAAGTTAAATATTGTGAGATCAGGGGAATCTAGATGTATGCATGCTTGTTTTATACTAATTTCTACAATACATACATACAAGCTAGCAGCAGAATTAAGGATGGAATTATCGCAAGAAAAACAAGAAAGGATTATGCAGTTAAACAAACTGGATGAGATTTGACAACAAGCAGTTGAACATAATTCTCTTGTCCAATAAAAATGGATTGAATGGCATGATCGATTCATAAAGAATAAAGTGTTTCAGAAAGGATAATAGGCACTTTTTTTCGACTCCAAATTCAAATATTTCAAAGCACAATTTACGACTCATTGGTTTGGGCCATATGAGATTGAATAAATCTTCGATAATGGAGGTGTCAAAATAAAAAAAATTGATGAATCTTTTGTCGTCAATGGACGTAGGCTTAAAATCTAAAATAAGCCAATAAATAAAGAGGATTTTCTGAAGAAAAAAAATTCAATGGATTCAGATCTGGAAATACTAGAGCAGGATAGAAATATGCCCTCCATAACTCCAGTAGAAGAATAATAATTTAAAAAAAAATTAAAAAAATTAAAAAAATTAAAAAAATCATAAAAAATAACAAAAAGTTATAAAGAGAGTTTGGTTGCGAAAATCCAGGAAAATGGCACAATACAAACTCAAATTCATATTGGAAAACCAACTTGTTTGGCCAATATGAATTCTATTTTTGTTTTAATCTTACTTTACTTCAGATTTTTGCAGATATACCCTCAAAGGTTTTGTATACTTGAGGAAAAGTCACAACATCAGTTTGGGGGAAGGTGTGAAATAAAAACAAACTGTGAAAATAGTTTTCTATAGCTGAATTGAAGACAGAATATCAACTACAGTCATAAAGGGACCTGGTATATCATTTGACATTTATAGTAGGGACTTGAATTATTGTTGAAAAAATATTCGCAATGGGACCTAAATTCGACATAATTTTTTTTCAAATATGGAACATCATTATATCCCAAAAAGGGACCTGAATTCGATAGAATTTTTTTCAAATATGGAACATCATTGTACCCCAAAAAGGGACCTAAACATCATTGTAAAATTATGCCATAAAGGCACTTGAAAATTTAACATGTCAGAAGGGACCTGAGACAATCATAGCAGATGGGACTTGAAAATGTCAAAATTTAACCTAAAAAAGGGACCTGAACAATAATTATTCTAAATCAAATCAGATGCAAGAAGAAACAAAGTATCTATCAAGTCTACAAGAGCCATCATAAAAAAAAATCACAATGTCGATCATCATCAAACATCAAAAAGGGAGTACATCTGTACAGTGAGTAAAAAAAGTCGCTCTTAAATTTTCATTTTTTTCAAAATATTCTAGAATTGGACAAACTAATTTGATACTAGTTATGTATCTTTACCTACATTTCATTTCATCACCAACATTACCTACATTTCATTTTACATCCCCTACACTTTCACCCACATTCTATCATTTATAACCCTCTTCATACCATTATTCAAAACATTTAACATATCTATTCATATCATACCCCATGTATTTCCTAACAAAGAGAATTATGAACAAAAGGTCAAAAATTCCACCTATGGAAGACTCTTGGAATACCTACAAAACCATAAAACAAAGGTTAGCATTATCATAAATAATTGATTTTAAAAATTTGACTATTGTATTAGTCAATTTTTAAAATTAAAAATCAAAAACTAAAAACCAAAGTTCAAACTATACATAGCGTAATTAAAAAAGATATATGGTATTGTGCAAAGGTATATAGCGCAAATATTTTTGAAAATCAAAACAAAGTGAGCACAATCATACAAAGAAATTAACTAAGGTAATGCAATGCAAACGAATGAATGCACACCTAAGGAATGATGCGAAGTGCATGGCTATGATGGCATACGGTATGGCATGATGAAAACGAATGCATGCAGTGGAGAGACAACATATGATAATAGAGGATAATGGCACAAAGAGGCATGGAGAAATTTGAGTTATGATGATGATACATCAAGCTAATGCGGGTAATGGGAATGCACATATCCATGAACACAAAACATGAAGGAGCTGCAGAAGGACGAATGTACACTAGAACGACAATAAAAAAAGAAAAGATCTACATGGGTCGGTTAGGAGAGTTAATGAATTTATAGATGTTTTCAAATGTATCACTTTGTAAAACAAAAAAATCCATCTGTGCCTCTGTCAAGACCATTTCTGCAATTAACAAACCTCAAAAATGTTCATTGCTAAACGTTTTTTACCATCATTGATATTAGAAAGGCTTAGTGAGGGAAAGGAGTGTGCAATCAAAGCACATCTCTGTATCCACAACCTTGTGAAAATGAAAATGCGGAGAGAAAAACTATGAGGAGGCCGAGAAAAAACTATATAAAACACAGAAGAAGAAGCAGAGAATATAGTGGGAAGGAGAAACAAAGTGATAAGAAGTGAGAGGAAGCTTTCAAGGCCACGAATCTGGAAAATATATCGTCTAACCCAGCTAGTAGGAAGCGGAACTCTCTTGAAGTGAAGGTAAGAAATAAATGAAGATTTGATTGTTTTAGAAAATTTCAAGATTGTGTCAACCAACTCTGAGTTATAAGAGGAAGTGATTTCATTTGATTTGCAAGTTTGTCATGCAATGAGTTTTGTATTAAAACCATTCAAAAACATGTTGACACATTTCAAAAACCACTCTGCAATCATTCAATCACGAAATATTTTGTTGAATAAGCTCACAAATGAAGATTTTAATGGATTTGTTGTGGATTAAAACTTCAGTTCAACTAAAATAAGACCATGAATATCAGAGAGAATCACAAGAGAAGTTGCATAAGAAAGGTAAGATCGACACGTCCTCATATACAGTGTTTCATTTCAAATAGAAAACATAGAGTGGGAATTTCAATTTGAATTGAATAGTAAGGTTGATTATTAAATAAACTATGTAATAGATTTGTTTTTAAAAGCACACTCAGTCTAAATTTTTAGAATAGAGTTTATGAAGAAAATGGAAGATAGTTAGACATGTTTTTCTTGACAAAAGATAGAGTATGAGGAAGGATGAAGTGAGGCAATGAATCTATCATGAATTTTTGATGAAATGATTGAATTTTGTTTTTGTTGAATACATAGTGATCTGAATGAAATGTTTTTGAAATGATTTCTATATGAAATTGATGAGTGAAAAATATTTCTGTATAAAAAAAATAAAAATTGACACAGTCTAATTCTTTTGCCAAACAGAGATTGTTTTTAAGGGAAATAGAGATTGTTTTAAAAGGGAAACAGAGAATTAAATAGAAGGTGTAATATTAGAAACATAAATTTATGTTTTCTTGAAACCTTTTCTATTAAATTCTTTTGCTTATTTACAGTAGAATCACATTCTTCAAAAGGAAAAAAACAGAGGATTGGTTGATTGACAAAAGCAGTGAAGCAAAAAGGTAAGCCTATTACCATGATTACACCTAGTGCTTAAATTTTTTATTTGAAAAATGAAGTTAATGATGAGATATGGTCATATAAAATGGTTTTCAGAAAAAATGGCTTCAAAATAAGAACCTAAAGACTTTCAAATAGAACACTGGAGTAGAGAAACAGTGGAAAAACTTTATCAGTCAGGGTTAATAGGTTTTCTACAAAAATTCAAAGGTCATAATGAGAAGGTGACAAAAGGATTTGTAAATAACTTCAGACAGAATGAAACCATGGTGGGAAACATACTTATCCCTTTGAGACCTAAGTATATGTCTAAAGCATTAGATTTTCCATTTTCAGGAGAATTATATAAAAAAGGCTTACATTTTAGAGATAAGGGTTTGACATTTTTGCTAGATAAAAACAAGAAACGTTCATTTGATAGATCAAACAGTATTCCAAGGGAATGGTTCAATGAACCATAGGCATAATTGGTATTGATAATTCAGAAATTCCTCACTTGTGATACTAGATTTAGTGTAGTACACCTTTACCATGTTAGGTTACTACACCACATCAAGGGAGATATAAGGATAAATCTGCCATATTTCTTCAACAAAAACTTGATGAAAATGATTGAAAGCATAAAATCAGAGGCTAATCCAAAAGAATCTCAATTTATTCACCATGGACTCATCAAAATTCTTGTATATTACCAGTTGAAAGTCAAAGGGATGGTTTGGGAGGATTTCTTAGCTGAAAATGGGTTTGCATTACAAGTTGTGGAAGACAAACTTAAACCCATAGAAGAAACAAGGAACATTATGCATACATCTCTTTATCCCAAAACAAGATCAATGAAACAGCAGGGGGTAATTGTGTTAGAAAAATAAACATCATTCTTGACTATTTCCAGGAGGCAGAGAAAGAAACATTCAATAGAACCAGAAATACAAATCATGGGAACTTCTCCTATAAAAAAACATGCCAATGAAATCCTCGAAAGATTGCAACAACAAGAGTATGAGGATTCTTAAGATAAATATTCCTACTTTGAAAACAATGAAGTAGAAGCTGCTTCAGTTTCTAGAGTTTTAAAGGGGGGGGATTAAAATATTTCTAGAGTTAAAGAGTTGACCGATAGCTTAGAAATAAGAAAAATCATGGAAAGGCACCTGAAAGAGGAGAATTAAAATTATAAACTAACCAATGAAAAATTGTTTAAGGAGAATGATAAGGTCAGTGAGGAGATGGGAAATATGAAAAACAAAAACAATCTTCTCTACACATAGGCATTTAGGTGGCTTCAGGAGAAAAACTCCTGGAAGGCTAAGTATGAGAAACAAAAGGTGAACACTTCCATCTACAAGGGAGAGCAGGGCAAAGACATGGATTCTCTTTTGCACACAACAAAACATGAGGTTTCAGGATCAGGCATAGGATCAACATCAGGGCTCTGAAGGTCAAAGAGGAAACAACAAGAATGACGACATGGTTGATCATCAGTTTGGGGGAGATGTTGGCCCTTGTTTTTTATCTCTTTTTGTTTAGGAAATACACTTTATTTTGCCACATTATCCATATATATACCATAATATTCACCTTAAATTGACCCAAATATGTATATATAGGTATTTAATTTATGTTTTTCAATTATTAGATGTTTTTGTAAAAAATGGAATTTAAGTGCATTCTTGGACATCAGCAGAAATTCCCATAATAGCATTATGGTTTGCATATGTGTAGGACACTTGGGCTCAAGCTGGATATGTTTCTAGAAACCTCAGGAAATAAGATTAAGAGTACACATGTTGGCACAATCAGATTGAGCTTTGATAGGCCCAGTCAAAGGTGGTCAAACATGACCAGTCTTTATGGAGGATCCCTAGAAACTAGGTCAAAACTCTTATTTTGTGGGATTTTCTGGATTATGATGGATATAATAGATGAATTTGACTTGATATGATAGGATAAGGATAGTTATGATTACTTGAGTTATTTTAGATGAGTTTTTTAGATAGTTTATCTATTTAAGCCTCACACTTTGAAGGCTTTGACATAGGAACTTGTATGACTTATTATTATTATTTCTGAGACTTGGAGACATAGTTGAAGATATGTTATATCATATTTTGATGTTGTTAAATGTTGATTGAGTGATTAAAGTCTTAATTATTTGAATCTACCTTCAGTGTGTGAGGCAAGGGTGGAGGGCCCCCACACCGAGCTAAGTGCACTTCTTAGTTTATTTCATAGCTGTGATTTCTGAATTAGTTTTCTTATGTTTGGTTTATTTATTTTCAAGTATTGATGAATCTAATGATCACTCTTAACTTTCATATGAAAGGAAAAACAAGTGTTTAAGTTAAGCACTTTTTCTATCTAATCAATATTTTCAGTTAGAATTCATCTTTACATGTCTTTACATGCTTTTATTACTAATGGATCTTAATCTTATTTCTATTCTACATACGAAGAGAAAAACTAGTATTTAAGTTAAATACTTCTTCTATTTGATTAAGAGTTCAAAATTAAGATTCAACTTTCCTGCTTTTATGAATTCCTTTTTTCAAAATAGCATTAATGATAAATAAAATAAATGATGAAGGACAACCAGGACCTCTTTTAGTGAAGAGCCTCTTCAATTATTACTTCATGAATCTTAATCTATTGTTTAGTTAAATTCATGTTTTCGCAATAGTATTGATGATAAATGAAATCAATGATGAAGGACAACCATGACCTCTTTTAGTGAAGAGCCTCTTCAAGTATTACTTCATGGATCATAGTCTATTGTTTCGAATTTAGAAATTATTTAAGTTGGATTTATATTTGTAATATGCATTTCCTTAAATCATCAATAAAACCATCTTCTGAATTGATAACAACTGAAACCCATATATTTTGGGGATGCTTCTAAGTTCACCACTCCATATTGATAATAATACTTGCATTAGTTTACAACATTAAATTGACCCAACATATGCCAAAACAAAATCTCAAGTGAAAAACAAAGTTTGCTGCAAATGTATATTAGGTGAAGGAAAAGGTTACAAAAGTGGTTCTCATCACATCAGCCATCCACCTTCTCTAACTCTAAAATTTCCCTATTTAAAGAGTGAAAACCATTTTACATAGGCCTTCCACCTCACCCACAATCTCTAAACTGATGTAGAGTTCTAATCCCAAAAGGAATTCATTACAATGAGATAAATTAGAGATAATTCTATTGGAGAGAGTTTGTAACATAAAAGGAATCTATCACTATTAATTTCATCCAAAAAATTTAAATAACCCATACTAATAATTCTTATCAAACCAAAAAAAATTTTCTAAGGTGGCATCAACCGTGATCAGGTGGAAAAATTTCATGCTAAAATTTAGGCTCATATTCATAATTTTGAGGATGAGCTCTGTGTTGGTGAGGTGGAAAACCTGGTGAGCTGTTTTAACCATGTCAGCTATTTGGAATGGATTGTTGAGCTCATGTGGTGCTTGATTTGGATACTCTGCCATATGTTACCAAGTATCATGGATTCTCTCTAATTGACCATTAAATGTCTGAAGGTTTCATCTCGATGACTGATCTTCTTAAGTTGTCTCTGATTGAAATACCTTCCTCATGCTTTCGAAGACTCGTCCTTTGTCCTTTGAGCTACCTAGTTTATAGAACCTTTTTCCATATCATCATGTGCTCTGTCATTGACCAGTAATTAGTGTTGAGTCACCTTTGGTTCCAATTCCCCTGCTACTAGAAATTGCTATTGAGCTGCCTCAGAGATGCACCAGGATGAGAGTGGAGGGTAGTGCATGGGGAATGGAATGTTAAGCGGGAGCTCGATCATGCGGGAGGAGGCATGTAGCATTAGGGGAGTGGAGGGAGGTACGTGGGAAGGAGAGTGCTAAAATGGGTTTGTTTGGCAGATTGGGGGGGGGGTGGTAGGAGTCGTAAGAGGTTTGCGAGGGGGATATGTGAAACAATGAGGGGTTGACACATCATGTGGGTCGCGCGGGAATGAAACCACATTTTTGGACCACCCCCTCCCCCCCCGCCCCCCCAGTAAAGGTAGGATGGAGAGGGGGGGACAAAAAGGTTTGTAGACCATTGATGTGGCAGCTTGGTGATTGAGCAGTAGTAAAAAATGAGTGATTTAACCAAATGCAACAAATTTATTTGTCGTATTTTATATGATCAATGCGCTCATCTACCTTGTGAACTCTGCTCGATGCTTGGTGCTTTATTTCGGTTTTGGCTCTTTGCCTCTTGGTACTATGGCTGGCCCTCAAAGATTATCCCTTAACTTGGAGATTAGACCAAGGGGATAATAATTTTTTTTATAAAAATTTCATGTGATAATAGTGGCTCCAACTTAGGATGATGTCCCCTGTGTGGGGCAGCAAAAACCTCAAATTCGTAGTTCCAGTGCCTGACTATTTGGACTACTCCCAAAGCTTTGACATACTTTCCTTCAACCATGCAATGCTAACATGTAACCTGCTTTCTAACTGAGGACAAAATTCCAAACTGAAAACAAAAATTGTACAAATTGATAATGAAACTGAGAATTGAAAATTCAAATTTCTAATTCCTATAAGCTTATTTTTGTACATGGAAACCTACTCTACCAACTGCAAACTACATGTGTGATTCATGTAATATGGAACTGCCAATAAAGCCAATGAAAGAGTTGGTCTAACATGTGGGCTCCTTGACCGTGCTTGAGTAAAATTAGTAATAGATCATCTAGTGGCAACTCAGAATAAAAATTTAATCCATAATCTGAACTTATAAACAAAATAAACTCCATATTCACTAATGACCGCAACAATCTAACCAAAGGATAATGAAAGATATGCAAATTTTGTTTTTCTTTATGGACCAAACGAGGGAGATAAGCTTAATTTCTAATTGTTGTCTCTTATTATATGTTTTAAATTGCAAGATCATCATCAATTGACTCACTCATTTCTTGAACAGTCTCTTGAAACGAAAACATGCTTGACTGAGCTTGTGTTCTATCATTTTCATCACTCTCTTGTGTCTCTGTTTAAGAAATATCATGAGTTGAACTGTAGATTTCTTTATACTCTATTTCATGTACTTTTTCAATAATTTATATCTATGTGCACATGTTTTCAGAGACATGGTCCTCACAAACCCTTTTTTGAGACACAAACTCAAGAAATAAGAGGTTTGAATCACAATTTGATGGGTAGTCTTGAAAATCATGAAACATTACCTCATGCTGATGAGAAAAAAGAAGGGAGATGATTTGAGATATAATGGATTCTTGTTATTCTTCATCTCTATTAGAGACAATGTTTGTATGTTCTTACAGTTCATCAATTGAGGTAGCCAAATCAACATCGACACAAATATCTACAAGTGGATTTTCACGTGTATCAGAAAGAGAATTGTCTTTCCTTTTAAAAAATTATATATCTTGATCATTTGAAGGCTGTTGAACATGTTCATCAAACTCCAGACAATAAACCTGTTGTACATTTTTTTTGACCTCAATAGATTAATCGTGACTCTCTAGAGTTTCAATACAAGCGAACTCAAAATTCTGATGTGCACATATTTCTTCCTGAATTAAAAAATCTAAAGAGGAAATGGATGAAGGGTTGTTGGACATAACATATTCATATATATCTTGATCTCTTGAAGATTGGAAAGCCTGCTGAAAATTATCATCAACTTCGAAAGATGGAAGATCAATGTCATGCTTTGACAAATTATGCTCAAGTTCGTTGTCATCCAAGGTAGAATCCATGATCTTCTCATGGAAGTGAAAAGGGTTTTCATTAAAAGCATCCAAGAGTTCATCATCCATAAAATATTCATCGCCACAAGAACTTTCTAGCTCTTGAATAAAATTATCAAAGTGATCACAACAATCCCCAATCAAAAGCAAAGAAGAATAGGTTTCTCTATATGTATCAAAAAATACTCACTAAAAATCCTTGAGAGCATAAATGCAAGCAGGAGGAAAGATTTCATACCAAAACCTTGTTTTTTCTTCTAATGTGATCATGAATATCTTCATTAAACAATCTTCATGAAAATTAATCTTCAGCTTACACACATGCATATTAAATATTATTAAATAAAGTGTAGCATCGTCACCTTTTCCATCTCTGAATTTTTGCAAGTATGTTTGCCAATTTACCTCAGGCATACGATTTGAAAAGACTAGAATATGATCTCGATGCATAGGAGCATACCTGGGATTTATTCTTGTAGTAGAAACCATATTAGAAATGGTGAAGTCACCAAGAACCTTCTCAAGCTACTCATCTTCAAGCATTGGATTCACCATGAAGTTTTGATTCTTCTAGATCCATTTGAAAATGGAATCACCTTCAAATACTTTATCTGATGTGTGGAGTCGCCAGAGTAGAAATAAAACCAATATGTGCCTAATTGTATGCTGCGCTCAAACCTTAGAACTGAAACAATGTCATTCTTCCGAGGGAAAATAATAGCAATTGGTCTCTGACAACGACGCCAAAATTTTATCACCAAAGTGAGACCGATTGGGCTCCTCAACACTCAATTCAGTGTAACTATTTCAAACCAACTTTTAATTAGAAGTTAGCCCTTTGAGTCTAAGAGGGATCTCTCAAAATTTCTATAATATTCTAAGTATAGAACTGAACACCTCAGAAGGCTAATTCTGTATTTTTCATGAGATTATGTAGGTGAAAGAATGTGATGAAAGCCACCATTGGGCATGGAGTAAACTATGGAAAATCAATTACAAACAAACTTCTTTCATGGAAGCTGAGGAAAATTTGGCTTTAATTAATGCAGATCTTGGTGGGAGGCCCCCAAGATCTAAAAAGTTGAAATGGATCTGACAAGATCTGGAGAATTAGAATTCCAGAAAAAAAATAGAACATACAGAAAATAAAACCACAAAGAAACTTGTTTTATTAAAACAGAGAATAACTGTAGAAGGTACATTGTGGTGGATAATTTGTCATTTTACAAACTGAGGCTTGTTATTTATAGCCTTCTTTGAGTTACAATACCATGCGTAGATACCATAGATGGATACCATGGGTCAAAATCATTGTCAATACCATTGGTAGATACCACTTACAATACCATGGGTAGATACCACTTACAATACCATGGGTAAATTCCATGTGTGGATGAATACCATGGGTGGATGAATATCATGGATAGATGTCACTTACAATACCATGGGTGAATAAATACAATGGGAAAATGAATACCATGGGTCAATTACATTTACAATACCATGGGTAAATTCCATGGGTGGATGGATAACATGGGTAGATGAATACCATGGGTGGATGCCATTTTCCATTCAGATTATTCCTCCCTCCTTAAGAAGCAATGGTCTCCATTGTGTGAAGTTCCCTCCTGAGAAGCCTTTGTTGAATATGAAGAGCCACCGAAGAGAAGAGTTTTGTGTAGTTAACCCATAACCATGATGAACGAAGATCTGAGGATAGAGATACCCTGTAATGCTTGTGACCAACTGTGGTATTGATAGTGTGTAGTCTAGCAAATGGAATTCAATGAAGTGTGGGTTTGTGGATGAACCAAAACCATGAAAAACGAAGATCCGAGGATAGAGATACCCTGTAATTCTTGTGACCAATTGTGTGACCAACATTGTGCGTCTTAGCAAATGGACTTCGATGAAAAGGATTTTGTGCGGTTGACCCATAACCATGATGCTGATTGTTGATGAATTAGCAGGTGCCTACATAGCTTGGGGTGGGAGGGGACATCTCTAAATAATCCAAGCAAAATGTTGTTATGCTGAAACTGATGAATGTGAAGCAGGTGCCTACTAAAGCGGGGTGGGAGGGCATGTCTCCAAAGGGAACCTGCTCCGAATGCTTCTCTAGATTTAAAATGAGTATAACTCAGTCAATATAGCTCAGAATATTTATTATAAGCTGTTTTTGGAAATGGAATGATCATTTTGCATCTTCTCGTGTGTTTGAAACCAATATCTAGAGACTCTAGACTCTTAGATTCACGTTGGAACTGTCTCGCCGTCACAAAATTTCTGAAAAAATAGTTGATTTTAAATCAACGATAACTCCCACATCCGGACTCAGATTTGACCGATTTTTTTTTTGAACTTGAGTGATTTTTCAAGGGGAGCTTAGATATATAGTAATTTATTTGAAATTTTGCATTCAAAACTGTGAAAAATGACAGGAGAGCTGCTGTCCACGAATTGTCGTCAGAACATTTTCTGCAACATTGCTGATTTAGAATCAGCGATATCTCCCGCATCTGAACTCCAATTCAGCCGATTTTTTTTTGAATTTGGGTATATTTTTGCAAGGGATCTAGATCTGGTCTTCAATTTTGTAAAATTTTCACCAAATGTTTATATCTAATCTTCAAACTCGTCACCCAAGAAATTCATGGAGTTTGCTGAAGATTGCTGCCAAAAATTGAAACTGAAATATGCTTCAAACCCTCATTCCCATGGATTCGTAACCTGAATCTAATACCGCTGATCAAGATCTTGGGGGGAGGCCCCAAAGATCTAAAAATTTGAAATGGATTTGACAATATTTTCAAAATTAGAATGCCAGAAAAAAAAAAGAGAACACAGAGAAAATAAAACCACAAAGAAACTTGTTTTATTAAAACAAAGAATAAATGTAGAAGCTACATTGTGGTGGATAATCTGTCCTTTTAAAAACTAAGGATTTTTATTTATAGTCTTTTTTGAGTTACAATAGCATGCGTAGATACCATAGATGGATACCATTGGTCAAAACCATTGGTCAATACCATGGGTAGATACCACTTACAATACCATGGGTAAATTCCTTGTGTGGATGAATACCATGGGTGGATGAATATCATGGATAGATGTCGCTTACAATACCATGGGTGAATAAAGACAATGGGTAGATGAATACCATTGGTCGATGACATTTACAATACCATGGGTGGATGGATAACATAGGTAGATGAATACCATGGGTGGATGCCATTTTCCATTCGGATCATTAATATGATATTAAATAAACTTTTACAGTAAAACAAAACAAATGAAGGAAGTTGGAGCATCTCACATGAATTCCAAGTAATCAAATTTCTATGGAACTGATAACAATACATAAGACATGAAGATGTAACATATGAGCCAAAACACAATATCACGTGAAAAAGAGAGTGTGTTGCAAATTTATATTATCTAAAGGAAAAGGTTACAAAAGTGGTCCTCACATCATCCATCCACCTTCTCTAACCCTAGAACTTCCCTATTTATAGAGTGAAAACAATTTTACATAGGTGTGCCACCTGGGTGAGACTGTAGAAACTCATGTAGAGTTCTAATCCCAAAAGGAATTCATTACAATGAGAGAAATTAGAAATAATTATGTTGGAGAGAGTTTGTAACATAAAAGGACTCTATCACCATTAATTTCATCAACAAACTTTAAACAGCCCATACTAATAATGCTTATCGAGCCAAGCAAATTTGTCTAAGGTGGCATCAACCATTATCACGTGGCAAACTGTCATGCTAAAATTTAGGTTTTGATATTCAGAATTTTGAGGATGAGCTCTTTGTTGGTGAGGTGGAAAAATTGGTGAGTTTTTTAAAAATGTTAGCTATTTGGAATGGATTGCTGAGCTGAGGTGGTGCTTGCTTTGGATACCCTGCCATATGTTACCAAGTGTCATGGATTCTCTCTAATTGACCCTTAAATGGATGGTTTCTTCAGGTTGAATGATCTTCTTAATTTGTCTCTGATTGAAATACCTTCCTTATGATTTTGAAGACTCATCCTTTTCCCTTTGAGCTAGCTAGGTTCTAGAACCTTTTTCCATATCATCCCCTGCCCTGTTAGTTTTCCACTCATTAGTGTTGAGTCACATTTGGGGCCAATTCCCCTCCTAATGGAAATTGTTGTTGAAATTCCTGAGAGACGTGTCGAGATGAGAGTGGAGGGGAGCACGTGGGGAATGGAATGGTAAACGGGAGCTGGATGAGGTGGGAGGAGACATGTGGCAATAGGGGAGTGGAGGGAGGTATGCGGGAAGGAGAGTGCTAAAATGGGTTGGTTTGGCAGATTTCGTGGGAGGTAGGAGTGGTAAGAGGTTTGCCGGGGGGGGGCGGGGGGGGGGGCGGGGGGGGCGGTGGGGGAAGGGTGCGAAACGATGAGGGTCTGACACTTTAGGTGGGTCCAAAGGGAATGATACCACCTTTTCGGACCCCCCCCCCCCTGCTACTAAAGCTATGATGGCTAGGGGAGGGGGGGGGGCAAAAAGGTTTGTAGACCGTTGATCTCATGGCTTGGTAATTTGTTGGTTGGAAAAACGAGTGATTTAACCAAATGCGACAAACGCCTTTATTGTATTCGATATGAGCAATGCGCTTGTCCCCCTTATGAACTCTCCTCGGTGCTTGGCGCTTGATTTCAGTGTTGGCTCTTCGGCTCTTGGCCCTCTCGTTGGTGCTCAAAGATTAGCCCTTGACTTAAAATTAGTCCAAAAAGCTAATAATTTTTTCTATAAAAATTGCATGTGATAACAACATATATAATAAAAAAAAGGATTATATATATATATATATTTGATTATTAATAAGAAAATTTTCATTATCACTTGAATATATTTTTTATCTAAAGTAATAATAAAATTATTAAATATATTTATAATATAATATTTCAAAATATTATAAAATATTTTATTCAATATAATTTTATAATTGTCATGGTTACTTTAATTGGTTAATCCTAGAAATATGTGAGTTTAATTTGTTAATTCTATAATTGTGAAATCTTTATAATTCCAAATATCTAGGTCCAAATCCCTAGTGATGTGACCCAGACCTAGTAGTTACTTGTAAGAGGTTAAGACTAAATCAAAATAAAAAATCATTTAAAAATATATTATTATATTGAAAAAAATATTTCCCATTCACTATAATTTTATATATATTAACCGTAAGACTTTCCTCTTTGAAAAGAACTCCCATTCAAACTCACCTCATGTGATGTCATTATGGTGTGCCATTGAATTATATTTTAGACTATTAAAACATATTCCAAAGTTGGATGATCACGCTTAGTATGATCACTCGTACTTGGAAGTATTTCGTTGTCAAGACCATTATAAACACACCCTATTATTGAGTGGTCATGGTCCCCATGAAACACCAAAAAATATTTGCTACCTTGGAGCTTCTTGCGGGAAAGTCTATGGCGCTCTCACTCGCAGAGTCCCTTGGCCAAGACAAAGCCAATTTCCAAACTTTGCAAGTCATTTTTTTCTACCAAAGTAAGCTACAAATGTCGGAGCTGAAGTCATTTTTTCCTCTTCATCTTGTGCGACTGTCTTTGCTATTACGCAGATGCTAAGCTGTTCTTCGGTGCTTTTGATTCTTTAGACTCAGCAGGTGATTTTGTTAAAGCTGCTCATTATGATGAAATGGTTAAGGAAGTATCTTATTATTTGAAGAGGCTTGGATACAAACCACACACAATTCATTTTGTACCCATCTCCAGTTTTGAGGGTGAACACATGATTGATCATTCTAGCAACCTCGATACAAGGGCCCAACACTCTTAGAAGCTCTTGACTAGGTTGCCTAAGCTTTCTTCATACATGCCTCTAAGGTTGCCTCTTCAGGATGTTTACAAGAATGGTGGTATTGGGACTGTGCATGTTGGTAGTGTGGAAAGTGGAATCATAAAGATAGGTACTATTGTTACCTGTGGTCCCACTCATGAAGCTCTCCAAGCGGCATTGCCTAGTGACAATGTGTGATTCAACATTAAGAATGTTGCTGTTAATGTGAGAATAATCTAGAATAATGTCGAAATAGGAGTGGTTATGGTTTGTTGAACGAGAGTTTTATAATTAGAGTTTAGTTCCACTAGTTTAAGATTGTTGCCCCAAACTTTGGAAGATTAGGTGAGTGCCTATGCTATAAATATGTAACTTTTTCGTTGAGCTAAGAACAAGTTATGTGAGCTCTGTCTCACGTTGTGCGTGTCTTGAATTTGTTTTATTTAATTTGGTATCGGAGCCAAGTGCTTCAAATTTATATGATTATTCAGCGAAACTAGTGGATTCAGAGAACGTGAATTTTCTCTTTAATGGTGTCTGTTAGGATGCTAGCTAAAGGAGGGAGAAACTTTCACAGGTAATGCTAGAGAACAAAAAACTTTGGATATTCGAAATCATAAGAGGTATCTCTCGACTTGCTTCAATTATGTCATAGATCCATCTGTATTTATAACACAACTTTCCACGATTTTTCTGATTCAGATTGGGTAGGAAATCCTGATGACGGACAATCTACCTCTGGCTATGCATTTCATATAGGATCAGGGGTTGTGTCATGGAGTAGTAAGAAACAGGAAATTGTTTCTTTATCATCAACAAAATCTAAGTACAAAGATTTGACCAATGCCACCTATGAAGCTCTTTGGTTGCGGAGAATTCTTGCAGATCTCAAAGAGGAGCAAAGTGGTTCAACATGCATAGATTTTGATAATAAAAGTGCTATCAAATTAGCACACAATCCAATATATCATGCCAGATCAAAGCACATTGAGTTGGAATACCATTTTGTATGAGAGAAGATTCTCGTGCTGTGAGGTGAATCTTCCTCTTGTGATGAATCACTGGTGCTAGATGTGCTCATGCTGCTTTCATTCTCATCTTGAACCTGTACCTGTACCTATACCTGTTCCTATTCTTTTTTAACCAAAGTATCAATTTTGACATGATCATCATTAGATATATGCGAAGCATCATTCATTGTATCAATTTTATCAGCATTGTCATGAAACACCACATCTAGACTTGCAAATAGTTTATGTGAACTGGGATCAAAGATTAGGTGAGTGCCTATGCTATAAATATGTAATTTTGTCGTTGAGCTAAGAACAAGTTATGTGGCCTGTGTCTCAGTTGTATGTGTATTGCATTTGTTTTATTTAATTGTAAGGGATCTCAAACATGGTTATGTGGCATCTGATTCCAAGAATGATTCATCAAAGTTAGCTGCCAACTTTACTGCACATGTTATTATATTGAATCCTTGAGGACACGTCGGAGTTGGTTATGCCCATGTCGGGTTGCCACATTGTTGTCAAGTTAGTTCGCTAAGATCATGACCAAGGTTGACAAGCATTCTGGCAAGGAATTATAGAAGGAGTCCAAGTCACTTAAGAATGGAGATGTTGGGTTTGTGAGGATTATTCCAAACAAACCCATGGTTGTGGAAACCGTTTCTGAGTATCCTCCATTGGGTCGTTTTGCAATGAGGGACATGGGTCAAATGGTTTCTGTAGGAGTCATGAAAGATGTTAAAAAGAGGGAGCCTAGCGGCGCTAAGACGACCAACCCAACAACCAAAAAGAAGTGACTGTTACAACAAAGTGATTGGGAATGGAGGATTTTGCGCTGCATTTTGATACAGATTAACAGACATGGTCATAAACTTTTTATTATAATATTTTTTGTATTTTATTTGTTTATGTTTAAATATCATTGTCTCTCTGAAGCAGATTAACAGATATGGTCATCACCTTTTTATTATCCTCTCATCCAACTATGTTCAAATCTAACACAACCACATTTATGTTGCTGCAACCAACACAAAAACTTGATTATAAACTTAGGTTGTAGATTTTGGAGTTCAAGATCCCACAATGTCTTCCAAAGGATGACATGGGACGTATAGTAGATAATCCCTCACTGAAGTTATAGTTGCTTAACTTATAAAAGTCGTTAGGTCTTCCATAAGAATTTCAAATGGTGTTTTTAATGAACATACATTCAATGTCTTACAATCCATAGTTATTCATACTAATTGTATGTTCTGGCCCTAAAAATTGCAATGATCCTTTCAAATATTAAACACCAACAAAGTATAATATATCACTAAAGAGGGGAGCTGATTTGGGAGGTGTCAATGATGTTAATGGAGTGAGAGATGTGGAGTGAGCACTGGAGCTACCGTGCTCTATGCACGGTCGACATTTTCAAAGAGCTTTGCCCTTCCATGGGGGCAGGAAGCGACCATTTAAGTGGAGCAAAGATTATCGAACAGTTCCCAAATCGACGATCTCTTAATCAAGCAGGAATTCTCTCATATGCCATTTCAGGAAGGGACCGTTCAGGGTGGTCACAAAAACAAGAATCATAGGAGGTGACGTGACTGTGGGAAACATAAAAAGAATATCTTTAAGTAGAAAATGGAGATCAGAGAAATTAATCTGGATTATGAGGATTTATGTATCAGAGTTGCTAGCCTATAGAAGCGTGCCATTATTGGGCGGTGGATGTTTCCGGATGGCTCTGAGTTTGATACAGGAGCATGGATTAATCAACTATGGCATCCGATCATTGGATATTCGCCCAAGTTTAGTATGCTTATAAATGGTTGGTTTAGTGTCCACTTTATGGACGAAAAGGATATTTTCAAAATCATTAGCATAACTTGGGTTTGAGGTCGCAGTTTCATGCAACTGGTACCATGGTACCTTGGATTCAACCCGGTTATGGAGGCGCCCCGCAGTAGAGTTATCTGGGTCAAGCTTCCTGGTCTTCCTTTAGAATTTTGGACCCTGAAAGCTCTGAGGGCAATTGGAAATTCTATGGGATGCACTAAATACATCGATCCGAGTATTGTTGGTGCTTCGGACAACCGCATAGCTTAGATATTAGTCGAACTTGATTTCCATGGTGGTCTGCGTGGTGATGTTGACCTCATTTGGGTTAATTGTAGACATAGATAGCGGATAGACTTCTGGGGCATCTCGTTTCGTTGCTTGTTATGCCACCGAATCGGTCACCTCAGGGAAAATTGCCCATTTCGTCTTCGGATGGATCAGTCCAGGGCGAATAATATGCCGGGAGGTCGACGTAATGTTGCTGCCACGGGACCATCTCTCGGCTTTATATCAGGCAACTCCTATTCATCTTCTCCCGAAGACGATATATATGTTTCTACTAATGAGAATGGTGGGGGTTCTGTTTATGCTAAGACAGGTGCGATTCCATTTTCACGACATCCTCGTTCTACCTCACAAGAATATAGGGTTATAGGGTTTTGGAACCGGAGATTGGTCCATCTGTGGATGTTACACATGTTCCTGTTCTATCTGATGATGTGCGAGTTCACGCTGATATCACTCCCCCTTTCATTGACTTATCTCCCCCTAGGACATCCCTTCATTCACCCAAAAATGTAGGAATCCCATTTAATCTATCTTCCAATTATTGCGTTGGGGAGCCATCTTATTCTAATCCCGATTGTCAATCTGATGACTCGACCCCACATCCTACAAACGAGGTCGACTTATCCAATGACCATAGCGATAAGGATTTTTCTGCTGAGGGGGAAGATGTTGCGATTGTATAGACTAAAATCCCCGCTGAAAATCCAACCAACTCTCCTTCTCTTCTGTCTGTGCCCGAATCTCCCATAAATTCTGTTGGGTGTGACATAGACTCATTGCTGGAAAACGCCAATATTGATATTGCTGCACTCATGGTATTTGATCATCCTCCTTGGTTGACCAATTTTCCCATCCCCCGTTCCTCAACCTCAAATGTCACGATCCGTCGCCGTGCCAAAGCCGCCTCGAATAGAGCTAAAGGCAAAATGAAATCACTAGCTCTGTTCACTGATGATGATGAGGACTTTACGGACATCCCCATTTCTATGGCTGAATATGTTTCAGATACAACATGGGCGCTTAGAGAAAGTTTATCCGGGGATGGTTCAACATGAATCAAATATTTTCAATTAATCTCAGGGGGATAGGCAATGCCTCCAAATATCATTGCCTTAAAGACTTTTTTGGGTCGGTGAATCCTATTATAGTTCTATGTCAGGAAACTATATCTGATTAGAAGAAGGCCATTAGAAAATTTCTTAATATCAAGCCGGGGTGGTGTGCCACGGCCGTATATGCCATTGGAGATTCGGGTGGATTGGTAACAATATGGAACCCGGGTGTGGCCATGCTAAAGGCATATAGTTTTTTTGGTGGGATGCTATCATCTGGAAGTCTGAGGGGGATGGATGGGGTTTTCAAAATTATTAATCTATATTCGCCTTATTCCTATAGGGCCCATTTTTGGTCTCGAATCAGGGATTCGGGGCTCCTTCAGTTACAAAATTTGATTATAATGGGAGACTTTAATTCCATATTATAGGTAGACGAAGCTTGGGGATCTCGGTCTAGGGAAGACAGTATGGCTGATTGTCTCAATGATCTGTCTTCTGCTAACAATTTGATTGATGTTCGTCCTTTCCAACTCGCCCCCGCATGGACAAATAAAAGGGCGGGGAATGAATTCATAGGTAAGAGATTGGATTGTGTTTTGGTGAAAAACAACTTGATGGATGCTCTGGATTCTCCTCGTTTTTTTATCATGACCTTTGATATATCAGATCATATGCCTATTGTCCTATCTTGGAGGAAATATGGTCCCAACAAAGGTGTGGCCTTCAAGTTCAACAGAGCTTGGTTGGAAGATGCGTCCTATGTTATGATGGTACAGGAAATTTGGAAGGATGAAACTGATATTGAGGACTTAACTGGATGGAATCGACTTCATTCCAAATTAAAAAAAATCAAGGGGGCAACAAAATCCTGGGAGCTAAAGGAAAAAAAGGATCTTCGTGTAGAGTTAAATGATATCGAGGTATGGATAAAGGAATTATATTCTCATTTCATGGATCAGGCTCCAGGTGAGCACATATATCAATCTCTCAATGAGTTGGGGGCTCGGAAAAGAGAGATTCTCATAATAGAAGAAATTACTTGGAAGCTCAAGAGTAGAAACAAATGGCTGAAAGAAGGCGACCTGAACACCAAATTATTTCACAAATGCACCAATGATAGACGAAACCAGAATGCTATTTTGCGTATAAGAAGGACTGATGGATCCTTTGCTTCAACGACTCCAGAGATTCAAAGGGAAGCTTTCTCACACTTTTCTTCCTTTTATCAAAAAGACCATGGTATTGATGAGAATAATAAGATTTGGATGTTACAAGATGTCCAAAGGATGTTTGATGATGGAGCTATAAGGGATTTGGATAGGCCCATATCTGAATCTGAAGTGCTAGCAGTTCTCAAATCTTTTCCTCTAGACAAGTGCCTCGGTCCCGATGGGTGGACATCAGAGTTCTTTTTATACTTCTTTGAACTAATGGGAGCATAAATTACCATGGTTGTGGAGAGCTTCAGGATATAGGACCACATCCCTACAAATCTAAACTCCAGTTTCATTGCATTGATTCCAAAATTTGTTGACCCTAGTAGTTTTGTAGAGTTCAGACCGATTGCATTGTGCAATTTGATCTACAAATTATCATCTAAAATTATTGCAAATAGATTGAGACATTACAGAATCACATATCCAGGGAACAATTCAGCTTCTTGAAGGGTTGTTCCATACATGATTCCATCGTCGTGGCTGATGAGGTGATACATTCCATACATGATTCCATCGTCGTGGCTGATGAGGTGATACATTCCATACACACAGAGAAAAAAGAGGCTTTAGTCATGAAGGTTGATTTATTTAAGGCCTATGATTCCATTGATTGGTCTTACATCCATCTGGTTTTAATGAAGATTGGTCTTCCAATCCCCATCATTCGTTGGATTATGTCTTGCATTTCTACTGTGTGGTATGCTGTTATCATAAATGGCTTGCCAACACCATTTTTTGAAGCTCAACGGGGACTACGTCAGGGTTGTGCTCTGTCCCCGTTGATCTTTATACTGGTATTGGATGGCTTCAGTCGGGTGGTCCATAGGGCGGATCAAAATGGGTACCTAAAAGGTTTTGTTTTCTATCCTACTGTATCCTCATCTCATTCTTTGTTTGTGGATGATATCTTGTTATTTGCTGCCCTCATCCGAAACCATTGGTTCTATTTCCATTATATTCTAATCAGAATGGGATCTCCTACAGGCTTATGGATTAACAAACAAAAATATTTTCTAATATATGAATTTGGAAACATGGATGAAATTAGATTCATTGCAAATTTCATGGGAGTTCAGATCAAGGAAGTGGCCGGGGGTTTCAAATATCTTGGGTACAACATTAAGCCATGTGGTTACAGGAATCGGGATTGGGCATGGTTTCCTGATCGGTTAAGGGAGAAAATCAACAAATGGACCCACAAGTGGCTATCATTAGGAGGCCATCTCATCATGATACAAGTTGTCCTTTCCGAGTTAATGGTTTTTTGGGGTCACTTATTTTTTCTGCCACAGCAAGTTATCAGTTCGATCAACAAGATTTTCTCTAGTTTTCTGTGGGGTGGCTCAAACTTGGATCAAAAGATACATCTATGTAAATTGGAGCTGATAAGTAGGCCAAAACAACACGACAGATGGGGAATATTACACATGCGATCCTTCAACAAGGCCCTACTGGTTAAGTCATTTTGGAGGGTGATCAATGGCTCTGGTATTTGGTGTGACATCATCTGATGTAAATATATGCAAGGGTACCCTCTACATCAAATTTTATGCAAAGAGTTCTTCGTCCCTCCCTCAATCTTGACTATTTGGGGCATTTTTCTTAAGATTTTGCTTCACATTGCGGAGCGACTCCTATGGTCTTTTCATGATGGCAGAAGTATCCCCATAGGATCCAAGCTACTCCAAGGCATGAAAAATCATCCTGGCCTCTTGTTGGAACTGGTTCATAAGTTGAATCACAATGGTATAATTTATTTATCACAGTGTATTCTTTGTTGGTCACATCATGCTCTGGTCTTCAAATCATCAGAACAACTGGGATTAAATGGTAGATATGCTGAAGAATGGAATCTATATCAAAATGCTCTAAGGGGAGCGGGTTTCTGCCATTCCACAAGAGGTGATTCTATTGTATGGGATGGGCCTATCATTGATAACTCGGTTATTGTTAAGGACATATACCAATGAATCAATTTAAGCTCTTACGTGGATGCGCACACATGTTCCTTCTCTCATTTTTGGAAGTTGAAAATTCCAACCAAGATCATTCTCTTTGGGTGGTTGGTGTGGAAGGGTAAGGTGCTCACCTGGGATAACTTGATCAAGAGGGGTCAATGTGGCCCTAGTAGATGTGTTTTTTGTTTGGCTGAAACGGAATCCATTTCGCATATTTTTTTCAGATGTTCCATTGTTATTAACCTATGGAAGATGTTCAACAGTTATCATTTGGATCTGAATTGGATGCTGACTGAATTTATGACCATGGTTATGAAGTGGTATAAGCTACAGGGAAGATTTAGGGTGCTCCCTTTCTATTTCATCTGGGAGATCTGAGAAACCACGCGATTTTTGAGAACATAGCTTTCAATAATCAGATAGTTTTTTCTCATGTTCTTAGATGGATTGAAGAGTATCCAATTAAAAGCCAGATGGTTGTGGATGGATCATACCGTTTAAGGCCTCATGAGATATCTATCCCGGCTCTGTTCTTTGATGGAGCTTGTTCTGAGGGGAATATTGGATGTGGAGCCTAGGTTAAATTATCCCAATCTGAAAGGATTACAATCTTTTGGAATGGGGGATCGAGATCGAATAATAAAGCAGAATTTATGGCATTATGGGGCAGTCTCCTGGCAGTGTTAAATCTGAGCCTTCAACAAATTAATATATATGGCGATTCTAAGTTAGTGGTGGAGAGCATAAACGACAGAAGTATTTTGGCTGATCCAGAATTGCAAGGTTGGTTCCATCATGCATATTAGTTATGGAATAGAATGAAAAAGTCGGTCATTTCCCATATTTTTAGAGAAAAGAACACCCAGGCTGATGGATTGTCTCAAAAGGGCATAATTGCTACTTTTGGTATTATGAATATTCAACACTTTAAAGATGGAGCCTTGATATGGGAAAATAATATTCCTCTTCTCTGAATTCTGATTTTCATTTTTTAAGCTACTTCAAGTATGCCTGCCCATGGATTACAATTTTGCTTTTATCAAGCGAGCCAGTTTTGAGGGGATAGTCGCCCTACAAGATCCATTATCTTTCTCTATTTCAATCTACGTTTCTCTTTCGAGGTCAAGTGAGCATGTCTTTGCCTTCCACTTTTGCAAGCGAGCCTACTTTAATCAAGCTTTTGCGCTAGCATGCTAGTTTTTGTCTATAATTCTTCTCTTATTCGAGATTAATCATCACTGCCGATGAGTTTATCTCATTCTATAATTGAATCTGGTGTTTCATGTTTTCAAGCGAGCGTGATCTCTACTCAAGCAAGCCTTCCTATAGAAAGCACTTTATATAGTTTTTGGTAAGAGCTCTCTCAAGTAATTGTGCTTACAATAACAAAGTGATCTATGTATGTGTTTCTGGTTCGTTTTTTGTATGTTGACATGGACTGTTTCCGTAATCTCTGATGCAAAGAGGGGTTATTCTCTCTGTAATTTGTAAGCCATGCTTCTGTGACTCACTTTCTTTCTTTGAATGTAGTCCTATTTGTTATATAGCAATGATATTATGTGTTTTCTGGCTGTCACACAGCTGAGAATGAAATAGCTGTAAAAATATACTGACATATATAATATATCAGCGTTTTTGTTTTTTTTCTCCTGAAAAAAAAAGAAAATAATATATCACTGACATGAAATTTATTACAAAACCCACTAACATAACTCTACACTCTTTTATAATACACAAATAACTCTACGGACTTATATATTTATATATATATATATATATATATATATATATATATATATATATATATATATATATATATATATATAATTTGTTATGCGTTATACTGAATTGTTAGTGAATAACTTGTGATTGTTGGTCCTTTCTGCCTTCTTCTTGTCCCTTCACTTAGTGTTGTATGGTGTTGCATATTTCTTTTTCTCATATTGAATGATTGTTAAGATTGGGGTTATTGTTGAGTAAAAATAATGTTCAGTATTCCTAATATAAATAAAATTTTTGTTTGTATTCATTTTCTTGTTTTCTCTTTTGCAATTTTTTGAATTCAGGTCTTCATAAGAGTTTCTATAGGCTGTTGTAGGTGAGTCATATTTTAGATAGATGGATTTGTGTATTTTTTTAATAAAAAGTTGATGGTTGGATTCCTAATCAAACTTGTTGATAGTAGTGAATGTTTTAATATAGCTCTTGCTCTGTTGCAATTTTTTAAATTCTGGTTTCCATAAGAGTTTTTCTAAGTTGATGTATGTGAGTTATTTTTTAAATAGATGGATTTCTGTATTTTTTAATAAAAGGTTGAAGGTTTGGATTCCTAATCTAGGCTGAAGGTTTAGATATTTTTCTCTAACATAAATTATGGATTGTTTGTTGAATCCCTAAGAAAATCTAATGTTGCTTAGTAATTTTTTTTTTTTGCATAATATAGTGATTCTAGTAGTCTGAAACAAAAGTTATTCAATAGTATAACTGGCATGTTTGATTTTTTCATGAAAATTATTGTTTGATCTTTTAGGGAGATCTGAAATTATTGTTTAGCCCTTTAGGTAGATGGAAATAAGAATTTTGTGGTTAAGTGGATTTGTGATTATGTGGTTTATTTTTCTTATATACCTAGTGTATTATGCAAAAAGTAAAACCTATAATTTTTATTGGATTATTGTTATATAGTTTTTTTTTTTTTTTTTGGTATAAAATAATAAATTTTGATTAATTTTTCTATCGTATCAAAATTACCTTTAATTATTTAATCTTAATTAAAGAAAAAATCAAATTTTCAATCTCATAAAAATATACTATAATCATCTACTATAATGTAATTTATACATGGTCGAATTACTATAAACTTACTCTACACAAACCTCGGAGGTGATTTAAAATTGCTGAGCAGAACATTTATATGTTTGTCACATTTAATGGGCGAAATGATATTTTACACAGTAAGGATTTTGACTATTCGTGTTAGTGTCACTGGAATTCTACTCTGCCATTGAGATTTATTGGTTCCCATAAATCCATATCAATTAAAAATGAGCCACATTTTATGATGCATTACCCCAAAATGTTTGCTGAGCCCACTAATCTCTATAATGATTATAGAGGATATCAATAAATTACTCTTTATGTGAAATACTGACCTATGTAAATAAGTGCAGAAGAATGATGGAACCTGTTTTCAATTTGCATAGATTATATTCAGTGTTGATATACTTGTTAATGGTACCTTTCAGAGTGTGTATGTTTGCTTTATTAGATTCTTTATTTTTGAAAAACAAAATATCTATAATATATAATTAATAATTTGAGTTATATATAATTTCAATAATAAAATTGATAAAATCAAGAGTTTTACAAGTTATGTTTAGAATTTTTCCTTTTTTTAGTTATTAAAACTTCTATTTGAATTGACAAAATGAAATTATGTGAAAAATTATAGGGGAAAACAACTTAAAAATATTTCTTGAATTCTAATATATTTATATTAGGGAAAATAAATTAAAAATATTTCTTGAATTTAGATGGTTGCCCATCATGGAAGAAAATATTTTTAATGTGTTGATATAAGGTTCTAATTGGTGGAAAACCATGAGGGGAAATTGATTTTTTTTTTTGGTCAATTACTCAAACAAAATTATAAAATAATTTTAACACATATCAAATTGGTAATGGTGGTAGTGATGAAAATTTAGCCATGAAATTAAAGTTAACACTAAATATGTCATCATTTAAAGGTTTTTTAAGGTTCAATTTGATTATCTAAATAAAATTTAGATGGTTGATTGATTTATTTTCATTATTTTGTATTTAGATGAAATTTAAATTACATATTTTAGTAATAGAAATTTATAATTAATTTACATAATAAATTTATCTAAATTTAATTTATTAAACATTATTAATATAGTTTTTAGTAAGAGATAAATGATATTATAAAATTAAAGGATAAATGTTAATGTTAATATTAATATTAATGGATTATTGATATTACAAATATAGTGAATTAGAACTTGAGTGGGCCTACTAGTTAAAAGCATCCATAGTTGTGCTAGGAAATGAGTATGGGAGTGGTATGGGTGGGCCATTATCACATGTGGTTTTTTCTTGGTCTAAATACTCAAACTCGAAGGAATTTATGGGAAACAAATGGACTTAGGAATGTGACTTCTTTGCCATATGTAAAGGGCCAATAATTTCATATATAGAAATAGATGCATCCACATTTATCTCTCCATCATGCTAATTTCCTCTAGATGATGCATTCACCACATGGGAAGGTCGAATAATGTGGCCCCAACCTGCTCCTAAGTAATGTGTGTCACCTCCTAGAGTAATGAGCTAGTCACCTTAATAAGTATACTACTTGGCTAGAGAGTTGTTTCTATAATTATTATTTTTTAACTAGAGATATTGCATGGTGTAGTATGTTTTGGTATTTTTATAGTTCCAAAAATTCTTTTGGTTGCTTAATTATTTCTGTTAATTTTTTTTTTAACTTATTATTTTTTTCAACTAGATATATTTCTAGTTGTACATGCATCCCCATTGGTTGTTTGGGGATGAGGGTATCATCTCATCTGGTTCTGGGTCACTTGAATTGTCTCTTTCTTCTTTTCTCAATGGCAACATTGGTCAACATATGTTTACCATCATAGAGGTGAAGATAAAATCCAAAAAATCACCCTTGAATTAATCTAATGCATACAACCTTAAAAACATTACCTTCATAACATTATAAGGATGGCATTAGTAAGATGATATTAGCTCGAGTTTATCTAGTGCATGCAACCTTGATAACATTATCACGATGACATTAGTAGGATGATCTATTTTGATATAATCCCTTAGTTGCATTTGATACCTTGATAACATGATAAGGATGTCATTAGTAGGATGATCTATTTTGATATAATCCCTAAGGTGATCTTGATATATTATTGTGTCATATTATTCATAAATTTATAAGGATGACATTAGTAGGTTAGTAGGATGGTATCTTTTCATATAATCTTGGCTTTGCGGAGGTTTTCCCCAAAATACAATTTACCTAGACCATTAAAAAAATTATAGTAATGAGATACATTTACAAATAGAGATGTTATAGTGCTTGTCACCTAGGGTGATACCTCGTGTTTTTCATGTGGGGTGATACTTGCATCATCATGTCTTACTTTCAGAAAAAATGTAATACAAATAAAAAATAATAATAATACAAAATTTTAACAAATATATATTAATAATAATACTAAATTTAAAATATATATATATATATATATATATCCTAAGTACATGAAAGAGAGATATTTAACATGTATCTATCACCTGTCATGTTTGTCACATGGTGTGATACTTGCATACTTACATCATCATGTGTCAAAAAAAGGTGTAATATTCATAACAAATAATAATAATAATAGTAATAATAATATTAAATTTTAAAAAATATAGAAATAAAAGATATCTCTAAGTGCATGAAATAAATATATTTAAAATGCATATTTAATATAAAAAATGTTATATAGAGAGATAACAATAAAGATGTTATGGCTAAAGAATAATAATAATGGTAATTGTCACAATGAATTCTTAACACAAGTGTACGAAAAGAGATCACTTTAGCTCCACATGACAAACAACCCTAACAACAACAATGATTGTATACCTTATTTAGATCTGCAATAGAAGGTCGAAACAAATGTAAAATAGACCCAACAGCTAAACAGTAAAATGAAATAAAAGTTTCTCCAAATATTGAATGGGACAAGACAAGATTTATAAAGAATTTTTATATGATGTCAACACCTCGGAAGGGAACAAAGAATGATGTTACCAGTCCCCCTCAATGGGATTGGTTCTTGGATGTCATCAATGCTTCACATCCAATCTATCTCTCAATGGTGTAGAAAACCCAAGACTTGTTGAACTCTATGGGAGCTCAAGAAGAAAAATAATAAAAATGATCAAAGGATGACAATGATAAAAGGATCATTATTCGACCATGATAAAAGGATCAAAGGTAAATAATGAATGGAAAACCCTCCTAATTATAAAAAAATATTGAGTTATCCTTGATAATGGTGCTTAATTAAATATTATTAACCAATATTTAGATCTAACTACTTAGAATATTTTATTATATTTTTTTGGATGGAAAAGGAATTTAAATTTGTTAAATCCTTTTATTTAGTTAATTTAATATTCCAAAAATTTAGCCTTCATCTAAATGGAATATTATAATTTTTTTTATCACTAGGTAGGTGAATAAGTAGGTAGGGAGGCTCATAAACCTCTTTAGAAGGAATAATAACACTCCTCATGTGAAAGGAGGAAGAATAAGTAGCCGGATTAAGCACCTTTAGGAGTGAATAGGGATTGGATCATGTTGATTAAGTCAAATTTGACCAATTCAACAACGCTGTCATCGAAGAGTGGCTTTTATGATGAGACAAAAAAGTTTTAATGGAGGACAACTTGCATGAGCTTGGTGGCAAGTATGGATGGGACCCAATGTGAGAAGGTTCACTTACTATATATGGAGAGGATGGCAACCATTGTTATTCATGTTTTAGATTATCATTTTGATATTGGTCTGCTTAGACTTTGCTTCCTCTTGCTGTTTAGTAGGGTTACTGTGCTGTTTAGCACAAGGGTTTTCCTGATCGGGAATGCCTACCTCATCCTTAGGGAAGGAGAGGTTATTTGGGCTGCATTTCCTCATTCCAGCATTCTAGCCAAGCTACCTCCTTCAGCTACAACACATTTTCTATTTAGAGATGGGTTGTGTTGCAAGGTGCTCACATTGAGCCATTTCTGGGCTTGTTTTTCAGTGAAGAGGTAGCCTATCCATTGGAGGATAAACAAGGAGGGCTCTTGGGCATATTTTTACATGTTTGGCATCATGCAAACCATCTACAATCCCTCACATCATATTTCCAGTCCATGACTGCGTTATTTTAGTGAGTTGTTGCAGTGGGTAACCCAAACATGGCCGAGAATGAAAATTTAAGATCTGGCCAAACCATTTCTGGTTTTTTCTAGGTTTTTTGAGTAGAATCCATGGTTAAAATCCTGGATCATTCGGAGCATGCTAACAGCCTTCCGCAGATGTTTCTTTGCCTTAGAAGTAGTACTTTCCAGCAGCAGTAGCAATAATAGTACACATTTCGAGTGCTTTGTTCTTTGGTGTATTTCAACCATCTTATGGCTTGAGTGCATTCCTTTTGAAGCATTGTATTTTCTTATCTTTCTCGGCATTGATTTTGTATCTATCAGCCATATTACATTTATTTATGATTACAGCAGCAACTACACTGATATAGACATCACTATCACTGCTTTCCGTCATTCTATACAGTTGCAGCAACTCATGTGTTTATTGATCTAATCATTGGAGGCTTGTTCTTATTTCTTGGGTGGCTTGAACCTCAAGATTTTTTGTATATTGTTGCTGATATATTAATAAAATGATGGCTGCATAATGATCCCTCTTATGTCATGTTCAGATTTGCTGTGTTTTACATTATAATGTCTCGTATTGCTGCTATTTCCAATTTGGAATATTACAGTGGTATCAGAGCATAATCTTGGCTCAGCCTATGCATTCAATACATTATGCCATTACGAGGAGAAGATTCTCACATAAAAGAGAATTTGTACAGAAGAAACAAAGGCATGGCTCGATTATTTGGAGAAATGAAGGAAGAGAGGATCTCCCAGCTTCTTTTCCAAACTATGAAAAATATCAAAGAAGACCTCAAGGAGATGAAAGGGGAGAAGTGTAGAGAATTCCCAAGAGGGTTTGAAAGTGAAGCAAGCCCTAGATATTCGCATGATGGGTATGAGAATTGAATCACACATGTAGATCCACAACGTATTTTATTGCCCACATTCACTACAAGAAGGATGGAGGAAGAAGATGCACCAAGGGAGGAGACCTTGAGTGACTATCTTCAGGAGTATGAGTCTCAATCACGGAGATTCAAAAATCACTTGAAATTCCAAGGGTTTTGCCAACTCAAGGAAGACGGAAGATCCAACAACCTTAATAGAAGCAAGAGAGGTAGAATCTTTCTATCTAACTTTGATGGATCAGAAAAGTGCACAACCAAAGCTTGGGTGGAGGAGCTAGATTCCTATTTCCAGCTAAACCAAGTTTCAGAAAAGGAGGCCATTAGAGTAGCAACGTTGCACCTAAAAGGTATGGCCCATGATTGGTGTTTTTGTAGTTCTTCTTCATTTTATCATGCAAATATAAACACTTATGAAGGGTTCACTAAGAAATTAGTGAGAAGATTTGATATTAAACACTGTGAAACATCATTTATTGAACCCAAAAACTTAAAACCTTTGCATGAGTTGGAGAGATATATTTTGTCAACTCCACTCCATATTTCTGTTTAAGGGGATAAAAACATGCATGATGCCTTGCCAAGGGCAAGATCCCCACTTCTTGAAGAGCCCTCTTCTATAGATGAAGACAGGGAGGTTCCTCCTTCAAAAGAAGACCAAGATCAAGGGTCTCTCATAGATGAGGAGGCATTCTCAAATATTGACGAAGAGGATAAGCAAAGAAGAGCTAACAACGTTGTACCATTGGGAGAAGATCCATCACCACATGGAGATGGGAAGGGAGCCATTGCTTCCATCAGCTGAACCCTTGTGTCTTTTCAAGGGGTTCCAAATGATTCAAAATGTGAGAACCAAAGCACAATTCCGGAGCAACATGCATCAGTTTTTCTCGATTGTGAGATGGAAGAAGAGAAGGATCAACATCAAGGGATGATGAGCATTCACCCTTATCTATTTTGGGAGGTTTTTGCACAAAATAAGGAGACTGTATTGCACAGTGAAGAGAGGGACAAATCAGTCCACTCATATACACAATCCACTTCAGATTTTGATGTCTCACTACATGGGGGCATTCCACCTGGGAGGCCACCTGATCTAGAGTTGGTGAGAGACTTCTTGCTATTTGGTCCACCACTCTTACATTCCGGAGGGGTGAAGACCTTGGAGGAGTCTAGTGCAGTGCAGAGAGTCTGGGGTAGACTCAGGGAGGATGGAGACATTCTCCCATTTTCAGCATCACCTACTCTCAGTACATATTCTACGCTGACAGAAGTTGCTACAGTGATGGTGGATGGCACCTTTATGGTGCAAGGGATCTACTCCATGGATTTGGAGAAACAGAGGGTACTTCCCTTGAGGAAGGAATCCTCCATACATTGGATTATATGGAGGCCACTCATGCTTGCATTGGCTAAGACCAGGAGGTTCTTTTTGGATGGTAGCTTCTCATGTGAGGCCAATTTCCAAAAGTCACCACTTCTATTTGAGCATGAGCAGTTGAATGATGGGAATAGCAGCATTTTGGAGGATGAATTTGGCATGGGGGATGTCAAAGGAGAGGACAACAACATGTGGGGAGCTTCACATTCCAGATCTTCAGCGTTGTCTCTTAGGAGGATTGATCCATATTGGAGGTCTCAACTTTTGGTAGAGTACTCCAAGGATCTTGATGTTTGCATGATTCTTGATGACCCAGAGGGAGATGATAGATACATGGTCGAGGATGTGGTCATCTATTCTTATGGTAGAGTCTTCTTGACTAGAGCTTCGGAGCTCAAGGAGAAGCTGCTACATGTAGCACATGAGGACTTCATTTCTATGCACTTTGATGCATATCATTCTTTGATGGAGGAGTTCACTTGGGAGGGCATCCAGCAGGATATATATCATCATATGGAGAGATACATAGCCCAGATGGTGATGGAGAGGAATTTCAGCTCAATGACCAAAGTACATAGTAGAGGAGGTACATTTTTGCATTATGATTTGCAATTCATTACTTTATATGAGCAACATATTGTACCAAGGAGGATCCTTCCTTCTTGTATTTTGTATTGTCATGTACGTGAGGCCATTTGCAGCATTGATATTGGCCATTCTATTGGTGGTTTGTGGGGGAAGCCACATGATTCTTGGTGTGCCCCATTGACACCACATTTTACATTCATGATTCCATATTATGGGATGACTATGGCAGCAAAAAAGTGGCTAGAAGGGCACTTGTTATTCTTTGTTTTGAGGCAAGAAAGGGATGCACTGCACTGGTTCCATGTGTGGAACTATGATCCACTTTTTAGTTGTCATATGACAACTTGTTTTAATTAGTTTTTGCTTCCATATATTGCTGATATTATTATGTTCATGGGGAGCTTTGTTTGGAGAGTGGGACAAGAGTTAGAGGTGCCCATTGGGAGTATGATTCTCCCTACTATACATGTTGCATGTTTCAGGAGAAATAATGGGCAAACCATGATTTCCATACTACATCTCTTTTTTTCATGTGGGAGGAGCCATTTGGAGAACTTGAGTTCTTGGAGGAGGCATTTCATGGTTTATTTGTTTGGTGGGGTAACTTGGGCCATTCTTAGAGGCCATGAAATTTCAGCCCAAGATCAGCAGTAGCCCCATGCATACCATAAATGGAGAGAGAAACAACTTGGGTGGAAGAATTTAATCTCTCCATGCAACCCCAACACATTGCATAAACCAGGGGTTGAGGATTTCTTTGATGAGCTACCTAGAATGGCTCATTTCATTTGGATGATAGCATGGGTAGGGGAGAATCTCATTGGGGATGAGATTCCCTATGTTTATCATGACTCCTACCTTGAGAAGGCCATTGGACAACATGAAGGTTTCCACTTACACCTTCCACGTTTTCATGATGTGAACAATTTGGGTTTGCATACTTGGGAGGAACCATTGGAGGGTAGATTTACTACAGATTATGTTGAGCTATGGTGCAAGCTATTGATGAGGAGGCCACCAGAAGAGGAAGGGAGGAATTTTTCTCCACCTTTACAGTTTCTTGAGGACAATCAACATTTTACAGGGGAGGTCTGTAATATTCCAAAAATTTAGCCTTCATCTAAATGGAATATTATAGTTTGTTTTATCACTAGGTAGGTGAATAAGTGGGTAGCGAGGCCCATAAACCTCTTTAGAAGGAATAATAAAACTCCTAATGTGAAAGGAGGAAGAATAAGCAGCTGGATTAAGCACCTTAGGGTGTGAATAGGGATTGGATCATGTTGATTCAGTCAACTTTGACCAAGTCAACAACGATGTCATAGAAGAGTGGCCTTTATGATGAGACAATGGAGTTTTAGTGGAGGACAACTTACATGAGCTTGGTGGAAAGTGTGGATTGGACCCAATGTGAGAAGGTTTGCCTGCTATATATGGAGAGGATGGCAACCATTTTTATTCATGTTTTAGATTATCATTTTCATATTGGTCTGCTTAGACTTTGCTTCCTCTTATTGTTTAGTAGGGTTACTGTGTTTTTTAGCACAAGGGTGTTCCTGATCGGGAATCCCTACCTCATGCTCAGGGAAGGAGAGGTTATTTGGGCTGCATTTCCTCATTCCGGCATTTTGGCCATGCTACCTCCTTCAACTACAACACAGTTTATGTTTATAGTTGGGTTGTGTTACAGGGTGTAGCAAAGGAGGATCACATTGAGCCATTTCTGAGCTTGTTTTTCAGTGGACAGGTAGCCTATCCATTGGAGGATCAGCAAGGAGGGCTCCTGGGAATATTTTTACATATTTGGCATCATGCCAACCATTTACCATCCCTCACAGTGTAGTTCCAGTCCATGAATGCGTTATTTTAGTGAGATGTTGCAGTGGGTAACCCAAAAATGGCTGAAAATGCAAAGTTAAGATCTAGCCAAACCATTTCTGGGTTTTCGAGGTTTTTTGAGTAGAATTCGTGATGAAAATCCTAGATCATTTGGAGCACACTAAAAACCTTCCAGATATGGTTCTTTGCCTTAGAATTAGCAGTTTCCAGCAGCAGCAACAATAACAACACACATTTCCATTGCTTGGTTCTTTGGTGTATTTCAGCCATCTTATGGCTTGAGTGCATTCCTTTTGGAGCACAGTATTTTCTTATTTTTTTGGGCATTGCTTTTGTATATATTAGCCATATTACATTTATTTATTATTACATCAGCAACTACACTGATATAGACATCATTGTCACTGCTTTCTATACAGTTGCAGCAACTCATGTGTTTATTGATTTTATCATTGGAGGCTTGTTCTTATTGCTTGGGTGGCTTGACCCTCAACATATTTTGTATATTGTTGCTGATATATTAATAAAATGATGGCTGCATATTGATCCCTCTTATGTCATGTTCAGATTTGCTGTTTTTTACATTATTATGTCTTGTATTGCTGCTATTTCCAATTTGGAATATTATAGTTAAGGAATAATTTAACAAATAATGATTTATCTTATTATTCCTAAATTATTTAGTCAAATTTAACAAGGAATATTAATTGGATAATGATATAATTAATTATTCCTAGATAATAATAAGATAAATACTTATTTATATTACTATTTCTCATTAATTGGGTTAAATATGACGAGGAATGTTATCTAAACAGTGATTTAACTAATTATTCCGAGAGGAAAATTAAATAAATAAGGATTTATTTAATTATTCTTCATGGGGTTTCCTATTTGGACCAGAAATAACTTAATAAACTATATTTTATTATATTATTTCTTATAGTGAAAGAAATATTACTATGGTAAAATTGGTATTACATGGTGTATTTCAATCCATCTAAATGTAAATGGTTAGATGACCAAAACTTGGTGTAACAGATTGTTTGCCAACTTATGAGTGTTAGGAGCTAATCGTATGACCGAAGTACTTTGTAAGAACACAATCACTAGACACTGAAGGGGAGTCATAATGAGATAGATACATAGACGGAGTGAAGCGAGAGAGGAAAATAACATGAGGGCGCGAGACCTACCAATGAGAAAAGTCTCCTTCAATGTTTGGGTATGTGTTCTAAGTGAGGCATGGGAGGCATACCTATGCCCACTGAGATTAGAAAGTACAAATAATAATGGCGCTCCGTGTAAAATGAGACTGAGTTATAAAGTACATGATATGTTGGCATAAACATGGGTCAGAAAAAAATATAATGGATCCCACATACATACTGCGCCTGGGACAATAGCCACGATTGAATATAATAATATTTGAGTACATGAGATATAATAACAACCAAATAAGCCCTCATAAACAGTACAGGGCTCTAAAAATATGAATGGATCATCTAAGGGATACATGCATGCTATAGGCGCTGCAAGTGGCTAGAACCGAACCCATAAAATATACAGAGTTGTATATGAGGCTATAGCATAAAATGAGGCCATCCAGGCATGTGGGTGTTGGGCCTCCATTTTGTCTTGTTTATTCGAAATTTACCTCATGTTCTCGATGGCTAAATGATTATTTTTGAAGAGTATTTGTTACTTCCCTGTTTTAACAGGATTAAAATATCATTAATAAAATTTTAATAAAGGCTTCTCTATTTTAGGTTTAAAACTGGTTAGATCATGCTTTGAACCTACCTGCACCAAAGAAGAAATGGATTCATGAACCACTTACCTGCCTGCACCATGCAAACAAATTTTTGCACTATTATATGGTTGCCTGGACTCCGAATGATTCCTAGACTTCACTCATGTTCCTGCATTGGAGTCAATGGATGTGTACAGTGTTACACCAGTATTTCAAGGGAGCGTTCTGGAATTTGATGTCAGAAAAGTGAGCCACCATACAATAATTTTTATGAAATTTTCCCATTACACATGCTTCAGAAATATTGTAAAGCATCTGTCATTTAATAAATAAGTTCTCCTATTTATCATATTATCATATTTGGAGGCAGAGGAAAAAGGGAGTTGAATGGTTTTAATACACCTTTAGGTTCAAGAAGTGCATAAGGAAAATGACTCCATGCTATGGAGATGTAATATCGCATGATCAACTAATTAGGTTATGGCAATGCTCAATGCAACAAATAATGTAGTGATTAACAGGCTTAAGATTTGGGCACTCTCTATTCCAATGTCAATGGCCTTCCCTTTGCATTTCCTCCACCTTACAATTGAGATCGAAATATTCTATACCATCGAAGGAAGATAGAGCATTTGGGGAATATATTTATCCCACTATAGAGGGAGAAAAAACGATTGAAGACGTGGAATTATTAATCAGAAAGGCAGGGATATGTTTGGACGTTGGAGAATATATGATCATTATTGATGCAGATGGTATGAGTGGTCATGTTGACATATTGCGCATTGATGCTATAGCAAAAATAATTGCATGGTTGAGATTAGAGAAGACTATGTTTGAAGCATTTAAGTCCATAAACATTTGATTGGTTTGTCAGAATAAATTGATCAAGGGTGAATACCTTTGTGGATCATTCACATGTGGGAAAATTGGAGCATTTTCGAAGTGGGACAACAAGATTGAATATTGCATGGTGGAGGTCTTACACGATATATGTGCATTCTGTTGTCTCAGCCCCAAAAACGTTGACCTCAAGATGATATTGATATTCCGAAGTCTCTGGTAAAAGTTGTTCCTCCAAGTAATACATCTATGAGCAGTTCGTCATAAAGAAAAGAAGAATAAGGTAGTTGAATCACATCTTCCAGAAACAGCATCGTCTCGGGAAAAGAGGAACGATTTACCTATTTCGAAATTTAGTTGCAAACCGATTTTTGTTCATGGAAAATTGTTCAGATTGATGATCTCTCGTCCTGTATTATGGCCAATTTAAATCCCCAAATTGTAATTCGATGCATATATAAGTTTCCTGGAGCTAGTCAGGAAAATAATTAGAGAGGGAAAGAGGGAAAGGCCCTAAATCTTGCGGCGTTCATAGAGAAAAAAAAAACTATTGGAATCGAGATTTGAAACTTCCAGGTAGGTGATCTTACTTGTCTAAAGATGTCCTTAATGCTTCTTGGAAGGATGGTTCCTTGTGAAGAATCGAGGTAAGAAAGGAATACTTGAATGAACCACTAGTGAAGGTCTAGAATCATCCCTACCCAACAAGTCAAACATGGAGACCAAGTGGTAAGTATGGTATCACTTAAATTGGAATATTTGAATATATGGTAGCAAGAATCTGCAATATATGGCTCATCGAGAAGGCTAGTAGGAAAAAATATCCAAGGAATGGGAGGATAATCGACCATACCTAGATTAATGGGGTCTAGGCTGAAACTATTGTTAATCAAGTGAGAATGTGGATAGGGTTTCCATCATGCCCCCAAGAATGGGATAATTCCCCCAAGCATATGTGGTGGAGGGGAGTGATCTGATATGCTAAGGTGGGAATGATGCCCCTAGCTAGAGGAGTTTGTGGAGTGCCATGGTGGTCCAACTACTTAAATAATAGATTCACACATATATCTCATAGGCAATAAATCCTCAAGAGGATGATGAGAAGGTGTAGGGGCATAATTCCCCCCAACCATGTGATTAACATGCCAAATGTATTTATAAAATTTGATTCTAAATACATTGTAATGGTATGGTTCACCATTTGTTTATGTTATGGTTATCTTATGTGGGAAGAATGGATAGATGTAGTTAGAGAAAGGAAATGGAGGACTACCAATCTTGTTTGGCACTGCATATATGAATCAAATGGACTAAATTTATGGGTTCGCATACATGGTATCACTTTTCCAAAGAGTGGCTTCGTATATAATGAATTGGTGCTCACCTAAAAAATACTGAGGTTGGTTAACAACAATGTCGAAGGGAATTGGTTGTTGATGTAAGATGTAGGAATGATTAAGTTGATCATCCCTAGAGTGATATGAAGTAATATGGGACTCTAGATTTTCTTCTAAATGAGGATGAATAAAGGTACTAGAGTCAACACTACTAGATACACTAGGAGGGTTGTGGAGAATTTCTTTTCTTGGAATCTCAAATATGGGTGCCCCATTACCCAAAAATTGGATGTAAATGTAATGACTACAAGGTGTATGTGGTTCGAATGCAAGGGTTCGAAGTAAGGGGTTAGTGAACAAATCGACCTCACTATGGATGAAGCCTTTGGACTCCAGAGCATGTTGATCATGGGTCTATCATAGAAGGAAGTAAGCAAAATGGTGCATATCATGCTAATGAAAATAAAGGGTGGTAATAACATCCATAATGTCTTCATATAAATGGTATATTGGGGGACTGGAGGAAGGGAGACCACATGATTCGGTGGAGCTACCTAGTGCATCATCATGAGAAATATAGTTCACATACACATCGCTACGGAGGGTAGACGAAGAGATAGTAGATGAAAGATCTACCGATGTTGAGGCCAAGGTTAGCATTGAAGGAGGTTCAGTTGCCAGGGACCTCATTGATGATGACAGATAGAGGATCATGGCCGAAGGCTCCATCATCTTGACATCAGGTGGAGGTATCACAATGGGTGTATAAATGTCCTCTGGTTCGACAGCAACTAAATTCCGGAGTAGAGGAGTAGAGGATCCACTACGTTTGGCCTCAATTCGACGAAAAACCTCAAAGGTGTTGAGGAAATCATCGAGACGGGGACAAAGGTGAGAGTAGTGGCCATAAAGATCACACAAAGAACAAGGGTGATTCGTGCACAATGTTTTGAGTTTATTAGCTGAATCAAGTAAGGTAACATGGACCTCCAGGATATCGGATTTAGGAAACATCTTGTTGATCATAGGTTTGAGAAGAGGAAGCTCAGGAGAATTTGGGTAGCATGCCCAACAACATCACACAAAGCACACATAGGTGACCAATTCGGAGGCTTAGGAGGATTAGGAGTTATTTGGGTAGCCTTATCCTTAGGTTCCTTCTTTCTAGCTTTGTCCCCCTCACTAGATTCTTTCGCAATAGGAGTAGCTTACTGTAAATGTGGTTGAGGCATTGAAGCAAAGGGAGGGGTCATAGCGACCAATTGGATCGAGGTCAAAGCGGTATAATGTTTGAGCTGACCAGGAAGGGTTTCGACTGGGGGATCAATGTACCATAATGGGATCCCCAGGGTAAAATTGGGAAGGCTCAACATAGACATAACATGCATCGAAAAGACTCTAAAGGGGTAGTGAGAGACAATATCTGATCAGAATGGTAATGGCCTCATGGAGTGGCTCTCGACTAGTTAAGGCTAGGAGGAACCGTTCCTGTTTGAAAAGGAGTGGAAGAGACACCAGCAGGGAGAGAAGGCCCTTGAAAAGAAGGGTCTGCAAGCTTTGTCGAGTGACCACTAGTAGGTTGCGGAGGCATAGGCTATTGGTTGGTTGAACTAGACCACTTGTGGCTAGTCCGAGATGATTGCATCATGCAAACATTCAACGAGATAGGATCTGCGACAAGAGGAGGGGGGGATAGGGAATGAACCAAGTAAGTTGTAATCTTTGTAGAATTGACACAAAACACTGGTAAGAGGTGTGAATGATTTCTTATTGGCCACCGAAGATAATATAGACTGAGGGGAGATCTGAGACTTCAGGTCATAATATGTCAACTGATCAATGGTAACAATCTGTCCATTTTAAGGAAATCAAATATTACGGTGAACCACATATGCGATAGCATACATCGCATAGGTATAGCTACAACCCAAGATGATATTTTAATCCAAGGGGGCATCAATGAATTCAATGTCAATACAAACAGTCTTTCCTGCAAGAGTGACAAAACAATTGTAGTACATGCTAAGGGGCTGAGAAGAGTGACTGTCCCAAGCACGCAAAGTGATGGTGGATGGGGCTAGGTCAGGTGATCTGAATTGATTCCAAAGAGAGGCGGACATCACATAGGTGGATGCGCCCTCGTCAATGATACATCGTGATACATGGGCATTATGAATCTTGACTGGTATTTGGAAGGTGATGAATGAAGGTAAGGGGGGATGTTTTGACTTTTCAACATCAAAGATGATAAAATTATCATATGAAGGATCCACAATGACCAGAGCAGATAATAGAGCTTTACGTTGTGAAGGGCGAGACTGGAGGACTTACGGGGTTTACATGGCAGTAGGAGATAGTGCCAAATCATCTATTATGCTAAATTATGGGCATCTTTGGTAGAAGCAATAGTTCGGCGTAATGGTCCTTAAGGGATATTGGGAATAACCTTTGCCCGTGGATGAGCGATCTGTAAAGGAGAATTTGGTGTTGAGCTTGACTCTATAGAAACTTTAGTTTGAGGCTCATGGTGAGCCCTCGTATTGCACCAAGAGTACTGCAACTCCCAGGGGCTTCCCTACTTTACTTTATCAACCCGGGGTTCGTACAAACTTGGAGGTGACAGTGCTATATACACAATAGACGCATTCTACTCATGTCATCCTCTTCCGCTCTATGAAAGGGTGTTACTTCTAGGGTTTCTCAGTGAATTATGTGAAACTTCAATGAAACTAAACTAAATTGCAGAAAGGAAATGACAAAAAAGGAACTCAATTAAATTGCTGAAAAGAAATGACACAAAAGAAACTAATTTAAATTAAAGAAAGGAAATGACAGAAAGGAACTAATTTAAATTTCTAAAAATAAATGACAGAAAGGAAACTAATTCTAAACCACACTTAACTTAACAGAGAAGCTTAGGCACATGGGTTGGGCCCTAACCCACGAGCCTCGCTCCCTGAAACTAGATCAGTAAAATAACATCTGGCTACTCATTGCATTACAAAAATACAGTCTAATAGAATGGAAAAGAATGGCATGGCATGTAATGGAATGCAAATGGAATTGACCCTTATTAGCTCTTGATAAACTTTATTTATCCTCAAGGGCAGCTACCAAAATATCCCTAAAAAATACTGATTGAGTCCACTTTGACTCCAAGTAAACCATATATTGAGTGCACTTTGTCTTAAGTTTGATTGGTTGCCTTTGATATTTAAGGAGGGTGGACAACCCCCTTGAATCCACTTTAATCTCTCCAAGATTTCTCCATAATTTCCTGATATTGTGCTCATTTATTCTTCAATATTGATATTCCAGTGGCAAGGAGCAAGTCCCTAAATTATCTCCTTCTCCAAATCTGCATAATTTTCCCAATATTCTCACAATATTATACAAAAATAACCAATATTAGGCACAAATATGCAATTACCTTTAAACCTTCCTAAGAAAATGTTAAATCATAAGAAAAAATTATTAAGTCAAGAAGGATAGATTTAATATATCTTTTATATGCATAAGAAAGCTTAGATGGGCCTTATTTTATGTCTAATTTAGAGGCCCATCAGCTCGGTTGCAGATGAAGTAGGTGGCTTGCCATATTGGCGCAGCGGAGTTTCAAGGTTGGCATCAACAATATTAACCACTTCAGAATTCATCATGAGAATCTCGCATTCAGGGGTACCAAACAGTGAGGGTTGAGAGGTGGCCTGACCTTGAGGGGGTTAGGTAGCCACATATCCTTGTTGAGGGAAGGATCACTAAAAATAGTTGGTTGAACTGGTGCAATATTTGGGGGAGCCGAAGCAATGGCCAAATCTCCTCTAGATATTGCTTGTGCTTCCCATAACTGGTGCATCTTGAGTAAAAGGGGGGAATCATGAGGGTAATGGCCATGCACCCCACAACAAGAACTGTAATATCCCAAAATGGGAAAACTCAGCAACACATGCATGAAAAACGCATTTTTAGAAATATATTCTACAAAAATTGAAATAAACACTTGGATCCCTTATATCTGTCAATATGAAATCTAAATCCAAGAGGATATCAGAAACAAATCATATTAGGTGAGGTAAACAAGCCTCCCACACCTAGTATAGCTCAAAAATGTTGAAACCCCAAAACTACTACAACATGAAATTACTGCATAAAGAGACAATGCAATCTAATGAGGGTTTATACAAATAAATATTAGAGACAAATAGATCTGATATTATATTAATCAATATGGCCCAAAAACTAAGATCTAGTCTCCTTTATACAAACCCAAGAGAACCCAGGAAGGGTTTCTAGGAATACACCTGAATAAAAATGGTGATCTACAGCAGTAAGACTGAAGAATCACTGCAAACTAAAGCACAGGAGTCAAGAAGGCTGAAATAATATAGATCTGATGCAGATCTTCTGCAAGGTCTCCTCCAATGAAACGATGAACCCTTCAATCACGGGAAAACTCTCACAAGAACCACAAGATCCCCTGGTGAAACTGCCCTCCAGAAATAACATGATTCCAGTCTAAAATTACTATGTAGGTGATGGAAATAGATTGGACTACTGAAAAATATCTGAAATCAGCTCAAGAACCCTCCAAACCGATCTCCTAAGAGAAGGAATCCTTCCTCCTATGCAAAACCAACTCAGAAAGTGGGTTTCTCAACCCTCCACTGCAACACCCTGCAACACAACACAATATTTTGCAGAAAAGGTGCTGAAACTGAAGACTGAAGCTTGGCCCCAATGTTGAATGTGTGGAATGATAGTTCAGATCTCTCCTAAGAGCTACTCAAATGGAAGAGATGGAATTCCTAAACAGGAATACCTAGTGCTAAACAACACCAACAATCTTAGCTAAATGGTTGAAGAGAGCAAAGTCTAAACAGGCATATCAAATATCATTCATAAGATAACCCTATATGGCTTCCATCATCTTCCTTATAAACAATGTGAGCCTTCTCACCTTGGATTCCACTCATTAGGGTCTCCACCATCACACAATAAATCTCCCTCCAAAACTGCGTTGTACATTCATCAATGCCACTCCTCCATAACAACGTTGTTTGATTTGGTCAAGGTTGACCTCTTCAACCTGCTTCATCCTTTTTCACACCTAAGGGTCTTCAATCCAACTCTTATATAGCTATATAAACTGATCCTCATTCATATTTAGCTATCTTTATTGATGATCCACTCCTCCCACATTAATGATGTTGACTTCGTCAAACTTGACTTTGTCCACATTCATTAGGCCTTGTTCACACATGGGAGTGCTAGATCCAGTTATTATTATGATCCCTCTTCACATCAAGAGGTATTTTATGCTTATTCAAGATAATTATGGGGTTATTTCCCCATTTATTCATCTATTAGGTGCTAAAATAAAAAATCAATACTCCTATTAGCTTCATGCTAATTTAGGAATATTACAGTCCTCCCCTCCCAAATGTTGCTTGTCCTCAAGTAACTGCAAGGATAGAACTGAAGAGCCTCCTCTCCTCCTCTTGTAGCATCCCCATATAATAAATCCCTCCAAGGAAGAAGATGTTGTCTCATCAATACACCTCCAAATTTCCCCTCCCAAGTATGCAAGTTAGCTTTTAGTGACCATCCCAAATAGCTATCATCATGAAGAAGTAAAATACCCATGGAGGCAACAATGTGTTGTCTAGAGGCCTTATTGAGGCATGAGATCTGATATGTATTGGGATCTATAATCCCCATGTGAATCTCCCATCCCCAAGCTATCATCCATACAGAATGAGCCACCCTCCAGAATGGTAACTAATGAAGAATCTCTTCCACCTTTGGCTCCTGCAATGTAGGTGGGCTGAATAACTGAACATGGTAGACAAAATGGCCTACCCCACGTTTTCTATCTCTCCACCCATGATATGTGTAGAGCATCTACTGTTCTTGGGCTTCAATAAGGTTGCCCTGAAGTAGCAAGAAGAAGATTGGATCTTCAAAGATCCTCTCTCTAATGGCATGAATCATGCTAGCCCAAACCATTCCGTACAAGATGAATGGCACATCATCACCATATGGCATCCAAATTAGAAAAATGTTGAAGGTTATGTGTAAGTTTGGATGATATGAATGGTTTCTCAAGTGGATATAGTATAGTCCTTCCAACTGCAGTTTTAGAACATCATGTGGCAAGTTGTCCTCCAACTAGTTACTAGCTGTGCATGTTTGCTCATCTACTATGTGGTAGTAAGCAGAAATATATATCAGCTGAGCATGATAAAAATAACAACACACTTGCCAAAAGTCATGCAGATAATGGTTATCATCAGAAATGTTGGTCCTATAATGACCATGAAACCCAGAAATAATCTTGCCCTCTTGTGGAGAAATGCACTGTACATAGATGGTGAGAACATGAAAATACTCAATGAAATAATCAATAAGTACATAAATACATTTCTTATCATTCATAATGAGTAGGCTGAAAGTGAGGTCCATGGATGAGTCCTCCCATGAGAATATCCTCATAAAATTCTAGAAAATGAAGGGATGCATACTCCCCTTGGAACACTCCATCAATAGAAACATACTCCCAAGTGACAGCGCTATTGGCCTTAGTGATAAGGCTCTCGTCACTCCATGACTTCTTCCTTTGACATTCCACATGCCAAAGCCATCCACCATCATGCTGCTATGTGGGTGAATCTTCATCCAATGTGGAAGCCCCTCCTTATCCTCCAATGCTGAAGGGTGGCCTCTTTGCACTTTGAATGTGCCATCCCTTTCTCCAAGAATGTCGTGATAAGTATGGGAAAAATTCTGCCCATACTCTCCCAAGAGTAGCCACATCAACAATAACTTTTGCTGCCCCCTCACACCTCCATCATCCAAATCATGAGGTGAAAATATGTTGATTGACATGAAGAGGATCATATGAAAAAAATGCACCCAAAATCTTTGTTGCCATATGATGCAAGTGTCCTGCCAAGTTTCCTCCATCCACATACCCTTTGGAGAAGGATATATCACATGATGGCCAAACTCTTTCAAGAGTAGCCAATGCAGCCATGCCTCTTGCTGCCCGGTGTCATAAATATGCAAGTGGCTCACCAACCTATTTCTCTCCATCCACTCCCATTCATCCACATGCGGATGTCTCCTACCATGCTCCATCTTGGTACTCCTCCAATGAAGACTACGATCCTCCCAAATCAGATTTCTACTTTTGCATTTCATGGGATGTTGAAATGCAATCTCTTGGAGATATCCTAGAGAAGACCCCACACCAATGATCATACTGAATCCATAAGGATCCAAGTATGCTGAAGGAAAAACCTCCTCATAGGCTCGCACAATTTTCATCCCAATAGATCCATCACAATGATGAAAGACAAAATGTCTCTCATTGATCATCTGCTCATCCAATGTCATACAAGTGTAATGGTCATTAGAATTCTGTAATGATAGTTGGACCCCAAAATCCTCACTGCTGCCTAATGACAGCGTTGTTAACCTCCTCAATGGTGTATTTGTTGTCTCATGCTTAAGCTCAATGTTGAACATAGAGTTCTGCATTGGATTGTTTAGGACAAAACTCATCCTATCTTCCACAAGTCCACACCCGAACCCCAAGTGTTTTCTGCAGCTTAATAATGTCTCATTAGGATGATTGTTTATCACTTCCATGAACAACTCAAGGCTGTACAGTGCAGTTCAATTCTGCTACTCCCAATCAGCAATGTGTTTTGATCCTAGATAATGTAAATTAGGAAGATTTCCACAACCCTTCATAAGATTTGCCGAAATAACAAAAAGTGGAAATTCATGCATACCTTGGTGAAGCTTGGCAACAACTTGTATGGCTACAAGGGTTACTCCTTCCAATGTGTTGGCTTCCCCAACTCCTGAAGATGATAGCTTCTCCTCCATAGTTGTGTCAATTCTCATACAAGTTTCCTCAAGTGGTGGTGAGGGCTCCTCCCCCTCTTATATCTTCTTATAAAATATTTTGATCACCCTTTAAGTGAAATATGCAAAAGTAGTCACTCTGCATGACTCATATGGCCGAACCACCAAGTGCTTGCTTTACCCTGAAGGTACAGCGCTGAGATCTCAACAACCTCTCTTTCTACCACCAGATGTAGTAGGAAGAATGAATCTAGCTTCATCACCCAAGCCTTTGCTATACATGTGGATGATCCATCAAAATTATACAATAGAAATCTATTTCCACTCATTCTCCTATTGCTGTAGGGCCTCCTTTCTTCTTCAAGCTTAATAAAATGAGGGAAATGTAGAGTCTCATTGAATGCCCTAGGCTGAGACTTGTATTCTGCAAGGTATCCACTTAGGATCTCATGTTCCAAGTGCCCTCCCTATCCATGCCTCTTGTCTTCTTCCTCAAAAGGGAAAGGAAAGGTGTAATGCTTTGGATCTTCCTACAACATTGGTTCTTTCCTTTGAGAATAGAAATTACATGGCCCTTCCTCTTCTTGAAAACCTCTAGAATTTTTATTGCTTCTCTTCTCTTCTTTCTGTTTAACCTCCTTGGAGAGGTTCTTCATATATTTTAAAAGTGATGAGACCAAGCTCATTCCTTTCACCATTTTAGATCTCTTCTCCTTCTTATAGCATCCTGGCTTGAAACTCACAGGCTGAGCCAAAGGTCATGCTCTAATACCTCTGTAATATCCCAAAATGGGAAAACTCAGCAACACATGCATGAAAAACACATTTTCAGAAATATATGCTATAAAAATTGAAATAAACCCTTTGATTACTTAGATATGAAAATGTTACATCTAAATACAAGAGGATATTGGAAACAAATCATATTAGGTGAGGTAAACAAGTCTCCCACACCTAGTATAGCTAAAAAATGCTGAAACCCCAAAACTACTGCAACATGAAATTACTACATAAAGAGACAATACAGTCTAATGAGGGTTTATACAAAGAAATAGTAGAGACAAATAGATCTGATATTATATTAATAAATATGGCCCAAAAACTGAGATCTAGTCTCCTTTATACAAATCCAAGAGAACCCGGGAAGGGTTTCTAGGAAAACACCCGAATACAAATGGTGATCTATAGCACTAAGACTGAAAAATCACTACAAAATGAAGCACAAGAGTAAATAAGGCTGAAATAATATAGATTTGATGTAGATCTTATCCAAGGTCTCCTCCAATGAAAGGATGAACCCTTCAATCACAGGAAAAATCTCACAAGAACCAAAAGATCCCCTGTTGAAACTTCCCTTTAGAAATAACGCAATTCCAGACTGAAATCACGCTGTAGGTGATGGAAATATATTAGCCTACTGTGAAATATCTGAAATCAGCTCAAGAACCCTGCAAACTAATCTCCCAAGAGAAGGAATCATTCCTCCTATGCAAAACCAAATCAGAAAGTGGGTTTCTCAACCCTCCACTGCAACACCTTACAACACAACACAATATTATGTAGAAATTGCGTTGAAAATGAAGACTAAAGCTTGGCCCCAATGCTGGATGTGTGGAATGATATATCATATATCTCCCAAGATCTACTCAAAGGGAAGAGATGGAATTCCTAAACAAGAATACCTAGTGCTAAACTGCACCAACAATCTTAGCTAAACAACTGAAGAGACCAAGTCTAAACAGACATATCAAATATCATTCATAAACTAACCCCATTTAGCTGCCATCCTCTTCCTTATAAACAATGTGAGCCTTCTCACCTTGGGTTCCACTCATTAGGGTCTCCAACATCACACAATCAGTCTCCCTCCAAAACTGTGTTGTGCCTTCATCAATGTCACTCCTCCATAACAACGTTGTTTGATTTGGTCAAGGTTGACCTCTTCAACCTACTTCAACCCTTTTCAAACCTAACGGTCTTCAATCCAGCTCTTATATAGCTGTCTAAACTGATCCTCATTCATATGGATCTATCTTTATTGATGATCCACTCCTCCCACATTAATGATGTTGACTTGGTCAAACTTGACTTTGTCCACATTCATTAGGCCTTGCTCACACATGAGAGTGCTAAATCCAGTCATTATTATGACCCCTCTTCACATAAAGAGGGATTTTATGCTTATTCAAGATAAGTATGGTTATATTTACCCATTTATTAATCTACTAGGTGCTAAAAGAAAAAATCAATATTCCTATTAGCGGAAGCCTAATTTAGGAATATTACAGTCCTCCCCTCCCAAATGTTTCTTGTCCTCAAGCAACTACAAGGATAGAACCGAAGAGCCTGCTCTCCTCCTCTTGTAGTATCCCCATATAATAAATCCCTCCAAGCAACAAGATGTTGTCTCATCAATAAACCTCCAAATTGCTCCTCCCATGTATGCAAGTTAGCTTTTGGTGACCATCCCAAATAGCTATTATCTTGAAGAAGTAAAATACCTATGTAGGCAAAAATTTGCTATCTAGAGGCCTTCTTGAGGCATGAGATCTAATATGTATTGGGATTTGTCATCCCCATGTGAATCTCCCATCCACAAGCTATCATCCATACAAAATGAGCCACTCTCCATAATGGTAACTCATGAAGAATCTCTTCCACCTTTGGCTCCTGCAATGTAGGTGGGCTGAATAATTGAACATGGTAGACAAAATAACCTACCCCACACTGTCTTTCTCTCCACTCATGATAAGTGTAGAGCATCTGCTCATCTTGGGTTGCAATAAGGTTTCCCTCAAGTGGCAAGAAGGATAATATAAACCCAAGGGAATAATATAAACCAAAAGGAATAATATCTACCAAAGGGAATAATATAAACCCAAGGTATTTAAATCCTAAGGTAAATATTATAAGCCCTTAAATAAACATGGTTGAACATGGTTGATTTTCACACTAAGGTAATCTTTGTTACAGTGCGATGTTGGAGCATTGTCGACCATGGTTGAAACCTTATATTAATAAACCCAGGGGGTTGATATTATAAACCAAAGGGAATAAAAAACACATGGGAATAATACCAAAAACACAAGGGATTATGAACCCAAGGGAATTATACTAAAACCAAGGGATGTATATTATAAACCCAAGGTATATAAACCATAAGATAAATATTATAAACACTAAAATAAACATGGCTAACCATGGTTGATTTTCATATTGAGATAAGCATTGTCACAAGGCGACGTTGGACCATGTTTGACAATGTTTTTTTTCCATATTCAGACAATATTTATCACAATGTGACATTGGACCATGGTTGACCACGATTGACCATGGTTAACCATGATTATAAACCCAAGGGATATATATTAAACCCTAGTATTAATGTCATAAACCCTATGAATATGAACCCTTATATTAATAAACAAAAGGAATTGATGTTATAAACCGAAGGGGATAATAAACCCAAGGGATTAAAATTAAAACCCTAAGGGATTATAAATCTAAATGATTGATATTACAAACCCAAAGATAAAAATTATAAACCCTAAGATAAATATTATAAATGTTGAAATAAACGTGGTTGACCATGGTTTATTTTCATATTGACACAATCTTTGTCATAATGTGACATTGGACAATGGTAGACGATGATTTATTTTCTATTCAGACAATCTCTATCAAGCTGCGATGTTGGACCATGGTTGACCATGATTTATTTAGATATTCAGACAATCTTTGTCAGAATGAGAGATTGGACCATGGTTGACCATGATTGGCAATGGTTGAACATGATTGACGATGGTTGAAGATGGTTGAAAATGGTTTTCTATAGTTAATTTTCATATTGAGACAATCTTTGTAGCAATGTGATGTTGGACCATCGTTGACCATAGTTCACTTTCATCTTGACATAATATCTTTAACAATCCAATGTTGGATCATCGTTGACCATGGTTTTCCGTGGTTGTCATAATGTGACATTGGACCATGAGACAATCTTTGTCACTATGTGACCATGGTTATTATCCATGCTTAACCCTTATTGATTTTCATATTGAGACAATTTTTCTCACTATGCGACTGTTGTGTAGATTAATCCGTCTTGCGGACAAGACCGATCTCTCCAGTATTAAAAGTAACTAGCAACAAACAGCCAATTATACTAATCTCTCTCTAAGCATACAAGATTCATAAAAATTCTATATAGGTGTAAGGCCTACCTTATGTCCAGCGCTTGCTTGATCTCGTTGAAGTCCTTCCTGTGCACTTGAAAGAACGTTCCTCGTGAATCTGCAGTCACAAACAAGAAAAAATATTACATAGCACCTGTATAGACATTATTATAAATCATACTCATCATAATGATCAAGGAATTTATGAAATAAACCATGAATAGACAGTTTAATGAGAGAAATGAGTATATTTGTATTAACTTCAAATAAAAGAAAACCTTTACAACCTGTGCCTTGATGTCATGCAGGTCCTCTTGGGGTCCGAAGCAGGAATCTCTTCTACTTTGACAAGCATTGCACTCTTTGAACCAAGATGGATAGAAGTGAGTGATTTAACCTCACAGAAAGTCTTAGTTAACTAAGTCTGAATCTCAACAGCATTTAACTTCAAATATCTTAAAGCTTGAACTCCCTTTGAGGCTACCCAAGGCCTCTTTTTATAGTGGAAAAGAGGAGGTTTTATGTTCCAAATATGAAGGGATAGAATCCTCCTTCAAAGGGATTATCTCCTTACATCAAGGGGTTAGCTCCATCAAGTGAGGGATGCATGAACCTTCTCAAAGCGTATCCATTCCCGAAAATTCCCATCTAGAATCTTCTAGAATTCATCTGAAATTCACTTTTTATCTTTACTTTCTCACCTTTTTGAGTTTTACAGAGGTCCGCACCCATGACACAAAGAACGTGCGGTATGGTTCCGCAGGAAGGCTGAACTTTAGGTGCGGGACCGCAGGAAATGAATAGAGAAAGTGTGATACCAATGTTTAGGGGATTTTTAGGAACTTTTCTCTGATTTTGAAAGCTTGACATGAGGAGATGATATGTTAGACTTGCAAAAGGAGGAAGTATGAGTAATAATGAGCTCATACTCATAGCAAAATGTCAGGATGACAGTTTTTAGTGTAACAAATTGCCCCCTAAAGTGCAAAGTCTGGAATAGATGAAGCTGAAGTCTGTCATATATGAAGAGTGCAGTACTTTATCATTTCAAAGATCATCCTGTGGACACCCCAGTCGAAACCTATAAAAACATTCAATGCAAAATATATACATATATATGTCATCACTGAGGTAGGAATTCCCATACTCAGATTAAAACTAACTAGAAACTAACTCAAATAGTTCTGATACAGGAATGATTTTAATATTACATCAATAGTGTAGTCACAGCATGGGCGCAACCATCTGTGCTCCATCAAGTCTACTGTATAATAATAAAATTCCTCACAGCCTGGATGGTGGAAACTAGATCCAGGGTCTTGATTTCCGCATCTCGAACTAGTACGATTCTATCCATGCGAATAAATGTGTTGAAGTCGAACATGGTAGAAACCACTTGATTACCAGTCAATGATGTAAACTGTTAACAAGTGTGAGAGTAACCACCAGTAATGTCAATGGCTCTCAAAGTACTCAGTACAATCCATGAAATGTGAATAAATGAGCTGAAGTCGAACATCTCACGAAATCATTCGATCGAAGGTCAATGATGCAACCTGTCGTCGAAGGCTAGAAACCTTCCATTGAGGCATGCAGATTTCAAGGTACTGACAATTTCTGGATCAACTTCCTAGATAATGTACTGATGTCGATAGAAAGTGATCTGTCGTAGGCAAGCCCACAACACGGAATCATAGATCAAGTTTTGAAAATATATTGGGAAGGACTGACTCAAGGATGGTCAAAATGGATGATGGATATTTTGCAGATGAATGGTTTATTTGAACTATCCTCTTGAACACATAACGACACTACAGATGGTTTGGTGACAATTGACCCAAAGCTAATACCCAGAAACTGGCTGAAGACTTTCAATATGGTTTGATTAACTGTTAGGTAAAGGATTTCCCAACCCAGGTGAATGAAAGTGTCGTGTTCAAGAGTGGTTGACTAAATTTTCAAAAAATTTAAAATACAACAAACACGCCCATTTTTCTCTCTTTTTCCCCCACCATTTCTGGCAAGTACCTCTTTATTTTTGACAAGCTTGAGGAGGATAACATTTTCTTGCTTATAAGCTCATTCTTCGGATGAGTCCAACTTAGTTTAAGATTCGAACCCTAAGAAGGAGTGGTTCGTTCCTGTTTAAAAATTGAACAGGTCCTTTACTGTTAAGTTTTAACGAGTCCAGTATAGGAGAAACTCAGTGTTTTTCAGTTTTAGGGAGTCAGAAGAAAAACTTAAGAAAACTCCATGGGTGTAATTTTTCATAAATTTAGTCTCTCGAGCCCGAAAAAGGATAAAATAATGCGGGAGAGAACTCTATTGACCGTAATTAGTCAATGTATACCTTTTTCGTAAATAGTCCATTTCAGTCCGTAAAAGGGGTAAACTTATACTGAAGGGACGATCATTCATTTACTTTAACGAGTTCGAATAATCAAGTACTCGGCAAGCTTTTCATATTTAGAGAGTCTGAAAAGGGCTTAAAAGAGGACTCCAGGATTTCGCTTTTTCGTAAATTTTTGAAAGAGTCCGAAAAAGTGATAAAAGTATGCTCTTTGTTGAAAAACGATCAGTTCTCCTGAAAAATCCAATTTCTGCACAAAAACTTGGAACATTACACATACCTGTTTAAGATAAGTAAAAATTATTTCAAAAATACCCTTTTTAAAGTGAAAAATAAATAAATTAAAAATTCATCCATTCGAAAAAACTTATAAAAAGGACTTTTTCAATTTCATTTTTACCGTTCAGTTCCAGAGTGAAAAGTAAAAAGCTTTTGGGTAAGAAATTTCCTGTGAAGATTCTGGAAAATCCATCCGTTGGAATCGAGAACCGTCAGTCCCAGGTAATCCACAACCTCTCAATCTTGTTTTTCATCCGTTTCAAATTTTTTTTTAGGCTTTAGTTTGTATTTTTAGGGCAAAAAATGGTTTAAAAGTTCGCCCGCGGGGTCCGCAGGTGTGACACACATTACCTGCGGACCCCGAATTTTTTCTATAAGGAAAAAGTCACGGGTTCCACACCTGGCACACAGCACGCGTGCGTATCTACGCACTGTTTACAAAGTGTAGGCGCGGTACCCGCGCAGTTGGATTTAAAACATTCATTTCTCATTTGTTTGCCAAAAATTTTCAAATAAGATTGTTCTAACTTGCCTTTTTATGTATTGTAGGATTGACAAGATGCTGATCTGGCGAGAACGTGAGCACGAGGAAGTGGATGAAGCCATAATACTCCATTTTCCCACACAACAGGCATTAAAAGCATGTGGCTTGTACAAATTTTGGGCCATCTCAGGCATGAGGGCACAAATAGAACTCCTGACATGGTTGGTGAACAGATGGAATGTGCAGGACCAGTGCTTCTTTATTGGTGGCCACCGGCTCGAAATTGAGCTGGAGGATATATATTTATTGACTGGTTTGTCCAAGAGGGGCGAACAAGTTTATTTGTTTGGGACTAGGCCAGGTGGCCAGTCTGTTGCTAGTCTCCAACTAGAATTCTGCAATGACCAGGCAAATCCTCGGGACAAACGGATTGATATAAAACACATCATCCGCCCTGAATTGAAAGTTATTGCTTTTACTGTTACCAAACTGTGTGGGAGTGATGCGCTTCATGTAGCTACTAGTTCCCAAATGGTATTTCTGTGGACTGTTTTCGCGGCACCATCTTTAACTGGTGTGAAGCTATGTTGGCTAATGTAAAAGGCCAACTAACCAGAGCAAAAAATGGAAAACTGAATAAATTTGGATACGGATCCATTGTTGTTTCTTTTTCTCTAGAGAGGATCCCCATGTTAGCTCCACAGAGTATTGCTGTTGATGCCGGTCGACTTCAGGAACCGAGAATAGTTTGTTGGTTCGCATTGATGGCTCATCATGCTATTGAGGGTACTGAGATTGTGCGATTTCCCTCTTCATATTTTCGTTGGCTGGATCGCCAACTTTTTGTGATAGAGGATTTTCCATATGCTGGGATAGATTTCCGCGGCGACCGAGAGATGGCTCTCCCAGCAGGGGAACAGTGGGATGATTCAGGTAAAACCATTTTTCAACGTTTGCTAAATTCTAATTTTTTTTATATTTTTATCATCTTGAAAACTAATAACCAAAAGTTTTTGAATACAGATGTGGGTCCACAACGACCAGCCCATCTCTAACCTTACAAGAGAAGACAACCAGTTGCAGCCGCACCAGCCCCAGCAGGCCAATCAGCGGAGATTTTGACTGATTTAGAGCATCATCTAAAGCGTTTGACTCTAGATATTCCAGAGACGAGCATAGATGACATTCCACTCAGGTTGCAGAGATATGTGATTGGAGTTCTAGGACCTTTTAGGAGGTTCCTATGCAGGGTAGCTCGGGCAGTGGTTTCTTATCGTGATCACCATCAGTGATGGGATGATCGTGTAGACTCATATTTTTGACTTTTGTATTATCATTTTTGCCGATCATAAGGTGTTTCCAACCTATGATTGAAGACGATGTATATTTTTTGAAAACACTCCTATACTATGATATATCACTATTTGCCGGCTATCTGTGTACATATATGAATGTTGTTTGATTTACTACTTTTGATTATTGCAAATGTCTATTTATCATACTAGAAGCAATTGAATCTGCTAATGTATTTAAATGTCTTGGAATATGCTGATATTCAATGTAATCAAATTCACGTTCCAAGAGACGAACTCTTAAAAATAACCGTAATAACACTGGATTTCTAATGGTATAAACCCTGTTAAGTTGTAATACAACAAGTTCAGAATCCAGCCTTATAATCAAACTCCGAATTCCAAATGATATGGATTCAGATAATAAATCAATCACTGCACTATACTCGGCAATGTTATTTGTTGTTTGACCAAGGCTTACCCCATGCATGGATACTAACTCGTCAGAGGGTGAATAGATAACCCAAGCTGCGGAAGAAATGTTATGTGTACTACGACAAGCACCATCAGCAAAACCAATGTAGGTTTGAAGAGATGTCGACATCTGCAATATCAAGAGTAAAACTCAGATAAGCAGGAATGGTGATAAAAACACACTCTCTAAACTAGGCACACTTTTATAATCTAAAACACACCAGCAGTAAAGAAATCTAAAACTAACAAAATCTCCACACCACATTTAAGCATAATATTGCTTTAGATAGAGCCCATTTATGGGTTTATCCAAAGGAACACCGTCAAAATCTACCAACTCATAAGCCCCTTTTGCTAACTTTCGTTTAACAATGTAAGGACCATGCCACATAGGCACGAATTTCCCAGCTCCTAGCTTGTCGTTAGCTTGATCATAAAGTAAAACTAGGTCTCCTTATGAAAAAATTCGAGGGGTCACACTTCTATCATACTGAGCTTTTATCCTTTTAACATGAGCCTCGTTTGCTATTGCAACATTTCGTCGATTCTCATCTAATTGGGCTAAGTACAAGAAACATTTTTCCTCTTCAGACGTAGCTGGAAGTAATTCTACGGCTAATTTTAGTGACGGTATTTCACATTCAATCAGCAACACAGCTTCCAAACCGTAAACCAGTTGAAAAGAAGTGAAACTCGTTGATGTTTTGACTGAGGTTCGATATGCCCAAAGTGCTGAAAATAACATGGAATGCCAATTCGTCTTGTGAATACCAATGATTCGTTTGATCATGGTGACTAAAAATTTGTTAATGGCTTCAACCAGACCATTGGCTTGCGGATAATACGGAGTGGAACTATCGTGGCGCAGGCCAAGTTGGTCTATTAGTTCAGTCATCATGACATTCCGAAAGTGACTTCCATAATCCGTAATAATAGCTTGGGGAACACCGAACCTGGCAATTATGTGATTAAATACGAATGTTGCAGCAGTCTTGCCGTCAGTTGAAAATGTAGGCATCGCCTCGGCCCATTTTGTAAAATAATCTACTGCTAGGATAATATAGGCATGCCCCCCGGCCGAGTGAGGGTTACATGTAATAAAATCGATACCCCATTTTGCGAAAGGATGAACAGCAATTATAGGGTGAAGAGGAGCGGGTGGCGCGCGCATTTTTCGATCAAAAATTTGACAGTTATGGCATTTCCGAACCGCATAAATGCAATCTTTGAACAACGCTGGCCAGAAAAAACCTGCACGCAATATCTTTTGGGTTGTGGCATACCCAGACATATGACCGCCACATGCTCCAGAATGACAGTCATTTAACACCTTTTCAGCTTCTTCATGAGTTAGACAACGTCGGAAAACAGAATCCGCTCCACGACGATAAAGTGTATCACCAATGATATTATACTGTTGGGATTGGAAGCGTATTTTCCGTCGCTGAGTTCGTGAGATGTCAGGCCGAAAAGATTGGGTTTGGAGATAAGCGATAATATCTCCATACCATGGATCAAGTGTACTGATAAGAAACAAAGATTCATCCGCAATGGACTCTTCTGCCACTGTTTTAGTATCAGTAGAGGGGAAATCGCACATCAGTTCCGCAAATACCAAAGATTTCTTTGCCTTGGATTTTTCGAATTCCAAGTCAAATTCCTACAGGATAACTATCCATTTGGAATATTTGCCCCCTAGCAATTATTTGGTCAAAATATACATCATAGGGTTGCAATTAGAAATTACCGTGGTTTTACGTAACAAGATGTAATGTCTAAAACGTTGGACAGCTTGAACAGCTGCCAAGGCCAATTTCTCCACATGTGTGTATTTGATTTCAGTTGGATGCAGATTCCGACTAAGATAATAAATCACATGTTCATTGTGAGATTCATCTTCCTGAACTAGTACCATCCCAATGGTGGAATGAGAAGCAGCGAGGTACAAAATGTAATCTTGGTTGTAGTTGGGAGGATGCAATAACGGTGCATGGGTCAACGTGTGTTTAAGTGCATCAAAAGATCTATCAGCGATCTCGTCCCAAAAGAACGGAATGTCCTGTTTCAACAACCGGGTAAAACCCTTTGTAAGCTCGGCATAGTTAGGAATAAATCTACGTAAAAAGTTTGCTTTCCCCTAAATCTACGTAAACCTCATGGAAAAGATAATGGAGGAAATCATGGAGGATAGGGTTATGTGTCTAGATGGTTAGAGATATTAGTGGATGATCATTATGAGTTTGTTACTCCTCTCATTGTATAAATAGGAGTACCTCCTCCATTCCAAGAGGAGGACTCTTAGAGCATTGTATCCAATTGATGATGGAATAGAATAAAGCTTCATTTTTCATATATTTCCATTATGTAGTTTTAGATGTAAATTGCGTTAATGTAGAATATGAATTTATGGAATTTATGTAGTTTTAGATATAAGTTTCCTTAATGTAGTATATGGAATAATTTGTCTTGTTCTTAAGAGAATTGAGCTCACTCTAAAAGGATGAGAGAAACATTTTATTTCATATTATATTTTGTTTCATTTCATTGCTTAGATGTTTAAGGATTTGTTTGTGATTGATGAATGAGTTTTAAATTAGAATCTTATCAACATATGAGAGGACAACCAAGGGTCTAAGTTAGGCTCTCTCTCTATTTGATTTCTATGATAATTGAAATTCGTTCTTTTGCTTTTATGTTTCAAGTCATTTCATTTCTTATGCTTATGAATGGATCTTAGTTTAGTTTGGATTAGTACATGAGAGGACAATCAAAAGACTAAGTTAGTCTTTCTCTCTCTTTGAATCTGAACAACAATTAAAGTTCATTCTCTTGGTTTTAATCTCTGATTCATTAAGTGGTAATTGAGGTGAAAGTGGATTTCTTGAGTCAAGAACCATTTCAATATTATTCCTCTTTTTAAACTAATTGAGTTAGAGTTATAGAATATATTACTTTCGGCTTTTGAATAGCCTTGTCTTTATTTCAAGTTTCTGGTTTTATGAATGATTTCTCTATGATACTGTAGGGAAGGACAACCAGGACCTCCTAAGTTAGGAGCCTCTTCCCTTGCATATTATATTGAATCATAAACAATTTAGTTAGACATAGAGTTAGTTGCCTACTCCTGCATATATATTGCTGGCACCATCACAAGCTCACGAGTTTCCCTGGTCGATAATTTAATGCAGCAATTTGTTCAAATAAATTGCCCAACAGTTGGCGTAAAGTCGAAGGAGGAGGCAATTTAACAATGGCTTCGACCTTCGATGGATCGACGCGAATACCTGCTTTCGAGACAATAAATCCTAGTAATCGACCCGATTCTACGCAGAAAACACATTTATGCAGATGCAGCCTTATCCGATAATGCCTACATCTCATAAAAATTGCTCGTAAATGAGTGAGATGGTCGGCCCTACGTAATGAATGAGCAGGTAAATCATCGAGATATGGCTGAACAATGTGCTTAATGTCATGAAATGCATAAGACATAGCCCGTTGAAAAGTTTCTCCAGCATTCTTTAATCCAAAAAGTAGTTTACAGTAAGCAAACGTTCCCCCTGGACAAATAAAAGCTGTTTTCGGTTGATCTGCAGGGAGTATGTTTATTTGATTGTAGTCGGAAAAGCCATCCATGAAGGAAAACAATTCACTGCCAGCACAATCATCGATTATTTGATCGATATAGGGAGTTGGATAATTATCTTTTGGACATGCTCGATTAATATCCCTATAATCGATGCATAATCTTATCGTTCCTTGTTTTTTAGTCACAAGAACAATATTTGATACCCAATCCGTTAAGGGAATTGGATAAATGAATCCTGCTCGAAGTAATTTTTTAACTTCCGCTTTTATAGCAACAGCTTTTCTAGGATGAATTTGACGTAATCATTGACGAACAGGTTTAGCATTCGGGTAAGTCTTAATTTCATGAACAACGATTGATGGATCAATTCCTGGAATTTCTTCATAAGACCAGGCAAACACGTCACGGAATTCTTGAAATAGGGCTTTATAAGTCTGAATTTCTTCATCTGTACAACAAGCACCTATATGAATGTTTTCAATTATTCCAGGTTTTACTGAAATGTCAATTGGAACCGTTCTAGATATATTTTCCAAATTTAACTCAGAATCAAGATTTTACAATGGATTCTGAGGTTCCTTGACATATTCAACAATAAAAATTGAAGCGAAATCATCTTCAAAATGATCTAATTCAGGTAAAAATGAAGATCGGTGATGTAGATCTTCCCATGGTAAATCATCAACAGACAAAAACTCACGAATTTGCTCATCTGTATGAACAAGTTCAGGAAATGTCGTTGTAACTGAACTAGATATAGAAAGTGATTCCTCTTGGATCCCATTAATTGGATCAGTTTCGGTTGAAAAGGGGTCGGAAAATGACTGTACTGCCTGGTACACAATTTCAAATGGACTCAAAGGCATCATGCCATCAAATGAATCTATCTCGGATTCTGAAGGTATAATCCAAGGATCATCAAACATAACAGTGTCTGACGAAATAATGTGAATACTTGCAGTAGAAGGCGATACGTTAGGAGGAGGAAAGGAAAAAGTTCCTAGTAAACCAGAATCTTTAATCAAACCCACTCCAACATCCTTATAAGGGATAGTCGTTTGACCAACATGCTGGATTGTTTCTATAGAGGCTGGGTCAGATGAGAAATAAGTTAACTGATCTATTGTCATGATCTTTCCTTGATATGGAAATTTTATAAGTTGAAAGACCGAAGAAACAACAACAGTCATAGCATAGGACCAACTACGACCCAGAAGAAGGTTTAATCTAGAGGGGCATCAACCACTTCCACATCTAGATTTACAATTTTACCTTCGACCCCTATGGGTAAATCCTACAAAATACCAAAAGGTTGAAAACCTTGACCATCAAAAGCCTTTAGAATTGTCGGAGATTGGTTAAGTGTAGGAGAACCAAGTGATTTCCAACACTGAATCGACATAATACACGTTGAAGCTCCCTCATCAATCACAGTCCGAAAGATTGGTCTGTTTTTTACTAACACTGGTATCTGGAAAGCCATTTGGTGAGGTAGGTGAGGTGTACTATTTTCTAAATCGAATATTATAAGGTTAGAATCCTGAACATCGACAGCTCCTATGGCAGACAATAACAATTTACGCTGTGCTGGGCATGATTGCAGCACTTCCAAAGCCGACATTGCTGAAGGAGAAACAGCTAAGTCTTCAACAATGTTGTAATTCTGAGAAGCTCTCGCATGTGGATTGAAAGCTGATTTACGAAGAACACCTTTAGCAGGCGGTTTGATTATTAAGTCTAGATTTTGTTTCTCGATCTGTAGCGGACCGGAAACAGGAGGAGGTGTAGTTGATGTATTTGTATTAGAAGACTCTGCTTCTTTACCATCAATAGGATTCTTAGAACCGTAATCTTGCGATCGCGTCGCAACCCTTACATGAGACATCATCATAATAGGTTCTTCTAAAGTAGTCGAGGTAGAACCAATCATCTTACTATCTTGAACTAGAAAGGGATCCTTCAAGACAGCAGGTTGATGCGATCCTTTAACGAATTTCGTAACTTCGTCTCGATATGGACATTCTTTCGTGAAATGATCTTGTTCAAAAATGAAACAAGGATAGCGAGGTTTACGTTTTTCGTCATTGGATTCATATTTATCAGTTTTCTCTTTTGAATTCTTTTTGTTTTTGTTCCTCCCCTTCTTTTTACTAGATTTTGATTTTGTCGTAGATGTTTCAACGACATGAATGTCGGCAGAAACTTCGGGAGAAGATTCTCCTTTCGGGGAATCAGGTAAAGTTATAATTGGAGAAGAATTCTTTAACGATTTCTTCTTGCTTTTAGAGTTCACTGTACCAATCATACCGTCAGCGGCATGAGACCCTGAAGGAGCAGCAGCTATTTGACCTTGTTTTGGAAGGTATGGGATTTTTTCATGTAAAGTACCTGACTGCGTATAAACGAGGTCAAGGTACTGAGCTTGAGCAATTACTTGCTCTTCAGTAACAACAATAGCCTTAGCTACATCTTCAGTGATCTTGGGTAACAATGATTTAACAAACCATTCTGCCAAAATTTGATCCGGAATATAAACTTTGACCAAACGTCTCCTATGTCGCCATTCATGAATATGATCAGAAATATACATGGACGTAGATTGTTTTAGCGAAGTTAATAATTCCGTGCCATTTTCGTATCTAACAGGCAACTGAAAATGAGTCAAGAAAGCAGTTGCTAACTGACTAAAGTTATGAAACGAGCCTCGTGGCAACTCAATGTACCATTTGGCTGCAAAACCTATGAGAGTTCTTTGGAAAAGATGTAAACGAATCGAATCATCAATAATTGAATTAGATGCACACCAAAGGTGATAAGTCATGACATGATTCGATGGATCCTCTCCTGACTTACCTTTGAATTTTGGTATATCACTGGGCAACTTAGGAGGCATTGGCGGCCAGTTCTGATAATAAAAAATTGGATCGTTTGTAAGGCGCGTTAAATCAGGTAAGTCCAAAGTTGCGATAAACGGTAATTGACAGTTAGGGTCGCGAAAACCTTGAGAAGCCAAAGCAGATCCAGGAGGCGGATAGCCAGGATAACTAGGAATCGGATTTGCATTAGGTATTGTGTAACCTCCCGGAAAACCAGGATGAACCGGACCATACTGAGGTTGTTGATAAGTATAACCAGGGTACGGTTGATACTGATAGCTTGGATTCTGTACATAGGGACCGAATTGCGGCTGTCCCTGGTATGGTTGATACGTAAATTGAGGTTGACTTGTAACAACTGTACTTGTACCGGTTTGTCTTGTAGGTATCTGAACCGAAGTCTGAACTGACGTTCCTGACTAAGGTACAGAGACTTGAGGGATTTGCACGGATATAGGGATAAAAGAACTTAGGGCTACAGATACTCCAGAAACAGGTGTTACAGGTTGAACAGACGTTGCAGCAGTTGCAGCAGTTTGGGGTGGAGTCTGAGGTGTACTAGGCCCAGACTGCTGAACTAAACTAGGTGCAGGAGTTTGACTAGCTGGCTGAACAGGTTGCTGAGTTGCACCAGAAACCAATGGTTGGCCAGGTTGATAAGGCAACTACACATTAGGCTGCAAAGGCTGTTGATATTGGGATGGATCCCACACCATCATTCCGGGGTATTGTCCCGTATAAGGTTGAACATAAGGACCAAAACCTGGTTGAACGTAGGGTTGATAATTAAAAGGTAAATTTCTGGCACCTTGAACAGATGGTTGACCAGAAAGCTGTTGGTAACCTTGAATTGGGTACTGCCCTTGAGGTTGATAACCTTGAGGCGCGTACTGAAGCTGGGGTTGTTGAGGACCTTGAGGAGCATATTGAGTTTGGGGTTGTCCTTGAGGTATGTACTGTCCTGAAGGTTGATACCCTTGAGGTATGTATTGTCCTTGGGGTTGTCCCCCAAAATAATATGATTCCACAGTTTGTCCTGGGAAAAAGCTACCTTGAGGTTGTCCTCCAGGTGGTAACTGACTACCTTGAGGTTGCCCTCCAGGTGGTAATTGACTACTTGAAGGTTGCCCCCCAGGCGGTAACGGATTTCCTTAAGGTTGCCCCCGAGGCGGTAACTGACTGCCTTGTGTTTGAGGATTGGAAACATTACTAGACATCATAAAAATTTTCTCTGCGTTCGACGTTTCAATTTTAAGACCATTAAGACTAGATGATAACACATTTTCAATGGGTTGAGGAGCTGCCCTCGAGAAAGTACCAGATATAGCTTGGTATCCCGAAGGAACAGAAGGACCACCGTGTAAAAATGATTCCGGAGTCTGGGAAAACATTGAAAACTCTCCTGCCATAATGGATGGCGGATAGTAACCTCTGGGTGTAGGATGAAATGGAATTCGAGGTGGATGAAAAGCTAGTCCCGGATTCTCTAAAAATTTCGTTAAAGAGAGATACCAAGGATCAGTTCGAATAGGGCTGTAGAAAATAGATTCACGCTCCCTAAGATTTATAGATTGAGGGTAGTCGGGAAGAGATATGTCTTCGTCTAGATTAGTAAGTTCTTCAATAGAAATTAGACTAGCTGGAAGATCGTCAGTGACGATATTTCTTACCCTAGGTGAACCAGGATCGCTAGAAGTTGGTGTGATAAATCCTGAGGATGTTTCTAACACAGAAGATTCAGTTTCAAGTTTAGAGATTTCAGGTTCGTCAGCTAATTCACTGGTAGGAGAAACATAACCAGTAACTTCAGAAACTGAAATCGGCTCTTGAATGTACTCTGTTGTAGGTATTTGATGATCAGGATGTATAACTATAGATGAACTTCCAATTTCCGTTGATCTAATTCTACCACTACTGGATGATACCAGAGCACGAAGCCCTTCAAGTTGACTTGGTGAATATTCAGGGGGTTTCCCTTGTAGTCTCCGAGATTGTCTTGGCAAGTCCGCCACGATTAAAGATTATCTAATCACACGCAAACAAAGAAAAATTTCAATGAAAAAAACACCTAAAGTCTCTAAGAAACAAACAATTGAATCATACGCTTAAAAAAAAAAAATCTAGGAGTTCAAACCACACACAAACAATAACTTTCTACACTAAAAACACTAGTTGGTGATGAAATCCAACTTAGTAGAGTTTTAATACGAAAATGGCGGTTGGAACAGTTACCCTGACAACCTGCTTAATGAAACAGACCGGTGCAAGTTTCTCCACTATACCATCTCGAGTGAAGATAACCCTCCGGAGAGTCCAAGTGAGTCTAGCCGACGTCTGTTCCAGGTATAGTGGGATCTTCCCTCCACCGTCACCTTAGGAAAGAATCCTATAGATTATAGCCACTAAGGTTACCAACTGAAACAAATATACCTGGGGGAACAGTCTACGATTCGACACACACGCAAGGGCAGAGTAACAAAGCTCAATCCCCTTGAAGGCTCCTTGAAATAATCCAAGGTTTACCGACAAGTGACCCCAGGCTCCTCGACAATGGTCTATCCGAGGTTTACCGTTTTTAATACGTGTATATCTTCTATCGTTCTCAATGAGGAAGGATTGATTACCTCACTGGTTCAGATATGATCTCGTGCTTAACTCCTTTAAGAGGAGCTTCCCAGAGCATACATGCAACAATTGGAATTCTTCCTACCGCAAGATTCGTCTACTTGTTTGTTTTAGCTATCTTGGAGAGTTAATTACTCCCTACTCCAAGATACTAGCCTAAGCTATGTTGGTGATAAGAGTCCTAGAAATAAAAGATTACTAAATGAATTTTAATTAAGCGTTAATTTTATGAGCTGTTTCTTAAGTCAATGGGTGTGGAAATGAAACTTTGGATGATGTGAAGACTCGATTTCCAAAAAAAAAACTAAAATGCACCTAGAAATGATATTCAATTCTTTTTCTTTCAATGAACTTTCTATCTAAAGAAAGAGTTAGAGAATGCAATTCTTTTAATTCCTTCTTTTAAACATGAAAAATAATTGAAAGAAACTACTTTGTCTTTTCAATAATAAGAAAAATTATCAAGCTCATAACAAAATCCTTTTTCTTTCCAAAGTCGAAGCTACAAAACAATTTTCCTTCAAAAGAAAGCTATAAAAAATAAAAAACTACTCAAAACTACAAAATCTAATCTTGAGATCTATTGAATTTAAACAATCTAAATTGAGTAAAAGCTTTAAGAAATTTTTTTTTTTTTGAGAGAATGTTTTCCTTAGTTGTTCAGCAAACTAAGAATCTATTTGTTCAGAATAACAAACAGATAAAAAAAAACTCAAAATATGTTTTTATAAAAAATGAAATTCAAAACCTTCAACCAAGTTTTTTCGAAGATTTACAAAGAAACAAAAGGCTCTATTTCTCAATAAAGGATGTTCTCACAATCAGGTCGGATTCAAAAAGACAAAAAGAGATCAATGTAATCTTAGATACTTCAAACTGTCAAAACTTCGAATCGCTACAAAGACCAAGTGAGAAGAACAATCCAAAATGCAAAATCTTCTAGAAGATCATCAAAACATCAATACTGTTGGAATTCATTGACAAAAAAGTCTTGATAGAAACAATAATCAGTCCGGGCAGAAACCAAAGATCTAAATCAAAATAAAAATAAACTACAGAAAGAAATCTGGAAATTTTCTAAAAATTTTACAGGGTCCGCAGGTAACCAGTATTGACAGGTGCGGTCCCGCACTGTATTCTTTACAGAAAGTGCGAACCTGCCCGCACTGTAAAAATAAGCCAGAGTGCGGTCCTAGGAAAAATTATAGAAAAACTTAAGATATTTCTAAATTTTCAAAAACAGGGAAAATCTAAATTACCCAGACAGATATGTATCGATCAAAAACCAGGAAATAATGTTTCCTCAAATCAAAGTAAAAGAGAACCAAAAACAACAAGTTCCGTTCCCCAACGGAGTCACCATTTTGTTGTGTAGATTAATCCATCTTGCGGACAAGAACGATCTCTCTAGTATTAAAAGTAACTAGCAACAAACAGCCAATTATACTAATCTCTCTCTAAGCATACAAGATTCATAAAATTTCTATATAGGTGTAAGGCCTACCTTATGTCCAGCGCTTGCTTGATCTCGTTGAAGTCCTTCCCGTGCACTTGAAAGAACGTTCCTCGTGAATCTGCAGTAACAAACAAGCAAAAAATTACGCAGCACCTGTATAGACATTATTATAAACCATACTCATCATAATGATCAAGGAATTTATGAAATAAACCATGAATAGACAGTTTAATGAGAGAAATGAGTATATTTGTATTAACTTCAAATGAAAGAAAACCTTTACAACCTGTGCCTTGATGTCGTGCAGGTCCTCCTGGGGTCCGAAGCAGGAATCTCTTCTAATTTGACAAGCATTGCACTCTTTGAACCAAGACGGATAGAGGTGAGTGATTTAACCTCACAGAAAGTCTTAGTTAACTGAGTCTGAATCTCAACAGCATTTAACCTCAAATATCTTAAGCTTGAACTCCCTTTGAGGCTACCCAAGGCCTCTTTTTATAGTGGAAAAGAGGAGGTTTTCTGTTCCAAATATGAAGGGATAGAATCCTCTTTCAAAGGGATTAGCTCCTTACATCAAGGGGTTAGCTCCATCAAGTGAGGGATGCATGAACCTTCTCAAAGCGTATCCATTCCCGAAAATTCCCATCTAGAATCTTCTCGAATTCATCTGAAATCCACTTTTTATCTTTACTTTCTCGCCTTTTTGAGTTTTATAGAGGCCCGCACCCATGACACAAAGAACATGCCGTATGGTTCCATAGGAGAGCTGAACTTTAGGTGCGGGACCGCAGGCAATGAATAGAGAAAGTGCGATACCAATGTTTAGGGGATTTTTAGGAACTTTTCTCTGATTCTGAAAGCTTGACATGAGGAGCTAATATGTTAGACTTGCAAAAGGAGGAAGTATGAGTAATAATGAGCTCATACTCATAGCAAAATGTCAGGATGACAATTTTTAGTGTAACAACGACGTTGGAACATGGTTGACGAGAAACCCAAGGGATTGATATTATAAACCTAAGGTATTAATACTATAACCCTAAGGGATTATAAACTCAAGGGAATAATGTTAAACCCAGGGGATTAATATTATAAACATAAGGTATATAAACCCTAAAATAAACATAGTTGACAATGGTTGGTTTTCATATTGACAAAATCTTTGTCAAAATGCAGCGCTTCACCATGGTTGACTATGATTGATTTTCATATTGAGACAATATATGTCAAAATATGACATTGTACCATGGTTTATTTCCATATTGAGACAATATTTGTCACAATCCGACATTAGACAATGGTTGACCATGGTTGACGATGGTTGACAACTAGTGATCATGGTTAATTTTCATATTGATACAATCTTTGTCAGAATGTGACATTGGACCATGGTTGACCATGATTATAACCCAAGGGATTTATATTAAACCTTAGGATACATATTATAAACCCTATGAATAATATTATACCCGAGGAATATGAACATTTAGATTAATAAACCCAAGGGATTAATATTATTAACCCATGGGGATAATAAACCCAAGGGATTATAAACGCAAAGGAGTAATATTAAACACAAGATATTAATATTATAAACCAAAGGTATATAAACCCTAAAATAAATATTATAAACCCAATGTATATAAACCTTAAGTTAAATATTATAAACCCTACAATAGACATTGTTGACAATGGATCATTTTCATATTGAGACAATCTTTGTCATAATGTGATGTTGGACCATGGTTGATGATGATTGATTTTCATGTTATAAACCCAAGGGATTAATACTGTAACCCGAAGGGATTATAAACTCAAGGGAATAATATTAAGTCGAAGGGATTAATATTAAAAAGGAAAGGTATATAAACTCTAAAATAAATATTATAAACTGTAAAATAAACATGGTTGACCATGGTTGATTTTCATATCAACACAATATTTTTCACAATGTGATGTTGGACCATGGCTGACCATGATTGATTTTTGTACCGAGATAGTATCTATGAAAATGCAACATTGGACCATGACTTACCATGGTTGATTTCCATATTGATACAATATTTGTCACAATGTGACATTGGACAATGGTTGACCATGATTGACCATGGTTGAGGATGGTTGAAAACAATTGATCCTGGTTAATTTTCATAATGAGACAATATTTGTTAGAATGTGACATTGGACCATGGTTGACCATGATTATAGACTTAAGAGATTTATATTATACCCTAGAATAAATATTATAAACCCTATGAATAATATTATACTCTAGGAATATGATAGGTTATATTTATAAACCAAAGGGATTAATACCAAAACCCCAATGGATTGTAAACCTAAGAGAAGAATATTAAACCCAAGAGATTAATATTATAAACCCAAAGTATATTAACCCTAAGATAAATATTATAAATCAAATGTATATAACCCTAAGTTAAATATTATAAACCCTACAATAAACATGGATGACCATGGTTAATTTTCATATTGATACAATCTTTGTCATAGTGCGACATTGGACCATGGTTGACAATGATTTTCATATTCACACAATGTTTTTCAAAATGTGACGTGAGAATGATTGACCATAGTTGACCATGGTTGATTTCCATATTGACACAAATCTTGTCATAATGTGGCATTGGACCACGGTTGGCTATGATTGACAATAGGTGACACTAGTTGTACATTGTTCATTTTTATATTGAGAATAACATTAAACCCAAAGGATTAATATGATAAACCAAAAGAATATAAACCCTATAAACTACTACTAATTAATAATAATTAATTAATTATTAACTTAAATAATATTAATTATTACTAATTAATTATTTATTAACTTATTAATTAGTAATCAATAACTATACATTAATTATTAATAGAATTAAACACAAATAATATTAATGAAATTAACTAATTTTACAATTAAAGTATTTTGTATAAGAAGATTGAATAAAATAATTGAAGTAGTATTAACTTATTAATTAATAATTAACTTATTAATAACTAATTATTTACTTAATTAATAAGTAGATATATTAACTATTAATAAAATTAAACACAAATAATATTAATGAAATTAAATAATGTTACAATTAAAGTATTTTGTATAATAAGATTGAATAAAATAATTAAAGTATAATATTTTTAAATTGACTTAATTCATTAAGTTTTCTATAAAATGATAGTTATAAAATTTTAAAATTGAAAAGTAATTGAAATGAAAATAATAAATATATTTTTGAACAACTATAAACAAATATATAAATATATAAATTTGTATAAATATTATAATTTTATATTCTAAAAATTAAAAAGATTTTTTAATATTATATTTCAAAAATTATTTTCACATGGAAGAGATTTATTAAAAAAAAAATATTAATTAATTAAGAGATTTCTGAAATATATCTATTAATTAAATTCCTAAATGAGCGAGTACCAATTTTTCCCTTTTCTAACATTTATGCTATATTGAAAATTTAGATAAGGGTTTTGTTTATAGTTTTCTTCATTCAGTTAAATTTCAGCATGGTTAAGTTAAAGTTTATAGCTTTAATTGTAACTTTTTTTTTCTCTAAAAAAATAGTTTTAATTGAAACCTTTTTTTTTTTAATATAGTTTTAAATGAAACTTTTTTACTCATTTCTTAAAGTGTGGTAATATTGAACTTTTAAAAGAAAAACATAAATATGTAATATCTAATAAATCCCTAAAACAATATAAACATAATTACAATAAAAACATAATTTAAATCAAAAATAAAAATTAACCTAATTTAAATTAAATATAATAATATTAAAAACCTACTGTAATAAAAATTAAAAAATAAGATACTTTGAACAAAACATAATAATAATAATAAAAATTTTCATGTCAAATTATTTTTAACCTCTGTCAAAACCTTTATGAGAAAATGTGGTGAGATGAGATCTATATCATCTCTAATCATTTTAAATGCTACTTAAACTAAAATTGAGTAAGAAGATTTAGGCCACACTATAAACTTAATTACGGTGGTTCTGAATTCTTTGTGAAGTTTGGAAGACAATTAACACAACTATCAGTTATTCATTCTTTGTCGAGTCTTTACCTTCGGCATCATTATTTTGTTATTTGAACCTTATTCAGAGTGGGAAGGAGTTGTTTAAGACCATCCTTTGAGCAAATGTAAATACATCCTTTGAACAAATGTAAATACTGAAAATAATTAAATTTGAAAATATATATAAATGCTTAAAATAATTAAATTTGAAAATATAGTTAATTTGCAAATAATTATTAAATTATGATGAAAACCAATTTTAAATCACTTACAATATTACTTTGACAACAACATTTCTTGATATGGTAAGGTCAATGATGTTTTTTAAGAATGTAAAACTAATGTTTTGGGGAGAAGTCGTGCTCCGTGTGGCATACATTAGAACTTGGTGTGCTTCCTTTGTCATTAACAACAGAACTCCATATGGAATGTGGTATATGCCGTTACATATTTTCGAATTTCTAGTTATGAATGTTATGCTTTGATTCCTAAACATCAGAGGAATAATTTAAGTGAACCAAGCAGAAAATGTATATTTTTATGGTATTCCATGACTTCTAAGGCATACCCATTGTATGATGAAGAGAACAAAAAGATTATTTTGTCAAGAGATGTAATTTTTCTTGAAAGTGATAAAGATCCCCTCACTATTGATAGACAACTTAATCATATAGAAAGGTTTGTGCCTCAAAAGTTTTATTATGAATCCGATAATATACTTCCCCATCTAGAATGGGGGATTCCAATATTAGATCCGTCTATGGAGTTTCATTCTTTCAATGATGATAAATTGGTTGATCATGATAATATTGTTGTTGTTGATGAGGAATTAGTTGATGCAAATGTTTCTATAGAAACAATGGTAGAAATGGCAAGAACTGAGCAGCTAGATGAAGAACATGAGAAACTTCCTCAGCAACTTCCTACACGACCTTTGCGAAGGTCAACTCTATTCGGAAATTTCCAAAGAAATATGATGAGTTTAAGGCTATAAGTTCCTTAGTTAACTATTATCATTGTGAATTTAATTTTTCTGTGGATTGTGAACCTACTTTATTTAAAGAAGCCGATAATTATGAACAGTGGAAAGATGCAATGCAAAAGGAATATGATTCTCTCATAAAAAATGGCACATGGAGGCTGGTGGATCCTCTTGCTCGCAACAAAACTATTGGTTGCAAATGGATTTATAAAACTAAGTTTAAAGTTGATGGTTCAGTAGACAAGCACAAAGCAAGACTTGTGGCATAGGGATATGCACAGAAAGAGGGTATCGACTAGACATAGAATTTTTCTCCTACAACTAAATGGGGCACTATTACATCTTTGTTTGCTATTGCAGCTTAGAAAGAATGGAAAATTCATTATATGGATGTCAAAACTGTCTTTTTAAATGAATATTTGAAAGAATATGTTTACATGTTTCAGCGAGAAGGTTTTTCGGTTAAAGGGAAAAAAAAAAGGTTTGCAAACTAATGAAGTGTTTTCATGGCTTGAAGCAAGTGCCACCAGCATGGTATGATAAGCTAACTCAACGTCTTCTTAAATTAAACTATAAACATTTTGACCTAGATGATGTAACTCTTTTCATTAAGAAATTTGGAAGATGAGTTGTATATCTAGTTGTATATGGTGATGATTTCATGATGAGAGGAAACAATGATGAATACATATCATCTATAAAGAAGGAATTGAAAAATGTGTTTGATGTGACAGATTTAGGTTTACTTCATTATTATCTTGGAATTGAAGTTGATAAAAAACCACAACATATTTTCATCTCTCAGAAGAAATATGTTGATAAATTATTGAAATGATATATTATGAAGGAATGTAATATTGTGCTACTCCAATGGATCAGAATTTAAAAATCACTTCTGAAGAAGGAAAGTCATTTGAAGATCCAAAAAAGTACAAGCAACTTGTTGGAAGCCTAATTTATTTGTCTATTGCTCGTCCTCATATAACATTTGTTGTTGGAATACTTTCCAGGTTTATGCATCATCCTTGTGAGCGGCGTTGGGTAGCAGCAAAAAGAGTTTTGAAGTATTTAAAAGGAACTCAAACTTATTGCATCAAATATCCAAAATTTTTAGACTTTCATCTTGTTGGTTATTCAGATTCATATTTTGATGGAGATAAAGAAAATGGAGTTTCAACTTCTAGATATTCGATGAATCTTGGATTAGCAACCATTAGTTGGATATCACACAAGAAATCCGTTCGTGTTGATTCTACCACTGAACCCCAATATGTTATAGCTGTTGAGAATAATGCTTAAATATTTATGTAATTGCAGAAATTAGTGAGCAGATTTTGTGATTCTCTGTTATTAAGAATTAGTGCAGCAAATTATTAGGATGGCCAGTGCTCAGAATCATTGGCAGTAGTCAGAATGAATAATTAGTATTTGATAAAAGATAGAATTAGTAATAGGTTTATTATATAAGAATGTATTCACATAGATGAAGCAATGTGAGATTTACAAGTTGATCATTGATCTGATATGTGTTGTTTTTTATTGTCTTTCATTGTTTTTTTATATGTCATTATTATTCTAGTTTATTAGCTGGCTTAGAGAGCAGTAGCCATTTCAAATTCTTCAATTGGTATCAAAGATGGTAAAATTGTTTTGGGTTAAATTTTTTTTGTTGGAATTTCGCCAAAGTTAAAAAATGTCGAATTCTATCATGCCTGTTCCAGAATTTGATGGGAATGATTATGATTATTGGTGCATTAAGATGCTGACTTTTTTGATTGGAAAAGATTTGTGGGAGATTGTTGAATCAGGTTATGATGGGCCAGAAGATTGGAATGCCCTTACAGCCAATGAAAAAACAACAAGAAAGGAAGCAAGGAAGAAGAATGCCCAAGCATTGTTTCACATTCAGATAGCTCTTGATAAGAGCTTATTTCCACAGATATCAGGAGCTACAACTGCCAAAGATGCCTGGAAGACTCTTCAAGAAGCTTACCAAGGTAGTGATCAAGTTAAGGTGGTCAAGCTTCAGACATTGAAGAGAGAGTTTGAGAATCTGAATATGCAAGAAGCTGAAAGTATAAGTGACTATTGTGTGAGAGTCAAAGATGTGGTCAATAAAATGGCTACACTTGGGGAAACGGTAAGTAATGAAGTTTTAATAAAAAAAGTGTTGAGATCTTTAACACCTAGATGGAATAATGTTGCCATAATATTAGAAGAAAGTAAGGATTTGACACAATTAAAGTTTGATCAATTGGTTGGATCTCTCATGTCTCATGAAGAAAGATTGAAAGAAACTTTTGAAGTTGTTGAGAAAGCTTTTTCCTCTAAATTACAAATTACACATAATGAAGATGCAAGTAGCAGTAGTGCCAAAACCAATCAAGATCAAGGTAAATGGCAAAGCAAATTTTTTTCTAGAGGTAGAGGCAGAGGTAGTTTCAGAGGAAGAGGTAGATTTGATAAGAGAAATGTTCAATGTTACTATTGTAAAAGATATGGGCACTTTGAAAGAGAATGCAGATTGAAAGTAGGTAAAAATGCTAACTATGCTCAAGAAAGTAATGAGTATCCTCCAGATCACTTATTTTTATCTTATGCCAAAGGTGAAAACACTAGTAAAGATGTTTGGTACATAGATTCTGGATGCTCTAACCATATGACAGGGAATGAGAAATTGTTTTCAGCCAAGGATGGAAGTTTTAAATCTAAGGTCAAGCTTGGTGATGATAAATATTTGGAGGTTGCTGCCAAAGGAGCTGTGGAGATCCAGACAAAAGAAGGTATAAAGAGTATTCATGATATTTATTATACTCCACAATTGAAGCACAATTTTTAAGTGTTGGGTAGCTATGTGAGAAAAATTATAAAGTAGTCTTTGAAAATAAGACATGTACTATCTATGATAAGAATAAGGGAAATAGGGTGATCACTATTGTGCCTATGACAAGAAATAGGATTTTTCCCTTAAGGTTTGATGAACATAGCAACACCCTTGCAAATATGGCTTATGAGGATTCAAGTTGGCTATGGCATCTCAGGTATGGGCATTTAAATTTTCACAGTTTGAAGCTTCTAACCTCAAATGCATTAGTTTCTGGTTTATCCAAGGTAGAGGAGCATAAGGAGGTTTGTGAAGGATGTGCTAAAGGCAAGCATGCAAGGGAAAGGTTCCCAAAGGGAAGTGCATGGAGGGCTCATCATCCACTTCAGCTTGTTCATTCAGACATCTGTGGTCCTATGCAGACTAATAGTTTGGGTAAGTCATCATATTTCATAATTTTATTGATGATTACTAACGAAATTGTTGGGTATATTTTTTGAAGGCCAAAAGTGAAGCCTTGGATACATTCAAAAAGTTCAAGGCACTTGTAGAAAATGAGAAAGGGTCCAAGATAAAATGTTTGCGGACTGACCGTGGTGGAGAATTCTGCTCAAAAGCTTTCCAGAGTTATTGTGATATGAATGGCATCAGGAGGCAACATACTACAGCATACTGTTGGGAAAAATACTGAGAGGGGGGGGGGGGGTGAATCAGTATTTAGGACTTTATCAAACTTTTTACTTTTTCATTCTCTAAAACCCATACGCTACTTTGATGAACCAAACTAGCGTATACACGCGGATATACTTCACAAAACTCGCGTATACACAGAGATCTAATTATGCCATTAATTCTTCACTTATATCATTCCATCATTCATTCATTAGATGTTCAATAAACAGTAAACATGTGCAATAAGAACAGAATAAACCATCACACATAAGCATCACACATGAACACCAGGATTTTAGGTGGAAACCCAAGTCGGGAGAAAACCACCGCTGCAGTTGCTCAGCCTTCAATATTTTATTATAGAGAGAACATCTTACAACATATGTGCTGGCGAAGACTCCTACCAGCACGCAGGCACCCACCTGCGCTCGTTTACCCGCCTCTTCTGGAAGGGAGCTCCAACCCCCTGACTCGTTTACCAGCCTCTCCTGGAAGGGAGCTACAACCCCCTGCTCTCGTTTACCGACCTCTCCTGGAAGGGAGCTACAACCCCCTGACTGAAGGCTTCAACCTTTAGCACCTTTCATGGACCACGTTTCATCAATTTTCACACTGGATCCAGTATCTTCAATAGAACACAATTTGCAGGCCACTTTTCATCATATTTTCAGACTGGACCCACTCCACACATTTAAGCTCAATCATACAACCAAACTGATATAGACAACTCAGAACTGTAGAATACAGATAGCAGTAACACAGTAGAACAGATCAGACATTTCATACCCCATGCTTTAGCAAACCCTAGTTTGCATACACGCTTTCCTTTCACTGATCCCGCGTATATACGCGCCTTCTACCATACAAACCTGCGTATACTTCTGTACATATTACAGAGCTAATTTCACTGCGCATACGCTCTTTCTCTTCAACGAAGCCGCGTATATACGCGCTTCTTATGTGGAAAACTAGCGTATGGTTCTTCAGACATTTAGGTCATTGCAATTCTTCAGAACAGACACATCACACATATTTTACCCTTTACGTCAGACAGATGTTCACCTCATCTCAGATCTAATCATTCCATAAGCAGATGTAGCAAATACAAATACATTTCAGATCTAGATTCCCTTCTTCATCATTTTCTTCATAGGTGCTTCAAGCATTCAGATCTATCATTCAACTGTAACCCTTTCCATTCAGATATACTTCAGAGAGAAGCATTCATTCAAGCTCAGACCTCTTGCACCCACACTCACCCTTTGCACAATGAATTTCTTCTCCTTATATAGGTTTATCCTTTTTTCAATACCATGAGCCAAAACCACATTACTTCCGATGGTATTCCTGGACGGGGTCACATAAACGAATCATTACTCAATACAATGGGTCAATACCATGGTGGTTACCACTGGTTTTGTACTTTATGAGCGCTTTTTCCCATACGCGACTTGTCACGTTATTTCCCGCGTGCATACACGACTTATCCTAGAAAAATCCGCGTATGCCTTGAGACATACTCTTTTCATCAAAGATCTAGCACATACTGAATTCCTTTCTTCATTACCTTCTGTACTCACTGTAGATACATCAAATTTACATCATTTAACAAGTTCATCAAGACATATTCTATCAAGCACAACTTCATCAAGTAGGTTGCCATCATCTTCATCAAGTGGGTTGCCATTCAAGGACAACACTCTATCAAGTGGGTTGTCATCAAGGACAACACTCAGCATCATATTGCCAGCAAACATCATATTACATTAGATTTACATCATTTACCAAGTTCATCAAGTCAAGAATAACTTCATCAGGTGGATTGCCATTAAGGACAACACATGTCAACAATCTCATGTCTTCATCTTCATTCAGTGGGTTGCCATCAAGGACAACACTCTTCATCATATTACTAGTAATCTCCCCCTTTGGACTTGATGGCACCCACGATGGTGTTTGATCACCAAAACGGGGAATAGGTACATATGTCACTCTCCCCCATTCTTTGACACCATTCGATTCCTTTAATCAAACACCATGTCACTCTCCCCCTTTGACATCAAGGGCAAAAGGCGGATCAAAACCAACACAAGGTTTTTCTCCTCATGTAGAATGAGAGAACCTTTGTAAAGATCGATGTGCCTTGAAATTATCATGCTCCCCCTGAGTTCATGTTGAATCTTCAAACATATTTTCCAATGGAGTACATGACTCTATGAATTTCCTATCACCAATGACTCATACTTACATCAAATATCCAACCAAGTGGACTTACATATGAGACTCAGCTACCCAACCAAGTGGGTTTACAAATTTGACTCGGCTACCCAACCAAGTGGGTTTACAAAATCTGACTCAGCTACCCAACCAAGTGGGTTTACAAATTTATCAAGTCCTTACATGACTGAATATTACAATTTTACATTATGGGTCTCAACAAGACCTTTTCATCAAATTACAAATATGACCATTCATGACCAACACCAGAAAGTCCTCAAGAAAGAGAACATCTTTCAGAACCACCATAATGCCAACAATGCATTATACTCAGCAATGCCACTGCTCCCCCTGAATCTATGCATCCAAGCATCCTTTTCATGAGACTAAGGCTCCCCCTTAGTTTGTGCATCCTGAACACTTTCACCAACAAATCATCAAGGCATATTTATCAACAACATGAGAAATAGAATTATGAGAACTGGAACACCACCAGAGATACCAAACAGTATCAGAGATACCAAACAACACTGCAGCTGTGCTGAAGAAAGATGACCCCAAGCAGAAATTTTTCAGCAATCAGACATACGCGGTTTTATGTGAATGAAATCGCGTATATACGCGACTGTGTTTCATGAAATCCGCGTATCCACTACCATCTTCTATATTTCAACCAGATCTGATCCGCTGTGAGGCAAAGACAGTGTTCAGCTTCTTTCTGAGATATTTGAATGCTTCCCTGGAATACAGATATATAGAATAGTGTAGTTGTGTCTTCAATTGTCATCCAACGGTTGTAGCATAAGCACATTAGTAACCAAGCCTTTAGATTCTTTGCAGCATCAATACATTCTTTCCAAGTGAAATTATCATACCAGAACAACATCTTCAAATATGTGTCAAGCAATCATCCATGTGGTCCAATATCACCATGATCTTTAAGATTTTAACATGAAGTAACATATTTAGGGAGAAGATCTCAACCATAGTAACAAACTCTGCATGATCTTATTCTTATTTCTGAATCAAACGACTACCAATTCATCCATGGGTGAGCACAAAAGATACTTTTCAGCAAAGAGGGCTCAAAATCTAATCATAATAAACCATGTACCAAGTCATCATCATTTGAGCATGAGTATCGCAATAACGAAAGAATAAGCAGTCATAGTGCCAACAATGCAATCATTAGTATTCAACCTAACATACGAACCGGTGCTCTTCCCTTAACTTGTTACCTTTGAACACCATCATCGGCGGAGTCCTTGACAAGGAGCTACGTATGATCTATCCTTATCTACGAATTATAAGACTTTTATCTCGACAATCAACGAATACTCTTCATCAAATAGCAATCCAGGCTCATTCATAAAATTTATCATAAGAAACCATGTATCATGTCATTTATCATTTAGAACTGAGAAATAAGCAGATACAGAGTCAATAACACAGTTATTAACAGTCAGACTGATGCTCCCCCTGAACCTCTGCTCCTGATTCTTCAGCTGTCATACCAATTATCTTAACATCAATGCATACGCGACTGTGTCTGCTGTAACTCGCGTGTATACACGACTTTAGTTCATCTAACCCACATATGGAAATTGACACATTGAAAATTTCACTTTCCTTCATCTCCCCCTGAACTTATGCCTCCTATACCTGTCTTCTTCGCATCAGATGCACTGTCAGAAATAAATATAACCAGAATCACCAAAACAGCCGTGGGAATCACCATACATTGCTCCTCCTGTGACGATACATTACTAAGCTCCATAATGTATCTCACATCACTTCTGCAGTCATTAAGAGAAGTAAGCTTCAGAAGCGGATGACTGCAGTAGGGTCAAAATTCCCTACGTTTCTGATCGGTCCTCCATCTTTTTCTAGATTTTTTTGAGCTTTCTATTTGTGTGGTAGAAGTTATCCAAATTTTCATATATGTTCATCCTGCATTCCTTTTCCACATGACCATACTTATTACAACCATAACACCTCATGTGACCAGAGAAGTAAGCATAAGGTTCATAGTGTGTTTCTCTTTTCTTCCTCCTATTGCAATCAGCTGCTTTGTGACCATACTAGTTGCATGAAAAACAATATCCCTTGAAGCTACCAGAGTACCTTTCTGAGTAGAATCTGTTTGTTTGTGGCTGAATTGTTCTGCTTCTGCAATTTTCTACAACATGCCCATAATTATGACATTTAAAACATTCAACGTTATTGAATGATTTCCTTTGAGATTTCATCATTGTTGGTTGACCTTTTGTTTCTTTCAAGACTTCAGGTTTTGCATTGACATCCTCTGAATCTTCAGCACTTCCTTGTGAACTAGATTCTCCTTTAACAGTTTCATGAAAACCAAGACCAAGTTTGATAACAGGATACCTTTGATTACTCAGAATATTGTCCAAAATCTTAGTACTATCTTGAAACCTCAAAAGTTTAACTTTTTCTTCTAATTTACCTTTGAGAATGTTTACCTCAACCTCCAAGCCTTGGCATTGCTTCTTCATGCTTTCTTCTTTCCCTCTTCCGTCTTCTACTTGATGATTCAGATTTAGAATCTCTTCTTTCAACCCTTTTTCTTGTTCTTCAAATGCTTGCAGAAGTTCTTCATGCTCCTTATATGATTCTTCTTTGACAGAGATGATTTTTTCTTCAAGTTCTCTCTATTTTTCTTATCGATTTTTCCTACCTCTTTCGAGAGAGACGATTTAGGTCAAGGCTTTACCAATACACGTATCCATGTACCCTTGATGTATTTCTATCATTCCTTCATTGTTTCTATCTCTGCTCATTCATTTTCTAGATCATTCATTTAGCATTCCTTCTGTTAAATAATCCTTTTATTTACCTTTTGATAACTCTTCAGTCCACAAATATTACTTACCATTCTACATCATTGTTTGCACAAAGAAGAGTATTACAAGGACCCCAATCACTATCTGATTCATCTTCTTCAATTTCTGCTATACAAGTTTTCTGAGATATCTTCTTGTTTCGAGTATCCTTCTTCTTTTGCTTCTTTGCCATGAGTACTTTCATATCATGGTCAGAATCTTCTTCATCTTCACTGGACACTTCATCATCATCTTCATTTGCATAATAACTCTTCCTCTTTTCAAATTGTTTCCCTTTACCATGTTTTTCTCTGTAAGGACATTTAGCAGCATAGTGACCAACTTTTCCACACTCAAAACATTTGAAGGGAAGCTTACCTTTGAATCTTCCAGTACCTAGTTGGAGCTTTCTCACGAAATTCGCTTCTTCTTCATCGGATATATAGCTGGCTTCTTTGACAACTTCCTTTTCCTTTCCTTTTGTAGATGCCTTAAAAGCAGCTTCTCTTACTTGAGAAGGACCTCCTTGTCTCATTTCAAAAGCAGTCAGAATACCATGTAATTGAACAATAGTAAGAGTTTGCAGATCTTGCCTTTCTTCAATAGCTGAAACTTTAGAGTCAAATTTTGAAGTCAAAGATCTTAAGAATTTTTCCACCAGAGTAGTATCGGTTATAGTTTCACCCAAATTTCTCATTCGATTTACAATATCATCTAGACGAAGAAAGAAACTGTCAATACTTTCATCACTATGCATCCTTAAATTTTCATATTCAATTCTGAGAGTTTGGAGTTTTGCACTTTTTACCTTTGTATCTCCTTCATAGTTCAGAATGATTTTGTCCCATATTTCTTTTGCTGAATTTAGCTGCATCACTTTAGCAAATTCTGATTCATACATGCTTCCTAATAGGACATTGACTGCTTTGGCATTGATTTCATACTTCTTCCTCTCAGCCGCGTCAGTAGGAATACTTGCTGGATATTGATAGCCTTCTTCCACGATTGCCCATACTTCTGCACCAAGACTTTGCAGATATGCTTTTGTTCGTACCTTCCAGAATATCAGATTGCTTCCATTGAATAGAGGTGGATTTATAGGCATAACTCCTTCATGACTTCCCATTGCTACGGATCTCCTTCAAGCGATCAAGCTTCTGCAGAAGGACCTGCTCTGATACCAATTGTTGGGAAAAATACTGAGAGGAGGGGTGAATCAGTATTTAGGACTTTATCAAATCTTTTTACTTTTTCATTCTCTAAAACCCATACGCTACTTTGATGAACCAAACTAGCGTATACACGCGGATATACTTCACAAAACTCGCGTATACACAGAGATCTAATTATGCCACTAATTCTTCACTTATATCATTCCATTATTCATTCATTAGATGTTCAATAAACAGTAAACATGTGCAGTAAGAACAGAATAAACCATCACACATAAGAATCACACATGAACACCAGGATTTTAGGTGGAAACCCAAGTCGGGAGAAAACCACCGCTGCAGTTGCTCAGCCTTCAATATTTTATTATAGAGAAAGCATCTTACAACATATGTGCTGGCGCAGACTTGACCAGCACGCAGGCACCCACCTGCGCTCGTTTACCAGCCTCTCCTGGAAGGGAGCTCCAACCCCCTGACTCGTTTACCAGCCTCTCCCGGAAGGGAGCTACGACCCCCTGATCTCGTTTACTAGCCTCTCCTGGAAGGGAGCTACAACCCCCTGACTGAAGGCTACAACCCTCAGCACCTCTATGGACCACATTTCATCAATTTTCACACTGGATCCAAAGCTTCCTTTAGAACACAACTTGCAGGCCATGTTTCATCATATTTTCAGACTGGACCCACTCCACACATTTAAGCTCAATCATACAACCAAACTGATACAGACAACTCAGAACTGTAGAATACAGATAGCAGTAACACAGCAGAACAGATCAGACATTTCATACCCCATGCTTCAACAAACCCTAGTTTTCATACGCGCTTTCCTTTCATTGATCCCGCGTATATACACGCCTTATACCATAAAAACCTGCGTATACTTCTGTGCATATTACAAAGCTAATTTCACTGCGCATACGCGCTTTCTATTCAGAGAAGCTGCGTATATTCGCGCTTCTTCTGCGGCAAACTAGCGTATGTTTCTTCAGACATTAAGGTCATTGCAATTCTTCAGAACAGACACATCACACAGATTTTACCCTTTACGTCAGACAGATGTTCGCCTCATCCCAGATCTAATCATTCCATAAACAGATGTAGCAAATACAAATACATTTCAGATCTAGATTCCCTTCTTCATCATTTTCTTCATAGGTGCTTTATGCATTCAGATCTATCATTCAACTGTAACCCTTTCCATTCAGATATACTTCAGAGAGAAGCATTCATTCAAGCTCAGACCTCTTGCACCCACACTCACCCTTTGCACAATGAATTTCTTCTCCTTATATAGGTTTATCCTTTTTTCAATACCATGAGCCAAAACCACATTACTTCCGATGGTATTCCTGGACGGGGTCACATAGACGAATCATTACTCAATACAATGGGTCAATACCATGGTGGTTACCCCTGGTTTTGCACTTTATGAGCACTTTTTCCCATACGCGACTTGGAACGTTATTTCCCGCGTGTATACGCGACTTCCCCTAGACAAATCCGCGTATGCCTTGAGACATACTCTTTTCATCATATTCTGGCACATACTGTCATTCCTTCCATCATTACCTTCTGTACTCATTGTAGATACATCAGATTTACATCATTTAACAGGTTCATCAAGACATATTCTATCAAGCACAATTTCATCAAGTAGGCTGGCATCATCTTCATCAAGTGGGTTGCCATTCAAGGACAACACTCTATCAAGTGGGTTGTCATCAAGGACAACACTCAGCATCATATTGCCAACAAACATCATATCACATCAGATTTACATCATTTACCTAGTCCATCAAGTCAAGAATAACTTCATCAGGTGGATTGCCATCAAGGACAACACATGTCAACAATATTATGTCTTCATCTTCATTAAGTGGGTTTTCATCAAGGACAACACTCTGCATCATATTGCCAACAATCTCCCCCTTTGGACTTGATGGCAACCATGATGGTGTTTGATCACCACAACAGATAGGTACATATGTCACTCTCCCCATTCTTTGACACCATTCTTTCACTCCACTCAAACACCATGTCATTCTCCCCCTTTGACATCAAGGGCAAAGGGCGGATCAAAACCAACACACTCTCCCCCTTTGTTCCTCATGTAGAAGAAGGGCGCTGTAGATCTGATGTGCACTGAAATTATCATGCTCCTCCTGAGTTCATGCTGAAATTTCATTCATATGTTTCAATGAAGTACATGACTCTATGACCTTCCTATCACCAAGGACTCATACTTACATCAAAGATCCAACCAAGTGGATTTACATATGAGACTCAAATACCCAACCAAGTGGGTTTACAAATTTCAATTCAACTACCCAACCAAGTGGGTTTACAAATTTGACTCAGCTACCCAACGAAGTGGGTTTACAAATCCTTACATGACTGAATATTACAATTTTACATCATGGGTCTCAACAAGACCTTTTCTTTAAATTACAAATATGACTTTTTATGACCAATACCAGAAAGACTTCAAAGAACATATTTCAGAACCATCATAATGCCAGCAATGCATTATACTTAGCAAGGCTAGTGCTCCCCCTGAATCTATGCATCCAAGCATCCTTTCCATATGACTAAGGCTCCCCCTTAGTTTATGAATCCTGAACACTTTCAACCAGTCATCAAGGCATTTTTATCAAAACATCAGAGAGTAAAACAATATTATAAGAACTGGAACACTACCAGAGATACCAGAGATACCAAACATTACTGCAGCTGTGCTGAAGAATGCTGATTCCAAACAGAAATTTGTCAGCAACCAGACATACGCGGTTTTATGTGAATGAACTTGCGTATATACGCGACTGTGTTTCATGAAATCCGCGTATACAATTCCATCTTCTATATTTTAACCAGATCTGATCCTCTGTGAGAAAAAGACAGTGTTCAGCTTCTTTCTGAGATATTTGAATGCTTCCCTGGAATACAGATAGATAGAACAGTCTAGTTGTGTCTTCAAGCGTCATCCAACGGTTGTAGCATAAGCACATTAGTAACCAAGCCTTCAGATTCTTTGCAGCATCAATACATTATTTCCAAGAGAAATTATCATACCAGAACAAAATCTTCAAATATGTGTCAAGCAATCATCCATGTGGTCCAATATCACCATTATCTTTAAGATTTAACATGAAGTAACATATGTAGGGAGAAGATCTCAACCATAGTAACAAACTCTACATGATCTTATTCTTATTTCTGAATCAAACGACTACCAATTCATCCATGGGTGGGCACAAAAGATACTTTTTAGCAAACAGGGCTCAAAATCTCATCATAATAAACCATGTACCAAGTCATCATCATTTGAGCATGAGTATCACAATAACCAAAGAATAAGCAGTCATAGTGCCAACAATGCAATCATTAGTATTCAACCTGCTTCTCCCCCTGAACCAGTGCTCTTCCTTAACTTGTGCAACCTGAACACCTTCATCAGCAGGTCATCAGCAACAATCTCTGTATGATCTGTCCTTATCTCTGAATTATAAGACTTTTATCTCAGCAACGAATACTATTCATTAAAAATCAATCCGGGCTCATTCATAAAATTTATCATAGGAAACCATATATCATGTCATTTATCATTTAGAACTAAGAAATAAGCAGATACAGAGTCAATAACACAGTTATTAACAGTCAAACTGAAGCTCCCCCTGAACCTCTGCTCCTGATTCTTCAACTGTCATACCAATTTCCTTAACATCAATGCATACGCGACTGTGTCTGTTTAAACTCGCGTGTATACACGACTTTAGTTCATCGAACCCACGTATGGAAAGTGGCACATTGAAAATTTCACTTTCCTTCATCTCCCCCTGAACTTATTCCTCCTGTACCTGTCTTCTTCGCATCAGATGCACTGTCAGAAATAAATATAACCAGAATCACCAAAAAAGCCATGGGAATCACCATACATTGCTCCTCCTATGACGATACATTACTAAGCTCCATAATGTATCTCACATCACTTCTGCAGTCATTAAGAGAAGTAAGCTTTAGAAGCGGATGACTGCAGTAGGGTCAAAATTCCCTACGTTTCTGATCGGTCCTCAATCTTTTTCCATATTTGTTTGAGCTTTCTATTTGTGTGGTGGAAGTTATCCAAATTCTCATATATGTTCATCCTGCATTCCTTTTCCACATGACCATACTTATTACAACCATAACACCTCATGTGACCAGAGAAGTAAGCATAAGGTTCATAGTGTGTTTCTCTGTTCTTCCTCCTATTGCAATCAGCTGCTTTGTGACCATACTTGTTGCATGAAAAACAATATCCCTTGAAGCTACCAGAGTACCTTTCTGAGTAGAATCTGTTTGTTTGTGGCTGAATTGTTCTACTTTTGCAATTTGTTGTAACATGCCCATAATTATGACATTTAAAACATTCAACGTTATTGAATGATTTCCTTTGAGATTTCATCATTGTTGGTTGACCTTTTGTTTCCTTCAACACTTCAGGTTTTGCATTGACATCCTCTGAATCTTCATCACTTCCTTGTGAACTAGATTCTCCTTTAACAGTTTCATGAAAACCAAGACCAAGTTTGATAGCAGGAGACCTTTGATTACTCAGAATATTGTCCAAAATCTTAGTACTATCTTGAAACCTCAAAAGTTTAACTTTTTCTTCTAATTTACCTTTGAGAATGTTTACCTCAACCTCCAAGCCTTGGCATTGCTTCTTCATGCTTTCTTCTTTCCTTCTTCCATCTTATACTTGGTGATTCAGATTTAGAATCTTTTCTTTCAACCCTTTTTCTTGTTCTTCAAATGCTTGCAGAAGTTCTTCATGCTCCTTATATGATTCTTCTTTGACAGAGATGATTTTTTCTTCAAGTTCTTTATTTTTCTTATTTGATTTTTCCAGATCTTCTTTGAGAGAGATTATTTCAGCTTCAAGGCTTTCACTTTGATTGGTTACTTCATCCTGCAGTCCTTGATGTATTTCTATCTGTCCCTTCATTATTTCTATCTGTTCATTCATTTTCTAGATCATCTAAATGTAGGCAGATTCCTTCTCATTAAATAATCCTTGTCGATCTTTGATAACTTCTTCTAGGTCCACAACATTACTTTCACTATCTACACCATTGCTTGCACAAAGAAGATTGTTACAAGGACCCCAATCACTATCTGATTCATCTTCTTCAATTTCTGCTGTACATTTTTTCTGAGATATCTCCTTGCTTCGAGTAGCCTTCTTCTTTTGCTTCTTTGCCATAAGCACTTTCAGATCTTGGTCAAAATCTTCTTCATCTTCACTAGACACTTCATCATCATCTTCATTTACATAATAACTCTTCCTCTTTTCAAATTGTTTCCCTTTACAATGTTTTTCTCTATAAGGACATTTAGCAGCATAGTGACCAACTTTTCCACACTCAAAACATTTGAAGGGAAGCTTACCTTTGAATCTTCCAGTACCTAGTTGGAGTTTTCTTACGAAATTCGCTTCTTCTTCTTCGGATATATAGTTGGATTCTTTGACAACTTCCTTTTCTTTTCCTTTTGCAGATACCTTAAAGGCAGCTTCTTTCATTTGAGAAGGACCTCCTTGTCTCATTTCAAAAGCAGTCAGAATACCATGTAATTGAACAATAGTAAGAGTTTGCAGATCTTGCCTTTCTTCAATAGCTGAAACTTTAGAGTCAAATTTTGAAGTCAAGGATCTTAAGACTTTTTCCACCAGAGTAGTATTGGTTATAGTTTCACCCAAATTTCTCATCCGATTTACAATATCATCTAGACGAAGAAAGAAACTGGCAACCCTTTCATCACTATGCATCTTCAAATTTTCATATTCGATTCTAAGAGTTTGGAGTTTTGCACTTTTTACCTTTGTATCTCCTTCATAGCTCAGAATGATTTTGTCCCATATTTCTTTTGCTGAATGTAGCTGCATCACTTTAGCAAATTCTGATTCAGACATGCTTCCTAATAAGACATTCACTGCTTTGGAATTGATTTCATACTTCTTCCTTTCAGCCGCATCAGTAGGAATACTTGCCGGATATTGATAGCCTTCTTCCACGATTGCCCATACATCTGCACCAAGACTTTGTAGATATGCTTTTGTTCGTACCTTCTAGAATATCAGATTGCTTCCATTGAATAGAGGTGGCTTTATAGACATTACTCCTTCATGACTTCCCATTGCGACGGATCTCCTTCAAGCGATCAAGCTTTTGCAGAAGAACCTGCTCTGATACCAATTGTTGGGAAAAATACTGAGAGGGGGGGGTGAATCAGTATTTAGGGCAAACTGAAACTTTTTACTTTTTCATGCTCTAAAACCCATACGCTACTTTGCTGAAGCCAACTAGCATATACACGCGGATATCCTTCATAAAACTCGCGTATACACAGAGATCTAATTATGCCATTAGTTCTTCACTTATATCATTCCATCATTCATTCATTAGATGTTCTATAAACAGTAAACATGTGCAGTAAGAAAAGAATAAACCATCACACAAAGCATCACACATGAACACCAGGATTTTTAGGTGGAAACCCAAGTCGGGAGAAAACCACCGCTACAGTTGATCAGCCTTCAATATTTTATTATAGAGAAAACATCTTACAACATATGTGCTGGCGCAAACTCCTACCAGCACGCAGGCACCCAACTGCGCTCATTTACCAGCCTGTCGTGGAAGGGAGCTCCAACCCCATGACTCGTTTACCAGCCTCTCCTGGAAGGGAGCTACGACCCCCTGATCTCGTTTACCAGCCTCACCTGGAAGGGAGCTACAACCCCCCGACTGAAGGCTACAACCCTCAGCACCTCTATGGACCACGTTTCATCAATTTTCACACTGGATCCAAAGCTTCCTTTAGAACACAACTTTCAGGCCACGTTTCATCATATTTTCAGACTGGACCCACTGCACACATTTAAGCTCAATCATACAACCAAACTGAGACAGACAACTCAGAACTGTAGAATACAGATAGCAGTAACATAGCAGAACAGATCAGACATTTCATACCCCATGCTTCAGCAAACCCTAGTTTGCATACGCACTTTCCTTTCACTGATCCGGCGTATATACGCGCCTTCTACTATAAAAACCTGTGTATACTTCTGTGCATATTACAAAGCTAATTTCACTGCGCATACGCGCTTTCTATTCAGAGAAGCCGCGTATATACGCGCTTCTTCTGCGGAAAACTAGCGTATGTTTCTTCAGACATTTAGGTCATTGCAATTCTTCACGAATAATATCACAGATAATTTTACGTCGACATGTTCTAGCCGGCATCCTGCATCTAACTATCCATAAACGCATGTAGCAAATACAACATTTCGATTCTGATCTCTTCATCATTTTCTTCATAGGTGTTTATGCATTCAGATCTATCATTCAACTCGTAACCCTTTCCATTCGTATACTTCAGATAGAAGCATTCATTCACTCAAGCTCGACCTCTTGCAACTCCACACTCACCCTTTGCACAATGAATTTCTTCTCCTTAAATAGATCTAGCCTTTGACAATACCATGAGCCAAAACCACACAAATTCCGATGGTATTCCTGGACGGGATCACATGTACGAATCATTACCCAATACAATGGGTCAATACCATGGTGGTTACCCTTGGTTTTGCACTTTTTGAGCGCTTTAGCCCATACGCTACTTGGCACGTTCATTTCCGCGTGCATACGCGACTTCCCCTAGGCCAATCCGCGTATACAAAGAGACATACTCTTTTCATCATAGATCTAGCAAATATTGAATTCCTTTCTTTATTACCTTCTCTACTCTCTGTAGATACATCAGATTTACATCATTTAACAAGTTTATCAAGACATATTCTATCAAGCACAATTTCATCAAGTAGGTTGCCATCATCTTCATCAAGTGGGTTGCCATTCACGGACAACACTCTATCAAGTGGGTTGTTCATCAAGGAAAACACTCAGCATCATATTGCCAACAAACATCATATCACATCAGATTTACATCATTTACCAAGTCCATCAAGTCAAGAATAACTTCATCAGGTGGATTGCCATCAAGGACAACACATGTCAAAAATCTTATGTCTTCATCTTCATTAAGTGGGTTTCCATCAAGGACAACACTCTACATCATATTTCCAACACATACACACCCCAACAGAATGGCGTAGCTGAACGGAAGAATCGCACTATGGTTGAAATGGAAAGGTGCATGTTACAAAATAAGGGATTGAGCAATTCTTATTGGGGAGATGCAGTTGCTATAGCAGTGTACATCCTCAATCGTAGCCCCACTAGTGCACTAGAGAATATGACTCCTTATGAAGCTTGGTATGAAAAAAAGCCTAATGTTAATCATTTAAAATTTTTTGGTTGTTTGGCTTATGTGCATGTACCTGATCAAGATAGGAAAAAGTTAGATGCAAAGAGTGAGTTATGCATTTTCATTGGGTATAGTGAGACAAGCAAGGCTTATAAATTGTATAATCCCCTCACTAAAAATATTATTGTATCAAGAGATGTAATTTTTGATGAAGGGGGAGTTTATGGTCATCAAAAAGGCCATGATGAGAAGAAAAACTTTATTTTGAATGATGATATAATTTCTGATATTGAGCAGCCAACTAATGCTTCTGTATCTAGAAGTTTAACTCCACCAAGTAGTCCTTCATCAATTTCATCAGCATCAAGTTCAAGTCCAACTTCTTCTCCAAGTTCTACAAGGAAGGTAAGGAGATTGAGTGACATATATTAGAGGACTGCAAAACAATCACATGAAGAAAACCCAATAGGTGAGACAGTGAATTTTGCTTTATTAGCCAAGGCTGATTTTGAACCATCATGTTTTGAAGATGCATGTACTAATGAGGTTTGGGTGCAAGCTATGCAAGAAGAGATAGATTCCATTCACAGGAATGACACTTCAGAATTGACAGAGCTTCCGCATGACAAGAAAAATATTGGCACCAAATGGGTCTACAAGACCAAATTTAACAGTGATGGGAGTGTTGAAAGACACAAGGCAAGATTAGTTGCGAAAGGATTCACACAAAAGTATGGAATTGATTATGAAGAGACATTTTCCCCAGTAGCAAGACAAGAGACCATTAGAATGTTGATTTCATTAGCAGCTCAGAAAAGGTGGAGTGTACATCACATGAACATGAAAAGTGCATTCTTGAATGGGTACTTAGAAGAGGAAGTATATGTGCAGCAGCCACAAGGTTTTGAAGTGGAAGGAAAAGAGAATAATGTCTACAAGTTGAAGAAGGCTTTGTATGGTCTCAAGCAAGCACCAAGAGCGTGGTATGCTAGGATTTATGGATACTTTCAGGAGAAAGGCTTCCAGAGAAGTAAGAATGATCCTACCCTTTACTACAAACAAGAAGGTATTGATATTTTGATCATAATTTTGTATGTTGATGATCTATTGTATATGGGTAGTAGTTCCAAAATGAATCATGAGTTCAAAGTTGCTATGATGAATGAATTTGAGATGAAAGATCTAGGTCTCATGAAATAGTTTCTAGGAATGGAGGATTATCAAACTAAGAATCAAATTTTCATTTTCCAGACAAAGTATGCACATGATATGTTAAATAAATTTGATATGCTTGATTGTAATGGATCCCCTACTCCAAGTGCTCAAGGAGTTGTATTATGTAGGGATGATGGTGCTGATTTAGTTGATGAGACAACTTACAGAAGTATTGTGGGGAGCTTGATGTTTCTAACCCACACAAGACCTGATATTGCATTTTCAGTTTCACTTGTTTCAAGGTATATGAAAAATCCATCTGAAATACATATGAAGGCAGCCAAGAGAATTTTAAGGTATGTGAAAGACACTCTAAATTTTGGTATTCATTACTACTCTGCTGAAAAGTTCAATCTTGTTGGATTTAGTGATTCAGATTGGGGAGGTAGTGTGGATGACCGTAAGTCCACATCTGGAAATTGTTTCTCTTTTGGTTTTGGTTTGATTACTTGGAGCTCAAGAAAACAAAGCATTGTTGCCCTCTCATCCACAGAAGCGGAGTATGTTGCAATTACTTCAGCAGGTACACAAGCTCTTTGGCTCAGAAAAATTTTGGAGGAAATTGGGGAGAAGAAAATTCAGCCTACAGCCATTTACTGTGATAATGTAAGTGCCATCAAGTTAGCAAAGAATCCAATTCATCACAGCAGGACAAAACATTTTGACATGAAATATCACTTCATTTGGGATTTGGTGCAGAATAATGATGTTGAATTAAAGCACATAAATACTAAGCATCAGCTAGCAGATATCTTCACCAAAGAAGTTGCAAAAGATCAATTTTTAACACTAAGAGATAAGTTAGTAAGCCCTCATTAAGCATTAAGGGGGAGTGTTGAGAATAATGCTTAAATATTTATGTAATTGCAGAAATTAGTCAGCAGATTTTGTGATTCTCTGTTATTAAGAATTAGTGCAGCAAATTATTAGGATGGCTAGTGCGCAGAATCATTGGGAGTAGTCAGAATGAATAATTATTATTTGATAAAAAATATAATTAGTAATAGGTTTATTATATAAGAATGTATTCACATAGATGAAGCAATGTGAGATTTACAAGTTGATGACTGATCTGATCTGTGTTGTTTTTTATTGTCTTTCATTGTTTTTTTATATGTCATAATTATTCTAGTTTATTAGCTCAAGCTAGAGAGCGTAGCCATTTAAATTCTTCAATAACAGCTCAAGCCACAAAGGAAATTGTTTGACTTCGAAAAATACTCGAAGATTTGTAGGAGAAACAAAGAGCTTAAACTCGTCTATTTGTTGACAACTCTTCTGCAATTTAGTTGGCCAGGAATCCAAAGTTTCATGATCAAACTAAACATATCAACAAAAAATATCATTTGATTCGACATCATCTAGAGGCCAAAATAATTCATCTAACACATTGTCCAACTTCTGAAAACATTGTAGATACTTTTACCAAAGAATTAGGGTGTGAAAAGTTCGAAAAATTTAGATCTTTACTTGGTATGTGAGATGTTCCTTCGAATTAAGGGGGGAAATGTTGTAATTCTATAGGAATCCTAAGGGTTTTGTTCAGTTAGGTAGTTAGGAAGTTAGTAATTAGTGATAACTAATTTCTGAACTAATTTCTGAACTATTGATGTAATCCAATTTAATGAATGATAGATAGAGATCACATGTTTATTATTTAAAAAATCTCTACATGAATTGAATTCCCTCGCAAGATTTTTTTATCAAAGACTAAATGAGACTTAAAATTTGAAATGATGGCTTTAGTGAAAACCAAATAAGACAGAAACAACCTAAACAATAAAACTAAACAGTAGATGAAAAAAAGCAAGAAACGAGGCATATATTTTGTTTCAAGTTGTTAAATATCAGAAAAATAAAGTGTTGCTATGGGTGATAGCTAGAGACGTGCTATAGGGATATGCTACATGAATCTGATACTGAATGTGTATGGGCTATGGGAACGGAATTGGGTTCATATGGTTGGTGCATATTTTAATTCAATTGCAACACAACTTAGTTATTGATAGAGGTGGAAAACCATTGAATTATAGATAAAATATTAAGTTCTGACTTGGATGAATACCATTAAATAGTGGCTTAACCCATTTATCCCCCAGGCCAATGCATTAAATCAACATCGAAAGTGGGATCCAATTTGGATTTCAACATTTTTTTGAGCTTGCAAGTGATGAACTCTCCTAAACTCTCGAACCCTTATTGACTCAGACTTGGACAAATAAGTTTTTGTGAGTCGAGAGTTGGATTTTCTTCCCAAACCTCGAATGGGTAGAGCTATTCGTACCCCTAAAGCTTCCAAATCAACTATTTGGACCCTAAACTAGGCAATGTAAAGGATGAATTTGATATACTGAATCAACAACATCAAATGTGGGAAATCGAATTGGTAAGAGTCCCAATAGAAAATGTGAAGAGGTCGACAAAATGGGAAATAAATTACAGGAATAAAGTTGAAATGATGTTTTTTTTTTCTACCTCTTGGTATTATTATGCTACAAAATATAAATTGTAATCATTCTGAGGACTCCATTCTCAGACCTCAGTTATTGTATATAACAACAAATTCTTAGTTAGTAATTTTATATGAATTCTATTTTGAGTTCTCATGGTATGGTTTAAATAAATATATATTTATATTTTGATACTTAGTTATTTGAATTAATTTAACATTATTGGGGTTGTGCACTCTCAATCAATAATTCTGGTTCTGTAAGTCATCTTTGGAAGCTACACAACTTTGGATTGGACTAGGTGGTGTCAAAGTTGGTTCATTTCCTTATGGGATTGGCACCTTAATCTACTTATGAGTAATAGGGTACCATAATACCTTGTCAAGTGGTTGTTCTGCAACACTGTTGAAGGTACAAGTTGGAAACAAAACCTGGGTTGAGGTCTGTGATTATTGGTGAGACATTTGCCACTTGTAAGGATGCAGAAGTGTAGGAAATTAAAAATTTGAAGAATTAAGATGAAGAATAGAAGAGTTGGAAAAGAAAATAAATGAGGATGTTGAAGTAGCTTTCAAAGGCTTATGAATACATAGAAGAAAAAAAAATACTAAAGAGAGAGGCCCAACAATAAGTTTGATTATATCTGAGCAATAGAGGCAGTGCAAGAGTTGAAGTTTTTGGTTATGATGGAAATTTGATAGTTGAAGTACTTTGAGTATGAAAATTGTAGGATCAAAATAGAACGAGATTAACCATTACTAAGTTGACAGTGTTGAAAATGTAACTAGTGTCTTTCTTCATAATGTAATAAAATATAATTTTCATCATTGACATATTTCTTATATTCATTATTATTATTTTATTTTTGGTCAAAGCATGTTCTTCATACTTATAGAGTCAAGTGTTAAAAATAAAAATATATTTGATTCAAGTCTCATTTGGACTTTTTTTAAGAAAATAAAAATGTTTAATTTTGAGTTAAAGTCCAACAAATAGTCAAAGTCAAATTCTTCCCACCTTGGGAACAAGTTACTGTGGTCCTCCAAGGGCCACTTACTCCACCTCCTCGAAAAATACGTATACAAAGGATAGTTTGAGCTATTAGCCCTTCAATCAAGCATTATTCACTTACTCCACCTCCTGGACAAATAGATACACCAAGGATAGTTCGACCTCTTGGAACTTCAATCAAGCATCATTTTCAAGAAGCATTTTCTCAACTAGAGCAAGAAGAAATGGAGTTGAATTGAAGAGTGATAGACCAAGAAGAATAAACTCAAATTCAATAAGAGAAGGCTGAATTTTAGAAGCTATCTATAGTACCAAATTCCAAAGGTTGTTGCATGCCAGAAAACTTCACTGGTAGAAATTTTAGGAAGCAAAATTTCACGAAAGTGACAGTTTGACCTATGTTGAATTTGCATGTGGAGGTGATTTTGAGGAGGGATAGACTTTGTGATTTTAGTGGAAGTTATTTTCTTGGCCTTGGTCTTGGTATTAGATATCTCATTTTGATCTGATTCTATAAGAGAATGATTGTTGTTGGGTTTTCCCCCTATGGATTTTTTCCCTGGCTTGGAGCATAATTTTTGGTGTCTCTTGTGCATTATGTTCTCAATATTCTGCTAATGTGTAACTGATTCCCAACATAACTAAAAAACAAAATAATGTATATTAGTCATAATAAATTACCATGATAATAAATTATATCATCACATCAAAATTTCAGCATCGTTTCACAGCTATGGTGAAGAGAGGATCACTAAAGGAACCATAAGTAGGGCTAAATGTGGAACAAATCATGTTAGAAGTCTACTATAAAAAGAGGCCAAGATTCATTTGAAGTATACATACATAGTTATATACACACAAACTAAGTTTAGAATATATTGAAGAAGTCTCCTCTATGATCGAAATTTGTTCAAGAAGGTCAAATGTTTTGTCTAGTACCATGTCGATGAGTCAAGTTTAGTTATGTGATTTGCTTCTTGTAGTCCAAAATCTATGTGATATTAATTGTACAAAAGAATCCAAACATGTGAGGGTAAAAGGAAATTAAGGAAGAAAAAAGCAACAAATCTCTCTCTCTTTATATATATATATATCTTTAAAATGATTATATCCCTGTGTAATACGAAATGTCTAGAGGCTATATTATTCTGAAGAATGTAAATTTTTTCTTAAGAATATGAAATCTAAGTACAAGACCATGTAGAGAAGTATCTACTCACTTGTGAGTGCACTAAAACATCTCTATCTCTACAATTTACAAAGACAATAAGGAGGATAAAGGCCGAAAACCCAAGACATGGTTTGTATACCTTCAAGCTAGAAAAGGACCAATGGAAAATAAAAATATTTATTAAATACGAGCTATATGGAATATGAATTTCAGTATGCATCTTCTCTATGTAAAATTAAAAGGACCATACTTCTTAGGATTCAAAATATTTGTGGCTTTATACCTCCCTTTTATCCAAATTTTATGATACTTCTCTAATCTTCATAACACAATTTAATTATTTTAATCACTCCATATTATATTGAGGACGACGATTAATAATGAAGAATAAACATTATTAAAGGATGAAAAATATTAGTTATATCCAATCTCTACTAGTCCTCGCTAAAAAAGATAAGAAGACCAAAATTTACACTTGATATTCTTTGAAGTCCATATGAATCTCTTGTGGAAATATATGCAAGGTATTGTGAACTATATTGTAGTGGAAATATGATACTAGTGATGTTGATACCACTCTATGTCAACTAGACCATAGTAGTACACCTGTTTTTTCCCAAACTGGATTTATCATGCTCAAGTGTTAGCATCATTCACATTTTATCATGAGTGGGAGTAGCAGTTTGTTAAAGATGTAAACCCATTCTACATGTTAGACCATAATATATGTAACAACTTAGGTAAACCTATTATTTTGGTGATGATTTATATCCTATTATATTTTTCTTCTCACTCATTCATTTGTGTTTCTTGATCAACACATTTTTCCCCTCCAACCTCACCCCAAAGTCAGGGTGGATTTTTCCATCAAAATATTAGGTGAGTCTTAGTGTTTTGTATGGAGTTTTTGTAAAAGTTATTTGGGAATAATCCTAGATAACTCGCTAGATTATTTTATTACGAATTACTTGGTATACTAAATTACTTGATCTACTAAATCATATTTTGAGTTTCAGAATTTGATTCATATTTTACGATCTATAATGAAAGAGTGTTCCCCCTTCGTGGGTTAAAATGTAATTATTTTTTGTAAATAATATTTTAGCCATGGTGCTAAAATATTAGAGGGTTGGAAAAAATTAATAATCCCCTCATGTGTCAATAAATTAAATTTTCTCGCAAAAATAAATTAAAAATTCTAAGCAAGAAATTTAATTAATTTAAGTCTAAGTTAAGTCTTAGGAAAAATTAAATTCTCAAAATTAAAAAACATTGTGGGTTCTAGAAGAATTAATTTCTCGTGGTACTCCACCAAGGGAATATTGAAAAAATCAAGAAAGTTTGGACCGTTAAACCTTGGTGGTTAAGTCAAAGTCAATTTTTTGAGGAAATTAACTCAAAATCATTAATTTTGAGTTAATTAAAAATTAATTAAATGAAAATTTTGATTTTTCCTCAAAAAAAAATAATTTCGAGAGTGATGATTAAAGGATAATTAAATATTTATGAGTGGTCGATATTAATCTCATAGGGATCAAGCCAACTAGCCATTGGAGAATTAATCTATAAATTAGACGTCACTTGTCATTCCAAGGATGTGATCTTTTAGATAATGGACTAGCTCTTCAAGCTCTTGTAAACTTTTCTGGAAAAATACAATGCAAAGTATTTGGGGTTTTACTTGATGGTAGTGTTCCTCTTCGGTACTTTATGGTAATTTGTGTTTTATATTTTGTTCATATTATTTATAATTTTATGGTTAATAGCTCTTGTAGATCAACCTATTACAGAGGTATCTTCCTTAGATTTTTGGGCTTTAGTATAGCATTATGATATTATTTTGATTAGAACATATCTTTCATCTTTGAAGATTTAATTTCTATTTTATACCTCTATTAATTTAATGCCTTATATTCTAAGTGTGCAGAAATAATATTTATTCAAAAATTTGGGTGTTTGGGGATGTTCTGGGTTGGACTAGCCGACTATCGAAACTTAAGATCTCAATAGCCTTCTGGTTTAAAAATCTAAGATTATCTACAAAATATATCTTGCAGGGATATTCTGGGCTAGTACCTAAATTTAAATTTTTATATACCTTCAATAATTTGTGCTAAATAGTTAGATTAATCTAAAAAGAGCATAAATATAGAGATCTCGGAGCGGAGTTGGACTCATACTCCTAACATCTGATAGATCTGTAATTTTAATTGCACAAATATTTAGAAATTTTATATTTTTATTTTCTAACTTGGGACTTGGGTTTAAATTTCGATTTTTTTTTTGGATATATGGGATCTCAGGCTTTATTTTTGTTTTTTACAGTTCAGATTTGAAAATTGTCAAAGTAAATTTGGGATTCTGAGGCAGATCTAGGCCCTGGAGGGAAATATACAGCCTCAAACATTTGTGTGTAGAGATGAAAAAACTAAGTTATTCATTTGAAAATTAAGATCTGAGTTTCTCATAGTGAATTTTGAAAGAAAATTGAAGTTTTTTTGGTACTCTTTTTTTTTTTTTAATACTTAGGGCCTAAGCCCTCTCAGTTTTGTCCCTGCTGCTCAAAATCAACCTCTCCGCCTACATCCTTCTCTTCTTGGCATCTTTCCCTCATATGCCAAGTTTTCATCCCCTATTTCGATATCTCTACCTCACGTGATCCTCTTCCACGAACCCCTTTCCTTATCAGCTCTCTCCTCGTTGTTTTCCTTACCCTCATATTCTTGCTCCTTGCTTTCTCCCCTCTTCCTCGACCTCTAAACCCTCTGCCTTCCTCTCCCAAATTCTACATCCTCTTCTACCTATGGACCTAACTCCCTCGCAACTCCTCCCTCCCTATCTACATTCTTATTCCCCTCAGTCATATGTGTCCCTAAGCTCTCATCCTTCCCGCAACTCCCTAATATCTTTGCGTGATTGTCCTTTCCCTCGCAGCTCCACCATCCTCCTCTCATAACCTACATTTCTTCCATATGCACTACCATACTCTCACGCTCTCATCTCATCTTCCCTTACCTTCTCGCCCCTCTCTTCCTCTTACACTCCTCATCTATTCCCACCGCCTCTCCTTCTCATCGCGCCTTCGTGCTCCCTCCTTGACCTATCCACCTTCTTCCTTTACCTAAACCTAATTCAAAGCCAACATAAATTTTGATTTGATTCAAAAAGGAAATCATTCCTCACTTTTTTTAAGTTAACACTTAACATTTATAAAGAAATTAAAAAATTTAACCTTTTATTTTTGTTCATATACCATAACACATTAAAAAAAAAAATTTAAATTTTTTTTTGTGACATAAGATTTTGAATCAATTTTTTGGGTTTTCTTTTAAAATAGGGGTGTTGAGAAATTAAATTAAAATATTAAGTTTTGAGAGAAATTATTTTGTGGGAAAAAGTTCTTATAGTCAAGGTAGCTTAATTTTTTAAATATCTCTAAAGATTGACTATAGGAGAAAATATATTTTTTTGGGTTTGAATTCTTCAAGAACATAATTTAATTCCATAATTACTTGAGGAAGTGTTTATTTGATTAGAATCTAAATTTGGTGTTGTGTCCTTGTTATTAATTATCAAAATTTTGAATGCTCAGGATTTCGTTGTCGCATGCTTTAGTAAATTTTTGAGTTCATTGGATTTAAATGCTTGATAATTATTGAGATCAATTATTTTTTAAGAAGGAAATTAATTCAAAGTGTCGATTTATTTACTTGAATTATTGGATATTTCTCGAGCATATATTTTTGGAAATTTTCAAGTAATTTTGATCATCACTTTATGAGTACTTTGTCCTCGAACTGTGATAAATTGTATAAATTTTGATTGATTATTTTTTATCATTTACATAATTTTCTTTCTTCATCGAATTTTTCATTTAAGTGCTTAGTGTTTACATTAGAATAAACCATAATCTAAGTGGTTAAATCGTTAATGTTTTTGTCTTCCTTGCATATGAATTTTACTTTGGTGATGCATTTTGAAAATTCACCTCCAAGCATAAGCTTGGTTGATAGATCTTTTGGAAAATAATTTCTCGTTTAGCTTGACGGACCTCAGCAACTCTTCGGTATTTAACATGGTGACCTTGCAGTCATTAGAGTCACAGTCTCTGTAGCACCATAGGCATTGGGTGATAGTAGCACAACAGGAGGTATCATTAATTAGGCCCTAACCTACTTCTTGTTGGCCTCCTTCCCACAACTTACCTTGGAGCCCAACTTCAAAACAGTTAAGGGAAAAACAGAACTTCAAATAGGGATTTAATTAAAATTACCAAGATTACTTCATTTCACATTAGTCTTAGGATCTACATTACATATAAGATAGTTATTCATCCAAGTAGCAGTTTCTCATCTATTACTTGGTCCTAAATTTATTATCAAGATAGTTGACTCTATAAAGCGTTGGCATCAATCATCTAAAATTTAATCAAATCCTTTAAATATTGCTACATTTAGTACAAGTATTTGGTCTCTCAAATGTGTCTCTTGGATTGGTTGGTTCCCATCTAGTCCTTCTTCATTCCATTTCTGTAGGTTCTATCCCCCTTTTTCTATTGCAGGGAGACAACTTAAACAGAGATATTGGGGATCATGGTGACAACCCCCAATCTAAGCCATTGTCACAAATCCTAGATATTTTGTCTGATAAGAAGACCCAATTGTAGAGATATGAAACTATACCCAATATTGGAAAATGAAGGAAACACTTGTTTCTCCAAATAAAGATAGGCCTCCTATGCTAAATAGGAGAAGCCAAGGCTCCAAAAAAAGCTTCCAAACTTTCGATTCCAATCCATTTACATGAGTTATGAGGGTGTATTTATAACATATGAGATGACCATCCATCTCCCTTTCTGACCTTTGGACTCCCCTCATGACTCTTTGACTTCTTTTTTCCTTTCCCAACTATGAACTTCGATATTCCATAATTGACACTTGGACTTCCACTTACATGTTTATTTAAAATACAATATTACAAATACCTATATGACACAAAAATGGGCACATCCTAATAAAACAAGCCTAATAATACAAAATAATGTATCAAGCTTGAGTTTGAGGAAACTCCAACTCATCAAATTCCACTTGCAAATCTTCAGTAACATAGAAATTTCAAGCTTTGTATCGATGGTCTCCTCAAACTTTGCAATGGGATTAAGGTGAAATCGGACTCTAGTCTCCATTGCATCAAGGTATATAGTTTCAGAGCCAATTTTTATTCCATTTTTTAATAAGAACAACATAGTACTAATCTTGGCAGTGCCACTAATATAATTCTGCATGTTATGTCTATTGATTTCCAGGTACTCTTTGGTAGAAATATTCCTCAACTGGTCCAAGTATTTTGACACTTATTGTATAACCACATTTTTGTCTTTTTCTGATGAGAAGGTTCTGAATAAAGGGATTTTATATGATTTCCCCACACTGTTGTACAACCATGCACAAGATGATAATATGTTGGATATGAAAGATTTGAGTTGTTTGTAGCTCTGTATAAGCATCCACATGACGTCCTTTTCAAACTTAGCTTGTTTTCTTGATTTCCTAACCAACTTAGGCATCACACCTATGTACTTCATTCCCCATTAATGCATTGCAGTGATAGTTGCATGAAAAAATTTGAGAGATTTTTCATTTTTCCTTGATTTCTGTTGCATGTCATGTAATGGGACAATTTTTTTTTTTCACAGTGACCAACTCCTCAAAGAGGTTTCTCATAGTGTCTCCCAATTCTAGTACTTCACCAAGTGTACCTTCATGAATATCTTCTAAGTACAGTTGTACGGGAGTTGTATTCTAAAGCTCCACCTCGAGTCGTTGTATTTTTTTGCCTCGAAACTTACAAATTATTTTCCATTTGTATATTCTTGGCCATCAAATATTATGCGTTTGAATTACAAGCTCCTTCAAAATCCATCTTTGCTACGAAAATAGCTTCGGGATTGTTTTTTGTGTCCATTATAATCACCTTATCCTTGATCAAATAAATATGTGTGAGGTGATCTGGAAAATGCTTCTTTCTTGCTTGGACAATTTGCTTCTGAATCTGATCGTAAGTTAAGCTGCAAATATCCATGATTAGACCTTCATGAAGAGGAACAATTTCCTCTTCATTAGTTGGAGCTTTCCCTTCTAGAGGAGGAAGCAGAGTGTGGGTGATTACTTTTTATATACAAGGCATAATATCAACACATTTATTCTTCTACTCCATCTCTACCTCCATTTCTTGAATTATTCTCAAGTCTTTGATCTCCTAAGTAAGTTCCTTATCCTTCTATTGTTTGCTTTCTTCTTCTTGTAACTGATTTCGATCTTTTTCTTCAGCTTGCTTCAACATTGTCTATTCTTATTCTTTCCTCCTCATTTATTATCCTTTCTTCTTCCTTTCCTGTTGTTCTTTCTTCTCATGTTATTCCTTTTTTCTTAGCTCTTACTCTTTCCTCTTTTGTTCACTCTTTCTCTCTGCTGCTATAGCCACTTTCAAAATAGTTGGATCTACTTTGAATTTGTAGATTTTAGCCTCTACTAGACTGTGTGCAACCTTCCTTATATACTTTATTCTCACTAGGTTGCACTTCTATGATGAAATTGATTTTAGAGTAGCTTCCTGTTCTGGAGTCACAAGCGATGGAACTGCATGGTTGACTAGTGCACGAGGCCTAGAGGCATTATAAAATTTTTTAATATTTTTCTCCATTGGTCTAGAATAGGTCCCACTTGGCCAATGGAAATTATCTTGGCACAATGCTTCTAGGATCATATGAGTGGTGCTCTGAAAGTCCAAACCTGAAGCTTTTCAGCTCGTTACCTTCAGTTTTTGAAACCTTCAAATCCTTGATTTTGTAAGCCTATGGAATATTATACATGGTCCCCTACATGACCAATTTATGAGTGGCATAACACAATAAAATATGTGATTACTTATGAAAATTAAACACCTTGAGATAAGTTCCATCAAGTGAGGCAAACCAATAGGGCAGTAATGCTACTACTTCCATAGACTCACGAGACATGCAAGGTGGCTCTTAGCCAATGATCATCTAGGGAAATACTATGAGGAAGTGATAATATAAATTCTCCATGACTCCTCTATAACTACACTTTGAAAATAATTTGCAATAAATATGAACAACATGCTCATTTGGTGTCTAAGTATAGCTCATTCCACAAAAATAATTTTGAGCATATATCCCATCCAATCGGTATGTAGACATATAGAATCTAGGTTGCTATCCCTTAGGAAGATCCTTTGCATTATTCACATGGATCTAAATTTGTTGAGCCAACAAATCTGACTAATTGAATATCTTTCCTTCATCGATAATCTGATGCAATATATACACCAAATCTTAAGGGAAGGTTTCAATACTCTTCTAACCATAGATCGAACAATATAATACAACCAGGTAATGGAACCCCTTTCTAAAGTATTGTATGCTATGAAATATTTCGATAAAAGTCACGTAAGAAAAAAAAATCCGCGCGTTTCAAACCATCAAGTGTGGCTCATCTTTAGGACAAGATGAAGAACCAGATATTGGAATCAAATTAAATAAATGTGGAGAGATGATTTCTAGCCATTATAATATAACAACTAGTTTTGACTAAACAATTATTATTTATTAATTAAAAAGAAAATTATTAACTGTTTACAAAAATAAGAAATTCCTAAACAAATAGATTAACCAAACTTGATGGCTTGAAATGCATCAACAAATCTTTTTGCTTATGTGATTTTCACCAAAATATTTCTTAGCTTACAAGTCATGGATCAAAAAAGCCTAAATTCATAAATGAAGAAACTTGTTGTCCACTGACACCGTTGAGGGTCATAGTCTTTGTATCTATGTGTGGTAGGATCCACTAGATGATATATTCAGAAGGGAAGGTAGGGAACCTACATGTAACATTATAAAAGCCTCACCTCTGGACATTTATGTATACCTATCTGTCCTCTAGATATTGCTTTGAAGGTGGTGTTAGCTCCCTGTAATTAGCAAGATTGGCAAAGTCGAAGTACAAGGAGAACACTTATTTCAACCACTTTGGGATTCTAGGATCTAGCCCTCCTGAATCCAGAGAGGGATCTCTCCAATAAAGAGTAAAGATGGATTTATCTTTAAGGCTTATGGGTAATGATATTAGGCTAGTTATGAAGTCCGAGGGTTTTTGTTTTGTTTGGATGGTTGAGCATGACTATTAGTTGAGTGGAAAGTTCTAAATGGAAAGAGTTTCAAAGGTATGAAGTTGCAAGAAATCAGAACAAGCTTTGGATAAAAGACAAATATAATGTTGGTTTTAGTCCATTGGGCTATGGAGTCATAATAGGGTTTAATTGAAACAACAAGGTTGAAGAGTGGTCCATGGGGCAAGTCATCTATGTCTAAGGATCTCTTTAAAGTTGATATTATGGAATGAAAAGATACAACAAGAAGGGAAATAAAAAAATGAAGAACAAAGAGAAACCTAAGACCAGGTAAGTACTTTGAAACTATCCTGCTTTCGGCATACACTTAAGAGAGACATAAAAGTAATCTAAGATCTAGTAAGTACTTCGAAACTAGCCAGCTTTTGATGCACTTTCAATAGAAAAACATTTTAAACACGAAGGGAAACTTTAAAAGCAATTGTTGGAGAATAAACTAGAGGATAGGGCTCACTATAAACTTCTCTAGCTCTTCTTGGAAAACTTTCAAGACAAACACACAAGAAAAAAAATAATAGTCTAAGATCAGGTAAGGACTTTTAACCTATCCTGCTTTCAACACACTCTTAGGGAAACTTTCATATAGTTTTTTGGGATAAAAATAAAGGACATGGCTTACCATTACTTCCTCATTTCATCTCTACTTAACATAAACTGAAAATAACATTCAAGAACAACATTCAGCTGAGACAGTAGGACGAGGGAACACGAACATTCCTAACTGCTTAAATTGAATTAAATCATTCCTAAACAACACAATTTGGAAGAAAACATATAGATAAAGCTTATCAGTCAAAGAAGGGTACTGATACACAATAAATCCTAACTCTATGCTTGCTGCTCTTTATCAGAGAAGATGGAAAAATCGAAAACAGAAATAAAATAACAATTTACAATAAGAAATAACATCACCATTGACATAGACCAGGATCCCATAAATCAACTTGTGTTGATGCTTCAAACAAGTTACAGCTTTAAGTCCAATGTTTCAGTTCAGCAATCATCTTCACTTCTCATACTAACTTATTTAATCACAAGCAGAGCTTCAAGAGCCCGTGAACACTATTTACAAGTAGAATTTTCAAGCTCAAGTATATTTCAAAGTTCTGTAACCAACATTTATGATGAACTCCTCAATGAGATTTTATAGAAGGATGAGGAGGTCGAAAGAAAAAGATCTAAGGTTTCAATTAATACAGATTTAGTACTTCTCGGCCTTTGAGGGGCTCAATGGAGAAGTTTACAGATATTTTTCTGTATTAATTGTTTTACATTTAAGAGTTAAGTTCGGTGGGAGCTTGTGTTGACTTTTAAGGCTCTGTTTCATGTTGTAATAACTCTGCTGATATTTTTTGCATTAAATTCTTTTGGCAGAGTTAATTATTCAGCTGCGTTGAGGAAAATATTTGATGTTCTGATAATAACTCGGCCTCTGTTGAATGCATTGAAGCCACAGGTGGCAATCTGGTAGCTGAGAGGAATCAATTTGCCTCTTATGTGGCAGTGGAGGCTCTCTGTCTGATAGATATTATCTATTTTTACTTAACTATGTTTAATTGAATGGATTAGGGTTTTGATTTCAATCTTAGCCATAATCTATTCAAACTGTGTGAATGAGCTTCAATTCTTCATTTCTGGCTCGATTTAACTCGCTGATACTCTTTGGCATTGATTTAATTGTTTGTGTCTTGTTGATGTGCAGGTGTCACAAAGGGCTCATATGGCATCAATGCCCATGAAGCATTGATGAAACATGACTTTGAACCCTTGGGAATGATCTTTCTATATGCACAAAGGCATGGGGGATCGTCATCCCCAGGCTTTGGTTTTCCATTGATATAATGTAAAAACCATTGAAACCTGCAAAAACCAACAAAAATTAGGAAATCCTGCGTTATTAGGGTAAAAAATGCTTTGGAGGTTTCGGGGAGGAGCGAGGCCATTGGATGAGAGCATCCAATGGTGGAGATTTACACGTGGTGGTCAAAGGGAGAGTGGTGGGAGATTTTAAGTCAGAACCATTGATCTATGATTGACCGAGAAGATCAATGGTCGAGATTAGCAGTGAATTAATAATGCGAAGGGGTCACATTATTGTGAAAATAAAAGAAAATGCGAAGAAATAAGGTTAAAAACCCTTTGGCAGAGGAAAATGCAAAGGAAAGAAGAGTGGGGTTGATGGATGATCGTGGGCAGTCATATGAGATTAGGCCACGAGATCAATGGTGGAGATCACACGTTGAAAACCCTTTGGAAGAGGCGAAGCGCGACAGTGTAAAGCAAAAGTGATCTAGGACCATTGATCTATAGAGATCAACGGTCGAGGAGGAATCTGATATGATATAGTACAAAAGGGGATAGGTGGTTTCAGGAAAGAAAACCATGGGTTTCACGTGGCTAAAAGAGGAAAAGGTGGTTTTCGCTTTTTGAACGCGATATGCATTAGGAGGTGACACGTGTATTTTAAAACAGCCTAGATCGCGTAATTTTTGGAGATTAAATTTCGCGCTTTAATTTACGCGACATGGAACGTGGGTCATTAGATCTGGGACCTCAAATCTAATCGTGGGGAGACAAGCGCGATATTGGATAGATGCGCGGGCAGATAGTGGGTAGGGTGGTTTCAATATGGGTCATCAAATCAAAGATTGGATGGCGGAGATTAAAAACCGAGGGAGGAAGGACCCACAGGAGGCAGGCCTATTGGGGTTAATAAGAGCCATTAGATGAAATAAATCAATGGCTAGGATGAATCCTGGAGTTTGAAAAAAATAATAACAAAGCAGAGAAAGGGTTGAGAAGGACCGTTGATCTGCAGAGATCAACGACTATGGATTGGAAAAAAAAATTATGAAGAGGGGCATATAAAATTTTAACCAAAGTCGGGAGATGCATTCTGGATCGTCCGATCTGGACACATGGACAGCCTAGATGCAATCAGAGCATGTGATCGGCGGGGGGAGGGGGGAGAATTTAAATGGCACAGATGTGATTTAGTGTTGTCCGTCGATCTGAGGATTAGATCGACGGTGGGGAGTGAATCGAAGGAGCGACCAATCGGAAGGGGGGAACAAATGCACCCAATAAAATCTACGATGTGATTTTGCGCTGATCGTTGATCGGCTTTAGATCAATGGTTGGGAATGGGTTTGATTAATGAACAACACAACGCCATTATAGCATAAAGAAGGCAGAATTCGATTAAAAATGAAGGTTTATTTATTATGGGGCAGGATATATATATGAAAATGGCTTGGCGCCTGTTGTACATATTCTCCCCTGCCTGTGAATTTTGCCCCGTTGTTGTATTCGTATCCATTTTCAACCTCTGCCGTGGCCTAAAATATTATGACCCTGCTTGATGTTACCATCCCCGCCCGAAAATCTACCTTACAGTAGTTAAAAACCCAAATTTAAATAATCGGGCCGAGTCCCTGAAGAAGTCTAGCGCTTTCCTACTTCAGCTTCCATATGACCCGAGCCTGGAAACCTCAATTTAAAGCAAGAAGGGGCCTATTGTTTTAACGATCGGACGCAATGCTGGCCGTCCGATCTAGCTCAAATCACGGCGCGGAAATCAGCTTATACGAAGGGTCCGCGCGCATCGGGTTGTCTGTATTTCATGACCCGCCGATTTATTACCCCCCGATGCAAGCGCGGCCGTTGATCTTGTTCCAAGATCGAACGGTCCTAGGTCAATCGCGGTCCTGCCCTTAATCGTGATCGGAACTTCCAGAATGTGCCACCCCTATCTCCCCGCTCCACCTTCCGATTCCGATTTCCGATTTGGGTCCCACCACCTATGGTCGTGTCATCATTATTTACAAATGTACGATGTGTCCTTCCTCCACCATTCATATGTTCCGGTGACGTGTCATAGTTTATGAACCTCTGCCCCATTCATTCGCGGTCGCTCCACCGTTTTCTGCCTTGTCACCCTCCATTTATTCATTATGTTCATGTGGTTCCCGTCACCCCTGCATCCTCTCAATATCCCGCCTAGTCTGTGTTACCGATTCCATGGCCGCTGTTGTATCCATACTCCCTGTCACCAAGTCGTTTTTCTCTAATGTTCTGCGGGTTTTGCAGGTTTTAAAATAGATTAGTTGGTGCTTTAACTTGCCGCCTCCATTGCAAAGATCTGAAGCATACCAAAAGACATATCCTACCAGTGAAGTTAAGGAAAGAAGCCGAGGGTAGGTGGGAGAGGTGACCGCCATTAAAGAAGACATAGATATGGATTCTCAGAACACTCCAGATGCATCTGCCTCGCATTAAAGATCCAGGACTCAAATCCAAAGCCAAGGGCCGAAAGTACAATACCTGAGTACAAATTGATCCAAATCTCTTACGGCAGCAGATCTCCCCTCAGCCGTGGGCGGCATATTGCATATATTTTATTAGTCCTGTCTTGTATATGAAGAGATTTTTATCTCCCAGCGTTTATTTCTTTAGACAGATTGTTAGGTGTATTCATTTATAGCTAGCCATTCATAGAGAAGGCGCGAATGTTTTCCGCCATTTTGGTTCAAACTGAGTCATTAATTGTATCTCTTCTCCCTCCTCCTCTAGAAGTTTCTGTCTTCTCTATAAATACTCAGAAATAAGATTTTTGAGGGGTTCCAGATTGCTATCAGAAAACTGTGCAGCGAGAAGACTTCTGCATTCATCTTGTAATATTTCTGTATGAAGTTTTAGAGCCCGTAGGGTCTCAGTGAGGAGGGGTTATAACTGTATTGAGGATTCTGGTCTTTGATATCTCACAGTATGTAACTTTTCTTATGTGTTAATACATTATCTCTTTTCATGCAAATTATCTTCTTGTATCATGTTCTAGAATGCGAGTGGCTCACTAGTTTGAAGTAAGGATTCATCTTAAGTGGTGCCCTTTCTGGAATTAGTCAAGCGCTTTAAATAGGCCTAGTCATGATATGTTGTTCCATCTTCACTCTTTCCATATTTTCTGCTATATTAGTGACTTAAGGATTCGTAAATTGGTGCGCCCTTATATGTCAGCTAATATCTTCTTATGTTTCCTCACTGCACTCACTTCCTGATATCTGATTTCTGTGATATATTATTTGAATCGGCCCTCTTTACAGTAAGCGGTCTCTTAACTGTCTGATGCTTTCATGCTGAAGTTTTACACAGTGTCCCTACATTACTCTTATCTTTGTATCAGCTTCTGAGAGAGATTGGTCCCATTCAAATCTAGTTTCCTTGTTTTAACAAGAGATAGTAAGTGAGTTCTTGGAATGACAACCCAATTATAAAGGACTCCTTGCTATATTAAGATGTCCTAGGCACTGGTCTATAGCAACTCTAGGCTGTCTCTAGGAGGGTGACAAAATCATCCACAACATCTTTCTGGCGCCGTTGCCGGGGAACGAATTCAAGAATATCTGTTTCCCTGGGTTCGACATCTCATATTCACTCTCTAATCAGGTGAGCACAGAGAGGTGAAGAGTTGCAGATTTCTCACCTTGGCGACTCCACTGGTATTTATTTGATATATTTTATTGGAAGTCCTGGCTTCCCGGAAGCCCCATTTGAGGTCGGATACCTCCCAGCCGAAAACACCCATGTCTGACCCGGAAAATATTATTCATAAAAGAGCTTGGAAAGAGAAGAAGTCAGTTCGTTTTAGAAATCCTGAATATTCCGTTGAAGATCATCCGCCCTCTTCTTCTCAAGAAGTTAGAACAGAAAAATCCGAGTTTTACTCAGAAACTCCACGTAGAGGAAATACCTGGATTGAAGGAGAATCTCATCCTGCTTTCGAGGCTGAAGAAATTAAAGAGGTCACAGAAGTAGCTGTTGTTAACCGTGAGTTATTCCCATCTACACCCCAGGCTTTTGTGTAATATATTCCCATTGTTATTCATAATCCGCTTCCTCCTACTCCTCTCCCTTCATCTGTATCTCAAATTGTTGTGCAACCCCCGCCTCCCCCAATGGCCAATGTCCCTGCATTTCTTTTAAACAAATACGCTCCTCTGGCCTTACCTCAAGTGCTGAATGATATGCTGCAGGATTACCTGAAGATTTTGCCAAGATTTAACGGTGAAAATGAAGTTGATGCTCAGAAGCACCTCGAGACTTTCTGCTCTTTTGCAGAGAACTTAAATGTTGAGCATCTGGATGTAGTCTTGAGGTTATTTGTGCAATCCTTGGAAGGTGAAGCCCGAAAATGGTTCAAGACATTGGCAAATCATTCAATCACCACTTGGGACCAAATGGAGAACGCTTTTCTTAGGAAGTGGGGAGAAAAGAAAGACCAAGGGCAGTGCCTTGTTGAATTTAATACGCTAAAGAAGAAACACAATGAGGGAGTGGCCAAGTTTATCAAAAGGTTTAATAAATTATATCTGAACCTCCCTGCTGATATGAAACCTCAACAAGCTGCTGCCAAAGTTGTTTTTATAGCAGCTTTTGATTCTGATTTCGGCTTTTCTCTGCGGGAAAGAATGCCCGTCACCCTGGATGATGCTCAGACAGATGCTCTAGAGTTGGAGGCAAATTTCGCTGCCACTGGGAAGTTGAAAGGAAAAATAGAACAGGAAACTAGAAGAAAAGGCAAAGAAGAGGTTTCTACCTCTAATCAAGAAAAGGATTCAGATAAAATGGACGAGATAAGCAAGATGATAAAGAAGATGGTTAAGCTAGAACTGGAAGCTAAGAACGCGGCTCCCAAAAACTATTACAATGCTCCAAACAGAGGATATAATCCTCAGTACAGAAAGCCTCCATTGCAAATATTGCCAAGGGAAGCGAAAGAACAGCAAGATCAGGTACCTCATTCATTGTATTTGGAAGGACCAGCAGATGACTCCGCTGGAGATGCAACTTATAGACTAGAAGATTCAAATCTGGCTTTTTCGAATAATGATGATATGGAGTGCCCTCTACAAGAAGAAGACGAAGAAGCCGAGATTGACCATTACTGCAAGCAGTTTTCTGATTTCATGGAAGCCCAATTCAATGTCAAATATGATCTCAGATCCTCGAGGAAGAGGACCAGAACTCAGGAGCAGGAAGAAGAACCACCTCAGAAAGAAGCATCTGCTCAAAAGGAACCAGCAACAAAGAAGGATGCGGAAAAAGGTAAGAACCTTCTGAATACCCCCTTGTAGTCTAATGATCGGATTCCCTCCTCTTCTAAAACGGCGAGTCCTCCTAATGTCGAGCCAGTTTCAAAAGAAGTCAAGCCTTCGGTCGAAAATAAGGAGTCCAAAGAAGTAGTGATAGAAAATCCCACATCTGCTTTCAATTTGCAAAAAGAACTTGAGAAGATTAAGATTCTTGTCCCCCTGACTGAATTATTAAAACAGCCTGCATATCAGTCTCAAGTTACCTCTTTCATTCTTCCTGCTGAACCACCAATTACACCTGATAGTTTAAATCTCCAAGAAGAAAGACCCATGGTAGTCTTTGGCCCACATGTCGAGGAGATAGACCCTTCTACTCCTCCTTTTTATGTATCCCTAGTCATTCATGACCTGCTGCTACACAATTGTATGTTAGATTCTGGGGCTTCCCATAATCTTATGCCTTTGTCTGTCATGGAGCAACTAGGGCTGCAAATTACTAGACCATATAAAGATTTATATTCATTTGATTCTAAAAGGGTTAAATGCTTGGGAATGATAAAAGATTTAGCGGTCAACTTGGCTCAAATCCCAGCAAAAAGTGTGGTCATGGACATTGTGGTGGCTGATATCCCAACCCGCTTTGGCATGCTGTTGTCAAGGTCCTGGGGTACGAAGATTGAGGGATCAATTAAATTAGATTTAACATATGCTACTGTCCCAGTCTTCGGAGGTCAAGAAAGGAGGTTATATAGGGAGACTAGATTTGTCAAGATGGTAACCAAGGCCGACTGCTCAGATAATTCTCTAGTTTATGGCAAAGAGGGAGATTTTTCATGTTTAATGTTGGCAGAAAATCAGGATTATGCACATGAGCCCCTTTTTGGACAGATTCGAGCTGAGCAGCCTAAAGAAGATCACGAATCAGGACTCTGGACTTTGCATTTTGATGGAGCTAATTCAAGAGAAGGCAATGGAGCTGGGGTACTGTTGATTTCCCCTACAGGGAGATGGGTGCTACTGTCTTTTAAACTGGAGTATGAGGCTACAAACAATGTAGCTGAATATGAAGCACTATTATTGGGACTCCAGACAGCCAAGAGTATGGGCATCCCGTGCCTAAAAGTGTGTGGAGACTCTGAGCTGGTGGTAAGACAGATAAAAAATGAATGCCAAACTAAGCACCCACGGCTCAGAGCATATAGAAATGAAGTATGGGACATGATAGAGAATTTCTTCTCAGCATTCAACATACAGTTCATGCCCCGGGAGCAAAACAGAATAGCAGATTCTCTCGCTGTAGCTGCCAGTACCTTTCGTCCTCCTCAGAACCCACTTCTAAGATATGAAGTGGAGGTACGGTACAGACCATCCATTCCAGATAATATAAAGCATTGGCAAGTATTCGAAGACGATGAACAAATGAAAAGATTTATAGATACTGTGGGAGAATTCTCTAATATGGAGATTGATGGTAATGAAGAGGAAGAAGTTGAAAATATTGCTGAAAACAAATGGGAAGAAAGAATAGCAGGTAATAAAGTGCTGCAACTGAAAGGTAATGTGATACCTAGAGGATTGGTACCTCTAGAAATGTTGTTCAATAAATATGACGTTCCAGTGCAGCCAAATAAAGTAGTAGAAGAAGATCAAGTGGGAGATTTGAATCTGGGTACTTCCACTGACCCCAAAATTGTTAAATTATCTAAAAAAGTCCCAGAAGGATACAAAGAAAAGTATTTGAAGTTATTTCAATCTTACAAAGACGTATTTGCCTGGTCCTATGAGGACCTAAAAACTTTTGATGTGAATATTATACAGCATAAGATTCCACTGAGGGAAGATGCAAAGCCATACAAGCAGAAGCTCAGACAGATAAATCCCTTGCTGCTTCCCTCAATTGAAAAAGAAATTAAGAAGTTACTGAAGGCCAAGATAATTGTACCACTAAGATACTCCGAGTGGGTAGCAAATCTTGTTCCTGTTAGGAAGAAGAATGGAGAAATAAGGCTGTGTGTAGACTTCAGGAATTTGAACAGAGCATCTCTCAAAGATAACTATCCACTGCCCAAGATGGATCATATCCTGCAGAAAGTAGTCGGTGCATCCAAAATGTCAATGATGGATGGATTTTCGGGCTACAATCAGGTGGTTGTATTTCCAGAAGACCAGAAGAAAACTGCATTTACTACACCATGGGGAACCTTTATGTATACGAGGATGCCATTCGGATTAATCAATGCAGGAGCTACTTTTCAGAGGGAAATGGACATAGCCTTTGTCGGAGAACAGGACAGGTTCTTGGTGGTGTATCTTGATGATATCACAGTGTTCTCAAAGAATGATGATGAGCATATTGAGCATTTAAGAAGAAATTTTGGGAAATGCAGAAGGTATGGCCTGTCTCTAAACCCTCAAAAGTCATTGTTTGCATTAGATGAGGGAAAACTCTTAGGACATATCGTGACTAAAGATGGTGTGAAAATTGATCCTAAGAGAGTTGAAGTGATAAACAGCATCCCTTTACCAAGAAATAAGAAAGAAGTACAGGTATTTCTAGGTCGAATTAATTTCTTGAGAAGATTCATCCCTAACTATGCAGAGATAGTTAGGCACATAACCAATATGTTGAAAAAAGAAAATGAAGTAAAATGGTCCCAGGAGTCTAGAGATGCATTTACTAGGATAAAACGGGCATTCGCTGAAGCTCCTGTGCTAGCAGGGCCAGATTACAAAAAACCATTTATGGTTTTCTCATTTGCTTCACCTCATACCATTGCTGGAGTGTTATTGCAGAAAAATGAAGAGGGATATGAACAGCCTATAGCATTCTTCAGTCAAGTGCTGTATGATGTTGAATTGAAATACAATATACTGGAGAAGCAGGCATATGCCCTGGTAAAGTCCCTTAAATATTTTAGAGTTTATATTTTGCAATCTCATATCATTGCTTATGTTCCTACAGCAGCTGTAAAAGACATTCTAGTTCAGGGAGACAGTGAAGGTAGAAGGGGAAGATGGATTGCAAAAATCCAAGAGTATGATTTGGATATAAGGCCTACTAAATTGGTGAAAGGACAGGGACTCGCCAAGATGTTATCTGAATCAAATCATCAAGCTTTGGGCATTAATCTGTCTATGATAGCAAATGAAGAATCAGAAAAAGAAGAAGAGCAACACGGACTAGAGATGGCTACTCAAAAGATACATGTGAAATATCTGACTAGTCCTTGGTATAAGCAAATAGTTGAATATCTGTTAACACTTAGCTGTCCTCCAGGATGTGACAAGGTGAAATACAGAGCTGTAAGGATGAAATCTCAGAAATATGAAATTGCCAATGGGCAGCTCTATTGGAGAGACCCTCTAGGCATATTACTTTTATGCCTCACAGAGAATGAAGTGAAAAATGTAATGACAGAATTCCATGAGGGGATATGTGGAGGACATTACAGCTGGAGGGCAACCACTCATAAAATCTTGAAGGCTGGTTTTTACTGGCCAAAATTGTATTCAGATACTTTTGCTTGGGTTAGATCGTGCGACAGATGCCAAAGATTTGCAGAAAGACAGAAATTAGCAGCATTGCCCTTGATCCCTATTCATGTAAATGAACCATTTCAGAAATGGGGATTGGATTTTATAGGTGAGATACATCCCCCATCGAGCGGCCAACATAAATGGATATTGATAGCCACAGACTATTTCACGAAATGGGTGGAAGCCATACCAACCAGAAAGGCTACAGATGCTGTAATAATGAATTTTATAGAAGACAATATCATATCTAGGTTTGGTTGTCCTGCAAGAATTGTAACTGACAATGCACAGGCTTTCAAGTCCACCAGCTTCGTGAAATTCTTCCAAAGATACAACATCATCCTCACTCATTCTACAGCATATTATCCACAGGGAAATGGTCTAGCAGAGTCATCCAATAAAACCCTGGTGAGAGCCTTGAAGAAGACAATAGCTGAAAATCAGAAGAACTGGGACTCTCAATTAAAGTTTGCTCTATGGGCAAACAGGATAACCAGTAAAAGAGCAACAGGGAAGTCACCCTATGAGCTGGTATATGGGCGGGCCGCAATGTTTCCTTTGCAATTAGCATTGCCAGTGGCACGTTTCATGCAAGAGAACCAGGAAGAACCGGATGGAATGATCCGAAGAATTAATCAGCTGGTAGAATTGGAGGAAACAAGGAACCAGGTAGATCAGAGATTGATAGAATACCAAGAAAAAATGAAGAATGTCTTTGATCAGCACGCAAAGGATAGGAATTTTCAAGTTGGAGACCTGGTTCTTAGATGGGATGTTCGCAGAGCAGAAAAGGGCAAACATGCTAAATTTGATCCATTGTGGTTCGGGCCATTCAAAATAGTGAAGCTGGGAAGAAACAACACCTTTACTTTAGAAAATCTACAGGGTGATTTGTTGGATGCACCCATGAATGACCAGTTCCTCAAGCCTTATTTTCAATTCTGACCCGGGCTGGGGATGCTTGATTGTATATACTGTATATAGTTTGTTTTGGCTTTTATTTTTATAAAGGAAAAGAATGTTGATAATTACTTGAAGAAAAAGTGCAGGGGAATTCAAAAATAAGATGAAATATTTAATGGTCTGCGTGTTCTCGACATGCCCGAGGACGAACATGTCATCCCCAGATGGAGCCGATGTTGTACATATTCTCCTCTGCTTGTGAATTTTTCCCCGCTGCCTCATTCAAACCCATTCTTAACCTCTGTCGTGGCCTAAAATCTCATGATTCCTGCTAAATACTACCATCTCCGCCCGAAATTCTGCTTCACAATAGTTATAAATCCAAATTTAAATAATCGGGCCGAGTCCCCGAAGAAGTTTAGCGCTCTCCTACTTCAGCTTCCATATGACTTGAGTCTGGAAACCTCAATTCAAAGCAAGAAGGGGCCTATTGTCTTAACGATCGGACGCAATGCTGGCCGTCCGATCTGGCTCAAATCAACGGTGCGGCAATCAACTTCTATGGAGGATCCGCGTGCAACAGACCGGCGGTTTTCATGGCCCCACCGTTTTATTATCCTCCGATGCAAGTGCAGTCGTCGATCTTGTTTTGAGATCGAACGGCCTTGAGTCAATCGCAGTTTCGCCCTCAATCGCAGTCGGAACTTAAAGAATGTATCACCCCGGTCTCCCCGCTCCATCTTCCGATTGCGATCCCCGATTCGGGTCCCCACCTCCTATGGTCATATCATCGTAATTCACAAGTGTACGTCGTGTTCTTCCTCCACCATCCATATGTTTTGATGACGTGTCCTGAACCTTTGCTCTGTTCGTCCATTATCACTTCATTCTATTCTGCATTGTCACCCCCCTGTTTCTCCGTTATATTCGTGTGTTTCCTGTCACCCTGCATCTTCTCAATATCTCACCTAGTCTGCATTACCGATTCCATGGCCGCTGTTGTATCCACACTCCCTGTCACCGAGTCATTTTTCTCTAACGTTTTGCGGGTTTTGCAGGTTTTAAAACGACTCAGCTGGCGCTTTAACTTGCCGCCTCCGTTGCTAAGATCTGAAGGACATATTTTAACTGGAGAAATTAAAAAAAAGAAGCTGAGGGTAGGTGGGAGAGCTGACCGCCATTAAAGAAAACATAGATGCGGATTCTCAGAACTCTCCAGATGCGTCCTCCCCGCATTAAAGATCCAGGACTCAAATCCAAAGCCAAAGGCCGAGAGTACAGTACTGAAATACAGATTGTTCCAAATCTCTTACGACAACAGATCTTCCCTCAGCAGCGGGCAGCATATTACATATATTTTATTATTTCTGTCTTGTATAAAAAGAGATTTTTATCTCCCAGCATTTATTTCTTTAGGCGGACTGTTAGTTGTATTCATTTATAGCTAGTCATTCATAGAGAAGGCGTGAATGTTTTCCGCCATGTTATTCAAATTGAGTCATTAATTGTGCCTCGTCTCCCTCCTCCTCTAGAAGTTTCTGTCTTCTCTATAAATACTCAAAAATAAGACATTGTAAAGGTTCCAGATTTCTGTCAGCAAACTGTGCAGCGAGAAGACTACTTTATTCATCTTGTAATATTTCTGTATGAAGTTTCAGAGCCCGTAGGGTCTCAGTGAGGAGGGGTTATAACTGTATTGAGGATTCTGGTCTTTGATATCTCACAGTATGTAACTTTTCTTATGTGTTAATACATTATCTTTTTTCATGCAATTTGTCTTCTTGTATCATGTTCTAGAATGCGAGTGGCTCACTAGTTTGCAGTAAGGATTCATCTTAAGTGGTGCCCTTTCTGGAATTAGTCAAGCGCTTTAAATAGGCCTAGTCATGATATGTTGTTCCATGTTCACTCTTCCCATATTTTCTGCGATATTAGTGGCTTAAGGATTCGTAAATTGGTGCGCCCTTATATGCCTGCTAATATCTCCTTATGTTTCCTCACTGCACTCACTTCCTGATATTTGATTTCTGTGATATATTATTTGAATCGGCCCTCTTTACAGTAAGCGGTCTCTTAACTGTCTGATGCTCTCATGCTGAAGTCTTACATGATGTTCCTACATTATTCTTATCTTTGTATCAGCGTCTGAGAGAGATTGGTCCCATTCAAATCTAGTTTCCTTGTTTCAAACAAGAGATAGTAAGTGAGTTCTTGGACTGACAACCCAATTATAAAGGACTCCTTGCTATATTAAGATGTCCTAGGCACTGGTCTATGGCAACTCTAGGCTGTCTCTAGGAGGGTGACAAAATCATCCACAACAGTGCCCATCTGCGGGGTCATTGGTATATATGCAAAATAATAGGCCCAGGGCTTATACATAGAAAGGGCCAATCAGGATCGGGCCTTCGGGCTTTTCAATCTACCCATTTTAATCCTCCGATGCGATTAGCGCTTCGGGACTTTAACTCTTGGTCCTGGGCATAGGTTTATACGAAGGGGCTCAATCACATCAGAAAAATGATGCTGGGCTTTTAAATCTACCCATTTTCATTAAAAAACATTGTTCTAGCGGGTTAAGACCAAAACCTAGGAAAAGTGGGTTTATGAATTTATAAAGGGAAATATGCATCGGGGATGGTTTATTACAAGGTTTTAGCGTCGGATGCGGGCTCAAGGGTTATATGAAGCGGTGATTGGATTGGGGCTATGTAATAAGGGGCCAATTGCATTGGAGGTCTCAATAAAGCAAAAAGATTTGCGCGTTGTGTTTTGTTCCAATGCGATAAGCGCTTGGGACCATTAGCGCTTGGTTCCAACACAAAGGCATATGTGGGGAAATGGTTAGGACCTAGCCCAAAGGGGCTTAAGCCCATAATACAAAAAATGTATTTTTTATGAAATTTTCAATGTTTTTTGATGGATTTGGGGGCTTCGGCAAAGTTTAAAAGTGAGTTTTAAACTTTGTAAAGAGGATTTTATCAAGGGGAAAAGAGGAAAAATGGAAAATAGAGGAATTCCATGGGGAATGAAGGGGTAAAAATGAAGGTTAGTTTGAAGTGAAAGGAAGGGAAAAAATGGAGCTTTGCAACAGTCTTTTCTCTATGAATATAGCAGAATTTCAGAGTTTGAAATGGAAACAACAGTGAAGATTTAAACAAAGGGCATGATGTCTTTATGAGGCTTCAAGAGATAACATTTTTTTTCAATAAAACTTGTTCCTTGAAGGCTCCAAAAATGTGTTAGCCACCTTTTGATATAATTTTTTTTATAGGTGGCTAATAGTGGCTCCACTTGGGGATGGCGCCTTCTTGAAGGCATCAAGAAATTTAGATTTGCATTCTCTGGGAGGCTGATCATTGCCTTATCCATTGTGTTGCCTTTCTTTACTTGGATGATCTTCTTTTGCTCTGAAACATGTTAGCAACCATGAAAAATAATGGATCTTCCTCAACAAGCTTTGTACCTACCCAATCCTACTGATCTAATATTTTTTATTCTTTAGAGTGCACTTGGATTGGAAAACTCTCTTACAACATTTTATTCTTTTGAAAGAAAAACATCTAATTTATTTCTACTTCTTGTTTCTCCATGAACTCAGATTAAACAATTGAGTTCATATGCTTCTCTACCTATTCTACTAATATGTTAGGATTAAATAGTCTAATAGATTTTTATTCACTATTTTCTAAAACAGAAATTTAAAAGCATACAAGTCAGGATTGAGCAGTCTAACTTGTTGCTGATCTATGGCATTAAAAAAAAATTGCACATAGATATTATTTTACATAAATTTAGATCAAAATGGAAGGCTTAAGATCTGAAAGTTTCTCAGCATGGCCTTCTCTTTTCTACAGCTCTGTTTCTGAGTTTATTCGAGTTGTTTTTTCTTGTTCTCTGGTTCAGATTTTGAACTATTTAGAACCAGTTTTACCTATGTTATTTACTCAAGAAATTTAAATAGATTTGAGTCATTCTTGTTCGGAAACTTAGGTTCAGATTTTGAGCATGTTTGAACCTTTAATTTATATCCTAATCTACCTATCTGATAAGCCAAGATTAAACTGTTTGGCAATCAAATTCACTAAACTATCAGTAGTCCATTCAAAACTAATTAGTCAAGATTTAGGCTGTTTGACTAATTAGGAGTATGTTTTCAGGAGTGGCATTTAAGCTTACACACTTTCAGATTTGTTTCTCTTTTTTGGTATGGGGCTGTACCTTTATTGTTTTTACAATCTACCCTCTTTTCCTTCTTCTTATTTTTTCGTATTTTTTGATTTCTTCTAACTTTGAAGGCAATGATGGATGAAATATTTATAGTGAGAAAGAAAATAAAAAGGCTTCAAAACATAACATGTATCAAGAGAAGTAATGTTTAAGCATCCTGCCATTGACAGGACCCCCAAACAGTTCAACTCCATTCAACTCCTATAAGAAATAGGCATTGTTACCAGTAGCTGAATGAATGAGATAAGGGCAAAGTCATAAGTTATCAAAATTTCCATGCTTGCCCTTGTCTTCCCTCCTTGAGTCCCACTTCAACACTTTGTCCCCAACATTGAAATTGCTAGCCTTTGTTCTTCTGTCAAAAAGCTTCTTAATGCTGTCTTACTTTTGTCATGCTTTGTTATAAACCTCCTCTCTGGTTTGCTAAAGGTGAATGGTCTGATTTATTCTTTTGATCATGTCATTATATTCAGTTTGCAACTCTTGAATCAACTTCATAACTGGTACACCAAGGCTGGTTGGAAAGATTGCATCAGTACCATACACAAGCTGGAAAGGTGACATTCCAATAGATTTCTTCAACGTCAATCTGTCAGCCCAAAGTGCATGAACTAGCTTTTTGTTCCAAGACTTCTTGTTGTCCTCCAATACCTTCTTGATTATGTTCACCAAAATTTTGTTTGAGGATTCTGCAGGTCTATTACCTTGAGGGTAATAGGCCTTGGAATGACCCAATGTTATCTGATATTTGTGACAGAATTCAACCATATTATTTGATCCAAATGCTGTTGAATTATTAATGATGATCTTGGTAGGACAGCCAAATCTAGAGAGGATATGAGTCTCTATGAATTTTATAATGAAAGAAGCATTAGCTTGCCTACAAGGGATGGCTTCTATCCATTTGGTGAAGTAGTTTGTGGTAGTGAGAATCCATCTATGCTGGGCAGATGAGGGGAGATGGATTTCTCCTATGAAGTCAAGTCCTCACTATTGAAAAGGAGCTTCAAAAGTGATTGGATGCAAAGGTAAGGGTAGCAGCTTTCTTTTGCCTTCAAAAAGTTGGCATTTATGACATGCAATTATCATCTTATGGACATCTAGAAAGAGAGTGGGCCAATGGTAACCAGCTCTTAGGATCTTGTTGGATGTCGCCTTCTAGTAGAGGTGGCATCCACATTCTCCTTCATGGAACTCGTGATTAACCTTCTCTGCATCATACTCAGGAAAACAATTAAGCAATATCCCACTTGCATTTTTCCAATAAAGACATTTATCTATAATGCAGTAGTTTACAGCTTTTAACTTCAAAAACCTTGCCTTTGTTTTTGATAAACTGGGAAGTGTATTCAAATTAAGAAAATCAAATAAAATATTAGTGTTAGCACCTAAATTGGACCCCAGGCTGCAAAAGGGAAATCAGGGTAACAACTAAACCACGCTCAGCCTTGTAGCTAGCCCTACAAGGACAGGAGAGGGCTCTCTCTGTGAAAAGATATTCAATGGAATACAATAAATGGACTGATATTAGGCTAGGTAGAATGATGGGAAAAATGTTTAATAAAATGAATGAATGAATTTCAGGGATGTGTGGGATAAAAGGGACAGTTGAAACCAGGAATTAAATCAGGACATAGGTTATTTCATGGGGCAAGATAGGCAGGAAAATTAGCAATTAAAGTTTAATGAGGATGGTATGGAAAGACTGGTGAGGAGCTGAAAAGGGAAAAATAAATGAATCCTTTTCAAAAAGAAGAAAAATACAGAGTATGAATGATTTCCCAAGGGAGAGCATATAAAATGGATTCTACCTTTCTATCTTGAAAGCATTCAAAAGGAAATTTTTATGGATGGATGGAACACATAACAATTCACATATGAAACAAAGGAGAAAAAAAATGCTAACTCTCATACCACATGGATCCCACAAATCAAAGCTACATATCTTATTAATTCCTGTCAAACTGTACAATGTAGCGCAAAGATGTTCTTCCACACCTTTCCCCTACTTTCTGAGTTACAAACTATTCAGACCTTCAGACTCAGACTGCTTTACGAATGATTTACAATTACATTAAGTAGGCTAAAATGTGGGAACATAGATCCACAAGAAAAGGGAGTTGTTTTAATAGCTGAAGAACTGAAATACAACCATAGCAAAGAAATACAACAATCCGCCCCTGAAAATAAGGGACAACATTAATTTGACCTCTTGGGGATTTATGCTGTATGGAATAAAATAGGTAATCGGATGAACAGATTTCCTATTTTGCTGCTGCTGTAACAATATTTGTTTTGAATAAGCTCTCGGCCCTTTGATTGCCGCTTTCCTTTCCACTATTTATTTTGAAGAGAACTAACCTTTATAAAATATTTTGGAAAAATGAAATGAAATTATGCCTCGGTGAAGGGAAAATTTAATTTTAAATGGGAAAAAGGGAAGGGAAGGAGGCAGAAATCATATAAAAATTGCAATCACAATAGACGGGGCGGAGAGATAATATATAACAAACACATGTGATATGGTGCCATCGCAATCTGAAATCGGAGGGCAGCAGAGGTGAAACATATATAAAATATGGTAATATGTTATGTGGCAGGCCATCGCAATCGGCGATCGGAATCGGGAGAGGGAGTGGGATGGAATGATATATATATGGAACTTGGCCAATGTGATTGGGAGGAAAACCTTTATATAAATGAATTAAAACCAAAATTCAATTTTAAACCACGGGAAAGGCTTTTTATTACATACGGGAAGAAGTGCTGTATGGTGGGCCCAGGGTCAATCACAATCAGAGGGAGGAGTGTTGCGATACAATCGGGGGTGCGATCGGGAAGTGCCGATGGGCATGCTCCGATCGCCTATGAGCCGTCGGATCAAATAATAAGATCAATGGCTGCAATGGAAATCGGAGGTTCCAATTGGAGGGGCCTGTGATCGGGGAATGTTGCGATCGAAGGATCGGAGGAAAGGCCGCGATTGAGGTGATCGGAGAATGTTGCGATCAATCGCATCGGATTTTGTTGCGATTGGGGTGATCAAAAGGCACAAATAAACTTTGCGATTGCGATGGAAAGCAGGGGTTTTATAACATAAAAATTTATTATAAAGTTTTATTATAAGGCATGGTGGGGAAGTGGTTGAGGACGGGCGGGTTTATATATATATATATATATATATATATATATATATATATATATATTCGAACCTTTGAAATATTCATCATAAGTTTTCAATGGGAATGGAGGGGAAGTGGTTTATACGGGTGGGACTTTATAATATAAAGTTTTTTATTATAAAGTTCTACGGGAAATGGGGGGGAAGTGGTTGGGAACGATGGGGGGTTTTATAATATAGAAATTTTTATTATAAAGTTCTATGGCATAGAGGGGAAGTGGTTAGCAATTAAATCGCATATTTTTTTAAAATAATTTATAATGCAATTTTGTAATCGGAAAGGGGAAAAGGGAATTTTTTAAAGGAAATATTAAAACTTTAAACATAAAGTTAAAGGGGAACATGGGAAATAGGGGAGGTTTAGGGAATTTTACTTCACTTAAGCATAAATTTCAATCCAGAAGTCAGTAATGAGAGTGTAGTATACCGTTGGAAAGCTCGTTCTGGGTTCTTTCTGATGGATTTGCTTGGAAGATGATTTGGCGCTGAACATGCTGCGGAAAACTCTCTGAAGGCAGGGACATCACTTTGTGGAGATAACAGCTTCTGAATTGTGACTTGTTACACATAATGATATAGAATTACATAATGAATGATAATAAAGGAAAAATATCATGTTTTCACGTCAAAACATGGTTTTGAGGTGAAAAATACATCAAGCTAAATAAAATATCTTTTTGATCTTGCCGGTACTGTGACTTTGTTTTTATTGACTTCCTCATGACCTTGCTGATATTATTGACATTTGACTCATTAATTTGACTATGGTGAGACCCTAGAAACTAATGAGACCCATCTTATGACCTACTGATATGATTGTTGTGTCTCAATCTAGTCTCCTAAACTGAGCTCATTTAATTGTCAACCAGGATTTGTAAACTGCTGAAGTGAAGTGTACCATATGTACCTAGGTGCTTGTTTCCCTAGTGCGTTGTGTGTAGTGTGTTGTGGTGTTTTTGGTCTTTTATGTTGATTTATGATGTTTTTGGTCTTTTGGTGTTTTATGTTCACAATGAAACTGCCTAGAAAACTAATAAAAAGAGGTTGGTGTTCAAAACAGAGTTAAGTCTAATGTGTGGAATGGCAAATGCAATTGGAAACACTGAAGTAGAATCTGAACTATGACTAAAGAAAGCAAAAGCTTGATAATGACTTCTTAGGCAAATGACACAAACTAAAATTGAAAAATGATCACTAATTATGCAAATCCTCTAACTAAACAGTTAAACACTAATGATGCAATACTCTGTCCTAAGCTCTTTTATTCTATGATTAATTCCTAGTTCTATTCTGCAATTTAATTGAATGTTACAGAACTTATACTCAAGAAGTTATTGGATTCCAGTTCAAAGTAGTTCTTTTGAGGAAGAGCTCTGTTTATAAAATGATGAGGAGATTACAGAGAGATTTTAGACCTTATGGTGATGTTGTCTTCTGTTCCTATAGCTATGGATCATTTGTAGTTTTTAGAACAAGAAGATGTTTTGTGAATAATGAAGGCTGTCTTGTTAATCCTAACAACTACAGTAATCTATTGTGCAATGGATGGCAATTTGAATATGAGATGCAAGTGCAATGAGTTAATCTAAGAATGAACCTAAGATGCTACTAAACTAGAACAATGCTGAACTATAAGTCATCATCAAACTTGAAATGAAGTAACTGATCATGAATTAAATGCAATGAAACTCCGGAGCTTTTCAACTATACTAACATGCATTATTCTATGAAGTTACACAATCTGTTTGTTCATTAGTAGTGATATTTTGGAAGAGTTCCTTCTTTTGGAAGGGATAGAACAATTCTAACTGTGTAATTGAGTGCAATTGAAAGCAAATGAACTGAAAGCAAATGAAAAACTAAGTTATCACATCCATACCCTACTCGTTCTTATGATGTCTTGGGCAAGCGTTTAAGAGCAAGATCAGAGGTGATACTTAGTACAAACACACAACTAAATCATTCATTATCACGGTCATGTCTTGAACTTCTTAAGGATGTCTTGGAATAATTTCTTCTTGTGGAAGAGTGATTAGAACAAGTGTGACTGTGATAGTGAATAGCAAAAACTACAACTAATTCCTACAGTACTATAGCTTTTCATCATTCATCATTATAATCTGTTGGAAGAATGTCTTCTTGTGGAAGAGCTGGAATGAATATAACTACAGTAGCTGATTAAAACAACTATACATTCAACTCCTAATCCTACAATACCATAGTCATTCAACATTCATCATTTTAATCTGTTGGAAAAGTGTCTTCTTGTGGAAGAGCTAGAATGGATACGACTACAGTAGCTAGTTAAAATAACCACGAATTCAACTCCTATTTCTACAATACCATAGTCATTCAACATTCATCATTATGGTCTTTTGGAAGAGTATGTTCTGGTGGAAGAGTTAGAATGAGAACGTCTACAGTAGCTAACAAAAACAACTATTAATTCAAATGCAAAGTGTAAAGGCAGCTAGAAAAACTTATCTAATTAACGCAAAATAAATCCGTGCAAGAGGCAGGGGCCCTCTACCACTTGACGGCATTAAACTCCAAATTAAATCACGCCTTCAAAATAATTTTTTCTGCTCCATTAACGATGCAAAAGTTTGAACATGACACTCTGCGTTTCAGGAATGTATCACAGACTTTGCACAAAATCTAGCAGCAAATCTAACATAAAATCTCTAACTAAGCTCTCGGTCTACTCAAGAGTTTATAAAGTAAATGCAAGTAACAATAATTACAACAATTTAGGAATAATTTCTTTCCTTATCCGAATCATATTAGGAGTCTTTGAGGTGGCTACGTGAAGAAGAAAAGACATCTGGACTGAGACAGTCCTAGTAGGAGTCTCCTTTCATAAATGTGTTCCCACGTGCATAACCGTACCCAGAATCCATTTCTTCCTCCATGATGAGCAACGAACCATGTAGACACGACGTGGATCATGCCCATATGCGGTTTTTCTCAAGAGGCCACCTGGAACATACTCAAACATGAAGGCAGCTGCAGAATCGTCGGTTAGCTACGGAATGTCTGCATTCTGCAGCTAGTTCCGGTCAAAATGCTTAACAATGGAAAAAATCACAAAATTCAACAAGTTAGTCATGTAAATCATTCTAGAAGTAATTTTAACTATATTTATTGATCAATTGGGTTTAAGATAGAAATGGACAAGGGAAAATGAGGTAAAATGAGGTGAAGGAAAGCACAAATTTGAGGCTCAACATACCCCCACTGCTGTCTCTTTGCATGTCCTCATGCAAATCATCCTATGAATTCAGAGGCTTATGCAAGGACATCTAATCCCCTTCTTCTCCTTTGTCTGAAAGCTAGAGGCCTTCTAGGTTTCCTGATCACAAGTTTGAACCTGAGGTTTGTGAGTGCCCTGATTAACTTTTTGTTCCTTGTCTTCAACTTCTCATTGGTCCTCTCCACTTTGTCTATATGCAGGGATAAGGTTGAGTTCATATCAGTTTTGAGTTTGATTTGATCTTTGATAATTTCATTCTCATTTTTGATGTGTCTATTCAACAATTCCAACTCATACCTATCCCTTCTTAATATATCAATTTCAGACAGTGGAGGACTGGGGGTTCTCTCTTTGCTTTCTGAAGCTGTCCTCTCTAAAGTTTCCACATAGTCATAAATTTCCTGTTGAGCAGGATCAATTTCAGGGGTGCCTTCATAAAAATCTTCTTCATCATCCTCTTCAATGGATGTTTCTTCATCTTCAATATTGATTACCCCTGTTTGTTTGATTAATGTTTTCTTCAGTTTTCCCTTTAATCTGTGGCTTCTCCTAAGCTGAGAGGATCCTTCTCCTTTTTCTGTGGTAGATTCCTTGATTATCTTTTCTTCCTTAAATTGCCTCTTGATTCGAGTCAACTTCTCCAAAATGATTTCCTCACTGCTCTCCTGGGCTGGTTTGTCAATTTCAACCTTTGAAGCCCTCCATTTCCTACTTCTCTTTATAGGCTGTGGTTTAGGTGATGGTTCTTTTGCTTCTTCAAAATGATTTCTTATTAAGAAATCATTCCATGTATCATTTGTTTTAGCTAGATGATGCTCAATCAAAATTTTGACTAAACCATGATGATACAGGGTTGTCTCTAAAAATTGAATTCTTCTCTGAACACAGGAAGCCATCTTCTTCAGACTTTGATGCAAGAAATATGGTAGATTTAAATCTTCTCCTAGAAAATGCATCATTAGTCTAATGTGGTAGACATAAAATGTCCCATATCTACCCTCACATGTAACAAATTTTTGTAAAAGAAGTAGTATGTTTCTCCATTTGCTTTTCTATGCAGTACTGGGAATTCCTTTCTTGAATACACTAACATCCATATTTGGTGATTTTAAAATTTGTTTCCAGGAGTCATTGTGGAATTCCCTATTTTTAAACCATCTCTCCCAAGTTCTGGACAATCCTGTAGCCTCTGCAATAAAAACTTCAGTGACAGTAAACTTGACATCCCCTATTTCAACTTCGGTCCCTTGAAATGCTCTTGCGAATGTTTTAGTGACTTCCTTATGGAAGCCATTAAATTTTTCCAAAAATTGAAGCCATCCTATTTGTTGTAACATTTCCTTGCATTGTGGGTAACCTTCTAAATATTTTGAACCCACAGGTTCAGTCCTTACAATTAAACCCATGATTTTTTTCAATATCAAATTAACACTCTTCTACCCACAAAACAATGACTTTCACTTTCGGATTAAAATGGCTTCAAGCTCTAAATGAAAATGGCTTCAATTTTGGAATGAAATACCTCTGATTGATAATAACAAATGCCTTTAAATCCTCGAACTGATATGCTTCTGTTGACAATTGAATGTCGGAGTGCTATGCCTTAGTTTGATGATGAAAGCAGTTTCAAATTTCGAGCTGAAATGTCTTTGATTGAAAATGGCAGAAGGCTTAAAATTTCTTTTTGTGCAATACCTCTGGCTCTTAGTAGAAAAAGACTTCAAATTCAACGCTGCAACATCTCTGTCTCTGGTAACAACAGACTTCAAATTCAACACCTCTGTCTCCAGTAGAAAAAAGTCTTCAAACTCAATCACTACAACACCTCTATATTTGGTAACAACAGACTTCTAACTTAACACTACAACACCTCTATCTCTGGTAGCAAATGGTTTCAATTTTAAAACCTCTGTCTTTTGGTAACAAAAGACTTCGAACTCCACTCTGCTACAATTCTGTGTTGATAGTGAAAATGCTTCAAACTCCGTCCACAGTGATATTCTATCTGCCCATGGAATCAAGTGGCTTCGAGTCCTCACACTGTTATGCTTTCAAATTTACCTTTCTGCTCTGCTCTGTGTTTACAATGCTCAATGCTATTCAAACTGATATCCTTTAGCTCTGCTTCTGGTGATAATAATATCTCTGTCTTCGGAATGGAATGCCAGCTACGGAATGAAGTTATGGTAGTGGTCACGGAATGGAGTAGTGGAGTGAGTTGGAGGGATTGTATTAATGATTGAGGAGATGACAGAGGATTTTACGACGGCAGAGGGAATCATCATCATTAAATGTATTGGTTAAGAGACGTGGAAAATTCAAATGCTTTGGCCGTTTCACTGCTTAAATGCTATCGGATATGAAATTTGAAATGGAAGATTTTAATATAAAGTCTGTAAAGGGTTTGTTGGTGTTTGATCAATAAAAACAATTAAAACAACACTTTCAAATAATCCATAACTAAACTATGCTAAATTTTTATGAAATGCCATTGTAATTTAAAACTTGTTACCTCTGCCCTTTATTTGATTTTTGTAGCCTTTATCTTCTCTGCTCATCTTTGGAGGAATCTTTCATAAATTTCTTGATGTTTTTGATTCATGAATTCATTGGGTCACTTTGTTGTAATTCTGATGTATGCTAATTGATGTCTTCAGGATTTGTAGCTGCGGAAAGACTAACGGGCTGCAGAAAGGCTGATCAGCTGTAGAATGTCCACTGAGCTGCAGAATGTTCCTGTAAAACACTTTAATCATGAAAATGGAATGTTTTTGAAGTATGGGTGAAATGTTATGTGGTATGAATGAAAACGGATGATGGATTATGATATGTATGAAGTGGATAATGGAATGGAATGGATTCAGTTCATGAATATGGAATGAAGGAACATAAGGGTTGTACTGCAATTCATGACATATCTTATTCACTTACAGCAAGATATCAAATTTTGTGTTTTGACATGAAAATGAAATGAATGGAAGATGGAGTGAGATGAATGAGATGTGGAATGGAGTGAAATATGAATGATGGATGAGATGGAGTATGGATGAATAAGTGAATGGAGTGAGATGAAATGAATCATAAGCACTATGGAACTGTACTTATGATTTTTTATAACAGCTGCTTATAAAAACAAAAATGGGAAAAGTTAGAGTGTCAGAGAGACTCTGATTTTCACCCTATCTTTTCTGTATAAACATGCCAATCAATGATTGGTTTTCATGGTTATACCTTTATTTTTTATTTTTTATTTTATTATTATTTTTTTTTTTTTTTTTTTAAAGAGAAATGCTTTAGAAAATTTAATCAAGTTGATGAAGAAGAGAGACTCTTCTTCATTAACTTCACATCATTGTCTTCTTGGAACTTCTTGACAAACTCTTCTCTTGAGAGTGGCTTATGGTATAGCTTCAGTCTATGACCATTCACAAGAAAAGTGACCTCTTCTTCATCTATAGTTCTGATTTTTATTGCCCCATTATCAAAAATTCGAACAATTTCATATGGCCCAAGCCAATGTGTCTGAAATTTCCCTTGAAAATCCTTGAATTTTGAATCAAACAAGAGAGCCCGGTCACCCTCTTTGAATTTCTTCTCCTTGATGTACTTGTCATGCCATCTAGCCCTTTGCTGTTGGACTAGACTTGTTTTCTGAACTGCATCTTGTCTGATCTCATCCAATTCATTAATTTGCTCCAGTCTATGCTTTTGTGCCTCTGTTAGATCAAGTCCTAGCTGAACTGCCATCTTGAAGGTTTTAATTTGGAATTCTATGGGAAACAAAACTTGCTTTCCATAAACAAGCTCATAAGGAGTATGGCCTGTTGTGTTTCTCCATATAGTTCTATAGGCCCACAAGGCTTCAGGAAGCCTATCTACCCAATCTCTTCTATGTAGATGAACAGTCTTTGTTAGGATTCCTTCAATGACTTTATTAGTGGATTCCACTTGACCATTTTCTTGTGGATGATAAGGAGTAGATGTTCTATGTCTGATTTTGTAATTCTCCATCATTTGCTCCATTAGCCTTGATGTAAATTGAGCTCCTTGATCTGTAACAATTTCCCTTGGGACAGCAAAACGAGTAAAAATATCCTCAAAAAGAAAAGTAATTACAGATGATTCATTAGCAACAAGTAATGGTTTAGCTTCTACCCACTTAGTAACATAATCAGTGCAAAATAATATATATTTCTTTTGTCTTGATGGAGGACTAATAGGTCCTACAAAATCCAAATCCCATTTTTCAAAAGGTTCAATGTGTACCTGAGGTTGTAATGGCATCTCACCTGAAGGAGAAGGTTTCCCTACCCTTTGGCAACTGTCACACCTTTTTACATACTCCCTTGCATCTTTGAACAAGGATGGCCAATAATATCCTAAGTTAAGGATCTTATAGGCTGTCCTCTTATTTGCAAAGTGTCCGCCACAAGGTTCATCATGACATGCCTTGAGAATTTCAGGCATCTCATCTTCACGAACACACCTTCTAATGATCAAATCTGGACCTGTCTTGTACAACTCATTAGCGACCCATGAATATATTGCACTATCATTAATGATTTTTATTTTATCCCTTGCATTCATAATTGAAGGAAATTTTCCTGAAACTAAATAATTGGCAATATCAGCAAACCATGGAGTTTGAGTAGAGATTGCAAAAAGATATTCATCAGGAAATTGATCTTCAACCGGAGTGTCATCTTTGATATTTTGAATTCTAGATAGGAAATCAGCCACAGTGTTTTGTTTTCCAGGCCTATCTAGAATAGTAATGTTGAATTCTTGCAATAATAACAACCATATTATAACTCTGCCATTAGTGATTGATTTATTCATTAAATATCTAATTGCAGAATGATCAGTGTGAACAAAAGTTTCATAGCCTGTTATATAGTGTCTAAATTTGTTAATGGCATGAACAACAGCTAAAAATTCTTTTTCAGTTACAGTATAGTTTAACTCTGCAGGAGTCAAATTTTTACTGATATAATAGATGGCATAGGGAATCAAATCTTTCTGTCCCAATACTGCTCCTAGAGTTGTATCGGAAGCATCTGTCGAGATGTGAAAAGGTAACTTCCAGTTAGGTCCCCTTAATATAGGTGCTTCAGAAATTTTGGTTTTCAGGGTTTCAAAAGCTAACTGGCAATCAGAAGTCCACTTAAATTCACAATATTTGGTGAGTAATTTGAAGAGAGGAGATGCTATTTTGGTGAAGTTTTCTATAAATCTCCGATAGTACCCCGTAAATCCTAGAAAACTTCTTACATCTCTTTGACAATTTGGAATGGATAGGTTAGAAATAACTTCAACTTTCGCTTCATCAACTCTAATCCCATCCCCTGAAATGTGGTGCCCTAAAACAATACCTTCAGTAAACATCATAAAACATTTTTCATGACTAAGTGAAAGGTTTTCTTCTTGACATCTTTTTAAGACTTTTTCCAAGTTTTCTAAAGCCTCTTCAAATGTGTCCCCATAAACTGTGAAATAATCCATGTACACCTCTACACAGTCATGTATTAGATCCGAAAAAATTCCTAATACTGCCCTTTGGAATGTTGCAGGTGCATTGCATAATCCAAATGGCAATACTCGGTAAGCATAGGTACCCCATGGACAGGTAAATGTGGTTTTATCTTAGTCTTCAAGTGCTACTTGGATTTGATTGTAACCACTAAACCCATCTAGGAATGAAAAGTACTTTTTGCCAGCTAGTGTATCTAATACTTGATCTATGAAAGGTAAAGGAAAATGGTCTTTAAGAGTAGCTTTATTCAGTTCTCGGTAGTCAACACACACCCTCCATTTTCCATTTTTCTTAGGTACAATTACTAAAGGGGAAACCCACTGACTATTTGAAATAGGATAAATGAAGTTAACATTTAACAATTTTTGTAGTTCTTCCTTGACAATTTCCCTAAGATTTGGATTCATCCGTCTTTGAGGTTGTCTAATTGGTTTGCAATTTGCCTCTATATAGATGTGATGAGTACAAGTCTTAGGACTTATCCCTTTCATGTCAGTGTATTCCCATGCATATGCAGAAGAATGTCTCTGTAATACTTTGACTAACTCTTCTTGTTGAGATTTTTCTAGGGTTTTGTTTATGTTCAAGGTTTTGCCTGGAAAAATTTCACTTGTAGAGCTGCCAAATTTGTCCATAGAATGAAGAGACATCTGCCTAGATGACAAGAACTCAATATTGGATCCCTCTTGAAATGATTCATGTTTATGTTCTGGAGAGGATTCAAATTTTTCTAGAGTATTCAGAATTTGATTATCTTCACTAATTTCTGAAATTGTGAAGAGTGGTTGTAAATATTCCTCATCCTCTATCCATTGAGTGTCATCTAGTTCTGTAATTGTCCTAGCTAGAGGATATAAAGTGAATTTCTTTGTTGAACTACCATCAGAAATATACATATCACCAAACCTACAACTAATAAAAGCATCAGCTGTAGCCAACCAAGGTCTTCCTAGTATAACAGGATGGCCTCCTAGATTATTCTTGGGTGTTAGGATCATGAAATCCACAGGGTACTCCCAAGAGTCTAGGGACATTGGAATGTCTTCTATTACCCCATCTGGTCTGATCACAGATCTATCTGCTAATTGTAATAGTGTGGGTGTAAAGAGAAGATTAGGAAGTTTCAGTTTGTCCATGATTTGTCTACTCATGATATTTATTGCTGCTCCTAAGTCGATGAGTGTGTTTTGAATTTCAATGCCATTGATGTGAATTTTGACAACTGGATTTCCTGGGTCAAGATACTTTGGAATAGTAATCTTGCCCATCATAATGTCTGCTATTTGTCCTACCAGTTGAATTTTCTTGGTTTCTCTTATTCTTTTTCTTGTTGTTTTCATACTCAACTCCTTTATTGTTTTGGCTAGAATTGGGATTTCCTTGATGGCTTGCAATAATGGAATTTTAATGCAAACATTTCTCAATTCATCCAAAAAATCATAATTAGGCACCATTATTTGTTTTTCTACACCTTTATCAATTTGTAGTCTTTCCGGAAAGGGAGGTATAGAAGTAGATGTGGATGGTTGCTCTAATAATGGAGTTGGATTTATTGGATCTTTTTGTTTCAGTTTTTCAATGTTTTGGTCTTGAAAGGATGTATCTTCCCCAAGACTTTTATTAACCCGTAGGGAGTCTTCCTCAGAATTATCTTGTTCTTGTATGATCACAGAAGGTTTCCTCTTCTCAAGTATCCTTCGAGACCTAAGTTGAACATCACTAAGGTCTAGAGGAGTAATTAAATAAGTTGGAAATTGTTGTCCTTCTATCATGTATGTATTCTGAGGGTTCTTATTATTGAGGTTTGGTATGGGTTGAGCTGGCAATTGATTGGATTTTTGAGGGAATGGTAATGGAAGTGGTTGATTTTGATGAGGTTGGTTCGGATGATGTTGTTGAGGATTTTGTTGAAAATTTTGTTGAAGATTTTGAGGAAAATTTTGTTGAGGATTTTGAGGATAAAAATGTGGATATGGTGGATAGGATGGTGGATAGTGATAATATGGAGAGTATCTTCCATAGGGACCTTGTGATCCTTGTGCCCAGGCTTGAGATTGATTTTGAAATTGGGGCCAAGGTTGCTGCCAAGAATTCCAAGGTGGAGGTTGATTATACATTTGATCATGGAATCCCTGTGTCTGAAGTCCCTGCCAAGGTCTTCTAGATACAAAGTTAAGAGATTCTGTGGAGTCTATAGAGGTTTCTTCTTGAAAAACAGCCTTGAGACCAGGAAGAGAAGGAAAACTCTTGGTCTCATGTTTCTCACAACAAATAGCACAGGTTTCTACAACTTTTACATCTAGAGGACACTCTCTCAAGGCATGTTTCTTCCTACATTTGGGACAAAAGATTGCCAAAGCATCAGATTCAGCCTTTTTCTTGTTTTGTATCTTGAGGGTGTCTATTTGTTCACTAAGACTCCCTAATATGTCAGATTTAAAATCATCAAGCATGTGTCCTATTTCTGATCTACTTACTGTCCCAGAAGCAGATTTACTTGCTCTTGCAAGAGCAGGATCTCTTGGACCTTTGACAGTTTTGGATTTCCCTCTGGAAAGTTTGATACATAACTCAGATATTTCAGGTAATGTGAGTTGTGATATATCCCCTTTTCCCATCATGTTAAGGATATCCAACCATTCATCCCTAATGGTTTTCAACAAAAGAGATTTTAAAGTGTCTTGATCTAGGTTTTCCATTTGTGCCCTTTTTTATGTTGTATTTAAATCTTTCCAACAAATCTTCTAAGTTTTCATCTTCTTTTTGTAACATCTTGAACACTTCTTCCTTATGATTAACCGGCATACAATAATCCAAGTATCTCTCTAGAAATGCTTGTTTCATGTCTTCCCATGTTCTAATAGAACTACTGTTTAAACTCATAAACCACTTCAATGTTGCTCCTTTCAGAGTTGAAGGAAATAATTTCAATTTTTGAGCATCTTGTAGATAGTCATAAGTTCTACACAGCACTTCAAATTCGAATAAGAAAGTTTCAGGATCTTCAGTTTTAAGTCCATAGAAGTTCGGAAGGACAGAAGGTGAAATGTTTTTCATGGTTGTATTGGTTTCTTCATTAAGTATAGGGAACCCAAAAGAGCTTCCTATTCTACCTCTTCCTCCTTCTGCACCTCTACCTCCTTCTCCTCTTCCTCCTTCTCCCCTACCTCTACCTCTACCTCCTCCAAACAATGTGTGTTCTCCATTAACAACTCCTCCTCCTCCTTCTTCTGCCATGGTTGACTCTCCTGTGGAAGTAGAAAGGTTTGTGTCTCTAACAGGAGTTTTTAGATCTTCTTCTATGGCAGGTTCAGTGGATGAAGTGGAAGGTTTCTCTAATGGAATAGGTGACCTTAGATATTCTAGAAGTCCAGGATCAGTAAAGGATGGGAGATGGGTTTGAGTTGAAGGTGTACTAGTTCTAGATCTAGATGAAACAAGTGGTGTTCTAGAAATCAAACTTCTGCCTCTGCTGCTTATAAATCTTCCCCTTGAATCTCTCTCCCTACGCATAAAATTGTTTTTGGATGCTAAGAAACAAAGGTTTCCTAGTTTTCACTTCCCCGGCAACGGCGCCAAAATGTTGTGTCTCAATCTAGTCTCCTAAACTGAGCTCACTTAATTGTCAACCAAGATTTGTAAACTGCTGAAGTGAAGTGTACCATATGTACCTAGGTGCTTGTTTCCTAGTGCGTTGTGTGTAGTGTGTTGTGGTGTTTTTGGTATTTTATGTTGATTTATGATGTTTTTGGTCTTTTGGTGTTTTATGTTCACAATGAAACTGCCTAGAAAACTAATAAAAAGAGGTTGGTGTTCAAAACAGAGTTAAGTCTAATGTGTGGAATGGAAAATGCAATTGGAAACACTGAAGCAGAATCTGAACTATGACTAAATGAAAGCAAAAGCTTGATAATGACTTCTTAGGCAAATGACACAAACTAAACTTGAAAAATGATCACTAAATATGCAAATCCTCTAACTAAACAGTTAAACACTAATGATGCAATACTCTGTCCTAAGCTCTTTTATTCTATGATTAATTCCTAGTTCTATTCTGCAATTTAATTGAATGTCACAGAACTTATACTCAAGAAGTTATTGGATTCCAGTTCAAAGTAGTTCTTTTGAGGAAGAGCTCTGTTTATAAAAATGATGAGAAAATTGCAGAGAGGTTTCAGACCTTATAGTGATTTTGTCTTCTGTTCCTATGGCTATGGATCTGTTGTAGTTTTTAGAACAAGAAGGTGTTTTGTGAATAATGAAGGCTGTCTTGTTAATCTATTGTGCAAAAGATGACAATGTGAATATGAGATGCAAGTGCAATGAGTTAATCTAAGAATGAACCTAAGATGCTACTAAACTAGAACAATGTTGAACTATAAGTCATCATCAAACTTGAAACAAAGTAACTGAATCATGAATTAAATGCAATGAAACTCCGGAGAATTCTAACTATACTAACATGCATTATTCTATGAAGTTACATAATCTGTTTGTTCATCATTAGTGATATTTTGGAAGAGTTCCTTCTTTTGGAAGGGGTAGAACAATTTTGACTGTGTAATTAAATGCAATTGTAAGCAAATGGACTGAAAGAAAATGAAAAACTAAGTTATCATACCCATACCCTAATCGTTATTATGATGTCTTGGGCAAGCGTTTAAGAGCAAGAACAGAGATGATACTTAGTAAAAACACAAAACTAAATCATTCATTATCACAGTCATGTCTTGAACTTCTTAAGGATGTCTTGGAAGAGTTTCTTCTTGTGGAAGAGTGATTAGAACAAGTGTAACTGTGATAGTGAATAGCAAAAAATACAACTAATTCCTACAGTACTATAGCTATTCATCATTCATCATTATAATCTGTTGGAAGAGTGTCTTCTTGTGTAAGAACTGGAATGAATATAACTACAGTAGCTAGTTAAAACAACTATAAATTCAACTCCTAATCCTACAATACCATAGTCATTCAACATTCATCATTTTAATCTGTTGGAAAAGTGTCTTCTTGTGGAAGAGCTAGAATGGATACGACTACAGTAGCTAGTTAAAATAACCACAAATTCAACTCCTATTTCTACAATACTATAGTCATTCAACATTCATCATTATGGTCTTTTGGAAGAGTATCTTCTGGTGGAAGAGTTAGAATGAGTACGACTACAGTAGCTAACAAAAACAACTATTAATTCAAATGCAAAGTGTAAAGGCAGCTAGAAAAACTTATCTAATTTACGCAAAATAAATCCGTGCAAGAGGCAGGGGCCCTCTACCACTTGACGACATTCAACTCCAAATTAAATCATGCCTTCAAAATAACTTTGTCTGCTCCATTAACGATGCAATAGTTTGAACATAACACTCTGCGTTCTCAGGAATGTAACACAGAGTTTAAACAAAATCTAGCAGCAAATCTAACATAAAATCTCTAACATAGCTCGGTCTACTCAAGAGTTTATAAAGTAAATGAAAGTAACAATAATTAAAACAATTTAGGAATAATGTCTTTCCTTATCCGAATCATATTAGGAGTCTTTGAGGTGGCTACGTGAAGAAGAAAAGACATCTGGACTGAGACAGTCCTAGTAGGAGTCTCCCTTCATAAATGTGTTCCCACGTGCATAACCGTACCCAGAATCCATTTCTTCCTCCATGATGAGCAACGAACCATGTAGACACAACGTGGATCATGCCCATATGTGGTTTTTCTAAAGAGGCCACCTGGAACATACTCAAACATGAAGGCAGCTGTAGAATCGCCGGTTAGCTATGGAATGTCTGCATTCTGCAGCTAGTTCCGGTCAAAATGCTTAACAATGGAAAAAATCACAAAATTCAACAAGTCAGTCATGTAAATCATTCTAGAAGTAATTTTAACTATATTTATTGATCAATTGGGTTTAATATAGAAATGGACAAGGGAAAATGAGGTAAAATGAGGTGAAGGAAAGCACAAATTTGAGGCTCAACAATGATTTTGAGAATGAAAGTGAATAATGACTGAAGAACATAGAGAGAAAAATCAACCAGTTTCACCTGAGGGAAAACTGATGAAGAATTACTACCATAAATGAATCCATGACCTAGGGGAACGGTGAAATTGATTATTATGGGACTCCTAATATGAAAATGCAAAGAGTAACTTTGATCACTGATGGCAGTATGACTAGACTGACACTAACATTGGCTCCAATGGGGATGGTAGCTCCTTGGAGGTGCCAAGAACACTGTAGACCAAGTAGCCTTATCCATTGAATAGCTAAAAACCAAACTGAATACTGAAAGAAATTTGACCCAACAAACTGACTCAAAAGTGACTCAAATCTAACCTAAAAAAAAACTTGACATTTGAAGCTTTGGTGGTAGAATATGACCAAGAATTGAGGTTTCAAATCTTGATGATAACCACCTGTGTTTCTGGAAGGCCAATGTACCATCATGCTATATCAAAATCCCAATGTAACCAATCAAGCAAATTCCTCCTTGACTGATTCTCTTGATCAGATGCTTTGGACCACAATAGATACTTGCAACTGGGCATCCAAAAGCATAGTGGACCATGATCTCCTTCGTCACTGAATATTGTAATAATTACCTTCACTGCTGACTACAATAAATTTGCCACTGGATCCTGAAAGACATGAAGATTTACCTCCTGCTGAAGAAAGAAGGTGTCTTTTTCTCTTGATTCCGATCTTCCTTCACAATGTACCTCAATAAGAGTGTGTTCCTGGTCTTCAAAAAATTCTGAACAAGTAGATGAGAAAATTTCCTCTTGAAAAAACATTTCAAAACATGGGACATAGGAAGAAGAATCTGAATGGCAGTCCTGAATGCTCTAATCTTCTGTAATCTGAATATATTGTTGGTTGTCTTCATATGGTATGACAAACATATTGTCATGTTTCTCATCATATTCATCAATCATAAGAGAAGAAACTTCAGATGGTTCTTGAGATCCAACACTATCATTTCTATCATCTACCATAAATTCATCCAAAGAAACTCTTTCACTTACTTGAACAAAGATCCTGTCTTGTTTTTCATTATGGGAATGGATTACCTCCTCGTGAAGACTCTTTTCTGATGGAACGAGAAAACTAAGGTCTATAACTCTATTTTCTTCATTTGAGGTGGCCTCAACAGTATAACTCTCTTTTATGGGATCTGGTACAACGTATTCTTCCTCGTCACATTTTAACTCTAGATCTGGCTTAACTTTAACACTATGTAAGATTGGAACATCCTTTAGCAGCATCTCATCCTTTATTTCAATCAGATTCAAAATAAAACTTTGTCTTCCATGATTTTCAGCTGTACAAAGATCTTCAACATACTAATCTTGATAAGTATCCTCAAATATTTCTGTGTGCTGCTGAAATGGATTTTCATAGAGCGATTCCATGATTTCTTCGTCCATGAATTCATCATCTCCATAAAAATTCTCAAGATTTTTAATGAAACTATTAACATGTTTACAACAATTCTGCACTAATATTAAGGATGGACAAGATTCTTTATATCTTTCAAAGAATATGGTATGAAAATATTTTAAACAATAAATACAACCAGGTGGCAAACTTTCATACCAAGATTAAGCTTCATCTTCCAGAGTAGCCATAAACATTTTCATCAAACAGTCTTCAGGAAAATTAATCTTTAATTTATGCACATGAATGTGAAATTTCACCAGATGAAGAGTAGCATCATTACCTTCCACATTTCTGAACATAGGCAAATTCTGAAGCCAATCCACCTTGGGCCTTTTATTTGGGAAACCTGGAATATGATCTTGGCTCATGGGAGCATACCTTCTTGCAATACGTTCCATCTTAAAACAAAGATCTTAGAGCTACTTATCTTCCTGCAGTGGAGTCACCATGAAGGATTTGATTTTTCTGGATCTTTCAGTGAATGGAGTCGCCAGGTGAATGTTTTCAGCCTTTATATGCATCTGATTGTTTTTCACCATCAACATTCAGATATAATACTCTGTCATTCTTTACCAGGAAATATTACTGGGGTGATTAATCTTCTATGCTAAACAATATTCCCCAGTATGGTCGCCAGAGATGTTAGCACCTGAATTGGACCCTAGGCTGCAAAAGGCAAATCAGGGTAACAACTAAACCACGCTCAACCTTGTAGCTAGCCCTACAAGGATAGGAGAGGGCTCTCTCCATGAAAAGATATTCAATGGAATACAATAAATGGACTGATATTAGGCTAGGTAAAATGATGGGAAAAAGGTTTAATAAAATGAATGAATGAATTTCAGGGATGTGTGGGATAAAAGGGACAGTTGAAACTGGGAATTAAATCAGGACACAAGGTATTTCATGGGGCAAGATAGGCAGGAAAATTAGCAATTAAAATTTAATGAGGATGGGATGGTAAGAATGGTGAGGAGCTGAAAAGGGCACAATAAATGAATCATTTTCAAACAGAAGGAAAATACAGAGTATGAATGATTTCCCAAGGCAGAGCATATAAAATGGATTCCACCTTTCTATCTTGAAAGCATTCAAAAGGAAATGTTTATGGATGAATGGAACACATAACAATTCACATATGAAACAAAGGAGAAAACAAATGCTAGCTCTCATACCACATGGATCCCACAAATCAGAGCTGCATCTCTTACTAATTCCTGTCAAACTGTACAATGTAGCGTAGAGATGTTCTTCCACACTTTTCCCCTACTTTCTGAGTTACAGACTATTCAGACCTTTAGACTCAGACTCAGACTCAGACTGCTTTACAAATGATTTACAATTACATTAAATAGGCTGAAATGTGGGAACATAGATCCACAAGAAAAGGGAGCTGTTTTAACAGTTGAAGAACTGAAATACAACCATAGCAAAGAAATACAAAAATCTGCCCCTGAAAATAAGGGACATCATTAATTTTACCTCTTGGGGATTTATGCTGTATGGAATAAAATAGGTAATCGGATGAACATATTTCCTATTTTGCTGCTGCTGTAACAATCTTTGTTTTGAATAAGCTCTCGACCCTTTGACTGTTGCTTTGCTTTCCACTATTTATTTTGAAGAGAACTGACCTTTATAAAATATTTTGGAAAAATGAAATGAAATTATGCTTCGGTGAAGGGAAAATTTAATTTTAAATGGGAAAAAGGGAAGCGAAGGAGGCGGAAATCATATAAAAATCGCAATCGCAATAGACGGGGCGGAGAGATAATATATAACAAACACATGTGATATGGTGCCATCACAATCAGAAATCAGAGGGCAGCAGAGGTGAAACATATATAAAATATGGTAATATGTTATGTGGCAGGCCATCGCAATCGGCGATCGGAATCGGGAGAGGGAGCGGGATGGAATGATATATATATGGAACTTGGCCGATGCGATTGGGAGGAAAACCTTTATATAAATTAATTAAAACCAAAATTTGATTTTAAACCATGGGAAAGGCTTTTTATTACATACGGGCGAAACTGTTGTATGGTGGGCCCAGGGTCAATCGCAATCGGAGGGAGGAGTGTTGCTATACAATCAGGGGTGCGATTGGGAAGTGCCGATGGGCATGCTCCGATCGGCTATGAGCCGTCGGATCAAATAATAAGATCAACGACTGAGATGCCAATCGGAGGTTCTAATCAGAGGGGGCTGCGATCGGGGAATGTTGTGATCAGAGGATCAGAGGAAAGGCTGCAATTTAGGTGATTGGAGAATGTTGCGATCAATCGCATCAGAGTTTGTTGCAATTTGGGTGATCGAAAGGCACAAATAAACTTTGCGATTGTGATGGGAAGCGGGGGGTTTATAACATAAAAATTTATTATAAAGTTTTATTATAAGGCATGGTGGGGAAGTGGTTGGGGATGGACGGGTTTATATATATATATATATATATATTCCAACCTTTCAAATATTCATCATAAGTTTTCACCGGGAATGGAGGGGAAGTGGTTTATACAGTGGGGACTTTATAATATAAAGGTTTTTATTATAAAGTTCTACAGGAAATGGGGGGGAAGTGGTTGGGAACGATGGGGGGTTTTATAATATAGAACTTTTTATTATAAAGTTCTATGGCATAGAGGGGAAGTGGTTAGCAATTAAATCGCATATTTTTTTAAAATAATTTATAATGCGATTTTGTAATCGGAAAGGGGAAAAGGGATTTTTTTAAAGAAAATATTAAAACTTTAAACATAAATTTAAAGGGGAACATGGGAAATAGGGGAGGTTTAGGGAATTTTACTTCACTTAAGCATAAATTTCAATGCAGAAGTCAGTTATGAGAGTGTAGTATACCTTTGGAAAGCTCGTTCCAGGCTCTTTATAATGGATCTGATTGGAAGATGATTTGGCACTGAACATGCTGCGGAAAACTCTTTGAAGGTAGGGACATCACTTTGTGGAGATAATAGCTTCTGAATTGTGACTTGTTACACATAATGATATAGAATTACATAATGAATGATAATAAAGGAAAAATATCACGTTTTCACCTCAAAACATGGTTTTGAGGTGAAAACTACATCAAGCTAAATAAAATATCTTTTTGATCTTGTCGATATTGTGACTTTGTATTTATTGACTTCCTGATGACCTTGCTGATATTATTGACATTTGACTCATTAATTTGACCATGGTGAGACCCTAGAAGCTAATGAGACCCATCCTATGACCTACTGATATGATTTTGAGAATGAAAGTGAATAATGACTGAAGACCATAGAGAGGAAAATCAGCAAGTTTCACCTGAGGGAAAACTGATGAAGAATTACTACCATCAATGAATCCATGACCTAGCGGAACGGTGAAATTGATTATTATGGGACTCCTAATATGCAAATGCAAAGAGTAACTTTGATCACTCATGGCAGTATGGCTAGACTGACACTAGCAATAAACATACCAAGCGGAATTCATAAAATGATCTTCAACCATGGGATTCGAGATTTCCTCTTGTTCATCTAAAGCATTAATCATATTAATATCAAGAACTTCAAAATTTGATTCAGCCATTAATCTAGCTAGACCTTGGCCTTTGATGAGTTTAGTGGGCTTTATCTCTAAATCATATTCAAGAATAACAGTTATCCACTTACCTCTCTTACCATCTGGGTCCTGTGTTAGAATGTCTTTCACAATTGAATTTGGGACAAAGGAAATGATGTGTGAGTGAAGGATGTACACTCTGAAGTCTTTCAAAGATTTAACCAAAAAAAAAGCTTGCTTTTCCATAATGTTATACTTCAAAGGAGCATCTCTCAATGCCTTGCTAAAGAATGCAATAGGTTTCTCTTGTCCTTGTGGATTTTTTTGTAAAAGGATAGCAACTATTGTATGTTCCGTTGTAAATAAAAAAATATAAAAATATTTTGAAAAATCAGGACTAATTAGAACTAGTGTCTTGGTTAACACTTGTTTCACCAGCTCAAAGGACTTCTTTGCTTCCACAGTCCATTTTACCCCTTGCTCCTTTTTCAACATGTTTTTTATATTCCTAAGGAGCTCAGCCAAGTTGGGTATGAACCTTCTCAAGAAATTGATCTTTCCAATGAAAGATTGTAACTCCTTGATGTTTTGAGGATGAGAGATTTGCAATATGGCCTCAATCCTCTTTGGATCTATCTTTATTCCCTCTTCTGAAATAATGTGCCCAAGGAGTTTACCTTCTTGAACCCCAAATAGTGTTTTCTTATGGTTTAAAGATATCCCAAACTTTCAGCATTTCTCAAAAACTTTTCTCAAATGTTCTAAGTGCTCTTCATCTGTCTTTGAAAACACAGTAACATCATCAAGGTAAATAATGATGAAGTAGCCTAATTCTTCCGAGAATGCTATGTCCATGGCTCTCTGAAAAGTTGCTCCAGCATTCATTAGACCAAAGGGCATTTTTCACATACATGAAAGTGCCCCAAGGTGTGGTAAACATTGTCTTTAGTTGATCATCAAGGTGCACTAAAACTTGATTGTACCTTGAATAGCCATCAAGCAAAGAAATTATTTTTGAACCAACTACCCTCTGTAATATATGGTCCATCTTGGGCAAAGGGTAGTTGTCCTTGAAAGAAGCTTTGTTTAAATCTCTACATTCTATACAAAGCCTAATCTCTCCTGTTTTCTTCCTAACTGACACCAGATTAGACACCCACTCAAAATATCTAATAGGGACAATAATACCAGCTTCATACATTTTCTTAATCTCCTTCTCAAACAAAGGTAACTGAATAGGGTTTATTCTGTGCAGTTTCTGTTTGAATGGCTTTTGGTTTTCCTTGAGAGGGATTTTGTGCTAGATTATTTCAGTGTCATAGGATTTCAGATCTTTGTAAATCCACACAAAAACATCAAAAAATTCTTTAAACAACTCTATGTATTTGAGTTTAATGTGAGCTGGTAAAGTATTATACATTTTAATAATTTTTGGTTTAAGTTCACTTCCTATATTACACTCTTCTACTTCAGTCTCTACAGGCTCCAGTTTAGGCCTCCTGGCCACATCGTTAAAATTGAACAACTCTTCTAAAGGAGATAGACCCTTCGACAAAATTTCATCATTTGATTGCAGAGTTTCTAAGTCCTCTGTTTCTATCCTTGCAATCATTTCTATTTTGTTTTCAGGTTTGCTTGACAACAGATTTATATTAGCAAGCTCAGGAGACGATTCCTCTTCACTAAGAAAGTTTTCTTCACTAGGGCAGTCTGTCTCATTATCTGAATCAAAACTGTGAAGTTCAAACTCATTTATGAACTGCATGAAGTCTTCTATTTGTTTGTCTCTGTTAAACACTTGCCAATATTTATCATTATTAGGAAAATTCTTTGGTTTCGTATGGCGTTAAACATGTTCTAGCTGCGAAAGCTAAGCTGTGGGCCATGTTATTCTTTCTTCTTGGGATTAAAATTAATTTGGACTCCCAAAAAGTTTTCAATGGATCCACAACATCATTTCGATAGGCTCTAAGTCTAGGGTGATTAGTGTTGTATTCCCCGTTGACCTGCCTAATGATTAATTTTGAATCCCCACGCACTCTAATACTTTTGGCTCCTAATTTTTTCAACAAATGCAAGCCTAAAAGAAGGGATTCATACTTCGCTATGTTATTATAACACTGAAAGTTTAATCTACAGGAAAGGCTTTCTGCATGGTTATTTTCAGTGTTACGAATCTAAATGCCTGCACCGACGTTGCTCCTAGTGTAGGACCCGTCAAAGTACATACTCCACAAAGGACTAGTTTTGAGTTCTTTCGTTTGATTACTGTCCTCTTAACCAAGTGTGCTTTCGGTTTGTTCTTGAAAAACATCACTCTTTTGTATTTGATTTAATTCCCCTAATTTTTCACTATGTTGAGCAATGATTTCTTTACTGTCAAGGTTAAAAGCGATGGACTTATGATTTGTATTTCAAGACCCGTGTTTGGTTTGCTGTTGTTTAAAGGTTCAACAAACTATTTTGAGAGTTCTGTGTTGTCTACCTCCTCCTCTCTATCGACCATTAACTCTATTAAAGTGACTTGTTCACTAAATTTTTCATCGTTAAACAGATTAAAAGAATGAAGGCCTGTATTTACAGAATAAAGAGGAGAGTTTTGCGGTCTGTCTTGACTATTCACCATGTACTGCATATGGGACTCCCTGTATAGTTTTCTTGTCTGATTGAAAACAGGGATGGTTGCGTAGGTCATGTCCATCTGCATAGTCCCTTGTAACTTAGCCCCCCAAGACCTTGATAACAACATTCCATACTTTGGGTGGACATCAGCCCCAACAATATCCATGACCAAGCATTTGGCTGGAATCTGGGCTAAGTTAACGCAAAGGTCTTTAATTAAACCTAAACATTTTACTCTGCTTGAGTCATAAGAGTAAAGGTATTTATAAGGTCTGGTGATTTCTAGAGCCATGCTCTCCATTACAGCTTTTGGAATTAAATTATGAGAAGCCCCTGAGTCGTGTGTAGCATTATCCTCTATGTTTAAAGCCTTTAAAATTTGGGTCCTATATACATTTTGGGTAGCTAACTCAGAGAGAGGAACAAAGATTTTAATTTTGATAAATTTCCTGCTCCAGACTGAAAGGAATTTGACACTCTGAAGTACTTTTCTCAGCCTTATTAACTACCACTCTGTCAGCAAAATCTGTTTGCTGATTTTCTCTATTTACATTTGACAAAATGGTTTTAACAGGAGTACCAGCTGAGTTGCTGGTACTACTAAGGTCTGCACTCTGTTTTTCATTATTTTGAGTGATTTTCTCTTTAACTTTATCATAATTTCAAGCCACTGCTTTTTCCTTCTGTTTTACAATTTTGGGTTTATTTACAGTGTTGTTTTGTGAAGATTTGTCAGAGGTTTTATTGTTGGGAGTTTGTTGATTAGTTTTTCTTCTAAGGTCATACTCTCTTAGAGAGTCTATGATGACATTCTCCATGTCTTGATAATAACTTTCATCATTATCTCTTTTGTCATCATAAGGTGTGTATAGACCTTGTTTTCTATCATAATGAACCTCAAAGTCATCATTATCTACTCCCAGCATGTTGATATCATCTTCCTCTATTTTCTCATCTGTGTCTTCAACCTCACTCACATAGTTTTGATGAAAGGGATGAGTGATATGTTGATCATCTTCCCTTGGTCTATTTTGAGGCTGATTTCTTCTAAAATTCTAATTCTGGTTTTGATTTCTATTTTGAGGAGCAGTTTGGTTTTGAATTGCTTACGCTCTCTCAAGAATGCTGATTTTCTTCATCATCTCCTCCATAATTCTTTCCATTTTTGAGCCGGAAGTAGAAGGTGTGGATTCCTCTCTAAAGGATACTCCTCATTCTTCATTCTTGCTCTTTTCTCCATTAAGTTAACTTCCATAGCAAGATCCCCTTTTTGCATATCTTCAAGGGTTAGAGGATCTCTTTCTCTCAGTTGATAGGCCATATTGGGGTCTAACCCTTCAGAAAAATTGTTTAACGCCCAGCCTTGTGGAGGTTTCAAATTTGGGGGAAAGGCGTTATAGACACTATTAAATCTAGTGCAGTAAGCTTGTACACTTTCCCCAGTGTTTCTGTGGAGATTTTTGTAATCGGAGAGTATTTGGAGAGGGTTTTTTCTCACTTCCCATTTATTTAAGAATGTTTGATGGAAGGCTTGGAGATCATTTATACTGTCGGGGGTTAAGCCTTTAAACCATTTTCTTCTCCCCCCAAAATCTGAGCAAAAAGTCTAAGTTTGACAGAATCATCATCAATTTCATTTTTGTCAAAGTAGTCATTCATTTTATCCACATGTTGTGATGCAGTTATAGTATTACTGGCATCATACAATGGTATTTTGGACTGATAGTCCTGTGGTAGATTGAATAAGGGAACATAAAGGACTAAGGGAGCATACCATGCTGCCATGATATGTGGTGGGGGTGGATTTACAAGAGGTGGATTAACAAGAGGGAAAGTGGGTTGGAGTGGAGTGGTTTGGATAGTGGATGTTTGGTGAAAATATGTGGATGGAACAACAAAATATTGCTGAGCTGATCTTGGATGAGAGACATCTAGATTGTGAAGGAAATGTAAATCAGGTGGTGTTGTTTCTCTACTACCAGGATGTTCACTTGTTTCAGGAGATGAAAGTGAAGACTCAGAATCTAGCTCATCTAAATCATCAAGAGACCTAGTTCTAAATGGATTTCTTAGATCTACTTGTGATTGTTGTAGAGCTGCAAGATTTTCAGGAACTGAATTAGCTCTCAAGGGTGATCTGAAAACAGTTGAAAATTTTATCTTAGGAGACTTCCTAAGGATACTTTCCAGGTTTTCAACTATCTTAGGTGGGTTTGGGTTAGGGTAGGCTCTAGTATGAATATTTCTAGGAGCCACTATGCTGTGTTTTATAGACCCAAATAAACAAGAACAGTTTAACCAGATATGACAATCTTTGAGAGGTTAACTGATCTTTTTTTACACAAATTTTAATTCTACAGTCCTCTAACTGAGTTTGAATGATATTCTGATGATACTGGTTCTTCCCAGTGGAGTTTTAAGGTCTGTTTAGGATTGTGGAGTCACCAAGTGGAATGTTTTAGCTCTTTTGTAGGTAAAAGGTTTTATGGTCCACCACCATGTTTATTATATACCAATCTGAAATATTTTTGGGTTTTCTGAGTTATTTTTCAGTCCTATTGGTTCTTAAGAGTGTCCTAAATCTTTTTCAAAACATAACTACAGTTATGAGACAAAGAAAGTGTACTCTTATGGCTAAGCTAGCTGATCTTTCAAGGTTAGATAATGTCTTATGAGAATCCTAGGGTTTTCCTAGTTTGTCACTGATTCAATCAAGTTTTATCATGATTACCGTTACTTGGTAGTGCTTGAAGAGGCTGCTTTTTACTCACTTCACAATGCTCTTGAATCAAAGGTTTCTTGAGGTCTTAGAGGTGCCTAGGCCAAAAAAGCACTCAAAATCCCCAGCGGAGTCGCCAGAAGATGTTAGTTCCCTGTAATTAGGAATATTTGCAAAGTCCAACTGCAGGGAGAACACTTATTTCAACCACTTTTGGATTCTAGGATCTAACCCTCCTGAATCCGGAGAGGGATCTCTCCAATAAAGTGTAAATATGGATTTATCTTTAAGGCTTATGGGTAATGATATTAGGCTAGTTATGAAGTCCAAGGGTTTTTGTTTTGTTTGGATGGTTGAGCATGATTATTACTTGAGTGGAAAGTTCTAAATGGAAGGAGTTTCAAAGGTATGAAGCTGCAAGCAATCAGAACAAGCTTTGGCTAAAAGACAAATATAATGCTGGTTTTAGTCCATTGCGCTATGGATTCATAATATGGTTTAATTGAAACAACAAGGTTCAAGAGTGGTCCATGTGGCAAGTCATCTATGTCTAAGGATCTCTTTAAAGTTTATTTTATGGATGTAAAAGATACAACAAGAAGGGAAATGAAAAAATGAGGAACAAAGAGCAACCTAAGATCAGGAAAGTACTTTGAAACTATCCTGCTTTCGGCATACACTTAAAAGAGACATAAAATTAATTAAGGTCTAGTAAGTACTTCGAAACTGGCCAAATTTTGATGTAATTTCAATAGAAAAACATTTTAAACATGAAGGGAAACTTTAAAAGTAACTGTTGGAGAAGAAACTAGAGGACAGGGCTCACCATAAACTTCTCTAGCTCTGTTTTACTTGGTAAACTTTCAAGACAAACACATAAGATAACAAAGAATAGTCTAAGATTAGGTAAAGACTTTTAACGTAGCCTCCTTTCAACACACTCTTAGGGAAATTTTCAGATAGTTTTTTGGGATTAAACTAAAGGACAGGGCTCACCATTACTTCCTCAGTTCATCTCTACTAAACATAAAATGAAAATAACATTCAAGAACAACATTCAGCTGAGACAGTAGGACGAGGGAACACTAGCATTCCTAACTGCTTAAATTGAATTAAATCATTCCTAAACAGCATAATTTGGAAGAAAACATATAGATAAAGCTTATCAATGAGAGAAGGGTATTGATATACAGTAAATCCTAACTCTATGCTTGCTGCTCTTTATCAAGGAAGATGGAAAAAGTGAAAACAAAAATAAAATAACAATTTACAATAAGAAATAACATCACCGTTGACATAGACCAGGATCCCATAAATCAACTTATATTGATGCCTCAAACCAGTTACAACTTTAAGTCCAATGTTTCAGTTCAGCAATCATCTTCACTTCTCAGACTAACTTATTTAATCACAAGCAGAGCTTCAAGAGCTCGTGAACACTGTTTACAAGTAGAAGTTTCAAGCTCAAGTATATTTCAAAGTTTTGCAACCAACATTTACAATGAACTCCTCAATGAGATTTTATAGAAGGATGAGGAGGTCGAAAGAAAAATATCTAAGATTTCAATTAATACAGATTTAGGACTTCTCAGCCTTTGAGGGGCTCAATGGAGAAGTTTACAGATTTTTGTCTGTATTAATTGTTTTACATTTAAGAGTTAAGGTCGGTGGGAGCTTGTGTTGAATTTTAAGGCTCTGTTTCATGTTGTAATAACTTTGCTGATATTTTTTGCATTAAGTTCTTTTGGTAGAGTTAATTATTCAGATGCGTTGAGGCAAATATCTGATGTTCTGATAATAACTCGGCCTCTGTTGAATGCATTGAAGCCACAGGTGGCAATCTGGTAGCTGAGAGGAATCAATTTTCCTCTTATGTGGCAGTGGAGGCTCTCTGTCTGATAGATATTATCTATTTTTCCTTAAATATGTTTAATTGAATGGATTAGGGTTTTGATTTCAATCTTAGCCATAATCTATTCAAACTGTCTGAATGAGCTTCAATTCTTCATTTCTGGCTTGATTTAATTCTTCAACGCTGATACTCTTTGGCTTTGATTTAATTGTTTGTGTCTTGTTGATGTGCAGGTGCCGCAAAGGGCTCATATGGCATCAATGCCCATGAATCATTGACGAAATGTGACTTTGAACCCTTGGGAATGATCTTTCTATATGCACAAAGGCATGGGGGATCATCCTCCCCAGCCTTTGGTTTTCCGTTGATATAATGGAAAAACCATTGAAACCTACAAAAACCAACAAAAATTAGGAAATCCTGTGTTATTGGGGTAAACAATTCTTTGGAGGTTTTGGGGAGGAGAGAGGCTATTGGATGAGAGCATCCAATGGTGGAGATTTGTGTGTGGTGGTCAAGAGGAGAGCGGTGGGAGATTTTAAGTCAGAACCGTTGATCTATGATTGACCAAGAAGATCAATGGTCGAGATTAGCAATGAATTAATAATGCGAAGGGGTCACATTATTGTGAAAATAGAAGAAAATGTGAAGAAATAAGGTTAAAAACCCTTTGGTGGAGGAAAATGCAAAGGAAAGAAGAGTGGGGTTGATGGATGATCGTGGGCAGTTGGATGAGATCAAGCAACAAGATCAACGGTAGAGATTGCATGTTGAAAACCCTTTGGAAGAGGCGAAGGGCGACAGTGTAAAGTAAAAGTGATCTGGGACCGTTGATCTGCAGAGATCAACAGTCGAGGAGGAACGCGATATGATATAGTGCAAAAGGGGATAGGTGGTTTCGGGAAGGAAAACCACGGGTTTCGCGTGGCTAAAAGAGGAAAAGGTGGTTTTCGCTTTTTGAACACGATGTGCGTTAGGAGGTGACATGTTTCTTTTGAAAACAACCTATATCGCGTAATTTTTGGAGATTAACTTTCGTGCTTAAAGTTACGCGACATGGAACATGGGTCGTTAGATCTAGGACCTTAGATCTGAAAATGGGGAAATGAGCGTGATATTGGATAGATGCGAGGGGAGATAGCGGGTAGGGTGGCTTCAATATGGGCCGTCAGATCAAAGATTAGACGGCGGAGATTAAAAAATGAGGGAGGCAAGACCCATAGGAGGTAGGCCTGTCAGGGTTAATAAGAGTCGTTGGATGAAACAAATCAACGGCTAGGATGAAAACTAGAGTTTGAATGAAATAATAACAAAGCGGAGAAAGGGTTGATAAGGACCGTTGATCTGCAGAGATCAACGACTATGCATTGGCCAAAAACATTATGAAGAGGGGCATATAAAATTATAACCAAATTCAGGAGACACATTCTGGACCGTCTGATCTGGACACATGGACGGCCCATATGCAATCAGAGCATGTGATCGGTGGGGGGGAGAATTTAAATGGCGCAGATGAGATTTAGTGCTGGCTGTCGATCTGAGGATTAGATCGACGGTGGGTAGTGAATCGGAGGAGCGACCAATTGAAAGGGGGGAGAAAATGCACCCGATAAAATCTGCGATGCGATGTTATGTTGATCGTTGATCGGTTTTAGATCAATGGTTGGGAATGGGTTTGATTAATGAACGGTGGGACCACATTATAACATAAAGAATGAGGAATTCGATTAAAATTGAAGGTTTATTTATTATGGGGCGGGATATACATATGAAAATGGCTTGGCGCCCATCTACGGGGCCGTTGGTCTATATGGAAAATAATAGGTCCAGGGCTTATACATAGAAAGGGCCAATCGAGATCGGGCCTTCGGGCTTTTCAATCTACCCATTTTAATCCACCAATGCAATTAGCGCTTCAGGACTTTAACTCTTGGTCCTGGGCGCAGGTTTATATGAAGAGAGGCGGAGGTTTATACAAAGGGGCTCAATCACATCGGAAAAATGATGTTGGGCTTTCCAATCTACCCATTTTCATTAAAAAACATTGTTCTAGTGGGTTAAGACCAAAACATAGGAAAAGTGGGTTTATGAATTTATAAAGGGAAATATGCATTGGGGATGGTTTATTACAAGGTTTTAGCGTCGGATGCGGGCCCAAGGGTTATATGAAGCAGTGATTAGATCGGGGCTATGTAATAAGGGGCCAATTGCATCTGAGGTCTCAATAAAGAAAAAAGACTTGCGCATTGTGTTTTGTTCCGATGTGATAAGCACCTGGGACCATTAACGCTTGGTTCCAGTGCCAAGGCATATGTGGGGAAGTGGTTAGGACCTAGCCCAAAGGGGCTTAAGCCCATAATACAAAAAATGTATTTTTTATGAAATTTTCAATGTTTTTTGATGGATTTGGGGGCTTCGGAAAAGTTTAAAAGTGAGTTTTAAACATTGTAGAGAGGATTTTATGAAGGGGAAAAGAGGAAAAATGGAAAATAGAGGAATTACATGGGGAATGAAGGGGTAAAAAGGAAGGGAAAAAATGGAGCTTTGCAGCAGTCTTTTCTCTATGAATATAGCAGAATTTTAGAGTTTGAAATGGAAACAGCAGTGAATATTTAAACAAAGGGCATGATGTCTTTATAAGGCTTCAAGAGATAACATTTTTTTGCAATAAAACTTGTTCCTTGAAGGCTCCAAAAAAAATTTAGCCACCTTTTGATATAAATTTTTTTATAGGTGGCTAACAGTGGCTCCACTTGGGGATGGTGCCTTTTTGAAGGCATCAAGAACTTCAGACTTGCATTCTCTGGGAGGCTGATCAATGCCTTATCCATTGGGCTGCCTTTATTTACTTGGATGATCTTCTTTTGCTCTGAAACATGTTAGTAGCCATGAAAAACAATGGATATTCCTCAACAAGATTTGTACCTACCTGTTGAAGCCCCGAAAATCGGGTCTACAACAAGGGGGATACCCACCCGGTCCAGACCTTGGTTAGCAGCTCCTTTTCCGTTTGGTGTAGTGGGTTCGACTGGGGATAATGGGACCAGTTTCCCAATATGTGTGTGTGTGTTTGAGATTTGATATTTATTTTCTAAAATTCCTAAGTAAAAGGCTTTTAATCTATTTCTAATCTATTCATATACAAACTATATTCTAAGAAATATCTAACTCTAAAACTAACCCGGGATATAAATCTTTCTATTTATGCGATCTAAAATGATTTCAGATAACAATCGATAATAAAGATCATTCAATTATTATTAGAAAAGAATTCAATACAGATAAACCATTTCATATAAAAATTTAGATGAAACAGTTGTGAAAAACATATCGCATAATAAGCTATCCATACATCAAGCACAAATAAATAGTTATCACCGTACAAAAGTGCCAAATGATAACTCAAGCATTCAAGCATCAATATATAAATAACTGAACATAAATATCACTTTTAACACAGAAACAGAAACAGTTAAGAGATAAAAGTACCATTTATAACTGGTTCTACTCATGAGCTAGAAGCAATAATGATTTATCTCTTCCTAATCCAATATCCATCAAGAGTACAGAAATGCAACATCAATAACAGATATTAGACACAGATATCAATAAATCTCGTTCCATTCATTCATCAAAACCTCCTCTGAGGGTGCAGAAGTGCATGTTCTGAGGATAAGTTTTTGACAAATTTCAGGACCCTTCCCTAAATGCATGAGAAGGGTTTAAATATTACTAACAAAATCTAGTTATAGTTTATTACAAAAATTTAGGATTCGGTTTAAATGACCGTCCTTTTTCTAGGAAAAAATAAAGTAAAACTAAAACTAAATCTAAAATTGAAAACTATCAACTAACTACTTATGAATTTGATCTCTAAATTTGCAAGCATCCAACATTGTTTTGAGAAGAGGTGGCTGGCCGACTTCAAATTTCAATTGTCCCGAAAAGACAGAATCGGCAAGTGTAGGTGCAATCTTCTCAACAGAATTAATGATGCAATTAAGAGTGCTGCATTGACTATGTGGTTTTACTAGATATGTCCAGTAAGAATCCCAATTTAATCTTGTCAATCCTTGAATTGATTTTGCTTTTTCTTCCGCCTTTTGTTTCCATTCTGTTTTCAATTGCTGTGCTTGTGGTAGGTATCCCGGAACGGTTTCTGAAATTAAATTAACCTTGTGCAAATTCTCATTTACACAATCAGTAATATTTCTTGCTGCTGTAGCTAACTCCTCTGCCGCTTTCTCTGCTTCTTTGATCTGTGCATCCCAATTATTGAAAAGTATTTCTTTATGACTGCTATTGATCATTGGTGCACCAGCTCTTTTTCCTTCCTCTGTATTTTTCCATGCCAAATAATTAGTAACTCTTTCATTATTTAAATCATAATCATGTCGTAATTCTATGACATGATTAGTGATTTTATCACTTTCTAGACAAAAAGAGTTCCATTGCGAGATTTTCTGGCATAATATATCTTGTTGTTGCAATAGTTGGTTGTTTAAAGAAAAAGATTCTGAAATAAACTCTGGAAGTTTAGGATCATCTTTGTGCTCTTATCGAATAATCTGTATTTGTTTCTCTTTATCGGCCAAACTTTTTTGATATCCGATTTGCATCTCTTGAAGCTCTTGCTGTAACTTTTCAAGTTTTACTTGTGCTTCACTGCTAGCATGAGCTTGTTGCAATTGCTGTTGCAGAACTTGTATCTGATCTTCTTTTTCATTTAATAATAGCCACACCTCAGATGCTTTGTCAATAGTTGCAGAGGCATAAGCTCCTGTAATCTGAGATAGCTTGGTAAGATTCTCAGTAGGATCCGTAGTAGGATCTTTCCATAAGACATCTAATTGTTCTGCATTAGTAGAGATTGCGCTCTCTAAATTTTTCTTTTTCCTTTGCTTCCTCACTACTGCTTTATATTGTGGGTTGTAGAATACATCAAGAGGAGGAATTTCCTCTATATTAAGTACAATTTCAGAGGAGGGAGTGATAGATATATGCTCAGTTTCTGTGACATTGCCACTTATTATCGTGCTTGAAACTTTTGTTGTCTGTACAGGGGTTTGTGTATTCTGTCCTTCAAAATTAAGCAATTCATTAAACGATTCCCATTATTTATCTAATTGAATGCTGGCGGATGGTTGCTGTACAGTGGGAGGTGGAAGATTCAACTGTGGAGTGGCTGAAGTTTGTAGTTGTGAAAGCTCTTTTGACTGAGCTGTATCTTTCACTAAGCCTTCATCTTTATCATATTTTTGAGAACGTTCAGAAGTTTCTTTGTCAGACTTTGATTTAGACCTATCAGTATCTGAGCTACCATTGAGACTGACACTAGGAGTTGGTTCCCTTGCGGGTTCCAAGCGTAAATTATCCAAAGGGATGGTAGTCAATCTTCTTTCTCTGTAGATTTTAAATTCCTGAAATTATTTTGGGGGAAGCTCTGTTTGAGCTAAATTTAAAACTTATTTAAATGAACATTTCTCTTGAAATATATCATCAAAAAGATCTTCTTCTCCAAAAAATACTCTCACTTTGATTGTAGTGGTGAAATCCTTGACAATGCCATATGGATCGAATAGCCTTCTTGAAAACTTGAACAGTTGTAAGCATGTAATATTGCTTACCTCTTTGAATGCATGACCAACATCAAATAATGAAAATTCTCCATAGGCTACGGAAAATTGTGGCCAGATGGCCTTCTTCTTATCCTTTAATTCATTTGTTAAACCTCCTTCACCACAGGTTTGGTATGAAATTTCCCGAGCTATAAGTTTATCCAGAACATACAAGGGTAAAACATGAGGAGAAGCAGAGCTTCCAAAAACCCTTTCATAGGTAAACAACTATTCTCCAAACCACCGTGTGACAGGGAGAATGTCGACTTCTGCTTCTGGAGAAAACCTTGGAGCATCCTTATTATACAATATTCTGTACAGCGGCAACATTACGCCATGGCAAATCTTGTAAAAATGAGGAAATTTTTTTGATTTCCATAGTTCTTTGTGATACACATGAATAGGCAAAGGATCATGACTTGTCCATTGCCAACCCATTAAAGGGAATTTAGAAACAAAGCAGATAGAATCCATAACATAGGCAGATAGATAAAAAGGAGGATAAATCCTCTGAGAGACAGTCCGTTTAGACCGGTAATTGAAAATAGCAGTGGCTAAATTATCAGACAGTATTTTGGCCCAGTCTACAATGGTAGCGTTAACAACAGCATTTAATAACGGAAGCCATTCAGGCAAGACCTTATTTATGTCAGGCTTTCCAAAAAGCCTACATAACATAGCAGCAAAAAAACAATAGGGAGAGGTGAGTGAACCAGTACTGTACATACTGTGTTTGTCTTTCTTCAATGGTTCATCTCTTTTGGTCCATTCCTTTGTGCATTCCGCCAAATTTGAATTTTCCCTAGCAAATTTCTCCATAAATTGTTTGTTGTAAGTCGCCTGAGGCTCCGACAAGTGATACATAAGCCTCAAATCTTCTATAGTGAATGACCCGATGAGCTCTTGATCTGGAGTTCTGAATTGCCTATCTGAAATATCGGTGTTATTCAGCACCCATTTTACCATATCTGTATACGGAAGAATTCTTGGTCTTGCTGCTATCCTATGCAAAAATAAACAAGCCAATTCTGTAAGAGATGCTTCAGATGAATTACTTGAACCCGCAGTAGCCGCGACTTCCATTACCCTGGGATTTTCTTCTTCGAGCAGATTATGCATTCCCTCCCAGGTGGTGATACCGGCATCCTTGTTGCAAGCAGTATCTGTATACAGGGAAGCCATCTCTTTTTTTTTAGAACTTGGAGTTTTCTCTTTCTTTCCCATAATACTCTGTGAATGCTTTGTATAGTCTTCTTCTCCTTCGCGCCTGCGGTTTTACGAATTAAGTGAGAGTAATGACATGAGAAAGGTGATGGGATAGTTTTAAATGCTGAAGGCAGATGAAGTCTATTATTTTAACATGAAACAACCTCTCAATCAAAACAAAATCCTTTTTATTGATAATTGACAATCCATTCATTAATTCAATCATTAAAGTGCATAACGGATATTGATTTATGAAAAGATTTTCTTTGGACAATGAGCTTTTAAGAATCTACGACATTGCGATCTGTGATTTGCTGTGCAATATCGCAATATCGCAATATCGCAGATCGCAGTTTTCTCAAATCGAAATCATCGCAAGATCGCAATTATCACCAATCGCAATATTCACGAATCGTAGTCTCATAGCATCGCGAAATCGCAATATCGCAAAATATAATATATGAAAAGTATTTGTTAAACATCTTTTTTGTGATATGTGGTTTGCAATCAATATTTTAATGCATAGTTTTTTGGGATCGCACTATCGCAATATCGCGAAATCGCAATTTAAAAGATTCTGCCTTACAAAGGATGACTACTTATTGCGATGGATGCGTTAAACAGATTTTATTCTAATTTATCATAAACTTAAGTTTATTTAATGATTTCCTAAGGAATTTCCATAAGTTATGATAGTAAGTTTTATTTGAGAAAGGAAACAAGCACTAATTAATTTTTTGGATTTTTTGACTAAGGGTTTCCATTTATTTAGTATTGTTATTAATACTAAATAAAAAAGGGGGGTTGTTGCTGGCCACAACAATTGGCGATTCACTTGGAAGAACCAGTTATCTCTTCTTTTCTTTTGAATTTTCTAAACTTTTCAAAACATAAAATTTTCCAGAAAATCAAACTTTATTATGAAAAGACAAAGTACATTATGCTTTAATCTATAAATGATATTTCATTTCTTCTATATTCAACTTTGATTATTCACTTCCTCAAGCTAATATTTGTATTTACATCAGTCATTACTTAGTTCATAAAGATAAAAACAAAGGCTTCTCTGTAAATCAATTTAAAATATACTCATTTGTCGTAGGTAGAGCCATTGCTGCCAGCAAGCGTTTATAGCCTCGACAGGGTTACCTGTTACCCAGCAATGATCCTGTATCCTACTTAGAGAAATATATAATTTTCAAAGAGAAATCCACATTCACACTTATTGCTTTTTATTTTTCTTTTTATCCTTAAAGAACAATGTCTTGGTTTGGTAGCCAATTTATGACAATGCCATTCACTTGATTTATAACTTTGCTGAACAAGCTGGCTCGTGATGATACCCCTTGCCTTTCGATTGCAATAATCTTAAGTCATTGCCCTGTTGTGGTATGCAGTATTGGCAAAGTCAGCAAGCTATAATATCTATGATCATGATAAGTCGGCTCGTGATGAGACCTCTTATTCTTTAAGTTAAAAGTGTATCATTGGATTATCCCCTGAACTTCGTAATTTTCTAGGTGGGGAGGAAATCATTTTTTCCTAAAGATAGCTCTAGACGACAATGATAGAGTTTTTGGAAAAGAATTTTTCTACAGAGAAACTTTGTTTTGTTATTGATACCTTTCATTAGACTGATATGAAACAATCTTTCACTAAAAGTTGCCTTTTATCAATGTTTTCAAAGTTGAAACTAGTATCATTTTTAGGCTAAAGTTTTTAACTGTATCTTTGAATACCAATGATCAATATTCTGAAAAGAATTTTATTTATATAAGTGAAAAAATAAAAAAAAGAGAACTAGTATCTTTTTTGATGAATTCCAAATGTAACCATTAACAACTGGTTTTATTATGACAAAATAAAGAAAACTAATCTACAAAATAGAAGAATTATCTCCTATGGAAAATATTTTTTTAAGATTTGTCCATTAACAGGTAAAGATTCGCTTTTCCCTGTTAAATCCTGTAACATAAAAGTATATGGACCTATGATTTCTGCAATTTGAAAAGGACCAAGCCACATCCATTGAAATTTTGTATGTTTTCCTTTTTCCTCATGAGCCTTGTCCCATTTTAAAACAAGATCTCCAACCTGAAAGTCTTTTCTGGTTATCATGTTTGAATCAAATGAAGCTTTTACTAATGCTTGATGATGAGCATGAGTTATTTTGGCTTTTTCTCGTTGTTCTTCTAACTTAATTATTTCCATCTGTCTTAGTTGTATGGAAGAAGTTGGTGCTTCATCAATATATTGAACTAAGGATAAAGAAGGAATTGCTAAATGAGTTGGAAGAACTAATTCTTTCCCATAAACTAAATTAAAGGGAGAAGTACCCATATAAGCCTTCTGTGTTATTCGATCTGCCCATAAAGCATATGTTAAAGACTTATGTCAATTTTTATGATTTTGATCAATGGTTCGTTTAATGATTCTAATTAAGTTTTTATTTGTGGATTCAGCTAATCCATTTCCCTGTGGATAATAATTGGCAGAGTATTAAGTTTAAAGCCTCTCTTGAGTGCAAATTCAGTCATAGCATTACCATAAAAATATGATGCATTGTCAAACATTAAAGCAGAAGGTAAAACAAACCTGGTAATTATGAACTGATCTATGAATTCGATGATATGTTCAACATTAGTAATCTTGAGAGGGACTGATTCTACCCATTTCGTAAAATAATCAGTTGCTGTAATGATATACCTATGTTGCTTAGAAGAGTGAGGAACGATCTCACCTATTATGTCCAATCCCCATTGATCAAAAGGTTGTTCAATGTTCACTGGTTGTAATGGAAATGATGGTTTCTTTTGTCTTCCAGCTGCAGTTTGACAAATTTGACATTTTCTTACATAGCTATGTGAATCTTTGAATAATGTAGGCCAGTAATAGCCTACACGAAGAATTTTGTGCAGTAGCATCTCCAGCATAATGTCCACCTGCTGGCCCATTGTGAAGTTCCTGCAAGACTTTTTCAGCTTCTGATTTCTCCAGACATCTAAGAAGAACATAATCGTAATTGATTCTAAAAAGAACATCGTTTATAAGCTGATATTTTTTAGCCTTCAACCTTAGAGCTCTTTTCTTGGTGTGATCGATATTTGGAGGAGCATATCCATTCTTTAGATAAAAAATGATATCAGCATATAATGATTCAACATCGTTTAGGCTTACCTCATGCATTTGTATCTCTTCAGATGATTTTTCAGAAATTTGTGATGCTCCAGCTAGTATTTTGCAAAAGCCTTGACCTCTTACAATATTTGCTGGTTTGATCTCAACATCATATTCTTGTGAGGCAATAATCCAATTAGCTCTTTTCTCACCCACATATTTTTGGACTAAAAAATTTCTTACCGCTGGAAATGGTACTATGATTTTTGTATGGGTTTTAAGTAAAAAAAGGTCCGAAATACTTGATTGCTTTGAAAACAGCATAAGCTTGTTTCTCCACATCTGAGTAATTCAACTCAGCTCCATGTAAATTTGAACTGAAGAAAGCAATTGGGGCTTCTCCTTTGTCTTGATTTGCTTGAGTAAGTATTGCAGCATAAGACTTATCAGAGGAAAATGTATACAAAATAAAAGGATCAGAAAAATTTGGAGTTGCTAAAGATGGAGCATTAATGATTGCTTGTTTGATCAGATTGAATGCCTCATATTCATTTTGGCTCCATTTGAAGTTTGAATTCTTTTTTATCATTGCTTGTAAAGGAGATACTATTCTTGAAAAATCTGGTACGAATCTCTTTACAAAATTAATTTGGCTAAGGAAAGATTGCATAGCTTTCTTATTGTGAGGTAAAGATATTTCAGAAATCTCCTTGATTCTATCAGGATCAATATGAATTCCAGATTTTGACACTATGAATCCAAGAAGTTTTCCTTCACTTAATGCAAAAAAGGATTTTTTCGGATTAAGTGAAATTCCATACCTTTGACAACGTTGGAAGATCTGCTTCAAATATTTAAGATGATTGCTTCGTTTTTTGGAATATACAGTTATATCATCCAAATAGATTACCACTGATTTGTTAACTAATCCCTTGAAAGCAATGTCCATGGCTCTTTGAAATGTGGCACCAGCATTTATCAGACCAAAAGGCATCTTTTGATATGCATAAGTGCCCCATTTGGTTCTAAATGTAGTTTTCAATTGATCATCAGGATGGACTAACACTTGATTGTAGCCAGAGAAACCATCTAAGAAAGACATTAATTCTGATCCTGCAACTGCCTGTAATATTTGCTCCATTGGAGGCAAAGGAAAATTATCTTTTTGGCAAGCTTTATTAAGATTTTGAAAGTCAATGCAAATTCTAATATCTCTGTTCTTCTTTCTAACAGGAACCATATTGGAAACCCATTTAGAATGTCAAACAAGAAAGATAATTTTGGCTTTCAATAACTTATTGAGTTCAGATTTGATCTGACTTTCTAGATTGGGATGGATTTTTATCAGCTTTTGTTGAACAGGTTTTTCATCATTTATCATTGGAATGGTATGCTGGATAATAGAAGTTTCATAAGTTTTGAGTTCATCGTAGTTCCAAGCAAAGACACTTTTATATTGTTTCAAAAGACGAACATATGCTAATTTTTCTTCAGGAGCTAGACCAAGGCCTAGATTGATATTCTATGGTTTCGTATGAGTTCCTAGATTCACTAATTCATAATTCAAAGTTGAACTTTGTAATTTTGAATTGGTAGATCTTTTAAATCGGTCTTTCAAATCATAAAGGTCTTCTAACTTGACTATTGACTTTGGAATAGCATTATTAGTGCTATCATGTTGTAATTGTTTTTCATGTTGGTCTTCATCAATTATATGATTGGTATAAGATCCTTCAGATGTGAGGAAACTTACAATATCAGGATCATCATCGAAAATTCTCCAATTGGTAACGTTATCAGGAATCGAAGGTCTAAATATTAATTCAATTGAAAATCGATCAGGACTAAATTTTTCTACAGGAATAAGCTTAGAGGCTACATTGGCTAAGAGGTTTGCACTAGCATTCTGGATTCTAGGAATTGGTGAAATATTAAATGCTATAAAATGTTCAGACAGATCTTGAACTAAAGATTGATAATGCTTTAAATGACCTGACAAACAGTGTATAGTATTGCGTACCTATTTGATTACAATTTCTGAATCTCCGAAAACTTGTAGATATTTGATATCTAATCCAATTGCTTTATATAATCCTTGGATTCAAGCATCGTATTCTGCGGTGTTATTAGTGCATTCAAACTCAAGTCTACAAGTTAGCATAATTTTGTTTCCCTCTGGACTAACCAATATGCATCCTGCTCCTGCTCCTTCATTAGACTTAGACCCATCAAAAAATAATTTCCAAAATAAAGATTTATTTACAGGAGTATCTACAACATTAATACATTTAGAACTATCTGTCTGAGAAAAATTTTCTATTTGAGATAAAACAGAATGTTCTAAATAAGGTGAAGTATGAGCATTAAATTTTCCTAAGAAAGAATCAATTGAGTAATTGCCAATGATATTACTGTTGTATGCAACTGGTTCATTCTCTCCTTCCAATTCTGTTACTATGTATTTCTGATGCTTTTCTTGTTCAACCTTTATCTGATTTGGTTTACCATTGTAAGGAAGCCACATGTGCGACCAATCGGTTGCAAAGTATCCATGAAGTTTTTCTGACCAATCTCTGCTAAGAATTAAGCCATAAAATTCTGGAATATCTGCAACTAAAATATCAATGACTTGACATACCTTTGGATTTGATGACAGCCGTATGGTAACCTGGTTTAATTCGCCAATCACTTCAACCTGCGATCGATCTAATTGCACTATGCGTACAGTAGATTTTTGTGGTTAAATGTTTAATTTTACACATACTGATTTTGGTAAAATATTAGATGAAGCTCCAGAATCCACTAAACAGTTATGCAAATTTTTATTGAAAACTTCATAAGTAAGAAGAAATGGAGGAGTATGAGATCTCGATCTTCCTCCAATTAAAGCGATATTTTCAAGATCAACTTTACTAATAAAATTAGTTGGAGGTCTTCCCATCTCATTGGAAGCTTGAGAAATTACAGGATCGGGCAAAGGTTTTTCTGGTACAACATGTAATTCTTTCAAAAGTACCTTTTGTTGATGTTTTAACTTGCTCAATTCATAAAAAGTGATGTTAGCCCTAGTCTTCTTCATATCTTCTATAATGTTATATTCCATTTCATCTGGAACAATCAGTGTTCTTGATGGAATTGATGAATCTGTCTGGACTGGGCTCGTTTGAATTGCTTTAGATGTTGTTTTCTTGGGTGCAACTTTATCCTTATTCAATGAGCTTGCACTCTTTGACTTAGGAGTAGGTTGAGGAGGATCAAGCTGATTTCTACTTCGAGTGCTAACCGAGGATGCTTCTTGATCTTCCTCATCTGGGAGGATGAAATCCCACATACCTTGGACTTCTACAACTTCTTCTTCATCATTTTTTTCTTCAGTAGCAGTTTCTTCTTCTTCTTCTTCTGATTCAACATTTGTAATAGCATTTGGTGGCTTTGGATCATTTGAAGGGTTTCTTCTAAAAGGCTTGAAAGACTTTTTAGAAGATGTTTCTGCCACTTGTTTCTTAATGTCAACCATTTCGTTAGACATGGTTTTCAAAAATTTCTGCAATCCTTCTAAATCAAATTGATCTTTTGGTTGTTTTTTCTTGGGATCTTCTTTAAAAGTGACCTTCTTAGATTTTCATTCTTCTATTGCATTTTTATTTTCTAAAGCAATGATTTGTTTCTCTACTGCTATTGCTTCCTTCATATTGTCTGCTAAATTTGTTTTGTTAGCCCTATCAACAAAGATTGCTATGTTTGATGGTAAAGCAGAAATGAACCATTCACTTCGCACTTCTTCGCTAGGCTTGGAAGCAGTAGGAATTTTGTTTAGAAATTTATTGAAACGTGAATTGAAATCCTTGACAAGTTCTTTTGAATCAGCTCTAAGATTAGATAAATCATTGATCAATGTTACTGTAGACCTGTCGTCACCAAATTTAGTTAAAAATTGATCTTGAAAGATATCCCAAGAAGTGATAGATCTAGATGGTAACGAGAAATACCATGATCCAGCTGCTCCTTGTAGGGTATAAGGAAAAATTCGGACAACAGCATCTTCATTAATAACTCCATTGGGGTTTATGGACAGCATAAAGTTGTTGATATGTTCTTCTGCTAGCATGCCTGTTTCAGGATTAAACTTAGGCAGCCAATTTTTCAGGATGGGCTGGTAATTGACTCAAGGGTGCAGGCATTAAGACCGCCCCTGGATTATTCCATGGCATTTGGGACATCGCTGAACTACTAACAGAGGAAAGTGCAGAAGATGATATTTGTGACTGAGAAGATGAACATATTATGATTTGAGAAGGAGATGTGTAAGATTGAGTGGACTGATGGACAATAATCTGGGGTGGAGGAGTGGGTGGTTGACTTTGCGATGAAGAGTTTGAGATGGATGATGAAATAGTCTCACTATCAGACCCTTTAGGTGATTTCCTAGCTCTTTTTCTTGTAGGTAGAGGCAATTCAGTTGGCTGAATGCCAAGCTTTTCACTCTATAATCTAGTAAGGGGATGAGCAGGATTATATTGTGAAGTCACACTGCCTTGAGATTTATCAGACCTTTGAGGTGATATTGAAAATCGCTGAAGTTTATGAATCAAAGATTCAACTTCCAGATGTTCAATAGTAGATTCGTCTGAAAAGTCAGGGTTTGTAGCAGTGTCTGTTCTTCTTTTGACTTCTAGTTCTAGGTTTAAAATTTCTAAGTGTGATGGAGAAGTCGAGGAAGATGGTGAGGGTGATTTAATCTCAGAATGGTATTTATATTTAGATTCACTTGCCATTCATAGTTTGTGCCCTCCTTCTAGCGCCAAATATGTTGAAGCCCCAAAAATCGGGTCTACAACAAGGGGGATACCCACACGGTCCGGACCTTGGTTAGCAGCTCCTTTTCCGTTTGGTGTAGTGGGTCCGACTGGGGATAATGGGACCAGTTTCCCAATATCTGTGTGTGTGTTTGAGATTTGATATTTCTTTTCTAAAATTCCTAAGTAAAATTCTTTTAATCTATTTCTAATTTATTCGTATGCAAACTGTATTCTAAGAAATATCTAACTCTAAAACTAACCTGGGATACAAATATTTCTATTTAAGCGATATAAAATGATTTCAGATAACAATCGATAATAAAGATCATTCAATTATTATTAGAAAAGAATTCAATAAAGATAAACCATTTCATATAAAAAGTTAGATGAAACAGTTGTGAAAAACATATCGCATAATAAGCTATTCATACATCAAGCACAAATAAATAGTTATCACCGTACAAAAGTGCCAAATGATAACTCAAGCATTCAATCATCAATATTTAATAACTGAACATAAATATCACTTTTAACACAGAAACAGAAACAGTTAAGAGATAAAAGTACCATTTATAACTCGTTCTACTCATGAGCTAGAAGCAATAATGATTTATTTCTTCCTAATCCAACATCCATCAAGTGTACAGAAATGCAACATCAGTAACAGATATTAGACACAGATATCAATAAATCTCGTTCCATTCATTCATCAAAAACTCCTCTGAGGGTGCAAAAGTGCATGTTCTGAGGATAAGTTTTTGACAAATTTCAGGACCCTTCTCTAAATGCATGAGAAGGGTTTAAATATTGCTAACAAAATCTAATTATAGTTTATTACAAAAATTTAGGATTCGGTTTAAACGACCGTCCTTTTTCTAGGAAAAAATAAAGTAAAACTAAAACTAAATCTAAAATTGAAAATTATCAACTAACTACTTATGAATTTGATCTCTGAATTTACAAGCATCCAGCATTGTTTTGAGAATCCAGTAAGAATCTAGTAAGAATCCAGTAAGCATCCAGCATGCTGCATTGATTGTGTGGTTTTACTAGATATGTCCAGTAAGAATCCCAATTTAATATTGTCAATCCTCGAATTGATTTTGATTTTTCTTCCGCCTTTTGTTTCCATTCTGTTTGCAATTGCTGTGCTTGTGGTAGGTATCCCGGAACGGTTTCTGAAATTAAATTAACCTTGTGCAAATTCTCATTTACACAATCAGTAATATTTCCTGCTACTGTAGCTGACTCCTCTGCCACTTTCTCTGCTTCTTTGATCTGTGCATCCCAATTATTGAAAAGTATTTATTTATGACTATTATTGATCATTGGTGCACCAACGCTTTTTCCTTCCTCTGTATTTTTCCATGCCAAATAATTATTAACTCTTTCATTAGTTAAATCATAATCATGTCGTAATTCTATGACATGATTAGTGATTTTATCACTTTCTAGACAAAAAGAGTTCCATTGCGAGATTTTCTGGCATAATATATCTTGTTGTTGCAGTAGTTGGTTGTTTAAAGAAATAGATTCTAAAATAAAATCTGGAAGTTTAGGATCATTTTTGTGCTCTTCTCGGATAATCTGTATTTGTTTCTCTTTATCGACCAAACTTTTTTGATATCCGATTTGCATCTCTTGAAGCTCTTGCTGTAACTTTTCAAGTTTTACCTGTGCTTCACTGCTAGCATGAGCTTGTTGCAATTGCTGTTGCAGAACTTGTATCTGATCTTCTTTTTCATTTAATAATAGCCACACCTCAGATGCTTTGTCAATAGTTGTGGAGGCATAAGCTCCTGTAATCAGAGATAGCTTGGTAAGATTCTCAGTAGGATCCGTAGTACGATATTTCCATAAGACATCTAATTGTTCTACATTAGTAGAGATTGCGCTCTCTAACTTTATCTTTTTCCTTTGCTTCCTCACTACTACTTTATACTGCGGGCTTTAGAATACATCCAAAGGAGGAATGTCCTCTATATTAAGTACAATTTCAGAGGAGGGAGTGATAGGTATATGCTCAGTTTCCGTGACATTGCCACTTATTATCGTGCTTGAAACTTTTGTTGTCTATACAGGGGTTTGTGTATTCTGTCCTTCAACATTAAGCAATTCATTAAACGATTACCATTCTTTATCTAATTGAATGCTGGTGGATGGTTGCTGTACAGTGGGAGGTGGAAGATTCAACTGTGGAGTGGTTGAAGTCTGTAGTTGTGAAAGCTCTTTTGACTGAGCTGTATCTTTCACTGAGCCTTCATCTTTATCAGATTTTTGAGAACGTTCAGAAGTTTCTTTGTCAGACTTTGATTTAGACATGTCATTATTTGAGATACCATTGAGACTGACACTAAGAGTTGGTTCCCTTGCGGGTTCCAAGCATAAATTGTCCAAAGGGATAGCTGTCAATCTTCTTTCTCTGTAGATTTTAAATTCCTGAAATTATTTTGGGGGAAGCTGTGTTTGAGCTAAATGTAAAACTTCTTTAAATGAACATTTCTCTTGAAATATATCATCAAAAATACCTTCTTCTCCAAAAAATACTCTCACTTTGATTGCAGTGGTGAAATCCTTGACAATGCCATATGGATCGAATAGCCTTCTTGAAAACTTGAACAGTTGTAAGCATGTAATATTGCTTACCTCTTTGAATGCATGACCAACATCAAACAATGAAAATTCTCCACAGGCTATGGGAAATTGTGGCCAGATGGCCTTCTTCTTATCCTTTAATTCCTTTGTTAAACCTCCTTCACCACAGGTTTGGTATGCAATTTCCCGAGCTATAAGTTTATCCAGAACATACATGGGTAAAACATGAGGAGAAGCAGAGCTTCCAAAAACCCTTTCATAGGTAAACAACTCTTCTCCAAACCACCGTACGACAGGGAGAATGTCGACTTCTGCTTCCGGAGAAAACCTTGGAGCATCCTTATTATACAATATTCTGTACAACAGCAACATTACGCCATGGCAAATCTTGTAAAAATGAGGAACAAATTTTGATTCCCACAGTTCTTTGTGATACACATGAATAGGCAAAGGATCATGAATTGTCCATTTCCAACCCATTAAAGGGAATTTAGAAACAAAGCAGATAGAATCCATAACATAGGCATATAGATAAAAATGAGGATAAATCCTATGAGAGACAGTCCGTTTAGACCGGTAATTGAAAATAGCAGTGGCTAAATTATCAGACATTATTTTGGCCCACTCTACAATGGTAGCGTTAGCAGCAGCATTTAATAACGGAAGCCATTCAGGTAAGACCTTATTTATGTCAGGCTTTCCAAAAAGCCTACATAACATAGCAGCAGCAAAACAATAGGGAGAGGTGAGTGAACCAGTACTGTACATACTGTGCTTGTCTTTCTTCAATGGTTCATCTCTTTTGGTCCATTCCTTTGTGCATTCCGCCAAATTTGCATTTTCCCTGGCAAATTTCTCCATAAATTGTTTGTTGTAAGTCGCTTGAGGCTCCGGCAAGTGATGCATAAGCCTGAAATCTTCTATAGTGAATGACCCGATGAGCTCTTGATCTGGAGTTCTAAATTGCTTGTCTGAAATATCGGTGCTATCCAGCACCCATTTTACCATATCTGTATACGGAAGAATTCTCGATCTTGCTGCTATCCTGTGCAAAAATGAACAAGCCAATTCTGTAAGAGATACTTCAGATGAATTACTTGAACCCGCAGTAGCCGCGACTTCCATTACCCTGGGATTTTCTTCTTTGAGCAGATTATGCATTCCCTCCCAGGTGGTGATACCTGCATCCTTGTTGCAAGCAGTATTTGCATACAGGGAAGCCATCTCTTTGTTTTCAGAACTTGGAGTTTTCTCTTTCTTTCCCATAATACTCTGTGAATGCTTTGTATAGTCTTCTGCTCCTTCACGCCTGCGGTTTTACGAATTAAGTGAGAGTAATGACATGAGAAAGGTGACATGATAGTTTTAAATGCTGAAGGCGGATGAAATCTATTATTTTAACATGAAACAACCTCTCAATCAAAACAAAATCCTTTTTATCGATAATTGACAATCCATTCATTAATTCAATCATTAAAGCGCTTAACAGATATTGATTTATGAAAAGATTTTCTTTGGACAACGAGTTATTAAGAATCTGCGACATTGCGATTTGCGATTTGCTGTGCAATATCGCAATATCGCAATATCGCAGATCGCAGTTTTCTCAAGTCGAAATCATCGCAAGATCGCAATTATCGCCAATCGCAATATTCACGAATCGCAGTCTCATATCATCGTGAAATCGCAATATCGCAAAATATAATATATGAAAAGTATTTGTTAAACATCTTTTCTGCGATATGCAGTTTGCGATCAATATTTTAATGCATAGTTTTTTGGGATCGCACTATCGCAATATCGCGAAATCGCAATTTAAAATATTTAGCCTTACAAAGGATGAATAATTATTGCGATGTATGCGTTAAATAGATTTTATTCTAATTTATCATAAACTTAAGTTTATTTAATGATTTCCTCAGGAATTTCCATAAGTTATGATAGTAAGTTTTATTTGAGAAAGGAAACAAGCACTAATTAATTTTTTGGATTTTTTGACTAACGGTCCCCATTTATTTAGTATTATTACTAATATTATATAAAAAAGGGGGGTTGTTGCTGGCCACAACACTACCCAATCCTTCTGATCTAACATTTTTTCTTCTTTAGAGTGCACTTGGATTGGCAAACTCTCTTACAACATTTTATTCTTTTGAAAGCAAAACATCTAATTGATTTCTACTTCTTATTTATCCATGAACTCAGATTAAACAGTTGAGTTCATATGCTTCTCTACCTAATCTACTAATCTGTTAGAATTAAATAGTCTAACAGATTTTTATTCACTATTTTATAAAACAGAAATTTAAAAGCATACAAGTCAGGATTGAGCAGTCTAACTTGTTGCTGATCTATGGCATAAAAATCAAGTTGCACATAGATATTATTTTACAGAAATTTAGATCAAAATGGAACGCTTAAGATCTGAAAGTTTCTCAGCCTGGCCTTCTGTTTTCTACAACTCTGTTTCTGAGTTTATTCGAGTTTTTTTTGCTTGTTCAGATTTTGAGCTATTTAGAACCAGTTTTACCTTTGTTTTTGACTCAAGAAATTTAAACAGATTTGAGTCATTCTTGTTCAAAAACTTAGGTTCATATTTTTAGCATGATTGAACCTTTAATTTCTATCCTAATCTACCTAACTGATAAGACAAGATTAAACTATTTGGCAATCAAATTCACTAACCTATAAGTAGTCCATTTAAAACTAATTATTCAAGATTTAGGTTGTTTGACTAATTAGGAATGTGTTTTCAGGAGTGGCATTTAAGCTTGCACACTTTCAGATTTGTTTCTCTTTTTTGGTATGGGGCTATACCTTTATTGTTTTTACAATCTGCCCTCTTTTCCTTCTTCTATTGTTTTTGTATTTTTTTATTTTTTCTAACTTTGAATGCAATGATGGATGAAATATTTATAGTGAGAAGGAAAATAAAAAGGCTTCAAAACATAACATGTATCAAGAGAAGTAATGTTTAAGCATCCTGACATTGACAGGACCCCTAAACAGTTCAGCTCCATTCAACTCCTGTAAGAAATAGGCATTGTTACCAGCAGCTGAATGAATGAGATAAGGGCCAAGCCATAAGTTATCAAATTTTCCATGCTTTCCCTTGTCTTCCCTCCTTGAGTCCCACTTTAACACCTTGTCCCCAACATTGAAATTTCTGGCCTTGGTTCTTTTGTCAAAAAGCTTCTTAATGCTGTCTTGCTTTTGTAAATCTTTGTTATAAACCTCCTCTCTGGTTTGCTGAAGGTGAATGGTCTGATTTATTCTTCTGATCATGTCATTATCTTGAGTTTGCAACTCTTGAATCAACTTCATAACTGGTACACCAAGGCTGGTTGGAAAGATTGCATCAGTACCATACACAAGCTAGAAAGGTGACATTCCAATAGATTTCTTCAAAGTCAATCTGTCATCCCAAAGTGCATGAACTAGCTTTGTGTGCCAAAAATTCTTGTTATCCTCTAACAGCTTCTTGATTATGTTCACCAAAATTTTGTTTGAGGATTCTGCAAGTCCATTACCTTGAGGGTAATAGGCTGTGGAATGACCCAATGTTATCTGATATTTGTGACAGAATTCAACCATCTTCTTTGATCCAAATGCTACTGCATTATCAGTGATGATCTTGGTAGGACAGCCAAATCTAGAGAGAATATTAGTCTCTATGAATTTTATAATGATAGAATCATTAGCTTGCCTACAAGGGATTCCTTCTATCCATTTGGTGAAGTAGTTTGTGGCAGTGAGAATCCATCTATGCTGGGCAGATGAGGGGGGATGGATTTCTCCTATGAAGTCAAGTCCCCACTATTGAAAAGGAGCTTCAACAGTGATTGGATGCAGAGGTAAGGGTAGAAACTTTATTTCGCCTTCAAAAAGTTGGCATTTATGATAGGTAATTATCATCTTATGGACATCTAGAAAGACAGTGGGCCAATAGTAACTAGCTCTTAGGATCTTATTGGATGTTGCCTTCCAGTAGAGGTAGCCTCCACATTCTCCATGGAATTCTTGCTTAACCTTCTCTGCATCATACTCAGGCAAACATTTAATAAATATCCCACTTGCATTTTTCCAATAAAGACATTTATCTATATTGCAGTAGTTTACAGCTTTTAACTTCAAAAACCTTGCCTTTGTTTTTGATAAACCGGGAGGTGTATTCAAATTAAGAAAAACAAATAAAATATCAGCATACCAATAGGAATTCATAAAATGATATTCAACCATGGGAGTTGAGAGTTCCTCTTGTTCATCTAAAGCATTAATCATATTAATATCAAGAACTTCAAAATTTTATTAAGCCATTAATCTAGCTAGACCTTGGCCTTTGATGAGTTTAGTGGGCTTGATCTCTAAATCATATTAAAAAATAACAACTATCCACTTACCTCTCTTACCATCTGGGTCCTGTGTTAGAATGTATTTCACAACTGAATTTGGGACAAAGGCAATGATGTGTGAGTGAAGGATGTACACTCTGAAGTCTTTCAAAGCTTTAACCAAAGCAAAAGCTTGCTTTTCCATAATGTTATACTTCAAAGGAGCATCTCTCAATGCCTTGCTGAAGAATGCAATCGGATACTCTTGTCCTTGTGGATTTTTCTATAAAAGGACAACATCTATTGTATGTTCTGCTGCAATTGGAAAAATATAAAAATCTTTTGAAAAATCAGGACTGATTAGAATCGGTGTCTTGATTAACGCTTGTTTCACCAGCTCAAAGGACTTCTTTCCTTCCATGGTCCATTTTACCCCTTGCTCATTTTTCAACATGTTTGTTATATTCCTAAGGAGCTCAGCCAAGTTGGGTATGAACCTTCTCAAGAAATTGATCTTTCGAATGAAAGATTGTAACTCCTTGATGTTTCGAGGATGAGAGATTTGCAATATGGCCTCAATCCTCTTTGGATCTATCTTTATTCCCTCTTCTGAAATAATGTGCCCAAGGAGTTTACCTTCTTGAACCCCAAATAGTGTTTTCTTAGGGTTTAAATATATGCCAAAATTTATGTGTTTCTCAAAAAAATTTCTCAAATGTTCTAAGTGCTCTTCATCTGTCTTTGAAAACACAATAACATCATCAAGGTAAATAATGAAGAAGTGGCATAATTCTTCCGAGAATGCTATGTCCATGGCTCTCTGAAAAGTTGCTCCAGCATTCATTAGACCAAAGGGAATTTTCACATACATGAAAGTGCCCCAAGGTGTGGTAAACATTGTATTTAGTTTATCATCAGGGTGCACTAAAACCTGATTGTACCCTGAATAGCCATCAAGCAAAGAAAGTATTTTTGAACCAACTACCCTCTGTAATATATGGTCCATCTTGGGAAAAGGGTAGTTGTATTTGAGTGAAGCTTTGTTTAAATCTCTAAAGTGTATACAAAGCCTAATCTCTTCTATTTTCTTCCTAACTGACACCAGATTAGACACCCTCTCAGAATATCTAATAGGGACAATAATACCAGCTTCATACATTTTCTTAATCTCCTTCTCAACCAAAGGTAACAGAACATGGTTTATTCTGTGCATTTTCTGTTTGAATGGCTTTTGGATTTCCTTGAAAGGGATTTTGTACTAGATTATTTTAGTGTCATAGGATTTCAGATCTTCGTAACTCCACGCAAAAACATCAGAAAATTCTTTAAACAACTCTATGTATTTGAGTTTAATGTGAGCTGGTAAAGTCTTAGACAGTTTAATCATTTTCAGTTTAATTTCATTGCCTATATTACACTCTTCCACTTCAGTCTCTATAGGCTCCATTTTTGGCTTCCTGGCCTCATCGTTAAAATCAAACAACTCTTCTAAAGGAGATAGCCCCTTTGGCAAACTTTCATCATTTGACTGCAGAGTTTCTAAGTCCTCTGTTTCCATCCCTGCAATCATTTCTGTTTTGTTTTCACGTTTTCTTGACTACAAATTTATATCAGCAAGCACAGGAGACAGTTCTTCTTCACCAAGAAATTTTTCTTCACTAGGGCAGTCTGTGACATGATCTAAATCCAAACTATGAAGTTCAAACTCATTTATGAACTGCATGAAGTCTTCTATTTGTTTGTTTCTGTTAAACACTTGCCAATAGTTATCGTTATCAGGAATGGCCGGTCTAAATTTAATCTGAGTTGAACATTCTTTGGTTTCATATGGCGTTAAACATGTTCTAGCTGCGAAAGCTAAGCTGTGGGCCATGTTATTCTTTCTTATTGGGACAAAAATTAATTTGGACTCCTCAAAAGTTTTCAATAGATCCATGACATCATTTCGATAGGCTCTGAGTCTAGGGTGATTAGCGTTGTATTCCTCGATGACCTGCCTAATGATTAATTCTTAATCCCCATGCACTTTAATTCTTTTGACTCCTAATTTTTTCAACAAATGCAAGCCTAAAAGAAGGGATTCATACTTCGCTATGTTATTAGAACACTGAAATTTTAATCTATAGGAAAGGCTTTCTGCGTGGTTATTTTCAGTGTTACGAATCCAAACACCTGCACCAATGTTTCTCCTAGTGCAGGACCTGTCAAAGTACATACTCCACAAAGGACTAGTTTTGGGTTCTTTCGTTTGATTACTGTCCTCTTCAACAAGTGTGCTTTTAGTTTGTTCTTGAAAAACAACACTCTGTTGTATTTGATTTAATTCCCCTAATTTTTCACTATGTTGAGGAATGATTTCTTGACTGTCAAGGTTAAAAAGCGATGGACGTATGATTTGTAGTTCAAGACCCGTGTTTGGTTTGCTATTATTTAAAGGTTCAGAAAACTATTTTGACAGTTCTGTGTTGTCTACCTCCTCCTCTCTATCGGCCATTAACTCTATTAAAGTGACTTGTTCACTAAATGTTTCATTGTTAAACAGAATAAAATAATCAAGGCTTGTATTTACAGAATACAGAGGAGAGTTTTGTGGTATGTCTTGACTAGTCACCATGTACTGCATATGGGACTCCCTGTATAGTTTTATTGTCTGATTGAAAATAGGGATCATCGCATAGGTCATGTCCATCTGCATAGTCCCTTGTAACTTAGCCCCCCAAAACCTTGATAACAACATTCCATACTTTGGGGGGACATCAGCCACAACAATATCCATGACCAAGAATTTGGCTGGAATCTGGGCTAAGTTCACGTAGAGGTCTTTAATTAAACCTAAACATTTTACTCTGCTTGAGTCAAAGGAGTAAAGGTCTTTATAAGGTCTGGTGATTTCTACACCCAGGCTCTCCATTATAGCTTTTGGCATTAAATTATGAGAAGCCCCTGAGTCGTGCATAGTGTTATGCAAAATTTTGTCATGAAGGTTTAAACTTACATAAGAGGGAGGAACCGGTCCCTCTTGATATCTACCTTCAATCTTTGGACCAAAAATAAGCTCTGGCTGGTCATCGTTAAGATTGACTGTGTCATTATTATCCTCTATGTTTAAAGCCTTCAAAATTTGGGTCTTATATACATTCTGGGTAGCTAACTCAGAGAGAGGAACATAGATTTTAATTTTGGAAATTTCCTGCTCTAGACTGAAAGGAATTTGACTCTTTGAAGTACTTGTCTCAGCCTTATTAACTGCCACTCTGTCAGCAAAATCTGTTTGCTGATTTTCTCTATTTACATTTGACAAAATGGTTTTAACAAGAGTACTAGCTGAGTTGCTGGTACTACTAAGGTCGGCACTTTGTTTTGCATTATTTTGAGTGATTTCCTCTTTACCTTTATCAGAATTTCTAGCCACTGCTTTGTCCTTTTGTTTTACAATTTTGGGTTTATTTACAGTGTTGTTTTGTGAAGATTTGTCAGAGGTTTTATTGTTGGGAGTTTGTTGATTAGTTTGACTTCTAAGGTCATACTCTCTTTGATACTCTATGATGGCATTATCCATGTCTTGATAATAACTTTCATCATTATCTTTTTTTTCATCATAACGTGTGTATAGACCTTGTTTTCTATCATAATGAACCTCAAAGTCATCATTATCTACTCCCAGCATGTTGATATCATCTTCCTCTATTTTCTCATCTATATCTTCAACCTCACTCACGTAGTTTTGATGAAAGGGAGGAGTGATCTGTTGATCATCTTCCCTTGGTCTATTTTGAGGCTGATTTCTTCTAAATTCTGATTCTGGTTTTGATTTCTATTTTGAGGAGCAGTTTGGTTTTGACTTGCTTGTGCTCTCTCAAGAATGCTCATTTTCTTCATCATCTCCTCCATCATTCTTTCCATTTTTGAGCTAGAAGTAGAAGGTGTGGATTCCTCTCTAAAGGATACTCTCTTCTCATTCTTCATTCTTGCTCTTTTCTCCATTAAGTTAAATTCCATAGCAAGAGCCCCTTTTTGCATATCTTCAAGGGTTAGAGGATCTCTTTCTCTCAGTTGATAGGCCATCTCAGGGTCTAACCCTTCAGGAAAATTTTTTAACGCTGAACCTTGTGGAGGTTTTAAATCTGGGGGAAGGGCATTATACACACTATTAAATTTAGTGCAGTAAGATTGTACACTTTGCCTAGTGTTTCTGTGGAGATTTTTGTAATCAGAGAGTATTTGGAGAGGGTTTTTTCTCACTTCCCATTTTTTTAAGAATGTTTGATGGAAGGCTTGGAGATCATTTATACTGTGGGGGGTTAAGCCTTTAAACCATTTTCTTACTTCTCCCCCAAAACTCTGAGAAAAAAGTCTAAGTTTGACAGAATCATCATCAATTTCATTTCTGTCAAAGTAGTCATTCATTTTATCCAAATGTTGTGATGTAGTTGTAGTATTACTGGCATCGTACAATGGTATTTTGGAATGATAGTCCTGTGGTAGATTGACTAAGGGAACATGAAGGACTAAGGGAGCATACCATGCTGCCATGATATGTGGTGGGGGTGGATTAACAAGAGGGAAAGTGGGCTGGAGTGGAGTGGTTTGGACAGTGGATGTTTGGTGAACAGATGTGGATGGAACAAAAAAATATTGCTGAGCTGATCTTGGATGAGAGACAGCTAGATTGTGAAGGAAATGTAAATCAAGTGGTGTTGTTTCTCTACTACCAGGATGTTCACTTGTTTTAGGAGATGAAAGTGAAGACTTAGAATCTAGCTGATCTAAATCATCAAGAGACCTAGATCTAAATGGATTTCTTAGATCTACTTGTGATTGTTGTAGAGCTGCAAGATTTTCAGGAACTGAATTAGCTCTCAAGGGTGATCTGAAAATAGTTGAAAATTTAATCTTAGGAGACTTCCTAAGGATACTTTCCGGGTTATCAACTATCTCAGGTGGGTTTGGGTCAGGGTAGGCTCTAATATGAATCTTTCTAGGAGCCACTATGCTATGTTTTATAGACCCAAATAAACAAGAACAATTTAACCAGATATGACAATCTTTGAGAGGTTAACTGATCTTTTTTTACACAAATTTCAATCCTACAGTCGTCTAACTGAGTTTGAATGATATTATGATGATATTGGTTCTTCCTAGTGGAGTCTTAGGGTTTGTTTAGGATTGTGGAGTCGCCAAGTGGAATTTTTTAGCTCTTTTGGAGGTGAAAGGTTTTATGGTCCACCACCATGTTTATTATATACCAATCTGAAATATTTTTGGGTTTTCTGAGTTATTTTTCAGTCCTATTGGTTCTTAAGAGTGTCCTAAATCTGTTTCAAAACTTAGCTATGGTTATGAGACAAAGACAATGTACTCTTATGGCTAAGCTAGTTGATCTTTCAAGGTTATATAAAGTCTTATGAGAATCCTAGGGTTTGTATATTTTGTCACTGATTCAATCAAGTTTTATCATGATTACTGTTACTTGGTAGTGCTTGAAGAGGCTGCTTTTTACTCACTGCATAATGTTCTTGAATCAAAGGTTTCTTGAGGTCTTAGAGGTGCCTAGAATTAGGGGAATTTTGAGGTCTAAAATGGGCCTCCTAAGGAAATTATAAAATAATAGTGGAAAAAATCAAATAAGATTTGATGACATCATCAACTTTTAGAGGGAAAAGTGAAAAAACTATTTTTTCAACTCATATTTTCAACTTATCTCCCAAAGTTTTTACTCAAATTTCGAGTGGGAGTACTCGTTGGATGCGAAATTTAATTCCTCATACAAGGAGTACCATGTTGCATACTTTTGATGGGTCCTACTACACGAAAAATGAGAAATACATAAAAAAACATGATTGTAATCGTGTGTTTTTATGTATTTATCATTTTTCATGTAGTAGAGTTCATCGAAAGTATGCAACATGGGTACTCCTTGGATGAAGAATTAAAATTTTCATCCAACGAGTACTCCCACTCGAAATTTGAGTAAAAATTTTGGGAGATAAGTTGAAAATACGAGTTGAAAAAGTAGTTTTATTATTTTATTGTTTTTTAATATTTTTGCCCTTTTATTTAAAAAATGGTAAATAATCCCCCATGGTTGGCATCATCATATTGAATCCTATTGGTTGTTATAAAGTTTATTTTTGTTATACATTTTTCTGAGGAGGTCCATTTTAGACCTCAAAATTCCCCTAATGCCTGAAAAAAGACTCAAAATCCCCAGCAGAGTCACCAGAAGATGTTAGCTCCATGTAATTAGCAAGATTTGCAAAGTCCAACTATAGGGAGAACACTTATTTTAACCACTTTGGGATTCTAAGATCTAGCCCTCTTGAATCCAGAGAGGGATTTCTCCAATAAAGTGTAACGATGGATTTATCTTTAAGGCTTATGGGTAATGATATTAGGCTAGTTATGAAGTCTGAGGGTTTTGTTTTGTTTGGATGGTTGAGCATGATTATTAGTTGAGTGGAAAGTTATAAATGGAAAGAGTTTCAAAGGTATGAAGTTGCAAGCAATCAGAACAAGCTTTGGCTAAAAGACAAATATAATGCTGGTTTTAGTCCATTGGGCTATGGAGTCATAATAGGGTTTAATTGTAACAACAAGGTTCAAGAGTGGTCCATGGGGCAAGTCATCTATGTCTAAGGATCTCTTTAAAGTTGATTTTATGGAATGAAAAGATACAACAAGAAGGGAAATAAACAAATGAAGAACAAAGAGCAACCTAAGATCAGGTAAGTACTTTGAAACTATCCTGCTTTTGGCATACACTTAAGAGAGACATAAAAGTAATCTAATATCTGGTAAGTACTTTGAAACTAGCCAGCTTTTGATGCACTTTCAATAGAAAAACATTTTAAACACAAAGGGAAACTTTAAAAGCAACTATTGGAGAAGAAACTAGAGGACAGGTCTCACCATAAACATCTCTAGCTCTGCTTTACTTTGTAAAGTTTCAAGACAAACACATAAGATAACAAAGAATAGTCTAAGATTAGGTAAGGACTTTTAACCTAGCCTGCTTTCAACACACTCTTAGGGAAACTTTCAGATAGTTTTTTGGGATAAAACTAAAGGACAGTGCTCACCATTACTTCCTTAGTTCATCTCTACTTAACATAAGCTGAAAATAACATTCAAGAACAACAGTCAGCTGAGATAGTAGGACGAGGGAATGCCAGCATTCCTAACTGCTTAAATTGAATTAAATCATTCCTAAACAACACAATTTGGAAGAAAACATATAGATAAAGCTTATTAGTCAGAGAAGGGTACTGATATACAGTAAATCCTAACTCTATTCTTGCGTAAATTTCACGCTTAAAGTTACGTGGCATGGAACGTGGGTCATTAGATCTGGGACCTCAGATCTAACGGTGGGGAAACAAGCGCGATATTGGATAGATGCATGGGAAGATATTGGGTAGGGTTGTTTCAATATCGGCCGTCGAATCAAAGATTGGACGACGGAGATTAAAAACCGAGGGAGGTAGGACCCACAGGAGGCAGGTCTATCGGGGTTAATAAGAGCCGTTGGATGAAACAAATCAACGACTAGGATGAAAACTGGAGTTTGAATGAAATAAGAACAAAGCAGAGAAAGGGTTGATAATTACTGTTGATTTGCAGAGATCAACGGCTGTGGATTGGCCAAAAAAATTATGAATAGGGGCATATAAAATTTTAACCAAAGTCAGGAGATGCCTTCTAGACCGTCCGATCTGGACACGTGGACGACCCAGATGCAATTGGAGCATGTGATAGGCGGGGGGGGGAGAATTTAAATGGCGCAGATGTAATTTAGTGCTGGTCGTCGATCTAAGGATTAGATCGACGGTGGGGAGTGAATCGAAGGAGCGACCAATCGGAAGGGGGGAACAAATGCACCCGATAAAATCTGCGATGCGATGTTGCGCTGATCGTTGATCGGCTTTAGATCAATGGTCGAGAATGGGTTTGATTAATGACGGCGGGACCCCATTATAACATAAAGAAGGCAGAATTCGATTAAAAATGAAGGTTTATTTATTATGGGGTGGGATATATATATGAAAATGGCTTGGCGCCCGTCTGCGGGGCCGTTGGTCTATATGGAAAATAATAGGCCCAAGGCTTATACATAGAAAGGGCCAATCGGAATCGGGCCTTCGGGCTTGTCAATCTACCCATTTTAATCCTCCGATGCGTTTAGCACTTCGGGACTTTAACTCTTGGTCCCGGGCGCAGGTTTATATGGAGAGAGGCGGAGGTTTATACGAAGGGGCTCAATCACATCGGAAAAATGATGCTGGGCTTTTCAATCTACCCATTTTCATTAAAAAACATTGTTCTGGTGGGTTAAGACCAAAACTTAGGAAAAGTGGGTTTATGAATTTATAAAGGGAAATATGCATCAGCGATGGTTTATTACAATGTTTTAGCACCAGATGCGGGCCCAAGGGTTATATGAAGTGGTGATTGGATTGGGGCTATGTAATAAGGGGCCAATCGCATCGGAGGTCTCAATAAATAAAAAAGACTTGCACGCTGTGTTTTGTTCCGATGCGATAAGTGCTTGGGACCATTAGCACTTGGTTCCAACACCAAGGCATATTTGGGGAAGTGGTTAGGACCTAGCCCAAAGGGGCTTAAGCCCATAATACAAAAAATGTATTTTTTATGAAATTTTCAATGATTTTTGATGGATTTCGGGGCTTCAGCAAAGTTTAAAAGTGAGTTTTAAACTTTGTAAAGAGGATTTCATGAAGGGGAAAAGAGGAAAAATGGAAAATAGAGGAATTCCATGGGGAATGAAGGGGTAAAAATGAAGGTTATTTTGAAGTGAAAGGAAGGGAAAAAATGGAGCTTTGCAGCAGTCTTTTCTCTATGAATATATCAGAATTTTAGAGTTTGAAATGGAAACAGCAGTGAAGATTTAAACGAAGGGCATGATGTCTTTATGAGGCTTCAAGAGATAACATTTTTTTGCAATAAAACTTGTTCCCTGAAGGCTCCAAAAATGTTTTAGCCACCTTTTGATATAACAAATTTTATAGGTGGCTAAGAGGTGGTACCTGTGAATGCATATTTATGTGTATGCCATATGATATCTAAATATTTATCAATTAATATTTGAGTGTGAGACAGAATAGGCATGGTAACTGGAGTATTCTCAACTACTTCACCAGTGTTTCTCTCTGTGGTGTCTTTTGAGGATGATATCTTTGGAGGCATGATGAAAACAATTGATAAAGGAGAAATGAGCTCAAGATATATAGTACATGTATCACAAGATGAACCCATTACAAAGAAAAATTAGATCAAGAAAAGAAGTTCATCATCAAGATTAAAGAAACAACACACTTAATTGAGAGAAGGATTGTGTAGCTTCTCGGTCTAGGGAGGTAGACTAGGCTCATGAATTGTGCATTGTGCAGTTTGAATAGGCTATGGAGGAGATTGAGGCTTAAGACTAGAGAATTATTAGTCTCAGCTGGGTAGAGTGAGGGAAGATATTGCACATTGCATGGTATCAATGGCCAAGGCTGAGGCTTGAGGCCTAGTACTACGCAATCTGTATTTGGTAAAGCTAGTGACTACACATTGTGTAATTTCATAGGCCAAGGGTGATGCTTTATACTTGAGCTTATGAATTGCATAGTTGGAAGAGGTAACAATTACTCAATATTGCGTAGATCTACCTGGGAAGGAGATGGATAATTTCAAGATCTAAATGTCGAGGTAGGTGTTAACACTAGAAAATTGTACCACAAAAGACGACATTAATTAATGTCAGGAAAAAGGATTTACAGGGCTTGAAGACATTAAAGAATCTGGAAAGTATTTAAAAATCTCTGAGGTCTGAGGAAAATCAAATTTGAACTAGTCCTAAATGCTATTTGCGTGCATAATCCTTCGTGAAGAGCACCTTCTGTGAGCCTTTTTTCCAGATATGTGTGCAATCCTAGGAGTGGCGAAATGTCACTATCTGGGACCACATGAAGCAAAGGACAGGTGATTCCTTACTTAAAGCTACCTAAGGACAGCCACTAATGCTTCCTTAGACACTATGTGAGCACAAAATGGAATATTTGGAGCACACAAAAGAATCATGCCCCTCTCTTGGGTCACCATCCACAATGTACCAAGGGAGGGAAGGGAGGATTTGAAATCTCCTATATAAGGCCACCATGAGATGAAGAATTTGTGAACAAAATGTTATGTTGGTCAAAATTTCCCAAGAAATACCAGTAGTGTGTGAGCCGGAGTTGGAGATAGAGGGGACTCAATTTTTGGCCATCCAACAAGTTTAGTCCAACACAGTAGAGAGAGAGGGAGACTGCATCGAGGCAACCTTGGGATAAAAATGTCTTTCCATCGGGACCTAGAACCATTGTCTAGGATCCCTTTGGAAAGATGGTAAATTTTCACTCTTATTACTACCAACACTCAATAAGAGGGGCCTAGAGCCATCATTCATATTATTGTTGTCGTTTGACTCTTTTCAAAGCTCCTGTTTATTTTTTTTAGTTTATATATGCATGTTATTTCTCTATATATTATGCTTATGATTCTAGCTTATTCCACTAACTTGCTTGACTCCACTTCTTTTTCTGCATGTTACCAATAACTTAAGTGAGTATACCACACCCCTTAAGTTGGTGTGATTTCATACATACGTGCACCAAACACACCACAACAGGATTGGTGACTCCACTAATGTTTGTTACCAAGTTTATGTGGTTGTGCCTTTTTTTCATAGACCTCTGTCTGTGCTGTGGAGTGTGTTAGGCTCCTGTAGTTTGCAAGATTGGCAAGAAAAAACGCTGCAGGGCCTACATCAGAACCACTTTCGAATCCTAGGATCTAGCCTTCCTCTATTCAGAGAGGGATCTCTCTATATGTGTTTTGGAATGATATGCTTATAGGCTCATGATATGATATTAGGCTAGTTATGAAGCTCAAGGGAACTCATTTTGGTTTTGGTTGGGTAGGATATCATCAAAATAAAGGAAGTCTTTTTGAAGGGTAAAGGTGTAAGTAATTTGAAAGAATGGTTCAACAGATAGGATAGGTAAGAGACAATACCAATCCATTGGGCTATGGAGTCACAAAATGATTTAATTGCACAACAAGTTTCAAGAGTGGTCCACGGGGCAAGTCATCTATATCAAAGGATCTCTTTAGATTGATTTTTTTGTATGGGACATTAAGAAGTGTGGTGAAAGAAGCAAAAATATAAGAAAACAAAGGGCATCCTAAGATCAGGTAAGGACTTTGAACCTATCCTGCTTTCGGTATACTGTTAGGTCCCTATATTACTAGTATAGTCCCTTATTTTTGTTAGTTTAACCCCCTTATTGTTATTATTGTACCCTTGTAACCCCCATTTTGTTATTATTGTGCCCTTAAATTATTATTGTTAGGTCGGCTAGGATTACATTATGGCCCCATGGACTCCTATATATAGAAAGGAGGTTTTGTAAATTGTATCATCCAAGAATTGTTCATTCATGTAATGTATTGGAGGTTGCCCCTCGAAGTGGCTCATTTCTAAGGCGTGAATATCTCTTTTCTTCTCTCTTTAGAGCTGGTTACAACATTTGGTATCGAAGATTTGGGATTCTAGGGTTTCGCTGCTCCAAACAGGTCATCGTGGTATTTTCGCTATAAATTGTTTTTCTACTGAAGCTTCAGAGCTGAAATTTTTAGGGTGAGAAGCTGAAATCTTTAGGAAGGTTGTCTAAAAATTTCAGATCTTGGTTCGCAATATTTGAGGAGATATCATCTGTGGAAGTTAGGTATTTTTTTCAGGGCTCATAAACAGGTCATCGTGGCATTTTCGCTATAAAGTTTTTTTGTACGAAGGGTCGAGTCTGAAATTCATATGGTGCGAAGCTGAAATCTTGAGGAAATTTGGCTCAAAAAATTTCAGAACTTGGTTCGCAATATTTGTGGAGATATGATCTGTGGAATGTAGTGCTTTTTCGGTGCTCTCGAATTGCATCTCAAAGAGGTGATCGTGGGGAAAAAACTTCAATAACTCTCTCTCCGGGCCTCTAGATTGAAGTGCTGTAAAAAGTGGTCGAAGTACACAGATTGAAGTTTCTGGGCTATCAATTTCAGAGACAAAGGAAAAAACAGTGACACGTGGTAAGTCGTACAAGTTCGCTCATCGAACTACAGCTCCAGAATTAGGTCATTGTGGGAGATTGGACACAAATTTGTCTTGGAGAATCCAAATCGGGTCGGACACTGTGGCCTTCAAAAGATAATTCAGAGGGCTACTTCAGGGCTGAATTTCAGATATTGAAAATCTGAAATACCAGAGATAATACAATTTCAATATCGAGCTCCTCAAAGCTAGTAAAAAGGTGTGTATTTTTTTCCCGAATTGCATAAGTCTTGTTTGAAGAATCAAGTTGAATTGATTCCAAGGGCATCTTGTAGAATAGATATCAATATTGGATTCTAAAATGGCCCCTAAAAATAATTCAACACCCATCAAGCCTTCGAAGGCTCTACCATGACTCATGAAGATGAAGAATTGCAACATGATCTATCAAAATTACAAGAACAAGTGCAACAAATTTCACTTTTGCAAAGAGCAGATAAAAATGAAATGGAAGTTTTGAAGAAAGGTGTGGAAGTGAAGATGGATGGTTTGAAGAAAGGCATGGAAGCTAAGATGGATGGCGTGGAAGTGAAGATGGAAGGTTTGAAGAAAGGCGTGGAAGATAAGATGGATGGCATGGAAGTGGGCATGGAAGCTAAGATGGATGACATGAAAGACAACATAGAAAACATGAAGAATGATCTAAAAGCATACATGGAAGGCTTCGATGACAAGCTTAAAAACCAGGAAATGATTCCTAATGGCGGAAATATAGGAGAAGAACCTCATGATGAGAACAAAATAAATGTTAATCGTGATTTCATAAACTCGAATGTTGGTGGGAAGAACCACCATATTCCAAAAATGGATATGAGGAAGTTTGATGGAAAGGATCCCGTAACATGGATACTACAGATGGAGCAATATTTTGATCTCCATAACGTGCAAAACACAAAAAGGTACGCATTGCAACTTTACATTTAGAACAAAATACATTTGTATGGTATCGATGTTTGTTTCGTAAAAATTGTCACTTGGTCGAATTTTTCACAGAGGAAATGATAGCACATTATGAGGATACAAAGAGCAACACCTTCTTTTACCCAATTGATAAATCTCAAACAAAAGGGGTTTAGTGGGGAGAAAGACATTGAGGACTTCCAAAAATTGAGTATAAGGGTAATCGATATTTCGCAGGACCACGGGATTGATCTCTTCTTTAGGGCGGTTTAAAGGATAACATTCAACATGAAGTTCGTGTTCGGGAACTCCGATTCATTAGAGAAGGCATTCGTAGTTGGCAAGAAAAGTTGAATGTAAAATTATGGCAACAAGGAAGTCGACTACTCAATTCTATAAAAGAAGGAAGTGTGGCTACATCTAGATTTCCACAACCTACAAGGTTGACACCACAACAATTGGAAGAAAAAAGAGCAAAAGGGCTTTGCTACAAGCCAGGATAGCAAATACACTAAAGGTCATAAGTGTGCCGAGAAGAAATTATTTTACATAGATTGTGAAGAGGAAGAAGAAAATGAACAAGAAGAGGATATACACCAGAACTGAAACACTTTGAAGAGGAAGAAATGAATCCAACCATATCGTGTAATGCATCGGTAGGAATTACCACTCCTCAAACTCTCAAGATAAAAGGACAAATCAAGAAGAGAAAGGTAATAGTGTTGATTGATTCAGTAGCACCCATAATTTTATTCATTGTAAAGGTAGCCAAGGAATTAAATTGTTTCCTATACCCAAAGCACTCGAATGTCAAGTGATGGTTGCAAATGGAGGAACTATAAATTGCTCTCGGAAAATGCAATAACATCAAGCTAACCATGGGGGGAATATGTGTTGACTAGTCCAATGCTTTCCATTCCTATGGGAGGTGCTTGATGTTGTACTAGGAGTACAATGGTTACAATCTTTGGGGACCGTAGCTTTTAATTTTCAAGAACTTTTCTTGAAATTCTTTTCGAAGGAAAGGAAGTCGAATTACTGGGGTATTAAGGGAAGCCGGGAAGGATAATAAGCTCTAATGGCATGACAAAGCTTCTAAAGAAAGAACAACGAGGCGTAATTGCACAATTATGCTCACTAGAAGTTCCAACATCAAAATCATCTATTTCTAGTATCTCCAACAAGTCTTGGACAATCATTCCAAGGTGTTTGAAACTCCCAAAGGACTCCCACCTATTCGTGATCATGATCATGCTATTCATTTGATTCCAGAAGTGTTCCTCCAAACATCCGGCCCTTATAGATATCCTTACTTCCAAAAGAGTGGAAATTGAACGCGATGATTACAGTAAATGCTAGAGGCAGTATAATTCAACCTAGTCAAAGTTCTTTCTCTCGCTCCCCGTAGTATTGGTACGCAAGAAGGATGGATCATGGCGAATGTGTCCGATTATAGGGAGCTCAATAAGCTCACCATTAAAGATAAATTTCCCATTCTCGTGATTGATGAATTATTGGATGAATTACATGGAGCAATTTATTTTACCAAGTTGGATCTTCGTTCGTGATATCATCAAATTAGAATGAAGACCTAAGATATTCCAAAAAGCAAAGATTTCGAACTCATGAGGGTCATTATGAATTTTTGGTCATGCCCTTTTGGCCTTACCAATGCACCTTCTACATTTCAGGGTTGATGAATTCCATTTTCAAACCCTTCCTTAGAAAATTTGTGCTAGTATTTTTTTTGATGATATACTAATCTATAGCAAGTCTTGGAAGGATCATGTTGAACATGTTGACATGGGTGCTCAAACTATTGCAGGAGAAACAATTATATGCAAAAGCATCCAAATGTTTCTTTGGAGTACAAGAGGTGGGAAATATCTCGGGTCATATTATATCCACGAGGGTGTTAAAGTAGACCCTAACAAAATTAAAGCCATTAAGGAATGGGAAAAGTCCCTAAGACAATAAAGAAGTTGCGAGGATTTCTCAAGTTAACAAAGGCTATTATCGAAGTTTGTTAAGAATTATGGAAGAATAGCAAAGACCTCTAACAACATTATTGAAGAAAGATGCACTTTTTTTCATGGACTCTGAAGCAACTAAGGCCTTTGAACATCTTAAAGAGGGCAATGTGCCTAACACTGTCTTAGCTACTGCCCGCACTTCACAAAAACCTTTATTGTGGAATGTGATGCCCCCTGAGAAATGGAATTGGTGCAAGCTTTAATGCGGGTGAAGGAAGACCCATTGCTTTTGAAAGTCGTCCAATCAAAGGAAAGTATTTACAGAAACCTATTTATGAGAAGGAAATGTTAGCAATATCGCATGCACTAAAGAAATGGCGAACTCTACCTAATGGGAAGACACTTGCAAGGTAAAAACCGATCATGATAGTCTTTAAACACTTTTGGAACAAAGACTATCTTCGAAGAGCTAACAAATGGGTCACAAAGATGTTGGGTTATGACTTTGAAATAATCTACAAAAAAGAAAAGCTTAATGTTGTTGCAGAGATGCACTCTCAAGAAAGAATGAAGAGGTGGAAGCATTGCTTTGTGCCATTTCTATTATCCAACCAGCAGTTGGATAACCGAAGCAAGAGATGAATGGAAGAAGGACAAAGATGTATGGACACTCATTCAAAAGTTGCAGCAAGATCCTAGTACATCCGATACATTTAGTTGGAAAAATGATTCCTTATGGTACAAAGATCGCTTATATCTTTGTAAGAATTCCCAACTAAAACAAAAAAGATTCTTCTCGGAATTGCACACTTCTCCTTTAGGAGGACACTCGTGGATTTTTAAAAACTTACCACAATGGTGAAGAAAGAATTTTTTTGGGATGGCCTTAAATCTGATATTCAAAAGTTTGTGTGAATGTTTGGTTTGCCAAAACAGAATAAAGTGGAGACAATTAAGACCCCTGGGACTTCTACAACCTTTATCCATTCCAAGTCGCCGTTGGGAGGAGATTTCAATGGATTTTATCACAGTGTTTACCTAAGTCCGAAGGAAAGAATGTCATCATGGTGGTAGTTGATAGACTTACCAAGTATGCACACTTTTGTGCATTATCTCATCCATTTAAAGCAAGTACGACAGCTACTACATTTGTGTGGACGATTTAATTCAAAAGCTACGCACTGGAAGCCCAAGGGTTATTAGATGAGCGGCAGATCCCATTTTTACTGAAATTTTTTGGACAAAGAGTTATTTTCTTGTTTGGGTACTAAATTAGCTCATGGCTCGTCTTATCATCCCTAACGTGGATGGGTCAAACCGAGATAGTAAATAAATGTTTGGAAGGATATCTTCGTTGTTTTGTATCTAGTAAACAAACACAATGGGTCAAGTGGTTACCTCTCGCCGAATGGTGGTATAACACTTCCTTCCATACTCGCAGCAGAAAATGACCCCATTTATGGCACTTTATGGATATCATCCACCATCGATCACATCATCTTTAAGGGAAAATTCGAAGGGTTCAAGCAGTGGAGAGAGCTCACGTCGAGGCATCGCGAGAAGTTCTCCAACTCTTAAAGGGATAACCTCGAATTTTGGCACAGAAATCAGAATGAGAACAACAATGCGATCAACATCGCGACGAGAGAAGTTTTGGTATAGGAGATTGGGTATTTTTACGGCTACAACCATATATATAAACAAATGTCCCTCAAGCGAAGCTAAGAAGGATAATAAGTTATCGCCAAAGTACTATGGTCTCATAAGCAAGGTGTTGCAAAAAGATTGGTACTATGGCATACAAATTGGAGCTTCTGCTTCTTCGTGAGTACATCCAGTTTTCCATGTTTCATGCTTAAAGAAGGTTATAGGTGAAAATCTTCCGTCCCGAAAACAATATTGTCAGGAACTTGATGAGGAAGGAAAAAATCATATTGGAACCGTAGAGCGGTCATGGAAACAAGAACTCGACAACTACTGGAATCGATCAATTTCGCAGTATCTCATCAGGTGGAAGAACTTACCCACTGAAGATTCTACATGGGAGGATGAGAATTTTACTCTGACTGAAGCACCCGTAGCTACTCAAGCGTTGAGGACAACACTTTTTTGAAGGAGAGGGGCATGTTTAGGTCCCTATATTACTAGTATAGTCCCTATATTTTTGTTAGTGTAACCCCCTTATTGTTATTATTGTACCCTTGTAACCCCCATTTTGTTATTATTGTGCCCTTAAATTATTATTGTTAGGGTCGGCCTAGGATTACATTATGGCCCCATGGACTCCTATATATAGAAAGGAGGTTTTGTAAATTGTATCATCCAAGAATTGTTCATTCATGTAATGTATTGGAGGTTGCCCCCTCGAAGTGGCTCATTTCTAAGGCGTGAATATCTCTTTTCTCCTCTCTTTAGAGCTGGTTACACAACATATACTCTCCAGGGAAAAAATTTAAGATAAACATAAAAAGTAGCCTACGATCAGGTAAGGACTTTGCACCTATCCTGCTTTTGGCATACTCTTCAAGGGAAACTTTCAAAACAGTTGTTGAAGACTAAACAAGCGACATGGCTAACCATAAACTTCCTTGGTTAGGACTCTACTTAGCATGCAGTGAAAAGATCATTCAAGAACAACATCTTAGGTTTTACTCAGCAAGACATGGGCTAAACAACATTCCTTGACTCGTTATACTCTATTGAAATCATTCCCAAAGCAACAGAATTAGAAGAAAACATAGAGATAATGCTTATCAAAGTGAGAATTAGGGTACCTTTACAATGAAATCCTAATCTAAATTTGTTGTTCTTTATTAGAGAAAGTGGACGGTATGAAAACATAAGAAAAAAACAACAATTACAAAAGAAGAAAAACATCACCATTGACATAGACCAGATCCCATAAATCATCTTGTATATTTGATTTTCAAACCAGTGACAATCTTCAAGTCCAAATGAGGTCTTTACAACTTCAAACTTCTCTTCTCAGCCTATCTTTCTTCAATTACTAACAAAGATTTAGCAGCCTCAACAACTATTTACATTTAATAAGTATTCAACCAACAACAATACTGGGCTCCTCATATGATATATATAGGTAAATTGGGGAGGTGGAGTGAAAGGAAGGTCTAACTATTCAATTAATACGATGTAAATGCTTCTCAACTTTTGGGAGGCCTGATGGATAAGATATCTAATGTCTTAACTCTGTTAATTGATTTTTACATTTAACTTTTCACCATTTCCTACTACTCTTGTTGACTTTTGAGGCTTTTAAAGAGCCGGAAATTAATTTCTCAGCCGTTCAGCATTTCCTATTGTGCATTAACTTTGTAGGCTTTTGAGCAAATAGCCTTTAGGTGGAATTCTTAGTCTGGGAGTAAATAGCCTCGATGCTCGCAATTAAGGTCGTATTTTGCTGATCTATCTCTCTTTCAAAGACTTTTAATCATGAATTAGGCCTTTTGATACGCTTTTAGGCCTCTTTATCATCTTCGTCTTCATCATTGTGTCTTTATCTTTAAAACTATAGATTAAGCTTTTGATCTTCAAACTTTTTATTTAATCCTTTAACTTTAATCTCCGATTCTATTTACTAATCTTCATTAACTTTTTATCAAGCTATTTATTAAAAGTACTTTCTTTGTGCACTAGAGGGTTTTATTGCAGAATTCAATGCTTATGAAACAATTGGTTAAAATGTGAAAATTAACCCTTTATAACCTTTTTGCCCCTTACCGTGCTAATGAGGATCGCTACCCTTGGCCTTTGTCACTTTCTTTGACCTGTGGATGGATTTCCAGATTACCGCCATGAAACCTGCAACAAACAACCGAATGTTATATAAAACCTGCATTATATGGTAAAACTGGTTCAGAGGGCTCGACAAGGGATGGAGGAGAAATGAAGAGGAGGATGAATGCAGTGTAGGTGGAAAACCCATGGTGGAAGGCGGAACCAGGGTTTAATTCAAATTATGGCACGAAATAATGATAGGTGGTTTCGCAAAAAATGGAGGTGGTTTTCATGCGGGGTCAGAGAGGTTTGTGGTTTTGCGTAGGGTGGACGTGATACGTGTCAGAGGATATTGCGTGTCCATTAAAAACCACTGTTTCGCATTCAAAATGTACTATGGAGGGGTGTGGGAGAAATGAACATGAAAATTAATGCGGGCCGTCGGATCTAGGGAAAACAATGGTAGAGATTGAACGTAAGCACGATGAAAGCCTTTGCGCGGTCAGGTGGGACCGGCAGGATGACGTGGGAGATCAGTAGTGGATGTCATATGGGGGAACTTGGGGGTATGGAGGAAAATATCGGCCTGTGCCTCCAGAAAACCTCGCCATCAACGAAGATCTTCCACAACAATGAGTCAACTGCAGGGGCACTCATAGTGTTAACCCGTGCGCTGAAAGTGCCCGCTGGTGGAGCAAAAGAGTAGCGGTGACCATTGGATCAACGAGATCAGTGGTGGAGATAATGTCAGAGAGGAAATGAGCAGAATAAAAGGTAGAGGTGCGTTGGTCGTTGGCTCAGGATGATCAATGGTCTAGATCATATCGTTATTTCATGTGAACAAAGGATGGGAGAGAGGGTGAGTAATAATGCGATTGAGCACCAATCGTTGGATCAGGAGGATCAACGGTCGAGATTGATAGCTGGGAAACACAATATAAAACATATGGACAAGGAGATGGATGGTTATGCGATGAAGCGACTACCGTTAGATTAGGAGGATCGATGGCTTGGATGATTTCGGAGAATGGAAGGCAGAAGTGGCTTGGATGGGAGGAAAGCGACAATGCGATGGTGCGATGATTGTCCGATCAGGAGCATGGACAGTCTAGATGAAATTGGAGCATCGCAGAAATGAATTAATGGGGCAAAGGGACAATGAAACAATGAAAGTGTGCCGATCGTTGGATCTGGGGAAGCCAGATCAATGGTCCAAAGCATATCGGTGTGATGGTCGGGCAAGGAGATCGAAGGAACACCGTGGTGCGACACAGAGCAAGGAATGTTAGGATTGCCGAGATCAACACGAAATCCTATCGTGGGAAACCATCGTGCCGAGGAAATATAAAGGAAACAAAAGGAAAAGGGTGGAGAAAGTCCAATAGCGCAAGGGGCTTAAAGACCGAGGCCGACAATGTGGGTCCTAGTCACATGGAGGAGGCAATGTATTTAAGCTCGTGGGGGCTTAAGCCCTGGACCACTGCAAGTTGGTTTTCGTAGGTCTTAGAGTTAAAAAGGGGTTTAAAACCAAATAAAGAGGGTTTATAAGGTTTAAAAGGGGATTTGGAGGAAGTGAAGGATAACGAAGGGAAAGGGACATTTTAGGCAGAGGGGGAAAGGGTTATTTCAAATGAGTGATAGTGAGTGAAATGAAGGGTTCTTGGAGGCATGAAATGGTGGAGATTGAGGCCTTGTAAACAATTTCTTTTTAAATTAACATGCTATTTTAAAGGATTTTCAAGTAGATAACCAAGAAGATGGGTCTTATGAAGGATATTGAATACGTGAGACTTCAAGAACCTGCTGCATTTTCTTTTAAATTTGTTTCTTGAAGACTAATAGACCGTTTTAGCCATCATAGTATATGAAATTTTTTTATACATGGCTAATAGTGGCTCCACTTGGGGAGGGTAGCTCCATGGAGGTGCCAAGAACCTCGCAGATAACCATGGAAAGTAGATCAAGGCATTTGTATTTTGTCGCATTTCGACAACCTCTTTCTTCTTTTCGATCATGCCGTTAAAAAAATGATCAAGTATTTGTATCAACAAAAAGAATTTCCTAAAACATTAAAATCCACACAACTTAACGGTATCTATTTTTTTTCTCTGTTAAGGTAGCATTTAGACTTGAAAACCTTTGACATCAACATTTTATTCTCTATTGAAAGAAAAAAACTAATCTAAATTCACCCTTATAACTTTCATGAGTTCGTACTTGCTGTGCTTGAACTCAAAAATTCTCTACCTAAGTCACTATCCGTCAAGATTAAGCGTTTCGACGTATCCGTATCTCTATATTTCACTAGAATATAAATACGTACAAACCAAGATTAAGTCAGTTCTATCAATTGTAAGACTATGGCATAAAATCAAGCCGCACATAGATTGAAATTTACAGAAATTTAAAACAAAATTGTAGAGGCTTAAGATCTGAAAATTAAGAACATCCTTCTTTCTTCTTATGACTCGGTTCAAATTTTGAGCATGTTTGAACCATTTTACTCTATATTTGGCTCAAGTTTTGGTCTGATTAGAGCTATTTCTTTCTATTCTAATCTATTCTACTGATTGTTACACCATTTTTTGGTCATCTAACCCATTATCGTTAGATGAACCCAAGTACACCATGTAAGACCAATTTTACCCCAAGAAAAATTGCTTTCACTACATTTGTTTACGTTTCTTGGTCATATTTAACCCAAAACAAGGTAATCAATTAAATAAATCATTATTTATTTAATTATTTCCCAAAAATAAGTTATTTAAATAATATTCTTAGTTAAATTTGACTAAATCACATATAAATAATTAAATAAACCATTATTTATTTAATTATATTCCCCTCATCTCCCTTAAAATAATAAATAAATCATTTATTTATTTGTTATTTATAAATAAAGGAATTGACCCAAGTGAAAAGCCCTTTTCCCTCCAACAAATATAATAAAATATTCCTAAAGGGTGATTCTAGAATTTGATTAATAATATTTTATTCATGCACCAAGTTCTAGAACACCCCAATATTTTGTTATAAATAGGAGGGTTTTCCCCATTCATTAGTCACCTCCATTGCATTAGATCACACTATATCTACTCTTGGTCACCAATTTCATTTGTTTGCATTTTGAACTCCCATTGAGTTCCATGTTTGTTAGGGTTTCCCTTTCACATTAACCAAAGAGAGGAATTTTAGATCCGAAACAATGAGGACTTCCAAGAATCCATCCCACCGAGGGAGAACCTGGAAAACAAATTTCTTGTTTTCCTCTCAAAGCTCCCATTCTTTAATATAATATAAGATTCTTTTTAGACACATTTGCTTTTGCCTTTTTCATTGGATGCAATGGGAGGCATTTTACATTTTATCTCGCTTAATGTCTTTTATGCTTAGATTCAATTTTATGAAGAACTTAAAGATATTTGCAACATACTTGATGTTAGCTTGATATGCATAGCTAAAGTGATCTTTTACGACAAAGAATTATACTAACACGATAAGCCAAGATTTCATCGTTTTTTCAAATCTTCTTCACTAACCTATCAAGCAGAATTGAAATCTATCTAGTCATGATTAGGCTATATGACTAAATAAAGTAAGGCTTCTTCACAGTGGAATTTGTGCTCGTATTATTATCCATTTTTCTTTTCTTTTTTGGTATGGGGTCAGCATCTTTTATTCTTTTATATATGCCCTTTTTCTCTTTTTCTATTGTTTTTGTATTATTATTTTTTATTTTTTTTTAAATTTAAAAGCAGTGTTATATACAATGAACAAAACTCTTTGAAACCAAAATATCAATTAACAGAAATAATGTTTGAGCATCCTGCCATTGACAGAACCTCCAAAATATTCAGCTCCATCCAGTTCTTGCAGAAAGAATGCATTGTTTCCAATAGCAGATTGAATAAGATAAAGGCCTTGCCATAAATTATCAAATTTTCCATGTTTGCCCTGATTTTCTCTCCTTGAATCCCATTTCAATACTTTGTCACAAATTTTAAAGTCACTTGTCTTGGTTCTTTTGTCAAATAGCTTCTTGATGTTTTCTTGTAGTTTCTGTACTCTGATGTATACTTCTTCTCTGGTTTCTTGAAGATGTAGAGTCTGGTGTATTCTTCTTGTCATATCATCATATTCAGACTATACTTATTGGATCAGCTTCATGATTGGCACTCCTAAACTGGTTGGAAATATTGCATTTGTTCCATAAACTAGCTGATAGGGGGACATCCCAATTGTTTTTTTAATTGTTAGTCTTTCTGCCCATAATGCACGTACTAGCTTGTTGTGCCATGATTTTTTGTTCTCTTCCAGCAACTTCTTGATTATGTTCACCAAAATTTTATTTGAGGACTCTCCCAAACTATTACCTTGAAGGTAATAAGCTGTAGAATGACCCAATATAATCTGATATTTATGACAAAATTCCACCATATTTTTAGACCGAAATGCAACAGCATTGTCAGTTATGATCTTTCTAGGATAGCCAAATCTAGACAGTATATGGTTTTCAAGAAATGAAATGATAACTGAGTCTATGGCATTCCTAGAAGGGAGGGCTTCTATCCATTTGGTAAAATAGTCTGTTGCTGTGAGGATCCATTTATGTTGGGTGGATTAGGCAGGATGGTTTTCTCCAATGAATTCTAGGTCCCATTGTTGAAAAGGAGCTTCAACAGTGATTGGTTGCAGAGGTAAGGGAAGCAGTTTTCTTTTGCATTCAAAGATTTGGCATTTGTGACAAGCAATAATAATTTTGTGGACATCTTGAAAGAGGGTGGGCCAATAGTAACCAGCTCTAAGGATTTTGTTAGCAGTTGACTTCCAGTAGAGGTGGCCTCCACATTCTCCTTCACGAAACTTGTGCTTGATCTTATCTGCATCATTCTCAGGAAAACATTTAAGCAATAATCCACTAACATTTTTCCAATATAAATATTTATTCAAAATGCAGTAATTTATAGCTATCAACTTTAAGAATATTGCCTTTGTTTTAGACAAACCAGGAGGGACATTTAGGTTGAGTAACACATACAAATATCAGCATACAAGATGAATTCAGAAAATAATCTTCAATAATTGGAGTTGTAAACTCCCGTTCATCTAATGCATAAAAGATGTTTATATCAAGAGCTTGAAAGTTGGATTCAGCCATAAGTTTTGCTAGTCCTTGACCTTTTATGAGCTTAGTGGGCTTGATTTCTAAGTCATATTCTAAAATTACAGCAATCCACTTTCCTCTTTTGCCATCTAGATCTTGGTTCAATTTGTCCTTTACCACTAAATGAGGCACAAATGCTATAATGTGTGAGTGTAAAATGTAAAATCTGAAGTCTTTTAAGGCTTTGAACATGGCAAAGGCTTGTTTTTCCATGATATTGTACTTCAGAGGTGCATCTCTTAATGCCTTACTGAAAAATGCAATTGGTTTCTCTTGTCCCTTCAAGTTTTTCTGTAATAGGACAACAGCCACTGTATGTTCTGATGCAAATGAAAAGATGAATAAATCTTTTTTAAAATCAGGACTAATGAGAATTGGTGTTTTAGTAAGTGCTTGTTTTACCAGTTCAAATGATTTCTTTGCTTCTAAGGTCCATTTAACTCCTTCTATTTTAAGCATATTTGTTATGTTTCTAAGGAGTTCATCTAGGTTGGGTATGAACCTTCTCAAGAAATTAATCTTCCCAATGAAAGATTGAAGTTCCTTGATGTTTCTAGGATGGTTGATTTGAAATATACCATCGATCCTCTTTGGGTCTATCCTTATTCCTTCTTCAGATATGATATGTCCAAGAAGTTTACCTTCTTGAAGACCAAACAATGTTTTCTTTGGATTTAAAAATAACCCATATTTTCTGCATTTCTCAAAGACTTTTCTCAAGTGTATTAGGTGTTCTTCATCTGTTCTGAAATAGATAGTTATATCATCAAGGTAAATCACTATGAAGTAACCTATTTTTTTGAGAATGCAATATCCATGGCTCTCTAAAATGTGGCCCTAGCTTTCATTAAACCAAAGGGCATTTTCAAATACATGAAAGTACCCCAAGGAGTAGTAAAGGCTATTTTAAGTTGATCATCAGGATGTACCAATATCTGATATTAACCTGAGAATCCATCTAGCAAAGAAATTCTTCTAGAACCAACTACCCTTTGTAAGATATGATCCATTTTGGGTAAGGGATAGTTTTCCTTTAATGAGGCTTTGTTTAAGTTTCTAAAGTCAATGCAAAGCCTTACTTCTCCTGTTTTCTTCGTAACAGATACAAGATTAGATACCCAGTCTGAATATCTTACCGGGAATATGATTCCAGCATCATACATTTTCTTAATTTCTCTCTCAACCAAAGGTAATTGAATAGGGTTGATTCTACGCAATTTTGTCTAAAAGGTTTCTGGTTTTCTTTGAGGGGTATCTTATGCTGGATTATCTTTGTACCATATGATTTTAGATATTCATATCTCCATGCAAAAACATCAGAAAACTCTCTAAATAGCTCAATGTATTTTAGTTTAATGTGATCTGGAAGTGTCTTGGATAATTTGATCATTTTGGGCTTTTCCTCACTGCCTATGTTGCATTCTTCCACTTTAGCTCTAATAGGTTCCAGTTTTGGATTTTTGGCAACATCATTCAAGTCAAACAATTCTTCTAATGGGACCTATCCTTTGGCAAGCTTTTATTTTTAGATTGCAGCAGTTCTAAGTCTTCTTTTTCTAAATATGTGCTATTTTCTACTGTGTGTTTGGGTCTATTAGTTAACAGATTTATTTCAGCAATCTCAGGAGACCTTTCTTCTTCAAAAAGTGGGTTTTCTTCAGTAAGACAGTCTTGTTCATACTCTGAATCAAGTGTGGTATTTCAAATTCATTTTTGGACTTTTTGAAGTCTTCTATTTGTTTATCTCCTTCAAAAACTTGCCATTATTTTTCATTATCCGGGACAACTGGTTTATATTTGACTTGGATGGTGTATTGTTTTCTTTCATAAGGTCTTAGTCAAGTACTAGCAGCAAAGGCTAATCCATTGGCAAGAATGTTTTGGTTCCTTGGGACAAAGGTAAGTTGGAATTCAACAAATGTTTTTAACAAGTCTATGGCATCATCTCTATAGGCTCTAAGTCTGGGATGTTTAGCAGTGTATTCCCCTTTTACTTGCCTAATTATCAACTCTGAATCTCCATGAACTGTTATCCTCTTGGCCCCTAATTTCTTCAATAAATTCAGGCCTAAAAGGAGAGCTTCATACTCTGCCATGTTATTTGTGCATTGGAAGTTTAATCTATAAAAATTACCCTCAGCATGATTATTTATAGTGTTGTGTACCCATATGCCTGCTCCTGCACTAGTTTTAGAGAAAGACCCATCAAAACTCATACTCCAAAGAGGACTATTTTCAGATTTGTCACTTATTTCATTTCTGTCCTCTATTTTTTGTTCACCACTACGTTTTATGTAAGGGCTTGCACTATGTTTTTCTTTGATATGTTCCTCAAGATTTTCAACGTTTTGAGGCTTTATTCTTTGATTTTCTTTATTTCTACTATATTCATGATTGTTTTGATGCTCAAGACCTGTGGTCTGTTTGCCATGATTTTCTGAATTAACAAACTATTTTTTAGTTTTCTCCTTGTTTTCCTCTTCATCTATGGCTACCACTATGTTTGGGGATGGATTGGCCACTATATTGGTTGATGTTTCATTGATTAATCCTTGCTCATTAGAAATATCATCATTATAAAGAATGAATGAGTCAAGGTTAGTATGTATAGAATAGAGAGGCGAGTTTTCTGGTCTTTCTTGACTACTCACTATGTATTTCATGTGTGTTTCCCTATAGAGTCTTCTAGGTTGACTGAAGACAGGGATGGTGGCATAAGTCATATCCATCTGCATAGTACCTTGCAACTTAGCACCCCATGATCTTGAAAGGAGCATGCCATATTTGGGGGGTATATCAGCCACTGCAATGTCTATCACTAGGCTTTTGGCTGGAATTTGGGCTAAGTTAACACATATATTTTTTATTAGGCCTAGGAATTTCACTCTACTTGAATCAAAGGAATATAAATCTTTTTATGGTCTGGTTACCTCAAGGCCTAATATTTCCATTATTACTTTGGGCATTAGGTTAAGTGATGCCCCTGAATCAAGCATGGCATTGTGTAACATCTTATCATGGATATTCAAACTGATGTAGAATGGAGGGTTAGTTCCTTCTTGACATTTTCCTTCAATCTTTGGACCGAACAGAAGCTCTGGTGTATCATCATTTAAGTTAACAATATCATGAATATCTTGTATGTCCACAGCTTTTAAAACTTGACATTTATATACATTTTGAGTAACTAACTCAGTGAGTGGGACAAAGATCTTGATTTTGGAAATTTCATTCTCTAGGCTAAAGGGAATCTGATTTTTCAAAATGTTTGATTCGGCCTTGTTAGTCACTCCTTTATCAGCAAAATGAACTTGCTGATTTCTACTATTTACAGCAGTAAAAATGGTTTTTTCAGGAGCATTAGCTGAAATGCTAGTGCTCCTAGGGTCACCACTATGTTTGTCTTGAATCTGAGCGTTTTTTTCCTTATTTTGATTAGAACCTTCAGCCACTGTTTTATGATTTTCTGTTGTCTTTTTGGAAGTATTTACAGGGCTATTTTTGGGAGAATTATTAGAGATTTTATTTTTGGGAGTTTCTGGGTTCTTCTTACTTCTTAGTTCATATTGTTTAGGCGCTCCTATGATGGCATTTTCAAAGTCTTGTTCATAGTATTCAATTTATAGTATTCTATCATCATAGGGTGTATATAGACCTTGTTTTCTTTCATGGAGGAAATCAGAATCCTCATTGTTCTCCTCTAGCATGTTCATGTTATCATCCTCTATTTGTTCAATTGTTTCTCCATCCGCATTAACATAATTTTCTTGAAAAGGAGGTCTGATCTGTTGATCAACATCTCTTTGTCTATTCTGAGGTTGATTTATCCTAAAGTTCTGATTTTGATTCTGGGATTGGTTTCTATTTTGAGGAGATATTTGGTTTTGTCTAGATTGAGCTTTTTCATATATGCTCATCCTCTCCATCATCCCCTCCATCATCCTTTCTAGTTTTGAGTCAGATGTGGAAGGTACAGCTTCATTCCTATATGATACCCTCTTCTCAGTCTTCATTCTAGCTCTCTTGGCAATCAAATTTGCCTCAACACTTACTACCCCTGCTTGCATATCTTCTAATGTGAGGGGTTCCCTTTCTCTTAGTTGGTAGGCCATTTCAGGATCAAATCCATCAGGGAATTTCATTAGAGCTAGGCCTTGTGGAGGTTTTATATGGATAGGTAGGGCATTGTACACACTATTAAATCTAGTGTAGTACTCTTGGACTCCTTCTCTGACATTCCTTTTAATGTTCTCATATTCGGATAGAACCTGGAGAGGATTCTTCTTGACTTCCATTTGTTCAAGAATAATTGATGGAAAGCTTGGAGGTCATTAATACTATTAGGGGTTAAATTTTTTAACCATTTTCTTGCTTCTCCCCCTAAACTTTGAGCAAACAATCTGAGTTTAACGGTTTCATCATTTATCTCATTTCTATCAAAATAGTCATTCATCTTATCCACATGTTGTAAAGAAGTAGTAGAACTACTAGTATCATATAATGGAATCTTGGACTGATAGTCTGGTGGCAAATTTACTAAAGGTAAAGGAAGGACTAGAGGAGCATACCATGTTGCCATGATAGGAGGTTGTGGAAAACATGGGGGGTTTACAAGTGGAGGGTTTATGAAAGGCGGGGGAGGATGGAATGGAGTAGTTTGAATAGTGGGTGTATGGATAACAAAAGTACTTGGACTAGCAAGAGACTATTGAGTAGATCTAGGATGAGAGAAACCAAAGTCATGAATGAAATGCAGCTCAGGTGGGGTGGTTTCTCTGCTATTAGTATGTTCACCACTATGTTGGGGTGAATGTGGAGGCTCAAAGTCTATCTAATCTATATCACTAAGTGACTTAGTTATGGATGGGTTTCTTATGAATGGTAAGTCAACTTGTGTATCTTGCAGAGCTGAGAAATTTTTAGGGACAAAATTAGCTCTATGAATTGGGTTGACAACAGTTGAAGTCTTGGACTTAGGAAATTTCCTAAGGATAATTTCTAGATTATCAACTATCTCAGGAGGATTTGGGTCAGGATAGGCTCTATTATGAATTCTTTTAGAAGCTACTATGTGGTGTTCTTAGACCTAATGATGAGAAAAGTTCAGCCAAGTATGACAGTATTTTAAAGGCTAACTAATCTTTTTCAAAGAAAAATAAATCCTCAAAGTCTTCTTAACTGGGTTTGAATGATATTCGAAGGATAAAAGAATTTCCCAATGGAGTCTTATGAAAAACCAGTGGGGTCAGCAGGCCTACTAAATACCAATGGAGTCGCTAGGTGAAAGATTTTTACTTGTTTTCAAGGTTTGGTTGTTGTTCACCATCAAAAATCAATAATAACCAGTCTTGGTGACACTTGTCTCATTTAGGAATAGGGGTTGGCTAAGTTGTGAAGTTATCTATTACTCAATTTCCCTAGTATGGTCACCACTATGTTAGGGTCCGTAGTTTGCAAGATTGGCAAGAACAAATACTGAAGGGCCTACATCAGAACCACTTTGGAATCCTAGGATCTAGCCTTCCTGGATTCAGAGAGGGCTCTCTCTATATGTGTTTTGGAATGATATGCTTATAGGCTCATGATATGATATTAGGCTAGTTATGAAGCTCAAGGGAACTCATTTTGGTTTTGGTTGGGTAGGATATCATCAAAATAAAGGAATTATTTTTGTAGGGTAAAGGCATGAGTAAGTTGAAAGAATGGTTCAATAGATAGGATAGGCAAGAGACAATATCAATCCATTGGGCTATGGATTCACAAAAGGATTTAATTGCACAAAAAGTTTCAAGAGTGGTCCATGGGGCAAGTCATCTATATCAAAGGATCTCTTTAGATTGATTTTGTGGTATGGAACATTAAGAAGTGTGGTGAAAGAATCAAACATATAAGAAAACAAAGGGCAGCCTAAGATCAGGTAAGGACTTTGAACCTATCCTGCTTTCAGCATACTCTCAAGGGAAAAAATTTAAGATAAACATAAAAATTAGCCTAAGATCACGCAAGGACTTTGAACTTATCTTGCTTTTGGCATACTCTTCAAGGGAAACTTTCAAAACAGTTGTTGAAGACTAAACAAGGGACAGGGCTAACCATAAACTTCCTTGATTAGGACTCTACTTAGAATGCATTGAAAAGATCATTCAAGAAAAACATCTCAGGTTTTACTCAGCAAGACATGGGCTCACCAAAATTCCTTGACTGGTTATACTCTATTGAAATCATTCCCAAAGCAACAATTACAAGAAAACATAGAGATAAAGCTTATCAGTGAGAATTAGGGTACCTTTTACAGTAAATCCTAATCTAAATTTGTTGTTCTTTATCAGAGAAAGTAGATAGTATGAAAACACAAGAAAAAAAATAATTACACTAAGAAAAAAATCACCATTGACATAGACCAGGATCTCATAAATCAGCTTGTATATTTGATGTTCAAACTAGTTACAGTCTTCAAGTCTAGTCGGTCTTTACAGCTTCAAAATTCTCTTCTCAGCCTATCTTTCTTCAATTACTAACAGAGCTTTAACAGTCTCAGCAACTATTTACATTTAATAAGTATTCAACCAAAAAAAATAATGCGCTCCTCATATGATATATATAGGTAAATTGGGGACGTGGAGTGAAAGGAAGGTCTAACTATTCAATTAATACAGAGTAAATGCTTCTCGACCTTTGGGAGGCCTAATGGAGAAGATATCTAATGTCTTAACTCTGTTAATTGATTTTTACAGTTAACTTTCACCTACTTCAGTCACTTTTGTTGATTTTTGAGGCTTTTGGTAGCTGGCAATTACTTTTTGAGCTGTCTTTGTAAAATATCTCTCACTGTGCATTAAATTTGTAGGCTTTTGAGTAAATAGGCCTGTAGGTGGATTTTTTAGTCTTTAGGGGAGTAAATAACCTTGATGATTTGGCAATTAAGGCTATCTTTTGCTGATCTGTCTCTGTTTTAATGCTTTAATCATGAATTAGGCCTTTGATATGCTTTTAGGCCTTCTTTATCATCTTTGGTCTTCATCATTGTGTCTTTATCTTTAAAACTATAAATTAAGGTTTTGATCTTCAAAATTTTTCTTTAATCCTTTAAATTTAATCTTTGATTCTTTTTACTAATATTCATTAACTTTTATTGTTTATAGACAGGTACTTTCTTTGTGCGCTGGAGGGTTTTGCTGTGTAACCAATGCTTATGAAACAATTGGTTAAAACGTGGAAATTAACTCTTTATGTCCCTTTTTGCCTTTGATCAAGCCTTTGAGAATCATCACCCTTGGTCTTTGTCACTTTCTTTGATTGTGGGATGGATTTTATGATTATCGCCATGAAACCTGCAAAAAACAACAGAACGTTATATAAAACCTGCAATATATGGTAAAACTGGTTCAGAGGGCTCGGCGAGGGATGGAGGAGCAATGCAGAGGAGGATGAATGCAGTGGAGGTGGAAAACCCATGGCAGAAGGCGGAACCAGGGTTTAATTCAAAATATGGCACAAAATAATGATAGGTGGTTTTGCAGAAAACCAGCGGTAGTTTTCACGCGGGGTCAGAGCAGTTTGTGGTTTTTCACAGGGTGGATGCGATATGCGTCAGAGGCTGCTGTGTGTCCATTAAAAACCACCTTTTCACGTTCAAAATGTACTATGGAGGGGTGTGGGAGAAATGAACATGAAAATGAATGCGGGCCGTCAGATCTGCGGAAACAAATGGTGGAGATTGAACGGAAGCACGATGAAAGCCTTTCCGCGCTCGGGTGGGACTGGAAATATGACGTGGGAGATCAGTAGCGGACGTCATATGGGGGAACTTGGGGGTACGAAGGAAAATCGTGGCCTGTGCCTCTGCAGAAAACTTCAGTCGTCGATCTAAGATCTTCCACAGTCAAATGAGTCAACTGTAGGGGCACTCATAGTGTTAACCCGTGCGCTGAAAGTGCCCACAGGTGGAGCGAAGGACTAGTGGTGACAGTTGGATCAACGAGATCAGTGGTAGAGATAACGTCAGAGAGGAAATGAGCCGGGTAAAAGGCAGAGGTGCGCTGGCCATTGGATCAGGATGATCAACGATCTAGATCATATCGTTATTTCACATGAACAAAGGATGCGAGAGAGGGTGAGTAATAATACGATTTAGCGCCAACTGTTGGATCAGGAGGATCAACGATTGAGATTGATAGCAGGGAAACACAATATAAAACATATGGACAGGGAGATGGATGGTTAGGCGATGAAGCAACTACTGTCGGATAAATAGGATCGACGACTTGGATGATTTTGGAGAATGGCAGGTAGAAGGAGCTTGGACGGAGGAAGGCAGATGGTGTGATGACCATTCGATCAGGAGGATTGACGGTTCAGATGAAATTGGAGCGTTGCAGAAATGAAGGAATGGGGCAAAGGGACAGTGAAACAACTAAATTTCATATATAGTTTAAGTAGGGGGGAAAAATAACTTGCATTTCAAAAAAAATATATGTTTTGCAAATTTTGGTACTTGCACACCTGAATAACTAGCCCAAGTAAGTCGCCCAAGACCACGCATGCATAGCTAGTTTTCTCTTTTCTAGTGTAAAAGTTTTAGTTTTGTTCAATTTTTGCACTAGGAATTTCGGGACTAGGATTGAATTGTTTATAGAAGAACAAGTAATCTCTGCTACCTTTGCACACTCCGATGATCCTAGGTAAGCATATGAATGCTCCCTGTTCACAATTCGCCATCTCCCTATAGTTAGTCACATAGATTAACTAGGAAAAATATAAAGCGACCCATTTGTTGAGTCTCAAAAGTGTTTTCCATATTCATACATACTTCCATTATGTCATAACCATTCAGCTCTCATTTCATAACTATCTGACCTGAAAACCCTACATCAAGTAACCATTTTCATAAATATATGGGCTAGTATCCTTGTCTTCCAAAGTTATTTATTTTATGTATTTAAAGTGAATTTATGGTTAAAAAATAGAAAATTAGCATAGGTTCATATATCTATATATGTGTTATGAGTTTTGTGACATGTGTAGGTCAAAATGAAGTTTCTAAAAGACCTTTATATGGCCTCCCAAAACCAAATTCGAATTTAAGTGGAGAAGATCATGGGATCATGAGGATATGTGTCTCATTTCCTTTTTGTATTGAAACTCTAAGAAGATATGTGTCTCATTTCTTATTTGTATTGAAATTCTAAAAAGACATGTGTCTTATCATTTCCTATTTTGATTTTAACTCTAGATATAGAGGGAGAGATTCATGGACTCTCATTAATGAGATAACTTCTCATATTTTGTATAAATAGGAGAAGCTTTCTCTTATCAAGGGAGTGTGAAAAAATAGTAGAAGAAGAGAAGGGATTATATAGTGTTTTGTAACAAGTCTTGAGATGGAATGGGATGCATATTTATGAGTTTATCAGTAAAGAAGTTCTTTGATGATGTTTTGATCACATCTTCAAGGAGCTAAAAGATTACACCGAATTGGTATCAGAGGGCCCCTTCTATTTGAGGAGGTTTCATGTGTTTTCTAGCTAAGTTTATTTAAGTTTCTGTTCAGTATTTCTCTTTACTTTTTTCTCAAATTATTGCTTTCATAATTTGCAATTGCTGGATCAAACTAAGTAAAAGCTATTGAATAATAGATAAGTGACTTATGAGAACAGTGATTGCCTAGGTTTCATTTCTTGTCTTTCATAGTTAACATTTACTGTGCTTGACCAAGTAAAGACCATTTAAATCTTAAATTAAAATGGTTAGTGACTTATAGATAGAGTAATTGTCCAGCATTTTATTTCATATCATAGGAGATCCTCATTACACTACAATTAATCTCTTTCAAAAACTCTTGCAATAAACCTTAATTGAATGAATTTGATTTAGTTGTAATGTTTTTGAGTTATTGATTGTTTTAGCATCTTATTTCATGTCATAGGAGATCCTCATTAAACTACAATTAATCTCTTTCAAAAGCTCTTCCAATAAACCTTAATTGAATGAATTGGATTTAGTTGTAATGCTTTTGAGTTATTGATTGTTTCAACATTTTATTTCATGTCATAGGAGATCCTCATTACACTACAATTAATCTCTTTCAAAAGCTCTTCCAATAAACCTTAATTGAATGAATTGGATCCAGTTGTAATGTTTGAGTTATTAGTTGTTTTAGCATTTTATTTCATGTCATAGGAGATCCTCATTACACTACAATTAATCTCTTTCAAAAGCTCTTCCAATAAACCTTAATTGAATGAATTGAATTCAATTGTAATGTTTGAATTATTAGTTGTTTTCATTTCTTGAATCTTCAAATAAGCTACAATATCCTTGGATTAGGATTTCTAGCTCTCATAATTTCTTAATTAGAAAATAGACAAATAAAACTCTTCTTTAAATTCAATTGATAACATTTCATTTTCCTTCATTTTTTTTAAATAGATTTAATCTCATCTTTCTAGTTTAGAATAGAATGCTAAGATTCAAAATATAAAAACTCCCAAAACATCAACAAAACCTTAAAACAAAGAAGTAGGAAAAAGATACACTTAGGCACATACAGTGCATTACACTTCATCAGTTTACCAGCCCTTGTCGATAATTTATGTTAACAATTTAGGACGCTAAACTGACTAAACATTTTGGCACCGTTGCCGGGGAACTGTAACTAGGTAGCCTTATTTCTTACATCTAAAAAAAAATTTAATAATTTCCCGAATATGCTTTCCTCCTACACTTTGTGTGATCTCAAGGACCAGAAAAAGAATTTTATGTTAAAAAAAAATAATAATTTCATCATTTCATTTGATTTAAAAAAACTTAAAAAAAAAATGAAAAAAAATTCAATAAATTGTTTTGTTCAATAAAATATATATGTATATCTTTGAAAATATAATATATATCATTTTATTAACAAATAATTTAAAAAAAATATGAAAAAAAATAAAAAAAAATAAAATTTGTCATATTTTTCTTTATTAATAAATTTTAATAAAGAAAAAAAAAATAAAAAAAAATTCAATAAATTATTTTTTTTAGTAAAATATATATGTATATTTTTAATTTTTGAAAATATAACATATGTGATTTTATTAACAAAACAAATAAAATAAATTTGATTTTCTTTATTAATGGTTTCTTTTTAATAATGAAAATTAGAAAAAAAAAATAAAACAAATCAATAAACAACTAAACGTAAACCAACACAATTAGCCTTTCTGCTTGATTTAATACAAATGAATCTGAAAGTTTGATGAAGGCATCAGGTGCTGCTTGAGGAACAACCAAAGAATAAGGAAAAGGTGCAGCGCTCAGCATCAAAGTCCAGAATTCGTTCACTGGTAAAACTCAGGAATCATATTGAAGTCGACGAGAAGATTTTCACTGAGAGGTTGGCAAAATTACAAGTAGGTGTGGTTTGAATTGGCCAACATTGTCACGAAGCTCAGATTTTATCCTTATAATTCCAAGTCTGCGGCTAGTTGCTGGCAATAGAAATGGGATTAATAACTCTGTGTTTGCATGGCCATTAGTGATCTCAAGAAACCATTTGAACGACTTTCAAAATCCCACAGCTTCCATTCAAAGAAATTGATGGAGAAGCAGATCCGTTTGCCTGTAGATTTGATGAAGAAGCGAATATGTTTGCCTGTAGAATTGATGGAGAAGCAGATCTGTTTACCTGTAGAATTGATAGAGAAACGGATCAAGTTATTTAGTATGGTTGCTGGGATCTTTATTCTCTTTCAAGAGAATGATTTCAAATTGAAATTCAATATGTTGGTGGAAGCAAAAAAAAACTTGACTTGCTGGATTAATTTTATTTTGTGATCTTTTAAAATCCAACCATAGCAAATCATTTCATTCACCAGAAATTGTTTTTCATTGCCGGAAAAATGCAATTGTATTTGACACATGATTTTAAAACGCGAATTAGGAGCAAACGAAGGAAAATTTTAAAAATCCACGACATGGGTTTTTCCGGGAACGGGGGCGGTTTAGTAACTCAGAAATATTGTTCTAGATTTTGCAACCGTTGGAGATAATTTGTCGGTTCTTCAGAGCTCTATTTTGCACACTACGTGAAGGAAAAATGATTTTTGAATTTAATTCTTTGTAATCAGTTGGGGGATTTCATGATCTGGTTTTCCTGATCTCCAAGAAGAAGAATCCAAACTGAAAATAAAATCTATTGTATCCAATCTAACAAATGGTTGTAAAACTAAACAATGAAACAATATTTTGTTTTCCTGAACAACCTGATCACAATTATAAAAAAGAAAAAATAAAATCAGCTTCTTGTGACACTGCTCTTATGTAATGTTGTGGCAATGGAGGCTCTTCCTATCTATCTGGAGAAGATCTTCAACACCATAGTTACTGTGATTCTCTCAGTGACTTTTGTCCTCATTTTTGGGGAGGTTATCCCACAAGAAATATGTTCACAACACGGACTTTCTGATTGGTGCAAAAAAAAATTTGTGGCTTGTATGCATCCTTATAATTATTTTCTATCCTATTGCATATCCAATATCCAAGTTCCTTGATTGCATACTTGGGCAGAACGAGTCTGCCTTATTTAGGCTTGCACAGCTAAAGGCTCTTATTTCAATTTTTCTTTATTATGTGTTTTGTTTTAATATATATATATATATATATATATATATATGTTTATATTTTAAAATTTTTAAAAATATAACATATATAATTAAAAAAATAAATAAATAAAATAAAAATAAAAATGCATCAATAAAATAAGTAAGGTATTGTTCATTTTCCTTGAGGATATACTGGTTGATTTAAATGTAAAGAATGATTATTTGCATAGGCATGGCTACTTAACTTTCTTTTCAAAATTTTAGCTATGGAACGGTGCTCATTCTATAGCTAAACACCAATTCTGCAGTTGAAAAACTTCATTGTTTCACCCAGAGTTTAACTTAGCCTAACTTTTTCATACGACATCAGATTCGATGATTCAAGTGTCATTGGAAAGATATCGACAAGATCTACGTAATGAGAAAACTATCACCAAAAGTTTGAAACAGTAAAGACTAAAGAAATTGCTGAAAGACACAACAGGTAACTTGAGGCACTAATTTCGAAACATGTATAAATTCTTTTGGTTTTCCTTCGTGAACTTGTTTTATTAGTACTAATTCTCAGTTTTTTGTGTAAATTTCATAACCATAGAGATTGATCCCCTCTCTCTTTTGATAATCTTACATTCCATTGCAGAAGAAGTACTAGTTTTATTTTGCAGGTTCCAGGAGGAAGGACAGATGACTACAAGAAAATAGTGTCTCTCTCAGAGACTACATTTCTTTTACAAGAAGATGATCAGCAACAAAGAAAGAAATATCAATGCATGAGCACATGCTAATGCAAATAATATCCAACACTTCCAAGTCTTTCAGATGCCAGTGTCTCCATTGCATCCATGCTTCCTCAATAAAAAAAAAAAAAAAAACATTCACCTCATTTCCCTTTACATTCGCTATTGCATTTCTACTTAGTCATTTAATAAAATCCTTGTCTCATTTTCTCTCACTGCTCATTTTTTTCCCCAGTCATTATATTTTCCTACCCTTCTTTCACTAGCATAGCAATAAAACCATTTAGATCCTCTACAACGCTGATTCATTTCATTTTCATTTTCATTCTATCAAATAAACCTTGATCCACTGAAAATTTTTTCATCCATAGTCCTTTAAAAAAGAAAAAAATTATTATTTCATGCTCGCGTTAGATGATGGAGGATTCCTTGAGGCCTTTCTTCTAGCAAGTCTTGGCCTATCAACATCAACACATTATCTAGGTCCAAGACTAGAGTCCTTAATAGTACCTTGACGCTTGTATGCATTAATGACAAGTTCTCTCGCTGAAAATCATGGGAATACATCAATGTCCCTTGATCGCCAGATCTTGCAAGTAGCTCGACATTAGCTCATCTATTCGCACTTCACAATATTTACTTAGGTACCTTGGCACTCATTGACAGTAATGGTGAGTTTGCCTTGCATTTGTTAACGACATTCATCAATGGTCGGTAATCCAATGACTTCTCTTCATGCTCGACATCAACACATTTATTCACATGAATAGAATTGTACCATCAGATTTTGTAACGATTGAAGACTACATCATTTCAGCAGTTTGTAGCAACAATCAATTTGTATCAGCAGCAATAAAGATCCCAATCTTGTTATCAGTACAAAGAGAACAAAGAGAACAAAGAAGGAAATCAAATTCCTTTGTTTACATAGTTCATGATCCAACAACATTAACAACTACATTCTTCAGCATACACAACTCATCCACATTTAAGTTAAATAAAGGTATGTGGTTTTCTAATTTTTAGTCATGTAATTCCTTAGAATGCTAAAATTGTAACTTTGGAAAAATTCCTCACTCCCTTTTTCACAGTGTCATATCTTTAGTTGGGGGGAAGGGACATCATTTCATATCCATATGTCATACACTATCACACACTTTCATTTCATTCCAACCCGCATATACTTCCCAACCAACTTTTGTTGCAGCATGATCCAAAATATTATTTTCCTTGCAAATGATCAATTCATTGATGAATTATTTGATTCTAAATGTTTTCATGAACTTTGATGCAACAAAGAAAATAAAGCATTGTTACACAAGAACCATTGCTTTAAAAAAAAAAAAAAAAAATTGGTTGTCACACAAGAACCAACCATTAAAAAAATGTTGCAATCAAATGTATTATACTTTGCCAAAAAGAAAATATCAAGAAACAAAGTTTGGAAGAAATCTATATGAGTCAAAACTCATAAAAGATCAACTCATGGACAAATGAATCATTACAATAGTTGCATGAGGACATACAACAACTTCACTTGGGGGGTATGTTGAGTCTCAAAAGTGTTTTCCATATTCATACATATTTCCATTATGTCATAACCATTCAGCTCTCATTTCATAACTATCTGACCTAAAAACCCTACATCAAGTAACCATTTTCATAAATATATGGGTTAGGATCCTTGTCTTCCAAAGGCATTTATTTTATGTATTTAAAGTGAATTTATGATTAGAAACTATAAAATTAACATAGTTTCATATATCTATATATGTGTTATGAATTTTGTGACATGTGTAGGTCAAAAGGAAGCTTCTAAAAGACCTTTATGTGGCCTCCCAAAACCAAATTCGAATTTAAATGGAGAAGATCATGGGATCATGAGGATATGTGTGTCATTTCCTTTTTGTATTGAAACTCTAAGAAGATATGTGTCTCATTTCTTATTTGTATTGAAATTCTAAAAAGACATGTGTCTTATCATTTTCTATTTTGATTGTAACTCTAGAGATAGAGGGAGAGATTCATGGACTCTCATTAATGAGATAACTTCTCATATTTTGTATAAATAGGAGAAGCTTTCTCCTATCAAGGGAGTGTGAAAAAATAGGAGAAAAAGAGAAGGGATTATAGAGTGTTTTGTGACAAGGCTTGAGATGGAATGAGATATAGATTTGTGATTTTATCAATAAAGAAGTTCTTTGATGCTGTTTTGATCACATCTTCAAGGAGCTAAAGGATTACACCGAATTGGTAGTAGAGGGCCCCTGCTATTCGAGGAGGTTTCATGTGTTTTATAGCTAAGTTTATTCCAGTTTCTATTTAGTATTTCTCTTTTTGCTCAAATTATTTCTTTCATAATTTGCAATTGTTGGATCAAACTAAGTAAAAGCTATTGAATAATAGATAAGTGACTTATAAGAATAGTGATTGCGTAGGTTTCATTTCTTGTCTTTCATAGTTAACAGTTACTATGCTCGACCAAGTAAAGACCATTTAAATCTTAAATTAAATTGGTTAGTGAATTATAGATGCATTAATTGTCCAGCATTTTATTTCATATCATAGGAGATCCTCATTACACTACAATTAATCTCTTTCAAAAGCTCTTCCAATAAACCTTAATTGAATGAATTGGATTCAGTTGTAATTTTTTTGAGTTATTGATTATTTTAGCATTTTATTTCATGTCATAGGAGATCCTCATTACAATACAATTAATCTCTTTCAAAAACTCTTCCAATAAACCTGAATTGAATGAATTGGATTCAGTTGTAATTTTTTTGAGTTATTGACTATTTCATCATTTTATTTCATGTCATAGGAGATCCTCATTACACTACAATTAATCTCTTTCAAAAGCTCTTCCAATAAACCTTAATTGAATGAATTGGATTCAGTTGTAATGTTTGAGTTATTAGTTGTTTTAGAATTTTATTTCATGTCATAGGAGATCCTCATTACACTAAAATTAATCTCTTTCAAAAGCTCTTCCAATAAAATTTAATTGAATGATTTGGATTAAGTTGTATTGTTTGAGTTATTAGTTGTTTTCATTTCTTGAATCTTCAATTAAGCCGCAATATCCATGGATTAGGATTTCTAGCTCTCATCATTTCTTAATTAGAAAATAGACAAATAAAACTCCGCTTTAAATTCATTTCACAACATTTCCTTTTACTTCCTTTTTTTTAAATAGATCTAATCTCATCTTTCTAGTTTAGAATAGAATGTTAAGGATCAAAATATAAAAAATCCCAAAACATCAACAAAACCTTAAAACAAAGAAGTAGGAAAAAGTGACACTTAGGCACATACAGTGCATTACACTTCATCAGTGTACTAGCCCTGGTCGATAATTTATGTTAACAATTTAGGACACTAAATTGACTAAACACCATTTTCCGCACATTCTTTTCGTTTGAGCCAGGAAAAATACAACATAGTTTAAATAGGGGATTTTGTAAAGGATCATCGATATCCACACATTCAAACTATGTGCCTGTCCGCTTTGTGCTCACACACACTCACCCACTAATCGAAGCAAAGACACCTAAAACTAACTTAACCAAACTCACTAAATCCTCTCCACAGGGGCCACAAAAGAATTTATAGCTTAAGTTAGGATCAAGAGGGTAGGCATCCAATAAGTCACCTTGATCAGACTTCACCTTGAAACATAGAAGTTTTCTGTATAGGGAGCTTTAAATCCCCCTATCAACCCATGAAAAAGAAAACCCGATCGCAGTAGAGACTGATTTCAGAGGGGGTTAGGCTTAGGCACAGTGCGTTCGGTATCAGTTGGGGCTACCTGACCTAGATGATACTTGGTACTATTAGCTAACTGCCAAGAAGCCGAAGACTCGAATGCTCACATGGGACAGTGGTTCTTAGTGGCAAAAAACTAGGGCATTATTTTCCCTATAGGTGACGGTGCAGGCAAGCACCAGACCCTCTACCCTTACCTTGGTGGATTCTCTTCAGCTGACTGGGGGCATCACCAGCTCTTACGGGATGTTGTGCCATGATCCAAGTGGATATTTATGGCCACCCACCTATTCCACTTGAGGCCCCACCATTGTCTCTTTCAGTTTTTCACAACTTACTATTTTTAGCAGTTTTTTGGGTCTTGAACTTTTGGAGCTGTTTTGAGGCCCCAAACGGAGATAGTATGCCAAAGTTACGTCTCGGGGAAGTTGAAACACTAGTTTACCCAAACAGGGCCCATAGTTTTTTCGCTTCATCTCCTAGGGTTAGGTTTTTGGACATTTAGAGTTCTTCATTGTTTCTCCATAATAAATAGGCCCTTGAGCCTCATTGTAACATAGTTCAGAGGTTTGTAGCCTCCACATCTCTTCTCAGAGAATCGCTACCAGTACCCTAGCTATTTTATTTCCATCATATTTGTAAGCATATTTTTGTGATTTGATATTAATTAAATGAAGCCTTATTTCCGCTATATTTATATGTTTATGGTTATTTCTGTATTCTATTGTGTTCCTGCAGAAACCCATATCAGTGGTATTAGAGCAGTCTGATTTTTATCGATTGTTCTTTGCATGTCCCCAATGAGGTCGGGGTATAAGGAGTTAGGGCTCGATTTGGAGGAAATTTTGCAAGATCAACCTCGCAAACCCCGACGGACACCCATGGGGGACGAAAATAAAGATGAGGGAGTAGGAGATCCTATCAAAATATTGCTCGAGGAGGACCTCGAAAAACAAAGGAACGCGATGATGGATACATTTTCCCAGATCATTCAACGACTGCCCATCGGTGGTGCATCTGCATCCAATAGCCACTCTAGAGTCGTGACTCCCTTTAAGGTATAATTAAACTTTGACATTCCCATATTTGAGGGTCAAATAAATGCAGATGTTGTAGATATATGGTTGAATCTATTAGAAGGATATTTCTCGGTTCATGACTTTTCCGAATGGGAGAAGATTATTTTTGCACTCCTCAAAGCTACCCCTCATGTAAAGGACTGGTGGGAAACCTACGGTGAGAAAAAGGATGAGACAAAACCCTCTCTGTTGTCAGTTGTACCCACTTGGAATTCTTTCTGAGATGCCATCAAGGAACAATACTATCCTGTGGGGAGCTATGAGGACAAGTACATACAATGGACCACGCTGCAGCAACCAAGGAATCAAGATGTGCATGAGCTAACAAATCTGTTCCATACCCTACACACAAAGTTGGGTATCAAAGATTCATAGAAACATTTAGTGCTAAAGTATTGAGGTTTCCTGCACAGATACATTCAGGAGGAAATCGAGTTCCTCGACATCTCCTCGCTTGGTACGACATACTGGTATGCTGCAAATATTGAGCAGAAATTCAAACAGAAGAAGCAAGACTTTGGATATGTGAATCAAAAGCAAGGGAAAGGTTCCCCCAAACTGTAGAAAAAAGGACAAAGCCAAGGCATGGCGGCCTAAGACAACCTGCCAAAGCCACAAGCAAAGAACAACATCGCGAAGCAAAATAAGGACACGGGAAAGTGGTGTGAGTTCCATAAGAGCTCCACTCACAACAGAAGTGAGTGTCGGGCAAAGAAATCGCTGGTGGCTGAGATGAGGGCTTCTGAATCAAATGCATGCTTCGAATCTAAATCAGAAACTGACAAGGGGAATGACAAAGGGAAGCAGATTATTGATGCGGAGCCCAATGCCAATGTTGCAACTACAAAGTTCTAGAAGGAGGAACCAGAAGATCCAGAGGAGGCAGAACGTCTCTTCCACTCCCAGATGTGGGTAAAGGGTTCCCCGCTACATTTCATTGTTGAAAATGGGATCCAAAAGAACTTCATTTCAGTAGATGTCGTGAAGCGGTTGAGTTTTCCGACCAGAGCGCACCCACAACCGTACACCATTGGGTGGCTTCACCAAGGACGAGATCTCAGCGTCAGCCACTAGTGCCACCTTCCCTATAGAATCAAGCCCTTCACGGATGAGGTATTTTGTGACATTGCTCCTATTGATGTTTCTGATGTATTATTAGGAAAACCATACTTGTGGAAGCAACATGCTATGTATGATTCCCGAACTCGCACTGTTATTGTTACTTTGGGAAATAAGTTGTACAGGATACCAAAGGTACCACCGCCTCCCACTATCTCTTTGGTTACTGCAAAAGAATGCAGTAAGCTCATTTCCCAAACTAGGAAATTTGTTTTCCTGATGATCTGCCCCTAGGGCAAGAAGAATACTATGGCCATGACCTCCAGACATCGCTCCTTTGCACAACAATAACAAATGGACAAGGTTATGGAGGAGTACAGGGACATCTTCACCTCACCCATAGGGGTGCCTCTACACTGTTAGGTCAAGCATCGCATTGACCTGACCCTAGGTGCACCGCTACCCCATGCACTGATCTATAGGCGCTCTGTTCTGGAGAATGATGAAATCAAGAGGCAGATTCAGGAGCTGCTGTAGAAAGGTCACATCCAGCCAAGTTCATCGCCCTGTGGGAGCCTGATCGTGTTGGTACAGAAGAAGGATGGGACTTGGAGACCCTGTATTGACTATCGGGTGCTGAAAAAGATCATTGTACGGAATAGGTAATCGATCCCATGGATTGATGACCTTCTGGACCAACTCAAAGGGGAAAAATATTTCAGCAAGATTGCCTTGAAGTCTGGGTATTACCAATTACCAATTGAACCCTCTGATGTGTGGAAGACTGCCTTCAAAGCAAGGAGGGCCTTTTAGAATGGCTCGTCATGCCTTTCGAATTGAAAAATGCTCCCTCAACCTTCATCAAGTTGATGGATGACATATTGCGTCCATTCACCAACTCATTTTTAGTGGTATGGTTGGATGACATTATGATCTTTAGCCAGACTTGGGAAGAGAACCTCCACCACATCTGAGAGTCCTCCAAACACTGCAGCAACACAAGTTGTGTGAAAATTTGGAGATGTGCACTTTTGGCATGACCCAGGTTCAATATCTAGGATACATTATTGATGAAAGGGGGGTGCATGTGGATCCAGCCAAGATCCAAGTCATTCGGGATTGGCCAGCCCCAACCACCCTAATAAAGCTTCGCATCTTTCTGGGTCTTGCTAATTTCTACTGCAGGTTGGTGTTGGGATTCTCTCATATCACTTGGCCCTTGAGTCAAGTCACCAAGGGAGGAGCGAAAGAAAAATTATTTTTGTCGAAATCTCAACAGAAGGCATTCGTAGAATTGAGAAATTGCCTCTGTTCTTCCCCAGTGCTCACATTACTAGACTTGCAACAACCATTTGAGATCAAGACAGATGCCTCTGACTATGCTATTGGGGCAGTTCTTACTCAACAGGCGCATCTAGTAACATATCACAATGAGACATTGTCCAAAACAGTTCGAAAGTATCTCACTTATGACAAAGAAATGTATTCCATTGTGTAGTCTTGTCGATAATGGAAGCATTAAATTTTGAGGAAGGAGACAATCATCCACACAGACCACCAACCCCTACAGTTCATACAGACACAAGGGAGGCTGCATAACGATCACCATCAGAAGTGGTTCACATATCTGCAACATAACGATCACCAATAATGTTACAGAATTCCTCAGCCGACCACCGATCGTGGCCATAACCACCATTCTCAACTCTTATGGGCATAAGACTTTTGATTTGCCACTTCTCTACAAGAGCGATCTAGAATTCAGCTACACATACAAGGCACTCTTGGGGGGTATGCAAGTTCCAAATTTTCACCTCAAACATGCACTACTATTATGTCACCTAGGACACCTTTGTGTTCATTCAAGCGAGCGTGCCAAGATGATATGGGAAGCACACTACAATCGAGTCACTGGGAATTTTGGGGTCGAGAAAATAGTGGTAGTACTGCAGAAGTATTTCTATTGGCTGAACCTTCGATAGGATGTCGGGAAGTACATCAGATCCTGCACTGCTTGTGCCATTGCCAAACCAACCATCAAGAAGCAATGGCTCTATACTCTGCTACCTACCCCTAGTTGACCTTTGGAATCCATCTCCATGGATTACATGTTTGGCCTTCCTTCTACTAAGCATGGAAACGATTGTGTTTCATGGTCATCGACAGATTCTCAAAGATGGCCATTATGGCGGCCTACAAGAAGAATATCACAGTAGAAGCTACTGTTAAACTCTTCTTTGAATGAGAGTGGGTGCACTTTGGAATCCCACAGTCTATCATATAAAATCGCGACAGTAGGTTCCTCAGCACATTTTGGTTCAACCTCTGGTCAATGTTGGACCCCAAGCTCACCAAGTCCACAGCTTTCCATCCCCAAACTGATGGCCAGACAAAGGTCGTCAACAAGATAATTGTACACATTTTGCACATGTACAATTCAAAGCATCCACACACATGGGATGAGAGCCTTCCCTATGTACAACACATTTATAACCGGGCTCTCCACATATCAACTGGCCACAACCCCTTTCAGGTGGGCTTGGAATTCCAACCATTATGTCCCATTGACGTAGCCATGCCATCTGCGGCTACTTAGGCCAATTCGGCTTATGTCCAGTATGAAGATGACAAAGAAAAAAAATTCATTGAGCGCATTTAGAACATTTGCCAACAGGTTCATGACATATTAGACAGAGCCATGCTAAGTAAAAGCAATGACATGATCAACATTGGGTGCCACACAACTTCCAGGTGGGCGAAAAAGTGTGGCTACATTTATAGGAGTGCTTCACTGGACCCCATAGCAAGCTTTGCCCACTTCGATATGGGTCATACACCATCACCAAGGTTGTAGGGAACAATGCCTTCGAGCTCAGTATTCCACCATTCCTTGTTCTACACCCAGTATTCAATGTAGACTGCTTTCATCCCTACTTCCCACCTCTATTAGACACCTCTGACATTGCAGAAGAACTCACAACAAAAAAGTTAAACCCAGACTGTATCATGGACATGCAAATCAAGAACACTCGCCGATAGAAGATCCAACTGTATTAGGTTGTCAAAGTTGGCCAACTCCTGCACCAAGGCAAGTGGTTCACCAGGGACCAAGTTTAATAGAAGTTTCCTCATCTCATGGAGGAACTCAATGCAATGGGGACCATTGCTTCCTAAGGGGGGAGGAATGATCCAGGTGGATATTGGTGGCCACCCGCCTATTCCACTTGGGGCCCCACCATTGTCTCTTTCAGTTTTTCAAAACTTACTATTTTTAGTAGTTTTTTGGGTCCTGAACTTCTGAAGCCGTTTTGAAGCCCCAAACGGAGATAGTATGCCGAAGTTACGTCTCAGGGAAGTTGAAACACCAATTTACCCAAACGGGGCCCATAGTTTTGGTGCTTCATCTCCTAAGGTTAGGTTTTTGGATGTTTAGAGCTCTCCATTGTTTCTCGATAATAAATAGACCCTCAGGCCTCATTGTAACACAGTTTAGAGGTATGTAGCTGCCACATCTCTCCTCAGAGATTCGCTACTAGCACGCTAGCTATTTTATTTCCATCATGTTTGTAAGCATATTTATGTGATTTGATATTAATGAAATGAAGCCTTATTTCCACTATATTTCTATGGTTATGGTTATTTATGTATTCCGTTGCATTCTTGCATAAATCTGGATCATGCCAGCACTTGGAAGAAATATTCTCAAGGCCTAGTTACATTTGAGTGTGTGACGATGAATAGGTCTTCTATTATTTTGAGTATCATACGCAAACAAAAAAACACCACTTTTTTGGTTGCTTGATCACATAGATTAATTTAAAGGGAAAATTTATTTTATTTTCGCCTTTTTTTATGTATGTGACCATAATTTTTCTTTGATCATAGACTCTATCCTCTCAATTTTTTCCAAAACCTAGACCTAGTGAACACCAGGACGGACCCAACAAGACCTCATTGATCTAGGCGTCTTTTGGACCCCCCCCCCATTACCGGGAGGGGTTCCAGGTCTTTCGCCATTCAGCCGTCAAAGATATAATGCTGCCACCATTATTGGTTTGTCCTTTATTAGGGTAGCCGTAGTTGGGAACCTAGTCTGTCTCCCAACGCCACACCACACACCACCCCTCCCACAACCCCTAAAGGGCAGAGGAGTGCATCCCATTCAGGAAGCCAACCGAATACACAGTAGGGTACGTCGCAGACTAACCCTTTTCCTAACCAGAACTTTGTGCCTTCCCACATTGCAATGGCGTCAACCTCCCAGTCACCTTTATTAGCTTTTTTGAATCTACCCAATTTAACGAAGTTGATGAATGAACCCATCGCACATGACCCTACATGGCCTCCCATGCCCATGAAGCTCCCTTCAGATATTCCAAAATTTGAAGGCAAGCAAGCAGAAGACCCAAGTAATCATGTCATGACCTTTCACCTGTGATGCTCATCGAACAATATCATTGATGACACTATTTGATTGAGATTATTTAAACGCACTCTTACAGGAGTAGTCGCAAAGTGGTACATGGAGAAACCCTCAGCTCCACATGGAACCTTTAGGGCCCTCGGTACCGCGTTTCTAACATATTTTCGGTTACCCATTCACCATGATTCCGGAATGGAATTACCGATGCATTCTAGACAAACCCCCGCTGTCCATATCTCAGACCATCTCCATGATTGGAGGCGGAATCGCAGTTTATGTAAAGATAAACTCGACGACCGGGTTCTCTTACATTTATTCCTCAAAACTCTTATGCCAGAGATTTCAAAGGATGTGGCATAGCAGAAGCCTGCATCTGAAGAGGACACAATCAAAAAAGCCCAGCAACTTGAGCCGATTTATACGCAGTCAGGATACATTTACAACATCATGCCTAATGCCCCGCACTTGCAAAATTATCAATAATTTCTAGGTGCGCCGAACTCTGCAGACGGACTAATTTGGCCATTGACCCAAGGTTACCTTGGAAGAAACAGTCAAAATCCTGGTTACACATACAATTCTACCTAGAACATACCTCAACCCAGTTTTCAAAGTCATCATATGCCTCAAAAAAATTTGACCAATAGGGTGCCAGCATATCACTAGGGAGGACCTTATCCTCCTCCTCATGGGAATCAGTACATAGAAATAAATATTGATGGAAGAACTCCCCTCCAACAGCTAGGTACAAACCAGGTACTGTGTTATGCTCAGTCCTCAGCACACGACCCACCTTTGCAGACCAATGCATAGGTGAACTTTGTGCAGTCGTCCCAAAACCAACTACATCAATACAACCAGGAGAAATATCCTCTTAACGTGGTAAAGAAAAAATAAAAATAAAATCCAAAAGGGAACCCTGGACAGGGGGGCAACAACCAGCAGCACCCACCATGATCCCAGGCTGGAGGCAACTCCAACTGGAATCATACTGGAGTCAAGAAATTCCCAACGACAGAGAAAAATACCACCTCTTCGAACAAACCATTCTTGTTCGATATGTGGTGAGTATGGTCACTATACTCATCACTGTCCCGAACTCCTTGAGTTGAAGAAGCTATAGAGTAACTGAGGACAAGGAGGATCTTCCCAGCAACCAACTATGATGCAAAAACCTTTCTCCCATCAAGGGATGGTAAGCACTCAGCAGCAAAATACAGACGACTCTGGGAAAATCAGCCATGAAATCTACATGACTAGCGAAGAGATGTTTTTCCAAGCATGGAATCGAAACTAAAACACCCCACCGGACACCAATACGTCAGGGGCAAGTAACAACGCACCGACTGCACCTTTGACCATTTCAAAGATGCCTATAAAACCATTGCCAAAGATGGCGAAGGGACCTAATAGATGAGTAGTAAACTACTCCAAAGTGGACCATAATTATAGCATCATGGATGATTTAGCACAATCTCCTGCTACTATGTTAGCTTTAGAAGTATTGCAGTCATGCCCAAAACAACGGAAAGCCCTACTTTCTGTGTTAGGCACTATCAACCCTGCTGATACACGCCTAATGGATTTTGACTTAGAAAAAGCTACCCCTAGGATTCCTTCCATGGTCTCCTTCCAGATACCAGTGTCAGTCTAGAATATCACTATTAATCGATGTGTCATAGACAAGGGTGCATCCACATGCATCATGTCCAAAATAGTTTGGCAGAAGTTAGGTTCTCTCGAACTAAAACCCTTAGTCATCACACTTCGAGCATACGATGGTCATCCATCAACCCCTGTTGGCCTCTACCAAAATGTCGCGGTTTTCTTAGCCAAAAAGATGGTCCACATAGACATTGAAGTCTTGGATGCTCACCTAGACTATAATATACTCCTTGGTCAAAGTTATATGTACGCCATGTGTGTCATAGCCTCCTCTGTCTTCTGCATTATGATTTCCCCCATGAGGGCTGCATCATTATTGTAGACCAACTAACGCATAGTGAGAAGTGACCCCTCAGAAACACTGATGTAATTCTACCCTATGTAGATACATCCTCGGATGCTCTATCATGGTACCAAGAATATGGCCCCGACCAATTCAAACCATCGTCTGTTCTAAGATAATTCCTAGGAGATCCTCCCATAATCCCTGAGTCATCACCGATGTCACAGGGTCTCTAGTATGCATGATCTCCACATCAAGTGCCAAAGCTAGTCAAGATATGGACACAAGTAGTAATGGCATTGAGTCATGAGCCACGGTAGCCTCTCTAGCCTGCGCTTCCTCCAAAACCCCTTTCCTCTACCCCCTAGCTGGTTTCGTCTCCCAGCAGGTTTTGGTAACACGGGAATTACCCAATATATCATTGGTAATCCCAATTTGGTACCTAGTTCCCCCTACAGGAATAGGAGACACCCACGTTACTGCCACAGGATTGAAGCCCCTCAGTCTCGAGGAGGCCCCACTAATCCAAGAAAATGTCAAAACCACCCCTCCAAAGGAAATTCCCATTGCAAAATCGGTGATTATGACTAAGAAAATGGAGAAGAGAGGAAAGAATATGGTGACCCCAGCCATTCAACGAGATCACCAGTCTGCGCTATATGTGACGTAATAGGTCACCCTACCCATAACTGTCTAGACTTTGATGAATTAAAACCACTCCTTGGATCTGAGACAGACATCGTGACACCGCGTTCCTGTAAAAAGGAACCTACCACCAAAGGTAAAGGCAAAGTGTTGCGTACCAATCACACATGCACTCTATGCAGTAACTACAAGCACTATACCCATCATTACCGAGAGATCCCATGATATAGGGATGCCTTACACACCATCCAGCGATCCTATCAAGAGGATACCTCCACCCAGGCATCTGGAAATGAACCTTGTACCATCCTGTACCTACAAGAGGAATAACGAAGGGCACAAGAAAGACCCCGAGTCATGCCTGTTATACATTACACACTATGCGATGAACATGGTCACTTCCTCAAAGAGTGCATAGCCCTGGAACTCATCAATAGATGGTATCCTATAGAAAGGGTTTACTAGGTTGGATTGCAGGCAGTGCAATTCACATGTCCACTATGCGCTGACAATCACCTTTTCAAGAATTGTCACTATATCCCCCGATTCTGGCTAGCCCTTGCTAGCTTACACTCTGCCATAGTCCACCTCTCCCAAGAATATGACATGGATGCAGAGTCCATAGACAGCTCCACAACCCAAGAAGATGTGACGAGAAGATCCATCATGTTATTTTATGTCAAAGAGCGGCTGATCAGGGAACCCCTAGTTATCCCTACCTGCCCTCCACAGAAAAGACGTACATGCACGTTATGTAAAATTCCAAATCATGCTATCATCCATTGTCTTGATTTAGCAGAGTTATGACACCGGTTCCCCGCCAGACATCAAACTGAGCATGAAAAAACCCTCATATCAAGGATATTTTTCCTTATATGTCAAGGTAATCATTATGAGTGGCACTGTACTTATGCCTCACAACTTTATCCCACCATCGATATGATTCATACCATAGAGAAGAGATAGGATGACCTCCAAGAATGACATAAAAAGTACATCGTCGGGTCAATGTCCCCACCCCCACAATGGCATACCAGGCAAGCTAAGAAAACACACCAACCAAGCGTGACCCCAGCCAAGCCAAGGATAACATGTGGACTATACGACTTGAATGACCACCGGGTCAACCAGTGAAGAGAGTTGAAGCACCTTGCAAACAGTTTGCGTATAGTCTCCTCTCCCTCAGAAACTTATCTCTAACCAAGAGAAAATCATGTGTACCTATTCTCGGATTTGTTCACAATTTCACCATATGATTAAATGTGTACACCTACCCAAGCTAAGGGCGGTAAGAGTAGCATTGAGTCTACACTCCTCAAAAGAGGTAGACGCACCCAAGCCAATAATACGGAAATGGAAACAGAAGATAACCTCTTCTACGACAGACCCTTTCCAAGCATCCACATCAAGAACAACAAGTAGTATAGAATCTCAGACAATCTACTATGTTGGCACAGTGATACCATGCACTATCTGCACTGGAAAAAATCACACACTAGAGGTATGCTCACTAATGGAAACATTCAGGCGCCTCTACGGTAGGCACAATTTCCACCTAGCAGAAATTGACCATCCTAGAGGGGAACCCAAATTTGCTCTCATGCAGAATCCCATTACACAGATTCTTCCCCACTGAACGTCAATGACACGATCCACCATATATGATTCATATCATCACATATCAGAGATATGATTCTAGCTGCCCCCACGTCCCAGGATTTTCACCCTATTCCTATCACAAAATCTCAAGATAATTTCCGCTTTTGCATTGATTTTTGCAAGAGCCCAAATTTACATGCCGCCATCGAACTACTTGATGACACCCAGCCTTTAGAATAGTGCCTAGTACAACTAGAGCTTGTCGACGATAGTCACTGAAACACAACGAGGCCCACAAGAAGAGGGTAAAATCATCATTCAACTACCACATCACCCCTCACTCATTCACCGAGGGAGAGTTAGTCCTCCACTACGATGTTGCAAAAGAAGCCCTACGGCCAGGAAAGTTTGAAACCTTACGGGAAGGACCCTACATCATCAAAAATTTCCTCTGATAGGGGGAATACATCTTGATGGAACCGAACGAGACCTACCTTAATAAACTCGTCAACGGCCTTTACCTCAAGAAATTATACCCATATGGGCCAAGGCGACCCTTCCCTAGAGTGAACATACACAAACCCCAACCACTCAAAATTTTTCAACAAAGGACTTATTTAAAAAGTGCTCAAAGTGCCACCATGGAAGATCAACTTGAACCCTATTTTGGATTTGTTTATGGAGCACCGCGATGGTCTCAAATTTTAGCTGTAGCTGCCTGGGTCATCCACCACCCTGGCCGATCGCCACTCTACTCAAACGTCATGTGCATTGGTTCAGCAACAAACAATCAGGCAGAATATGATGCCGTCATCAGACTTATGTGTGATGCCCTCCATCAGGGTGTTATAGGTCAATTTGGGCACCATTACCAATGACCTGGTCAACTGGACATCATCTCCAGGACCAATGATCAAGGGTCTATCATTCCCTATCATTTCAGTTGCTACATGCCCTAAGACAAGAAACAAGACAAATCAAGCAAGACTTTCATCAAGCAAAGTTTTCCATGGTTTGAAGCTTATTATATAGCATATGAGAGCTCACCAACGCAGGCTCTAAGGAGCCTAAGTGCATTGCATATGTAGGTAGCCCCATGAAAGGCTGCTCTGCAAAGCACTTCCCGACATTCACAGGTGCGTTGGTCACATTGGGAGCGAAATTCTCATTGTTCCGGAATCTCCACTTGGCCAGTTCCTTCTAGAAGAGTTCACATGTGTCAAGCTTCAGATCCAAGTGTCCATTTTACATCTACATGAATGGAAACATGTCTTGCATATTTTGGGAAAGTTATTGATTGCAAAACAACCTACAGTTCATCTATTAATTGAGCACAGATCTAAGTGCTTGAGAAGGAAGAATTTGAGTAGAGAAATGTTGGAGAATTTTCAATTGAGAGCTAGATTTGTGAAGTTGCTGTTGGAGATATTTATACTATGATGAGGCTTGGGAACAATGCTGGAAGGTCACTTCAAATCAATCACTAGGTTGTAACCTCTCCTTCTATCATCAATAAAGAGTACTGCTTATTTTTCCCTATATGAATCTATATTGGATTTGATTTTCCATATTGTAAGATCTTGGTTGATGTATGTGGTTTATGCTTTACTGATTTAGCTAACTAGCTTGAATAGATATTTATATTATTGCATCTTCTGTTGTTTTAGTGTTCTTTCTTGCAGTAAGAATTCATCTCACAAACTGCTTGAATTTGAAGCTGCAACATAAGCGACAAAAGGAGCCATTTGGAAGCGACTGAACATGTAAGCCTCCAATCCTCTCTGTATATCTCTTCTAAGTTAGGAGAAATAGTCGTATAGTCTTTCACCTGTTGTTCTAGAGTAGCACCTATCTATGGAAGCGTGATTTATCTATAATTCACAATTCTGGCCCAACAAATTGGTGACCATACTGGGGATTATTTTCTCTTAGTTCTAGGTGTTTTAGCCTCTGATTTTCTTTGTTTATCCATCCAATAGCTGTTACACATAAAGATTAAAATTTTTCAGACCCTAATTTGCAAATAAAATGAGTTAAGCAATAACATTTTTCTTTGTTTACTACGCCCAATGCACCCTTAGACTAGACACAGTGGTTTGCAGAGCACTGTCTCCTTCCTAGCCTGTGTTGCAGAGCATTATCTCCCCTTGGAGACTACGTTGATTCCTGAAAGTGACCAGACTCCCTTGAATTTGACTTTGCAAATTGCTTCAGTTTTGTTTGCTGCTGTGTTTTGAAAATTTTGATGCTCAATTGACCAGTGAATCTATATACTTCTTCCTCATTTGGCTAAAAATTTGTTCAATATTTGTTTAGAAAATGTTTTCATTATCATTGACAAGTTGATTTCAAAGTACTTTTTTATGGTAGCATTAAGAATCATTTTCTTTCGAAATAGGAAATTGTCATAAAATATTCATTTCCTTATAGCAGAAATTGTTGTTGAAATCCTCCTTTTTCCTTCAAAAGAGAAATTGTTGTTTGTATTCTTCATTTCTTGAAAGTAAAAAGCATTTGAATTATTGATATAGTGCACCTAGTTTATTTTCTGTATTCATAACATTAAGGAAACTGAAAATAAAAACTTGCATTTGCATGTAGGATTGTGTGTGTTTTGTAAAAGGAACATTAGGAAATCTGCATTTAGTTTATGATTCATTGATTTTGTTTTTGTTCATTGATTTGGTTTCTCATGAACTATTTTCTCTCTTCCCTTAGTAGCTAGGTTCTTCATTGAAAAAGCTGAAAGTGAAAGTTTGTTTATCTTTCTTAGCTTGCATTTTAGGAATTTCATATACATCATCGCGGTGAAACTGAAAGGAAAATTGTTAAGCAAGATCAACATAAAATTAATCTCAAATTACTTAACAACGCATTGGAACCATAACGATAACATTTATAAGGTCTAGGCTAGAAACGTGTTCCAACGTCGTAAAATATAGCAGTTGTCGTTAAACTGTCTGCGATACATTCCGAGTGTGATACCTCACTCCACATACGTAAGTATATCTTAGCTCGTCCACGTACTTTCGAGTATATCGGGCGGTGTTACAGTACGATAACTATAAAGGGGTGCTCTCACTATGCAATTTCGCATCATACAACACTAATACGGACTTAGGCCTCCACGTACCTTTGGGTATATTTGGGAGGACAAATTTTAGGTGCTATCCATCCATAGTGAACCGAGTTGACCGCCTTGAAATTGTGATACACCGAACACAGCATTCGGGGAGATTACCTGCTCGTACTTCTTGGTTCGCCAGGAGGTATTCTGTAGTTCACACTTTCTTGGTAAACCCTTTTTCCTAGCATTACCCTCTTTTATTTTTTTATTTTTTTGGTTAAAATAAATCAATAATCGTGGAAGAACAAAATCGTTTCCCCCGTCATTCACATAGACATCGCTCTACGAAACCAGTACCATCAGTACCTCTAGTGAAGCATCATCTTCCCATATACCAGAGTTGGCACAAGTTGTTTCTACAAATCTTGGTTTGTCTACTATTGTCGAGACAGAGTCCTCATAGCTACCTATGGTCATGATCCATCCAATCTGTGAGACTATACCTCCTGAACCCAATGTTGTTCAACTAGAAGCTGATCTGAATCCCCTTGTGCTTTAGGGGGAAACTGTTATTGGTAAAACTGGACATCATCCCTAGGACCAATGAAATAGAGTCTATCATCCCCTTATATTTCGGTTGCTATATTCCCTAAGTGGATAAAATTTTGATCCCGAAGTTGAAAAACCTAAATTTGTTTCTGTATTGGTCACTCCACAATCTATTGTAGCCATTGAGTCTCCCATATCACGCAGTCAACCACCTGAAATATACTTTGGGCTTGACAGAAAAGTTCTTCCGTTCTTCCACCTGGTTCAATTTCTATTGAATAAATATCACAAGGCGAGACACCTTTAACTCCAACTCATTTTCGGTAGGAGCTTTACCTGTACGAGTATTTTCCTCAATCACCTGCCTCTACTTTTGTTGATCCTGTTTCACTTTGAGTTCCCGTAGATTATATAGGGTATACATTGGGTCATTTTACCATGGCTGAGATAACATCCCAAACTGAACAATCTATTTCAGCTGCGACAACATCCATTATTGCTTCATTTTCGATGTTTTGTCCATTGACTTCACCCATGTCATCATCTGGAATCCTATCTAGTCCTCTCCTTGGTGGCTGGTGATACCACATATGTTACCCTCAGAAATTTGAAAAATTGAATGAAAACCCTAGAGAAGACCTATCAACACATGTTATAACTTATCATTTTTGGTGCTCATCAAAATCCTTAAATGATGACTCTGTTAGACTATGTCTTTTCTAGCACACACTCACTAGTCCAACTACACAATGAGGATGGTTCTTTTACTACGTCAACCTCGTTAAAAAATGAAACAAGTAAGCCTCCAATCCTCTTTGTGTATCTGTTCTGAGTTAGGAGAAATATTCGTATAGTCTTTCACCTGTTGTTCTAGACTAGCACCTGTCTAGGGAAGCGTGATTTATCCATAATTCGCAATTCTAGCCCAACAAATTGGTGACTGGCAATAATTTGTTGGGCCAAAATTGTGAATTATGGATAAATCATGCTTCCCTAGATAGGTGCTAGTATAGAACAACAGGTGAAAGACTATATGACTATTTCTCCTAACTCAAAACAGATACACAGAGAGGATTGGAGGCTTAATTTTTCAGTCGCTTCCAAATGAATCCTTTTGTTGCTTCCGTTGCAGCTTCAAATTCAAGCAGTTTGTGAGCTGAATGATTCTTGCAAGAAAGAACACTGAAACAATATAAGATGCAATAATATAGATATCTATTCAACTAGTTAACTAAATCAGTAAAGCATAAACCATATACATCAACCAAGATCTTACAATATCAAAATCAAAGCCAATACAGATGCATATAGGGAAAAATAAGCAGTACTCTTTATTGATGATAGAAGGAGAGGTTACAACCTAGTGACTAATTTGAAGTGACCTTCCAACATCATTCCCAAGCCTCATCACAATATAAATCTCTCCAGCAGCAACTTCACAAATATAGCTCTTAATTGAAAATTATCCAGCATTTCTCTACTCAAATTCTTCCTTCTCAAGCACTTAGATTTGTGCTCAATTCATAGATGAACTGTAGGTTGTTTTGTAATCAATAAATTTCCAAAAATAGGCAAGACATGTTTCCAATCATGTAGATGTCAAATGGACACTTGTATTCGAAGCTTGACACATGTGAACTCTTCTAGAAGGCACTGTCCAAGTAGATTCCAGAACAATGAGAATTTCGCTCCCAATGTGACCAACGCACCTGTGAATGTCGGGAAGTGATTTGCAGAGCAGCCTTGCATGAGGCTACCTACATATGCAATGCACTTAGGCCCCTTAGAGCCTACGTTGGTGAGCTCTAATATGCTATATAATAAGCTTCAAACCATGGAAACCTTTTCTTGATGAAAGTCTTGCTTGATTTGTCTTGTTTCTTGTCTTAGGGCATGTAGCAACTGAAATGATAGGGAATGATAGACCCTTTTTCATTGGTCTTGGAGATGATGTACAGTTAACCAGTTCATTGGGAATGGTGCCCAAATTGACCTATAACAATTTCCCCCTAAAGCATGAGATCCAAATAATAAGAACATTTGATTGAAATGATTTACACTGTGATGAGTCTAGAAACGAAGCGGAGTGGTCACCTGCATCATTCTTACAATACATTACATCATGATGTATCCTTTTTTGATCATAATTGCTGAGGGTAGGGATTCCCATGTTCAGCACATAAAACAATCTAATAACATGTACATAATTAAGAAAGTCATCTACATTGGAATGTTGCCTAGATGTAGACATGCCTATAAATATAGGCCCATGGTTGGATGAAAATCTGTATGTAAGGTCACTGTACAGATGATGTGTACAAAAATCCTGAAATCACAGCCAGGATGGATGAAACTAGATCCAGGGTCTTCTTATCTCGTTCACTCGATCATTCGTGTACAAGTCTAGCCATGCGAATATATGATTTGTAGTCGAACATGAAAAGACATCATTTGATTACTAGCCAATGATGTGAGCTATTAACAAATGTGAGAGAACCACCATTAATGTCAATGACCCTCAAGGTATTGCAGTACATTTCGTAAGGCATGAATAGATGATTTGATGTCGAACATAAAACAAAATCTTTCGGTCAAAGGTCCGGAAGCGAGGATATTGTCGATGCTGTAACAAGCCTCATGGTACTGGAATTTGATGTTTCTAAGTGAATTTCCTAGATATTGATTTGTCATCGACAGGAATTCACCTTATTGCAAAACAAGATTTATTGATTTCGAAGACAAGGGTATGACTTGATATAGGAATTTTCAGGGATGACGGTCATGAGAATGAAGGTTTACAATTATTGTAGATGGATGAGTTTTTAATCACTGGATGACTTCTCTTGAACATATCGGCAATACTGTAATGAGTTGGCAGTATTGACCCAAAACCAAAGTGAAGGTATGATGAACCATAGGTGTGAATGAACCGTCAAGATGATTACCCAACCCAAACAGTCACAGAAATGGAGTGAAGGAAGTGTCATGTTCAAGAGCGACTTGCTACCAAAAAGAAACTTTGCTTACTTTTCCCAAATTTTCCACGGTCATTTGTCAACCAGTACCTCTTTATTTTTTAACAAGCTTGAGGAGGTTGACATTTTCTTGATCTATAATTCAACCCTTCAGGCAAATAATGTATCGCTACTTAATAATTTAATGAGTCTAGTAATGAATGAAACTCGATTCTTGCCATGATCGACAAGCCCGTCGCTATTTTATGTTTTAACGAGCTTAACGATAGTGATAGCCTGGTCCTTTTTCATATTTAGAGAGTCTGAAAAAGAGGGTGAAAGAGAACTCCAAAAGTACTTTTTCATAAATTTGTCTCTCAGATCCGAAAAAGTGTAAAATAATATCTGAGAGAACCTCTTTGGTCATGTTTAACCAAGGTATTCCTTTTTCGTAAATAATATATCTCAGTCCGGAAAAGGGTTAAACTTGTACTAAGTAGATATCAATTCATTTACTTTAACGAGCTCGAAAAGACAAGTGCTTGGCAATATTTTCACATTATCAAAATCTGAAAAGCGCTGAAAGAAGACTTCAAGGGTTCGTTTTTCACTGTTATCGAAGCTTGGAAAAGAGATAAAAGTGCGCTTCAAATCCTTTTTCGTTTTTAACAAAGCTCAAAAAATAAGGAGAAAAAGTATGCTTTATGGTCAAATCATTCTTGAAATAAATCTGCACAACTAATATGTTCATCAGTTGTAAAACCTATTCAGAACAACATCAAGTGGATTAAAAATACCTATTTCATGATAAAAAAATATAGTAAAATCTTAGTCATAGCAATAGATATCCATTGCAAACAATTAAATGACTAAACAAAAAGAGTTTTACTATTCATTTTTACCATTCCATAGATACCATTTGTGTTTCGGAGCTCTGAGCTTGATTTTTCCCCCGAACTTTAACTGTTGATTGCATGCAATTAATAAGAATGTTTAGAATTCCCCCTACAAGAGAAGATTTTCCCCCAAGCTTCATTTCATTCACCTAAGTAGATTACTGGTTACTAATAGCTGGATGGTAATGAAGGTTCATTATAGGGGAGGATTTGTTTCATTTTTTAACGAGCTTGACATAGGAAAAGAACTATGCTCATGACCTGTTTCATTTTTTAACGAGGTTGACACAGTAAAAGAACGATCCTCAAAGGCACTTGTTTCGTCTTTTAACGAGGTTGACACAAGAAAAAAGAACTATCCTCATAGGTACTTGTTTCATTTTTTAACGAGGTTGACACAAGAAAAAAGAATTGTCCTCAAAGCCTGTTTCATTTTTTACGAGGTTGACAGAGAAAAAGAACCATCCTCATGGGAACCTGTTTCATTTATCAAGGTTGACAGACGAAAAGAACTATCCTCAACACCTGTTTCATTTTGTAACGAGGTTGACATAGGAAAAGAACCATCCTCATGACTCTATTTCATTTTTTAATGAGCTTGACATAGAAAAAGAACCATCCTCATAAGAACCTGTTTCATTTATCGAGGATGACACAAGAAAAGAACTATCCTCAACACCTGTTTCATTTTTTAATGAGGTTGGAAACATAGTTCCTTGTCTTGTGTCAAGCTCGTTAAAAAATGAAACAAGGTTCCATGAGCATAGTTCTTTTCCTGTGTCAAGCTCATTAAAAAATGAAACAAATCCTCTCCTAATTATGACGATTATTCCATCTGATCTCGTAAATGAACCTTCATTCCATCCAGCTATTAGTAACCAATAGTTTACTTAAGTGAATGAAATGAAGCTTGGGGGGCATATTCTCTTGCAGGGGGCATTCAAAACATTCTTACCAATTGTGTGCAATCGACCGCTGAAGTTCAGGCGAAAATCAGGTTTAGAGCTCCAAAATGCAAATGGTAACTAGGGAATGGTAAAAATGAATAATGAAACTACTTTTTATAGTCATTTAATTGTTTGTAAGTTATATTTATTGCTATGACTATAGTTTTATTATGTTTTTATCATGAAACAAGTATTTTTAATCCATTTGATGTTGTTTTGAACAGGAAATACAACCGATGAACGGATTAGTCATGCAAATTTATTCAATGAATGACTTGACCACAAAGCATACTTTTTCTCCTTATTTTTCTAGCTTTGTTAAAAACGAAAAAGGATTGGAAGTGCACTTTTATCTCTTTTTAGAGCTTCTATAATAGCGAAAAAGGAACCCCTGAAGTCTTCTTTCAGCTCTTTTCAGACTACGATAATGTGAAAAGATTGTTGAGCACTTGTCTTTTTGAGCTCGCTAAAGTAAATGAATCAATATCTACTCAGTATAAGTTTAACCCTTTTCCGGACTGAGATAGATTATTTACAAAAAAGGAATACCTTGGTTAAACATGACCAAAGAGGTTCTCTCAGATATTATTTTACACTTTTCGGATCTGAGTGAAAAATTTACGAAGAAGTACTTATGGAGTTCTCTTTCGTCCTCTTTTTTAGACTCTCTAAATATGAAAAAGGACTGGGCTATCACTGTCGTTAAGCTCGTTAAAACATAAAATAGCGACGGGCTTGTTGATCATGGCAAGAGTCGAGTTTCATTCATCGCTAGGCTCATTAAATTATTAAATAGTGATACTTTATTTGCCCGAAGGGTTGAATTATAGATCAAGCAAATTTTATCCTCCTTAAGCTTGTTAAAAAATAAAGAGGTACTGGTCGACAAATGACCAGGGAAAATTTGGGAAAAGTAAGCAAAGTTTCTTTTTGGTAGCAAGTCGCTCTTGAACATGACACTTATTTCACTCCATTTCTGTGACTATTTGGGTTGGGTAATCATCTTGACGGTTCATTCACACCTATGGTTCATCATACCTTCACTTCATTTTTGAGTCAATGCTGCCAACTCATCACAGTGTCACTGATATGTTCAAGAGAAGTCATCCAGTGATTAAAAACTCATCCTTCTGCAATACTCATAAACCTTCATTTTCATGATCATCATCCCTGAAAAATTGCTATATCAAGTCATACCCTTGTCTCCAAAATTAGTAACTCCAGTTTTACAATAAGGTGACTTCCTGTCGATGATAAATCAATATCCAGCAAGTTCACTTAGAAACATCATATTCCAGTACCATGAGGCTTCTTACAGCATCGACAAGATCCTCGCTTCTAGACTTTTGAACGAAAGATTTTGTTTAAAGTTCGACATCAAATCATCTATTCACGCCTTACGATATGTACTGTCGTACCTTGAGGGCCATTGACATTAATGGTGGTTCTCTCACATATGTTAACAGCTCACATCATTGGCTAGTAATCAAATGATGTCATTCCATGTTCGACTACAAATCATATATTTGCATGGCTATACTTGTACCCAAATGATCGAGTGAACGAGCTAAGAAGACCTCGGATCTAGTTTCATCCATCCGGGCTACAATTTCAGGATTTTTTCACACATCATCTGTACAGTGACCTTACATACAGATTGTCATCCAAATATGGGCCTATATCCGTAGGCATGTCTACATCTGGGCAACATTCCAATGTAGACGACTTTCTGAATTATGTACATGTTATTAGATTGTTTTATGTGATGAATATGGGAATGCCTACCCTCAACAATTTTGATCAAAAGAGGATATATCATGATGTAATGTATTGTAAGATTGATGCAGGTGATCACTCTACTTCTTTTCCAGACTCATCACAGTGTAAAGCATCTCAATCAAATGTTCTTATTATTTGGATCTCATGCTTTAGGGGGCAATTGTTATAGGTTAATTTGGGCACCATTCCCAATGAACTAGTTAACTGGACATCATCTCCAGGACCAATTTTTGATGACCTATAATTCCTTATCATTTCAGTTGCTACATGCCCTAAGACAAGAAACAAGACAAATGAAGCAAGACTTTCACCAAGAAAAGGTTTCCATGGTTTGAAGCTTATTATATAGCATATGAGAGCTCACCAACGCAGGCTCTAAGGGGCCTAAGAGCATTGTATATGCAGGTATCCCCATGCAAGGCTGATTTGCAAAGCACTTCCCGACATTCACAGGTGCGTTGGTCACATTAGGAGCGAAATTATCATTGTTCCGGAATCTCCACTTGGCCAGTGCCTTCTAGAAGAGTTCACATGTGTCAAGCTTCGGATCCAAGTGTCCATTTTACATCTACATGAATGGAAACATGTCTTGCCTATTTTTGGAAAGTTATTGATTTCAAAACAACCTACATTTCATCTAAAAATTGAGCACAGATCCAAGTGCTTGAGAAGGAAGAATTTGAGTAGAGAAATGCTAGAGAATTTTCAATTGAGAGCTAGATTTGTGACATTGCTACTTGAGAGATTTATATTGTGATGAGGCTTGGGAATGATGCTAGAAGGTCTCTTCAAATCAGTCACTAGGTTGTAACCTCGCCTTCTATCATCAATAAAAAGTACTGCTTATTTTTCCCTATATGCATCTATATTGGCTTTGATTTTCCATATTGTAAGATCTTGGTTGATGTATGTAGTTTATCATTTACTGATCTAGATAAATAACTTGAATATATATCTATATTATTGTATCTTCTATTGTTTCACTGTTCTTTCTTGCAGGAAGCATTCAGCTCACAAACCTCTTGAATTTGAAGCTGCAACAGAAGCGACAGAAGGAGCCATTTGGAAGCGATAGAGCAAGTAAGCCTCCAATCCTCTCTGTATATCTGTTCTGAGTTAGGAGAAATAGTTATATAGTGTTTCACCCGTTGTTCTAGACTAGAAATTGTCTAGAGAAGTGTGATTTATCGATAATTCACAATTTTGGCCCAACACAGGGTATACGCCATATTCATATCTACCTCGATTCCCAGTTATTAGTGTCACAGTTAAACCAAACATTTGAGACAAGAGATACACATATGCTTAGAAAATATTTGTGTGCTAATAGATTAAGCAGACAATTTGACTATATCACATTTATAGATGTACCAAGGAGTCAAAATCAAATAGATGATCGCGTAGCTAACAATATCCTAAACTGGAATGCATCTAGAATAAAGCATCATACATAAAAAAACAAAAATATAGATATCCATCAGCATAACATCACACATAAACCGAAACAGGTGACACATAATGTAGAGCTACAAAAAATCTTCATATATATATATATATATATATATATATATATATATATATATATATATATATATATATATATATATATATATATCACAATATGTATGTCTGAGTATAAAAAATCATGTCGCTAGCCCATCTGCCAACCCAAAGATACAAAATTCATCAAAAATAAGGGAAGCATCCTCATAATGGGTGCTTTCCCTGTGTACAATTATACTCTAGGGTGGTGCCCCCTTAGGAGGATCACCTGGACTCACCACTACTCTCAGTGCCACCATTGGAGCTGTCATTGTAACCGCGATCGCCACCCGACGTAGAACGGGCCAATAGCCCCTCTCGCAGGCCATCATAGTCTCCAACCAGACCTCCTCGAAGTCATCCATGAAACCCTGAGAAGGAATCCCATGGGTCAAGCGGTCCACTTGAGCCCGGAAAACCTCAATAACTAACACCTGAGATTTCAATTCCACAATATGAGCATCTGACGTATCTGCACGAGCCACTGTTGCATCGGCACGAGCTCGCTCGGCCGAAATCTATCTAGAAGCTGAGCTACTATCCTCCCCTGAAGGGCCAGAACCACTGCAAGGTCCTGCAGCCGCACCTCCTCCCTGATCACCCCTAGGTCATCGTACAGGATCGTGGCCAACCAACCGACCCACGGGGTAACCCACCTCACCACTATCTGCAACAGTAACCAAAACAATGTCAGTGTCACTAGAAAAACACACAACTACATGTATACTCAAATAAACACAGAAAATATACACAACATACCTATGGTACTCCAAGCATAACCGAAGGGGAGACCCATGTCTAGATCCCCCTGGAAGTCCATCCCTGCATATGGGTATGGTAGGAACATCTGGGGGTTGGCCTCAAACCAGGCCTTTGTCGTGGTATTCCAATAATGCCCCACCATGGCACCGCCGCCTTGCGGCATCACCATAACCCATCTCATCATCCGAGGCTCCCGTGGCCCCCAGGAGGCACCGCCACTACTAGCCTCAGTAGCACTACCCTCTCGTACATAATGTTGCACAAGATATTGGCATACGCAAACGACTTAGATCCACGTTGGACCTTGTTGAGTTGCGACACCATCCTTTCAAAGAAAAAATGGGAAAAGTCGTAAAAATGCCCGAACCTCAACCGATGCAGTACTCCAACTTGCGGGCCTGATGCCAGATGTGGAGAAACCGACCCTGCTAGTTGCACAATCACTGCTAGAGAACATCACTCTACCAGATATATAATTGATGCAATGTTGATGCATCCCTCTATAAGAGGCGCCCCACCATAGTGGCATCTCTGAAATCTCTCCAAGTCCACTCTCCTGGCAGGGAGTGGATATCTCAGCGCCTCACCCTCAAGCAGCATCCCGGTCACAAAATAAACATCTGTATCAGGACGTATGTCCAGGTTCGTCCCCCACAATATTAACATGTTGCACCTCCTGCTCCAATAACGAATCACATAATGTAGCAGTCCGTCTTGCGACCGAAGAAGCTCCTTCCCTGCAAACTTCAGGAGCCCCCATAGCACCAGCTGATGGTGTGCCCTAGCATCAACAATCAGCTCAGTATAGATCTTGGGCCAATTCCTCTCCCTCCACAATAAACTCTCATCAAAACAGGTACCCATTAGTATAGAAAAAACCCAAAAATAGGAAAAAATCCAAAAATATTTTCTTCCTCGGCTTTGCGCGCCTATCCCTCAGACAGATACACTTAGCGTGCACCTGTATTTTTAATAGGTGTGCTTAAGGCATGTTAAAAGGGGGGAAATGAGTGCATTAGCGTGATTATCCCCCAAAAAAGCACACAAGGGGCGCACCATTTCCCTGATCACCCACACAATCTAGGGAAAAAAACACCTAGAATCCGTACAAACTAAGTCTCTACAGACCCCAGCACCATCAAACTGAAAGAATTAAGTGCATGACATCATGAAGGTTACCTGGGCATGATCTCACGAATCCCTGGTGCTCAAGCTGACTGCAATGGCAAGAAATGCTATGCAGAGTCCTCTGACCTCTCAAAAACTCAGCAAGTACAAATGAGTTGAATTAGGGCCATATCCACCTATATATCGCCCTTTTTCAAAAACTTTGGAGAACCATAACGAGAGATTAGAAGGTCTATTCTCCGAACCGTAACTTTCACCACAATCAGCACTCCATGACAAACAGAGGCGATGCCACACATTCGCACTCTCGAAAAAATAATTTTTTAGCACAGGTAGGTATGCCCTCTCTCATCTTATTTTTTAAAGCTCATTAATTTCAATAATATTTGATAAAGAATATGCTTTCACTTCAGGTAGTTTTTTTTTCATGAAAATCTCGCAAACCGTCCACAACGTTATCTCATGAAAGTTCCAGAGCATGTATCATTCTACCTGTTATCACTCTAATAATTATCTTAGTTGTGAGATTTTAAAGTTTTAAGAACACTAGAGGTAACTACAAACCTACTTTTAAACTCTAGGATCTAGCCTTCCCAGGGTTCATAGAGGGCTCTCTCTATAGGATTTAACTTTGTTTTGATTATATAATTTTAGGTTATTTATGATTGTGCAAATTGGTTTTGGTTTGGTGAGAAAAAATCGCTTAGTGAGAAGGATAGTGAAAGAGCTATTGGTCCATTATGCTATGGAGTCAAAAGTTAAGCAGATAGGACGGATCAAGGTCAAAAATTCAAATGTTTTTAGGGCAAGATAGATAAGTCTTTGAAGATTTGGGAAGGCTAATTTGTGAAGTGGTTAGAATCGGGATAAAGAGAAATGGAGGATTCTTTGATCCAGATTAGGAAGGAGTAGACAGAGGTCATTCGAAAGAGGGATCAATTAAGGGTTCCCTACTTTGGAAATCGGAAAAAAACATAGAAATGATAAACAGTAAAGACAGGGTGCTTTTAAAAAATCTTGAAATAATACTCCTAAATTATCATTCAAATTTGGAACACATATATGGATGCATGAAACAAAGAAGATAAATAATGACAAGTAGGAGATACTTCAATTCAATAGATCATCACATGAATCCTGAAATATGATGCTAGGTGATTTGATCTAGTCCGCTACTCAAACATGCAACACAAAAGCCTTAAAGTACAGATAATTTTGACTATAGAAATCTTTAGCAATTTTATTCCATAATAATACTTCGAAAGATGAAGTATATATACAAAAATGTTTACAAATTATTCTAGAATGTTTCTAGGAATTATCTAAGGAAAATAGAAATATATTTACAACAAAATAGTGACAACTACTTAACAAATCAGCAAGTTGTCGTATTTATCCAAATAAAATAGAAACTAATTGTGGATTAGGTGCAGCTGGCTACCTTGGTGTCCTCTTTGTTGGCTCAAATATTTCAAGTTTGTTTTGAAATATGATCTTCTTTATCTTATACTGTTTCAATCTGATTCCCTTTAACTTGATACTCTTTAACTGGGATACTCTTTAATCTCTGTAAAAATTGTTTTACTGCTGTAATAAATTCTGTTTTGACTGAAAAACCAGCAATCTGTTTTTATCCTTTTATCAACATTTTAACTTTCACAATAAATCAGTAACTGGTTGCCAAGCTTCATCATTTGGAATTTGTATTTTCTTCAGCTTCCTAAAATTTTCATCTGCCTCAGTATATCTGACAAAATTTGGTTTTATGACAAATAAATGTCTTATCTCATGCTGCAGATAAAATAAATCTTCAAAACGTCTATGAAAAACTTTTACAGTGGGGATTCCTTATCCATCTATCTTATTCCTTTGCATATTCTTTGATCTTCTCATTGTAATCTTCTTGAGGCATAATTTTATCATTTATGACCAAAATATTAGGCAAACTTGTTTGCCTCAAATTTTCAAATTTAACTGTAAACCTGGTGATGGCTATGTTCATATTTTCACATTTCTCTTTAAGCTACTTCATTAGGTTCTTCTTAGTGATGACTTTCCTTATTTCAAGGATTGTTTCAGTCCTGTCAGTGATCTCAATTTCTTCTAACTCCTGCTTGTTTTTACTGTTGAGAAACTTTATCAATTCTAAGGCTTGTTCAGGTTTGTTACCTAGCTCATCTTTAGTCTTCTGAATTTCTGCTTGTGCTGCCTTTAGTAAGTTTTTTTTTTCATAAATTACTTGGATTGAGAGCCACACATCATTGATGGATTAAATGATTTTGTTCCATAACTGGTTTTTCACATATGATATTGGCTCCTATAAGGTTAAATCCTTTTGTAGTTTCTTCATTTCTTCATTTAACCTATTAGCCCTTTGCTCATGAGTCTTGGCATTGATTTGAGCTAACTTATTTATATCTTCAAGATTTTCAATCACCTTTTTCAATCTGTTAATCTCATTTTTTTGTAGTGTCATTTCTTCCATGGCTTTTACTAATTTACTGGCCTCATTTGAAGGTTGAGCTGCTGTAGTAGATGACTCTATAGCTAAAGTTGTAAATGATGTCACTAGAGCTGCAATAGCCAGTGGTACTTTGGCTACCAACTCTTTTGCTAGAGTTGAAGGCACAACTGTAGTTACCATTGGAATTACTATAGGTGTTTCCTATGCTTTTATTGTTTCTCTCTCATGGACAAGTTTGTCCATTTGAATCTCCATTTCTTTAATTTGTTCTGTTAGCTGAAAGATTAAGTTCATCATGTCATCCATCTGAGTCTGTTATTATACAATTTATTTGGCCTGAGGATGTTTAGTTCATGGAAGTTTGAGTTGTTTCCTCAATGCTACAATGTCCTCATTCTTTTTCTTCACTAACTGTTCTACTTCTTTCACATTTGCTGGATAATATCCAAGTTGAATTACCAACTCTTCTAAAGATTTAATCCTTAGATATTTAGCATAAGAAGAGGCTTTTTCCACTTTCATCTAATCTCTCATGTTTATGATGGTATTTTCAAGTTTTTGGACACTCATAGCCTTGGTTGTAATAGTGGAATAAAACATCTCTGTACTCTGTCTATGAAATTCTATTTGATCAAGTGCATGAATATTTTCTGTTTGCACTTCTAGATCAACCTTTTTTGTAGTCTGCAACTGTCTTTGGAGTCTTCATTGTAGGCTGTAACACTGACATGATCAAACTTTTATTTGAGTAATCAAAGGTTGATAAAAGTCTGTTTTGAACACTTGGTGTTTGCTTCAAATATTGAGAGTAACTCTCATTTTTTATCTCTTCATTCTTTGTCTTAATCTGTTTGTATTTTTCTCTAATATCTAAATATTTTTCCTCTACTGCCTGTGAGGATGATGCTTCCATGTTCTGATGTTTTTCTATCACCTTTATATTGGAATTATCTATATTTCCCTCATTCAAACTCTCTGTAACTGGCTCATTTGTGATGATTGTAGCAGAATCTGTATTTGTCACTGGGATATTTGTGTCTTCAACTTCAATAGTTATTTTTTATTTTTTCAACTGAGTTTAACTTAGGTTTTTTATTGTATCTTAACTTGAACCTAGTCTTAGTAGTGGTTTCAACAACATAAGTACCTTCTTCTCTGAATATTTTGGTGGCTTTTTCTCCTTGATTAACAGTTTGTAAGGTGTGACTAATATCACCCTTTTTTACTGCATCTAACAAAGTGTTTTCTATCCACTCAGTCTGATTAACATATTTTTCAATCTATGGTTTTTTCTCATGAATGTAGCGTGTTAGTTTGAACTTAACCCTCATTTTACTTAATATTACTTGTGGATCATAGTTCCAGGAGAAACTCTCTTCAAATATGTACTCTATTAATTGTTTTGTTGCTTCTGTCTCTGCATCCCTGTGATTAAAAATGAAGGGTCCCACTTGATTCTTCAACTTAAATTGTGTTTTCTTCTTAGCTGCTAGAAAGTTGATTGAATCAGAATTTAATATTTTCCTGATGTATTTCAAGGAAAAAACCCTCAGTGGTACATATTTGGGTAGTTTGTAAGGCAACATATTAGACCCAAAAAATCTGATTTTTGTGTGTTTTTCATACAAATACCAATCTCCTGTTTTGGTCTTCTTTGATAGCTGTAGAACCTTCTTCATTTCATCATTGATCCTTGGTTGTTAAGTTTTTTTTAACATGTTTATAAATGGATGGATAAAGAAGTATGAAAAATCTGCATAAGTAAACTTTGTGGACTCTTTGCTGATTAAAGATGTCCAAAAAATTACTGAAAGTGGATTTCCTTCTATGTCAAGCTTTTGGTGGGTTACTGGAAACTTATCTGCTTGAAATTACAAAAACATATGGAAGAGAAAAGATGTCTATCTAAACACTGCTTTAGTTGGAAATCTAACTAGTTGGTCATGGATATTGTTAGCAATGTACTCAGCATAATTGAAGATTACAGATGGAGGTTGTCCTAGTGTAAAAGTAGATAGGAAACCTAAAATGGATTAATCTGTATGTTCATCAGTAAAATACCCTAGGACGAATGACAACATGGAAATGAAATGCCTTGAACATTATGGAAATATTGAAGTGGAATATGCAGGATTGATTTGAGGAATTTCAATATGTAAGGGCACGAATACTTGAAATATTTGAAATATTTTGGGAAAATCAAGGCCAATGTACAACTTGGTAAGTGCTTCTATTCACAAAGGAACTACTTGAGGATCATGTTTGAGCTGTAACATCTGGTTATTGGACTCAGCAATAACTGTAAAAAGTACTTCTTCGATTGCATTAATTACTGCTCTTTGTTCATGTATATAAAAGTACTGGCACAACCTAATAACCTCTGGACATGGATGAGTGACTGGGAAAACATATTTGGTTAGGTTTGACTCCCAAATTTTGACTTCTTCCACATTATCTAAGGATTTTTCATAGCTCCAGTTCTGAAGGTCTAACAAATTGAATTCTACAATTGGGTCTGTATTTTTTATTCCACATCTACTAAGGGAGTGTGCTCAATGTCTAGAACTAAAGGTTGTAGAGGATTCACAATGATGGAAGTTTTGGATGACGCAGCTGTTGAGTGCTAAAAGGTGCCTTTTAAAACTCCTATTTATCCCACATTAATTATCAACCTGGGAAAGTCCTCATATTTCAAGTGTGTACACAATATGTGCACGGTATAATCCTAGAGAGTAATGTTTCTTAAAATGTAGTATAGATCCTTTAATACAAGAATAAACGGATGCATGAAAATGAAATCTAATAACAACAATATGAAACTCAATGTTATGAAATTCAATCACTTCACTCAACAATCATCAGTCAAGGATGCAGTAGTAATAACTCTTTCCTCTGTCAAATGATGTAAATGAAATCAAATATGAACAAGGTAATCAATCTGAGAACGTAGGCAGTAAAAACCAATGTCCTTTACAGTTGATGATTTTACACTCCACACTAAAGCAATTAAATGGAAATGGTAACTGTGTTAACTCACTAACGTTGCTAATGAAAATAAACTAAGAAAGCTATCTGTAATACATTCAAAAGCAAAACCAAACTTTTGCAAAAAGGAATAAATAGTAAACTAGTTAACAGAAATGAACAGAAAATGGAATTAAGTAGCAAATCCTATTTAATGGAACTAAATAGCAAATGTAAATGAACAATAAATCCTATTTTAGGGAAATGAACAACAAATACTAAATAGAGAAGCTCTGTAATTGCAAAGCATAAAAATACAAGTTATAAATAAATAAATATTCTTTTCATGTTGGAAAGGATCAACAACTCAATTCACTGATGCAACACACTAATTTCATAAAGCATTGAAACAGTAAACTATTAAGCATGGAAACCATGAAGCATGTAGCTAAAGAAAGTGAGAACTAATGCAAACCATTACACGACTAGAATCAGAAAGTAATGATACAGATGGCAAGTGGATCCACTAGGGCTGGGCCCTTTGCCACTAGTGGAGCACTGCTGAACTACTGCAATATCAAATAATGGAACAACAAACAAATTTATGTATTAATCATATGTAGCAGAGTTTACAAGAAATCATACTCTGTTTTAATTAACAAGAGTTGACGAAAAATTCTGAGAATTACAACAAGGAAAATCTCTGAATAATCATAATACACGCTATCCTTTTATAATCAGAAAGAGGAGAAAGTAAATAGTAAATGTGATCCCTCATAGCAAAATTGGATTGTTCCCAACACATTTATCAGCAAGAAAATATATTTTCATTAATCATTCAACAGGAACAAGTCGAATTTGGTATTGCGATTGACATCATTTGGAAAATGTCCGCAACAGTGAATCTGGGAAAACCCTCCTCACAGAACCTTCTATTTCTCTTAATACAGATCGAATTTGGGCAAACCATTCTTTGACTAAAGTTAATTTGGTCCGTTTTGGACAAAACCCATGTTTTGGATTTTCCAGATTCCTCTCCATTTTCCTAGAATGTCCAACGCAAAATTGACACTTCTTATTCCAGAAAATTTCTAAGTTGGAATATTGAATGATGAGCTAGAGATCAAATCTGCAATCTGGAAAATATCTTGGAGGCTAAAATGGTGAGTGATGTTACAAAATATATTAATAAACCATCATTGGTAAAATCATAGATAATAATCATTAATTTATTAATAATAAATGAGAGGAAATAATATTTATCCATAAGAGCATAAATAGTTATAAGATGGAATTATATGATAAACCATGATAAATGACGTGATAAAGAATGGTAGAAATGGATGAAATAGGTATTAAAAAGTGATAATAATAATGAAAAACTAGCGTCCCAACATACCCCAAAATTGAATATATTGCATGTCGTCATGCAACCTAGAACTGAATATATTGCATGTCCTTATGCAACCCAAAGACAAAACCCATGTGTTAACCAAGCAAAAAAAATTGTTCATCCCAACTCATGAAATGGATGGAAGAAATGAATTTTTCCTCAAATAATGAATATTCAATTTTAGCAATCTCGATGAATGTGTAACAATTTTTACAGTTGACGTTCAACTATATGTATATGAAGTTGCAGAAAAATGTGATATAAGTAACAACAAACTTCATTAACCATTTTCTCAAAAATCAGATTGTTTTGATGCATAGATCATGAGATATAAACAAAATGGTTATAGGTGATAGTGCATAATTTTCAAAATTTTATGAACTAATTTAGTGTGAAATTATCTGAGTTTGTGTATTTTAATGATACCTCTTTGTTATCCAGAAATCACAAGAATTTAGTTCATATTTTTAAAGATATATGCAAATCAATTTCTGCATTGTATAGAAATGAAATTATATGCCTTAAATGAGAAAGAAAGTAGAAAACATTCATCATGTTTAGAAATTCCTCCCCCAAACTGAACAATTAGCATGTCCTCATGCAATGCTTAGAAAATAAAGAGAGGTGGTTGCTACAAACTGTTGAAATCGATGCTTGGTGTAAAACAACATGGAATAAGGGAGGTGTTGAGAATGAATAATAATATCAATGGATGAGAAAGAATATTACTGACTTGGTCATAAGAAAGAAATGAAGGAAATCAACACTCCCCCAAACTGAAAGATGATATGTCTCTAAAAAATGGGAAGTGGTAAAGATGTGGAATGAATGATAATAAATAATGCTCAATGGATTTTCATGAAATTCTCCTAAATTCATAATAAATCAGAAAATTATGCTATTTTACCTCAACTGTTACCTTCGAAAAAAAATTTGGAATGACATGTAGGAACTGGAATTTGTTGAAGCTGATGTAGGCTGAGCGGATACTAAAAGTGATGCAAAAGGTGGAAGCCATGCAAGCACATCATGTCTGAATAATTGTGCGCGTTCGCGAGTTGCGCGAGCCTTTGCTGTTAGTTGCAATAGTGTGGTCATGTTGCAAATAGAATTCCCCCCCCATACTTGTTGTTATCCTATAAACAAATCACGATTCTGCATGCAATTTTCTTGAATCCACAGTGTTAATTTTGAAGAGCAACAGATAAGATGTATGCCAAAATTTCAATCAGAAAAACTTTTGTAGAAATGCAGTATGAATATTGTGGCAAATCAACAAATTATGGCAGAATTCTGTACTTATATCGCGTGCTATCTATAATGCATACATTCCCCCTTCCAATTGAAAAAGGAATTCCATGACCATAAAACATAGAAAAAGTGTTGCGCTGACAACAAGGAAAGGGAACGAATAATACAACAGTAAATGAAGCAGAGTACACATATCAAATGATAGGATAGCAAGAGGTATGGTTATAATGAGGGCAGAGTGTATAAAGATAGTTATGAATAAGAGATAAGATGCTTGGGTTGATGATAGGTAATGTGGTAAGTAAAAAGGACAACAATATGCAAGAAAAGATACCTTGCTGACAATATTCCATCTGAAAATGATATGATTGATTAAAAACGTTAACTCATGTGTAAAGGTTCATAGTAGGGAGAAATTGGGGAAATAATCTCTCTGATAAAAAGAAAAGTAGGAAGAGGGTATTATAATAATTATTGATGTTGAAAATAGAACTTCGATACCATAAGTAGAGCCTCTGCTACCAAAAGGCATCCATAGCCTCAGCAGGGTTGCTTTTTAACCCATATGAGCCAGGATCCTCAATTTATAGTTGGTGAATTCCATTTTTTTTTTACATAAGAGATCAGTGTGTTGGCGTGGTAACCAGATAACCACACTTCCATTCACTGGGAAGTAGCAAAAGTGATCAGGCCAGCTCGTGATGAGACCTCCTATTCCAAAGATATGGTGGCTATCCAATGGATCATAACCCTGGTGTGGTGGCCATAGTGGGAATGTCACTTCTCTACAACCTTATGAACATGGTAGGATGTCTCTTTAATGAGACCCCCTATCCTCTATCTGTAGACAAGATTTTGTTGTTTTTACACCTTTTATGATAAATAGAGGGAGGCTCAGTACTTCTTAAGAGTGGGGATGGTGGAAGAAATTTGAACATGTCAATAGAAAGAAAATATACCCATAATATTACTTATAATAGATAGAGAGAATTGTAGCCAGGAGAAATGGAACCAGCATGGTAAAGATGATCAATCAGTATCATATACAGCAGAAATCAATACAGAAAAGTAATATATAAATAATTGTGTCCCTTTTTTTTGTTTTTAAAAAAACCTATTATCAAGAAGTTGTATTGTTAAAGAGAATAACGTCAAGGATATTCACCTACTTCAATAGACTCCATAATCTTTGTCCTCATAAAGGTATTGTACTTCATGCGATGCAAGGGAATCAATAAAATGTGGTTGAGATGAATTAGGAATAATCGCACAAGAGGGAGGAAAGGTTGTTCTCGAAAATATTCCCAAAGTGTTGTTCCCTTGAAGAAACAACAAAAACACTCAAAAAAGTGTTGTTCTTTAAAAGGAACAGCAAAAATACACTCAAAAAAGGTGTTGTTCCTTAAAAGGAACAACAAAAAAATATAACCAAAAAAGTGTTGTTCCTTTTAAGGAACAGCAAAAAAATGCATGCGAAAAAGTGTTGTTCCTTAAAAGGAACAACAAAAAAATACACAAAAAGTGCTATTCCTTAAAAGGAACAGCAAAAAATACACCCAAAAAAAGTGTTGTTCCTTAAAAGGAACAACAAAAAAATATACCAAAAAAAGTGTTGTTCCTTAAAAGGAATAGAAAAAAAATGCATGCGAAAAAGTGTTGTTCCTTAAAAGGAACAGAAAAAAAAATACACAAAAAAGTGTTGTTCCTTTCCTTAAAAGGAACAACAAAAAATACACCTAAAAAAAAGTGATGTTCCTTTTAAGGAACAACAAAAAAATGTATGCGAATAAGTGTTGTTTCTTAAAAGGAACAACAAAAAAATACAAAAAAAGTGATGTTACCTAAAAGGAACAGCAAAAAAATCAACACATGAAACTGCTATTCCTTTAAGAGGAACAACAACTATTATTTAAATGGAACAACAAAAAGAAAAACACGTGAAATTGCTGTTCCTTAAGAGGAACGACAACTGTTCCTTAAGAGGAACAACAAAAAGACAAACATGTGAAACGTGGTGTTCCCTGTAGGGAACAACAAGGGAAAAATAGAAAAAAAAACTAGTGTACAATCTATTATCTAAGCAAATCCAATCAAACAGAAAGGAAAATTTATGTACAGGTTTCAAGAAAAAGTAATTTTTTACAGAATTGGTGTTGTCGAAGAATTGCCTTCTGCAATTGAAATTTGCATGGTGGGGTCCTTATTTTTCAATTTCCACTGGAGCGGAAACTAAAATTTGAAGGGATCAACACCTGAAACACAAAAACATAAAAGAAATCAAAAAAGAAACAACACTTTATTAAGTTACAATAGCTATGATGTTATTTCCTAAATGAATATCAATCTGTCAATGGAAAAAAAAAATGATCTTTTTGAAATTTTTTTTGGCAGTAGTGACATGAATCTTCAAATTGAAACCAATTCATCATTTCTTCTGTTATGAATCTGTTAGGTAATGAACTAGATGAAATTCACTTGTTTCACTAAAATTTCTTTCAAGAATCGCTCGTCCATAAATTGACCTTTTTTGTTCTCCTAAGACCTGCAAAAAACGAGTATCTACCTGCAATAAAACATTAAATCATGGAGAAAGAGAGGTGATATGGCTCCCCTAATCCAATAATTATGCAAAAAAAACTAACAAGTAGTTACTCTGTAGAAAAAATCCATGGAAAAATAAAACAAATTTTATTTGTCACCTGCGGGAGAGCAGTGGTCGACCATACTAACCAGCAGTCTTTCAATTATAAATTCTTTGTTTTTTGTCCGATTTGAGTGATTCCAAAGCCAAATGAAATTAATTTCAGAGATATGTCTCCAATAGAAATAGGTTTCTAAAAATTACATGTAATGATATGTTAAATTTGCTTAGAACAACCTGCATAATAGAGTCATTTTCGATTTTCCAGCTCAGACCAACATTTGATATTTCAATCATAAAATTTTCATTTGATGGAGGATTGAACCGATTAAAATTGGAGATTAAAGTATATTCATTTATGGATCTACCATAGAAACATGTTTTTAAGACAAGAAGAATTGATGGGTCAAATACGCTAGTGAACAGTCGAGAAAACAAAGTTTCAAGAGTGCTGATTTATGATAAGCAGTCAGTATTTTGGTCATAAGTTCCTCATACGATATCGAAATCAAGTGATTAAAATTGCGTTGTAAATTATATTAATATAGGAATATATCATAGAAATGTTTTTTAAAAATTTAGTCATTTAGGCCTCCAAAAACTGACTGTCCCAACTCTGTTCCTGAGCTGCCTACTAGACGCCCTGTCAATGTTTTGGTTATAAGTTTTTCGTTTCATATCCAAATTGAGTGATTAAAATTGGGTTGCAAAGTAGAAATCAAGGGATACTTAGGATAGAAATAGGTTTTAAAAATATTCACTTTTGGTCCCTCAAAACATGACTGTCCCAACTATGTTTTCAGAAATTTCATCAAGCCCGCAAGCCAAAAATATGATATTCAAGAAATTTTTCCATATTGGTGATAAAAATGAATATAAGTGTTTGTAGAATTGTTATTTTCAATATAATGCACCTACATACACAAATAAATTAAAATATTTATCATCGATGTTGATTTCCACAGCGTGTTGCAACAAAAACAACTATTTTTACAAAAAAAAATTAAAAAAAATGTGTTTATTTTATTTCCTTATTTACTTTATTTTTTCACTAGCCTACTTTGATTTGAAAAATGAATACGATTACGTATAATAGTATTAGAGGCTTCAATTATGTACATACCCAAATTTGAAAAATGCATGTTAATAAAAATTAGAGTATGTGAAGCCAACTTCCCTTGAAAAGATGGTGCCAAAAATTGTTGAAGCATGGAGTGATGCTGCAGAAAAATGGAGTGAAACCAATATTCAATGTATCCCTTACTTTCTTGATTTCCCATAGCCATCATATTGTGAAGTTCTTGAGTGTTTAAAACGACTTGTTGATGCAGGCTAGAAGAAACCTCATTTTTTTTCCATAACCTCTACAATTTTTGGATTTGATACATTTTGAATCTCAGTATAAGTTTTCTCCAATGGTGCATATGAGATACCATGGGTGGGAAGGGTGTGTAAATTTTGTAGTTCAACACTGTAAGCATGTTGTACTGGTTTATTATGGTAAGGGTGTGGAATGAGTTGAGCAGGAAATTGTATAGGGAATGGAGCATTTTGATGATGTAGTTGATTGGGTTGAATGGATGATTTTGATAGGCAAGTAAGATGTTGTGGAAGAGCTAAAAGATGGGTTTGTGTTACAAGATGAGGGAGAGTAGTCATGCAATCATAAGATGAACCATGCCAAACTTGTAGACAAGATTGGTGGTGGTTATATTGAGATTGGCATGGCTGCCCTAACATATGAGTATTCCATAATGGATTATGCAAGTAAGAGAATGGAGAGGAAGTGTTTTGAACCATACCTGTAGGCCACGATTTCCATGCTTTTGACCTTGTTGCAGTTTCCCCATCTCTTTGATATGCTACTTCCATCCTAGATAAGGAAGAGTGAATATCTATGGGATTCTCCTTTTGGAAATGAGGGAAAAACACTTCTTCAATTTCTTGATTTTTCTGAACTTGTAAAACATCCAATTGTGAATTTAGAGAGATAATAAAATCATATTTAAAATTTTCAAATAAAACATTGATTTCAGCTCTTATGTCTCTTGTTCTTGTAGTAAATTTGGAAAAGAAAGAAGAAACTTCTCTAGAATTCTTACCAGCCTTGGAAATTCCTCTTGAATACCTTATGCACAATTCACAAACATCATCATATGATAACTGAAAAATATCACCTTTTCCTATCAGATTTAAGAGTTATAAAAATTCATCTTTGATTTCTTTAAGAAGGAGTGTTTTCAAGATCTGTTTTTCCAAATGCTCATGCTTTGATTTTTGAAGGTTATATTGAAATTGCTCTACATAGTCCTCGAAGCTTTCATCTTCTCCTTGTATCGTACCAAAGATATCTTCATTGGATTTGTAGTAGTCTTGGTACTTCTTCAAGAATATGTTCTTCATGTCCTCCCATGTTTGGATGTAGTTCCCACCTAGGCTCATGAACCATCAGAGAGATGCTCCTTTTAGAGCAAGAGGAAACTCTTTCAACCTTTGATAATTATTACAATAATCATATCCTTTACAAAATACTTCAAACTCAAATAAAAATGTATCTGGATCTTCATTTGTCAAATAAAAATGTATCTGAATTATGTGCATTTGTGTCACTCCTCCTAGATCTTTGATAGGGAATTCAAAAGTTGCAATGTGAGCCATTTCTTACCATAATAGAATATGTTCTTCATGTGTTTCTTTAAGGATCCTCCTTCCAATGTTCTTTTCAATTGGTTAGTGAAATGGATGGTGCTTACATCACCATTCAAGTGGAATTACAAGATTTTTTTCAAAAATTCTACCTCTGAAATTCGTAATTCAATTACTACACAATTCTACTGAAAATTGGGCGGAGGAGCAAGCATTTTACTTGCTCGTTACGCAGGTTCTTATCTTCCGTTTTTAATACCCAATTCTTTCACAACAGACAAACATCAAACATACATCACTCTCTGTGAAATAGCAACACTATCCCCAACAACGGCGCCAAAATGTTGGGTGCTAAAAGGTGCCTTTTAAAACTTCTATTTATCCCACATTAATTATCAACCCGGGCAAGTCCTCTTATTTCAAGAGTGTACAAAATATGTGCACGCTATAATCCTAGAGAGTAATGTTTCTTAAAATGTAGTATAGATATTTTAATACAAGAGTAAATGGATTCTTGAAAATGAAATCTAATTACAACAATATGAAACTCAATGTTCTAAAATTCAATCACTTCACTCAACAATCATCATTCAAGGATGCAGTAGTAATAACTCTTTCCTCTGTCAACTGATGTAAATGACATCAAATATGAACAAGGTAATCAATCTGAGAACGTAGGTAGTAAAAACCAATGTCCTTTACAGTTGATGATTTTACACTCCACACTAAAGCAATTAAATGGAAATGGTAACTGTGTTAACTCACTAATGTTGCTAATGAAAATAAACTAAGCAAGCTCTCTGTAATACATTCAAAAGGAAAACCAAACTTTTGCCAAAAGGAATAAATAGTAAACTAGTTAACAGAAATGAACAGCAGTTCTATTTACTGGAAATGAACAGCAAATGGAATTAAGTAGCAAATCCTATTTAATGGAATTAAACAGAAAATGTAAATGAACAACAAATCCTATTTGACGGAAATGAACAACAAATTCTGAATAGCGAAGCTCTGTAATTGTAAAGCATAACAATACAAGTTATAAAGAAATAAATATTCTTGTCATGTTGGAAAGGATCAACAATGCAATTCACTGAGGCAACACACTAATTTCATAAAGCATTGAAATAGTAAACTATTAAGCATGGAAACCGTGAAGCAATGCAACTGAGGAAAGTGAGAACTAATTCAAACCATCACACGACTATAATTGGAAAGTAATGATACAGATGGCAAGTGGATCCACCAGGATTGGGCCCTTTACTGCTAATGGAGCACTGCCAAACTACTCCAATATCAAATAATGGAACAACAACCGAATTTATGTAATAATCATATGTAGTAGAGTTTACAAACAATCGTACTCTGTTTTAATTAACAAGAGACGACGAACACTTATGAGAATTACAATAGGGAAAATCTCTAAATAATCATAATACACACTCTCCTTTTATAATCAGAAAGAGGAGAAAGTAAATAGTAAATGTGATCCCTCATAACAAAATTGGATTGTTCCCATAGCAAGAAAATATATTTCCATCAATCATTCAACAGGAACAAGTCGAATTTGGTATTACAATTGACATCATTTGGAAAATGGCCGCAACAGTGAATCTGGGAAAATCATCCTCAAAGAACCTTCCGTTTATCTTAATTCAAGCTGTATTTTGGAAAACCATTCTTTAGAAAAGTTAATTCGTTCCGTTCTGGACAAAACCCATGTTTCTGATTTTCCAGATTCTTCTCCATTTTCCCAGAATGTCCAACGCAAAACTGACACTTCTTATTCCAGCGAATTTCTAAGTTGGAATATTGAATGATGAGCTGGAGATCAAACCTGCAATCTGGAAAATTTCTTGGAGGCTAAAATGGTGAGTGATGTTACAAAATATATTAATAAACCATCATTGGTAAAATCATGCATAATAATCATTAATTTATTAATAATAAATGAGAGGAAATAATATTTATCCATAAGAGCATAAATAGTTATAAGATGGAATTATATGATAAACCATGATAAATGACGTGATAAAGAATGGTAGAAATGGATGAAATAGGTATTAAAAAGTGATAATAATAATGAAAAACTAGTGTCCCAATAGTAGCTGGAATGGGTATTCGAAACTTCTTTTGGAAGGGGGGCAAACATAATGAGAGGAAATTCCCTCTGGTTAACTGGGAGACTGTCTCCAAACCACTGAGGGAGGGGGGGCTAAACTTCAAGAATCTCTCTCTTCAGAACATAGCCATGGGAGCCAAGCTGCTCTGGAGAATCATTGCGCCCAAGCCTTGCTGGGCCCAATTAGCACTCTGGAAGAAATATTTTAAAGGAAAGAGACTCAGATGCCTAGATGGTCCTCTCCCCCAAGGCGCCTCTCCCTTTGCTAGACTCTGCTCCAAAGTTTCCCCCCTGATCAGCTCCAACGCCTATTGGATTCCTGGAAATGGTAAGAAGATAAATATCTGGATAGATCGTATTCTGGGTCGCGATCCAATTGGTGACTGTTCCTCTTTGAACGCGATTCGTTGCTGGTTGACTTCTGCTGGGAAAACTACGCTGTGGGATATCTCCTCGTGGGATGGGACGCATTGGGCAGGCTGGAATTTCTTTGACGTGCCTCCGGAGCTCCTTCAGGATTGCAATTGTCTTCGCTCCATGCTGAACGGTATTGCCCCCATTCATCTGCGCAGAAGAGATTCGCGTGGCTGGGGTTCACTGGCTGCAGGTTACACAGTAGCCCAAGGCTACGCAAAGCTCTCCTTGAGGCCTCACGTCCCCCCGGACCCTGCCCCTTGGACTGCGATCTGGCGTCTACACTCTCTGCCTAAAATCGACATGTTCTATTGGCTTCTTTGCCACAAGAAAATTCTTACAGATGACAAACTGCAGAAACGAGGTTTCCATGGTCCGTCCAGGTGCTCATTATGCAGAGAAAATGTGGAATGTGCCACACACTTGATCTTGAATTGTAAATTCACTGTGTAGGTTTGGAGCGAGCTGATGGATTACTGGAACCCCAATTTTGTCCTTCCCTCCTCTATTTCTAATCTTTTTGCAAATTGGCAGAACAGTTACCCCGGTCCTCCACCCAAAAAAAAAGTGATAAAAAAGGCATGGTCTGCCCTCCCCAAAATCTGCTGCTGGCAGATCTGGCTTGAGCGAAACAACAGAATCTTTAGAGATACTAAGCATGATTTCAAGGTGGTTGCGGCCAAGATAAAATTCCAGTTAAAGGAGAGCTTGGATAATAAAAAAGATGCCTCAAATCTTACTCAATTAATTCAGTCTGGGGTACCTCCCTAAACCTGCAATTTCTTCAAGCCGCCAGCAACATTTCCCTCATTGAAGATTGACAAATAAGGGGGAAGAACAATTCTGAGTTTCAAGAATGGATCTCCAAGCAACAGGTGCACTCTTTCTTCTTTGATGGGGCATCAAAGGGTAACCCAGGAAGGGCTGGAGCAGGAGGTATTGTAAAAAATGCTGAAGGTGTTTTGATCCACAGCTTTGCATGGGGTCTGGGGATCAACTCCAGCATTCAAGCAGAGGCACTGGCCCTCCTTCAAGGCCTTAAATCGCTCTTGAATCTATAAATCAAGGAGGTTAATGTTTTTGGGGATTCCCAAGTGATAATCAAAATTATGGCGACAAACTCCTCCCCCCGGGATCTTAGATTGGCAAGGCTGATATCCAGAATCAGAATTTTGGGGAAATTGTTTAAAAAGTTGAGCTACTATCATGTATTGAGAGACAACAACAAAGAAGCAGACCTTGAAGCAAATAAAGCTGTCCTCATCTCTGCTGGAGCAATAATTCGAGACGAGGACGAAACATGGGATCCAATTCCATAATCTTCCAGCTTAAATGTTTTACTGCTTGCTATTGAATCAGTTTGTTTGTATTTTTAAGCTAGGGGAAATCACAAAAATCGAGTGCATAATTGTAGTCAAAAAGAGCTGGAAGCTGTCCACAAGTCTCATAGCACTTTTGGCTATTGATACTTCCTGGGCCCTCCTCCCTCTCATTGTAACCCAAAATCTGGCATTTAGACCCAGCAGTTAATATATCTCATAACCGTTTCTGTAAAAAAAAAACAGTAGCTGGAATGGTTTTAGGAATTTTAATGCTTTCAGGATTACTAGAACTTTGTTTTTTAGGCATTCTAGTTTCTTCTGTAAGATTAAATGTTTTACAGAAGTATTTTTTATTTTGACAGATATTCTTGGATAAAATAAGAAAAATGTGGTTCTATCCTTGAATTTATCCTTCAATTTTAATCTTCAAAATATATTTCAGACTCTCACTGGTTATGAAATAAGAAACAGGGGTTTTTTTTACTTTTAAGTGGATAATTGGGTTAAACATTGTTTGAAATCAAGAACAGAGGGTCAGGTTACCTTCAAAGGATTTCTGGGCTTTAATTGGAGTTTTATATAGTATGAAGAACTAAATAAACTCAATATTTTCCATTAAAAATGAGCGTAGTATAAAACAAAGTTTTATCAAAAAATTCGACAGGGTTTTGGCTCTTTTTGGACAATTTAAAGGCTTTCTTCAAGTGAATATCCTTATAGAGGTTTTAAATGTCCTTTTAAATTGATAACAGACTTGATTTCTTTGAAAAATACCTATTTTACGCAGGTATGGGTCTTTGAAATAAACTCTAATGCGTTTGACAGGTCTGTGATATCTTCTGGAAACAATTTAAGACTTCCAACAATCTTCAACAACAATAGGCGGGTTTTCACTAGTTCTAGGCATATAATAGTGTAAAGGTTTTGTTTTCCGAGGTAGGGGAAGAAATACAGTGATAAAATGTAGAAGAAGGGAATAATGGTTTTTTTCAGAGTTTATTAGGCATTTTAGGTTTAATCTGGCCTGCAATTAATGGCGGTCACATCGGGCGATGAGCGGTTTACGGGCTTCAAAGGCTAGAAACTGCGAGTGGTTATCGCGTTTATTTTGAGTGGTAAGCGGTTTCAATTGAATCAGATAGAATCCAATCAAAATGGGCCATGTGGAGGAGAGATAAAAGGCTAAAACATCCTATTTCACATGGAAAGGAATGGGTTATAACTGTGCAGCTAAAAATGTGATATGGTCTTTCAATCATCAGATTTGGGAACTCGAGAGCGAACGATGGATATTTGATATGGAGATTCTCAACGTTCGGAAGTAGGTCCATTGTTTAGTAATATAGTGGGATATATTTTTAACTTTATAAATATAAATTTATAACGTTAAAACCTTGTGTTATATGATTGGTGGAAGGGTAAAGTCATATGTTATCAATTAAAACATTTAACGTATATTTCGAGCAATGGTGTGATTATTTGTATTATATGGTATAAAACCTTTTAACAAGTGTTTTAATACCGTAGGGGTGGGAAATTTTTATATTGGATATGTTTAAACCTGTGGGAATAAAGGGCGGGGATTTATTTCGTCACACGGGATATATAACATAGGTTTAAACTTTAAATAAATGGATTTTTGGGGTTATTTACTTATAAAGGATTTAATAATATACAGGAAGGGTATAATTTAGGGATTTAATAATATAAGTTAGAAATTAATATGAAATGAAGGTGTAGTGTATGAAATGAATTAAAATACAAAATTTAAAACTAAGTAAAGTGTAAAAATAGACAATAAAGCATAGTTTTGTCCCATTTTTGTTTTTCACACTTAAACTTAGGATAAATGTATTTTGTAGGCTTTTTGAGTGTTTTTGAATGAAGATGAAATTAACTATGTAGGGTTTTTACTTCTACTAAGAAAAATGGTATTTTACTTAGGAAACGGGATCATAATCTTGGATGAGGGTAAATATGTTGGTAAAATGGGTTTTATGTAGGGAATCCAATATTTTTAACCGATCAGTTATCAAGCCTTGCGTCCGGTCCCAACAGAAGTCAGAGAAATGCTCTGAGCCTCTTTAACTGAAGGTTTAGAATACTGAATCATTGTGGGGGAGGGGAAATTAGTAACTTTTTCCCGATGATGCTTTATTACATGCCTCGCTCAACTGCTTTCTACCTACCCATCATTATTTCTAACATTTTTTACTTAATTTTCATGGGCGCATTTAACCTTGCAACCCTAAATCCATTTTTCTATCAAAATAGAAAAACTATCTAATTCTAACCTTGTTTCATCCGAGGGCTCAGATTAACTGTTGAGCTCCTCATATATTCTCTAGCTATCTATTGATTTGTCAAGTTTAAATTATTTGACATATCTTTATTTTCTATCTAAAACATGAAATTCAAAGCATGAAAAGTTAGGATTAAACTATTTAACTGATCATGGATTATGGCATTTATTGAAAATCTGCACATAATCATTATTCTTGCAGTAAAAGTAAATAGTAGTGCCTGTTAGCCATCAGTATTTTTTACATGTTAGTGATGACTATATCTACAACTGAGTTTTCTAGAAACTGATTTCCTTATGTCAATATGTCATCCAGAAAACCCTCCTAAAACTTTTTTCACCTTTCTACCTTTTCAGTTCGCCCATGTCGAAATCAAAACCTCATATCACAATCCTATCTAGCTTCAGCCTTATTGGCCTGCCCATCAGCTTTAAAAGGCAAATCCACATCTGTTTCAAAAGTCTCCCCTATGTTAGGAAGTGGCGCTTTAAGACATTTCACCCTTGGCAATCATCAAAAAGCCAAAAATCCTCCATCTGCAACAGACCTACCATGACTGACCTCTTACTTTGCAAATGAAATTAACAAACAGCCCTAAGTCGCGCCACTCACATCCCCTAGATCTCAGCACTGCATAAACCCCAATCTCAAGCTGACTATTAGGTTTTTCACAGTGTTCTATGGTTTCTACAAAGGCAGGAAATATAATTTCATCTCTTGGAGTAAATGCTTAAATTTACAGTTAGAGGAACAGCTGCTTCTAAATGTAACTTGAGCCTGAGATATGTCTGCAAAACAGAAAGCTACTCATCCAGACTTTACAGCTCTTTCCAGCATGAAAATCACAGTAAGAAAGGGACACCACTGTCTCAGCAAAATGGTAAATTGTCAAGGCCCAGAACCTCCTTCGTTTACAAGCAGAGGGTTAGGGCGCCTCCTTCATCCACAAGCAGAGGGCGTTGGCCAATATTGACTTGGAAGATTGCAAAAGTCCAGGTTTGCTTTGTATTGAACAGTGAAACAATATCTCCAGGTTTTATGAATTTGAGCGATGGTCATAACAGGAAAAGAGTTTGAAATATGCTAGCTCAAAGGTAAAAAGAGTCTGGTCTGATAAAGGAAGTCATTTGAAGCTTTCAAATCATGTGAATTGTTGAAATTTATAAAAGCATGTCATCAGAAAACATTCCAATCTTCAGCAGCCTGCTTTCCACAAGATCAAATGGAATGGATGCTGACAAGAATACCATTACACAGGCAGAAAGAAAGTTCTTGGTTTTTCAAAAGGCACTGGCCTCCATAGTCACAGAAAATATTTGTCAAAGTAATCTGTCATGAGATGACCAAAGAAAATGATGATATTTCAGTCACCCTTAGGACAGTGCAGGGAGACAGTGTTACTTTGGTTAGGGTTTTTGCTGAAACACAGTGATGCTTGCAAGAAGAGATGATAGTATTGATGTTTTTTAAGTAGTTTGCTTGCCATCACATTCAGAGAAAGGCTGTGTCAGACAGATTTGTCAAAAACCTTCAGATACCTTACCTGATGAAGAGCCTCCTCCATGTATGAGCAGATGGCCAAGCCATTGTAGGTTGTTGGAAACTGATTGATCTAAAAGGGCAGTGGAAGGATACAAAGAAATTGAATAGAAGTCATTGCACAGGTAAATGATAGTGTTTTTGATACAAAGGTATTGGTTTTCATATTAAAATGAGATGTCTGTCAGACTGTACCCATAGTCAAAAAGAGGCTCAAATATCTCATCTCAGCAAATACAAAGGATAAAAATTGCCATGTTCATGGAATCATAATACCTCTCGCTTACGTCCAGTCTGTGTTCGCGGGAGCGCCGGCAAAGCTGTTCTTGCGCGCATGGCCCGGGAAGGGGCACTTGGTTTCATCGTGAGAGAGGTTTTGTCCTCTATAGGTTCAGATTTAAACACCTTCTTCAGTTTACACAGTGTGTCATGGTTTATGAGAAATGTGAAAAATACGTATGTCACGGGAGAATTTTCATACAAGAATTTCGCACTAGGATTCATCATCTTGACCAAGAAGGATGAACAGATTTTTTAACAGAATGTGGACTCCAACAGAAAAACGGTTGATATAGAAAATAGACTTCCATAGTTTCTTCCGATGAGCCATCTCGGGCCAAATTCCGACAAAAGGAAGGCATCCAAAAGTAGCCTGCAATCAACGCTATGTTTTTCTGCACCAGCATACACCATTTTTTACCAGTGATGGGACAGTCAGTTTTTGAAGGATCAAATGGACACCAAATGACAAAATTCAAGTTTTTCTGGAAATTAGACTTCCACAGATTTCCAACGAGCCATCTCGCGCCCAATTCCGACACCGGGAAGGCATTCAAAAATGGTCTACAAACAGCTCGATGCATTTCTGTTTAAATATATCAAACTCATAATATTTACATTTACATACCTGCTTCAAATTCTAGTTGAGGTTGATTTGCCCCTTCAATATTTTAGGGTGCTTCTATCTTTCTTTTGCGAGATTGTCTCGTCTCTTCTCTACGTTCCTCAGGGTCTCTTTTTCGATCATATTTTATCGTACAATTCCTTCGATTTCCCATGATAATAGAGTATGAAGTTCAAAAGTTTTCCTTCTAAAATTTAGACAAAAACTCAATTAAAAAAAACATCACAAAATATTTAATTTTAAAAATTTTGCAAAAAATACATACTTCAATTCAAAACATTTTAAAAAATCGGAGAAAAAATGTCTTATAAAAATGAAACGAAGCTCAAAATATTTCCTTCCAAGTCCTACAAAAAAATTTCATTTAAAATGTTAGACAAAAACTCATTTAAAAAATCATTATAAAATATTTACTTCAACCCAAAACACGTACTCTAAAAAAATGTCACTTCAAAAAATGCCTCCAAAAAATGTCCATTGAAAATTATTTCCAACTTCTTAAAAAATGCCACTTTAAAAAATACTTCAAAAAAGCCTCTAAAAAAATATCACTTTAAAAAATACTTCCAAAAAATGTTCAAAAAATTTCCTTTGAATATTAAGCCTAAAAAGAGTCCTTTCAAAATTAAACCCAAATCCATACCTTCAAAAACAATGAAAATTAAGCCCAAATCCATACTTTCAAAAAAAATGAAGCCTAAAAACATCCAAAAAATGTATCACATACCTCCAACAAGTGTCCTTTGAATGTACATCCAAGAAAATTCCTTAAACCCAAAACAATCCTTTGCAAAAAATTTCTTTGAATGTACGTCCAAGAAAAGTCCTTAAACCCAAAACAATTATTTGCAAAATCAAACCAATACCTTTGTAAAATTAGACAAAATGTGTGAAAATATGCGAAAATAATGAATGATTTCGCGGCAATTTATATTGCCGCGAAATGTTTTTTTGGAGGGGCTTCATGGTATTTTTCGGCCGATGGAAAATTGGGTAAAAGTTTGGCTGAAATTTTATACAAAATTCGACCTAACTTTTATTTTGTTAGACTTGATGGGCCATCGGCGCAAAAAACAATTCGGCCAATTTTTTTTTAAGAGTTCGGTCAAACTAACGTGTCAGCAATTACGCAGAACCAAGCTCTGAATACGTATCTTCAACTTTAGACTAACTAAACTCCATGAAACATTCTGAATTAACTTTCGGAACCAAGACAAGCATTTTCATAATTGAATCTACTTTCAAGAAATATAACTTTTATGGGATTTTGATAAATATTTACTAATTTTAATTAATTTCGTAATAAAATGGATGCAAACAATTTATGAAGGTCATTATGATGAGTGAAATCATAATTCTGTATCATCCAAAATACATTGTAAAAAAATTGAAAAAATTATGGTGCATTACATTGGTCCGTCATCTCTAATGGGTAGTTTTTAGATTTTTATTTTATAAATTATATGTTAAGAATTTTCTTGCATCGTGAAACATATTCAAAATATGCAGTTTTTTCATATTGGACCAGTTCACAAAATTCTAGTAATTATGATATGCATCCGTTGGCTTTGTAAATACGACGAAGCTGAAGTAGACTCTGTCTATATTTTGTAACACATTTTGTTTCTCAAAAACACGAAGTTTCAAAGAATACAACATTGCATATTAACATGACTTCTTATGAATCCTTTGATTGTTAAAAAATTCCAAAAAATAAGTAATAGAAAGCTAATAAAATTTCTAACAACTTTTATTTTTATCGCAAAATGAAATTCTAAACAGAAAAATTGTTTTAGCTTGCAGAAAGTTGAAGAACAAAAAAAAATGAATTTTTTTTCTCCAAAAAGGGCAAAAAGTGTAACCCAACTTCACATTTTCACCCTACTTCAAAGAATTAGAAATCCAAATGGATATGGTGCAAACAGAATTGAAGAAAAATGGTTTGAAGATGATTGTAATGGATGACCCTGCTGCCCCTTGAAATATGATAAGAAACACTTTTTAGCCATTTTTGTCTTAGGATACTATATCAAGTCAATGACAGAGTTGCAAGAATTTTTTTTTGGAGAAAAGGAAAAATTGCAAATCTTGGAGAAGTTAGGCAAGTTCGTAGCGAGCTCCAAGCTTAAAGCTGGGTTTTCGCTACGAAGTCGTTGTAGAATGTTTTGAGGTAAAATTTCCAAAATATATCATGAGAGGGGTGAATAACAACATGTGTTTACTTTATTTTACCTAATGAGGACTCTCCAACAAGCAACAAAGTCAAAAAAAGTGTAGAAGGTGCTGAAATGAAAATGCTACAAAAAATACACTATGAACTTGCCTTAAAATACTCTATTTTGACAGTGAACTAAAGTTTTCATATTTTTCTAGCACTTAATGTATTTAGGGAAGAAGATGAGTCATCATAAGAGGTTGAGGAGTATCATTGAGAGACTTGTTGATGAAGGCCAATTAGCAAAAGGATGACATGGTTTCCAGCTCACCATTGTTTCCACCTCACCAACACACATCTCATCCTCAAATTCCGAATATTAGGGCCTAAATTCTAGCATGACATTTTTCTATGTGATCATGGTTTTTGCCACCTAAACAAGTTTTTTTGGTTCAATAGACATTATTAGTATCTCTTATTTAAAGTTTGTTGATGAAGTTAATAGTGATAGAGTCCTTTTAGGTTACCAACTCTTTCCAACAGAATTATCTGTATTTTCTCTCAATGTAATGAATTCCTTTTGAGATTAGATCTCTACACCAGTTTCGAGAGTCTAGCACTGTGGGACCTATGTAAAGGGTTTTCACTCTATAAATAGAGGATTTTTAGAGTTAGAGAGGGTTTATGGATGTAATGACCAAAGTTACAATTGTAATATTTTTTTTGCTCAGTTAATATATAGTTGCAGAAGACTTTTGTTCAGACCTATGATTACGTTTGAGTTCTTATGTTTTTGTGTCCTTTATCTTTTGAATGTTATCTCAGTTGGCTCAAAAATAATTACTTGGAATTCATAAATTGTTATGCTCCAACTTCCTTTATGTATCTTGTTTGATGTCAGAATTATTTTATAACTCATGTGCCTCAGCGTCCTTGAATGATAATTTTGTGTAATTGAATGCCCATTCTGACTCCATGCCCAATGGTAGCCCTCACTCATCTTTCACCTGCAAAAAATTATCTAAAGACATCTAAGAGTTAGCCATCTTCTTTTTAAGCTTGCTTATTAAATATCATATATTTCCTTGAGAGACTTCTCTTGTTGGAAGGATTAACTTCCAACCCTAAGTGGTTTGAAATAGTTACACTAAATTGACTCTTGAGCAGCCCAATTAGTCTCAGTTTGGTGATAATAGAAATTAAAGGTCCTATTATAGTGAGACACTCTACAACATGGTTCATAGACACCCCACCTACACAAGGGTCCTTACTCCATTGTCCAAGTTGGACAGCAATGGAAGCATTATATTCTAGGAGTAAGAAAATTATTGAAACTAATCATAGGACTATGTAATTCATTTAAACATAAGGAAAATTATAGAAAAAATACCAGCATAAGTGATCCATGTACCTTCCATAGTTCTAAATGAATAAAAAGGATAAGAAGCACAACACCAATCAACTCACACACTACCTCATCCATCCTTCAATTGTGGCACTAGCCATAGTGCTTAATTCTTGTGGACATAATATTTATGAGTAGCCCCAATTATATGGAATCAATCTTAACCTTGTTTTTGCATGCTAAATACTATTCATAAGTAAACAAGTTTTAATATTTTAGCTCCAAGATGGACGTTTGTGCCAATTTAGGCCATCTCTATGTCCATTCAAATGAGTATGAGGATATTATTTCGGATCAAACTACAATGGAGTGGGAACGAACTTCAACATGAAGAAGACTATGGTAATGGTGCAGAAGTACTTCCACATGGAAAAACTTTGAGAAAAACTTTGATAAAATGTTAGCAAGTATATTCGATTATGCACCACCTGACACCATTAATAAGCTTGCAATCAAGAGGTAGAGATTATACAATACTCCATTGACCCATATAAGAATTTTAAGTTAGTCTCCATGGGTTTAATGTTAGGGATACCCTCAATTAGCATGACTATCATTGTGCTTTGGTGGTTGTTGATATATTTTCTAAGGTGACAATTTTGACACCCAATAATAAGAGATAGTTTAGAAGTCATTGTTAAGATTTTATTAGAGTATGTTTAGGTTAATTTTAGGTTTCCAAATATCTTACTATTTATAAGAACAATGGGTCCAAGTATCTTTTGGTCCAATATTTCTTCCATGGTTGGCACCAAACTAACCAAATGAATTTGACTTCCATTCCCAAATTGAACAGACAAAGGTAATTGTTAAGATAATTGTACATATCCTCATAATGTACGATTAAAGCATCCATGCACATGGGATGAAATCATTTCTTATGTTTAACACAATAGCAAAAAAACTCTTCATAACTATATGGACTACAACCATTTTCAAATGTGCTTAGGGTTCATCCGTTATCCCCAAATGATGTACCTCTTTCCAATACATCATCACAAGAACAATCCCTCCATGCTCAAAATGAGTCAAATGAAGCAACAACATTTGTTGAGAAGGTCCAACACACGTATTAACAAGCTCATGAGATTCTACCAAAAAAAAAAAAAAAAAAAAAAAAAAAAAAAATTGTCAAGTACAAGCAATGAACATGTTAATAATCGATTCTGAATAATTTTATTTTAAGGTTAGAGACAATGTTTAGTTGCACTTGCAGAAAAATAATAACTCACGAATCCTCATGGGTAGCTCGGACCAATTTGATATATACCTTACATCATCACTGATGTTATTAATAACCATGATTTTGATTTGAATTTCCGCCTCACCTTAATTTACATATTTTTTTAATATAATGTTTCAGCCATACTTTCCACACATATATATTGGAAATCTTTGAGGCGGCAAAGCATTTGCCTACCATAAAAGCAAATTATAGTGAATAAGTCATTTACAAGTTAAAAAACACTTACAAATTATACAACACTTTCCAATTATCAAAACCATAAATTTCTTCACTAAAATAAGTAGTTTGCCAAAAGCTAAATTCAATCAAAATTTCCATGTGATATAGAAACTTAATGCAACCCGTCATTAAACACGTGGGCATAGGAAAAAAATTCCATGATAAAGGGTGATGGAGGATACCTAATAAATATCATAGGATTCGACCATAAGTGATAAAAAGACATTTATTGTGAAATATATTAAAAAAAAAAAATAGGGTTTGAATAGAGAGGAGTAACAATTATGCGTGGCAAAAGTTACTAATGAAGATGCTAAGGTGAATAATAAATTTCTCAATTATTTCCCTTTTCAATCCTATAGAATTAGGAGCACGTAAATCTCATGTAGAATTAGGACTAAGTACATTTACTTAAGATTTCATACCGATTTTAAATGATAAAGATACATTTTATGGTTAAATTATTTTAATAAATTAATAAAGAAAGGTTGGAAATTAATACTAGCAATTGTATTAGATGTTGCAAAGGAAACACCTTAAGACATAAAATCGAGAAAAATCATGGAATATAAAAATTTATTGAAGGTAAAATTAATAAACAAAATGCCATTCAAAGCTAGAAGATAAAGAGAAATCACTTAAATTATGCCAATTTGACAAATTCTGTAATATTTCCAATAGAGATTGCCTCTCAATATTCAAAGATGGTCCTTCAAGTTCCAACACCTCTTACTTCAAATATGGTCCTTCAAGTTCCAATAAAATATATTTGATATATTTTAAAAAATACAAGTAGGAGATGACATCAAATAAGCTATGTAAAGTAACATCAATTCATAAACAATGTGATCACTATCTTTCCAAATTTAAATTTGAATCACAACCTCACAAAACTATGATGGGAAACTCTAGTGCAATGCAATTGATGACGTTCAATATCTCCCTTGTTTCCTGTGAGAACATCATCTCCAAAATTGTAAAGAAACTTTATCAATTGCAAAATAACATAGAATTTTAATTTTACATAGGATTTGTTTTATTTATTTTATTGATCACCTCTCATTGATTTTGAATGTTGGAAGTAATGGAGAAAGCTAGACTAAGATTTTTGTTGTGATGAGGATAGGATTGAGAATCTAATCTTAGATCTCAAATCCTAATATCTAGGGAGTTGTTGAAACCATCATGTTAGAGTAAAAGCCTATATATTTGAGGCTCCTCTGACTCAATATTCAGTGCTTGTATGAGTGTGTGTACACTCTCCAGATATCTCACCTAGAGAGCCATTTAGTTAATAGTTAATAGATTCAGATTTTAAGTTGGTATCAGAGCCCGTGAGGGCCTGATCCTTGGCCCCTCCTCGGCTAAGGAAAATAAAGAGTTCAATTAGTATTTTGTGTTTTTCCCATCCAATTTTGTTGTTGTGTGACTCTAGATCAAAGCGTGCTTGTTGAGGTTCGTTGATGTCAACTCACTGATCTGCGTGGAAATTTGACCTGAGAACATTCATCTGTGGCTTTGAAGAGGCGTTAAGCCTGTATTTTCTACCAAATATGAGTCGCTGTGTTGTGCCTCTATCAACATTTCCATGGATATGTTGGATCGAGCCATGAGGCGTTAAGAACTGTGAAGAGCTTCCATTGGTTATAAATATAGTATTGGTGGATTGTAAATAACAGCTGATTCTAAGCTTAGACGAGGAGAAGCGACCGAGGATAAACGATCTTGGGATCTGAGGAGGTGAGGATCAGTAAAGAATCATTGTTGTTGTGTGAAGTGATCGACAAGCTAGATATTTGGCTGCTGCGTTCAACGTTCGTTGCTATCACAAAAAATAGAGAAAGCCGTGAAAGTTGTGAAGGTTGAGGGCGAGATTTGGGTATCTATGCGGCCACAAAATTGTAAGTGTCGAGCTGCAGCGCAAAAGGATCAGACTTCTAGTGTTGTGGACAATTTCCAATCCAAAATATTATATGCAGAGTAGCGTGGTCTTAGTCTTCTCGACTTGCGAGCTACCTCCTAGAATAATCTACGAGCAGGAGGATCGGTTCCCCGTATCAGTGAGTCAACAAATGGACACAGGTGGAGAGCCACAGATTGGCCTGTGTAAAGAAGGGGTCATGGGAGAGATCTCACATGGATATTAAATATCATGAGTTGGATTAGAGGGATGCGTGATCTACAAGTCATCATTTGTGACAAAGTAAAATTATTTGCATGGCATATCAATCCAATATTTCAACGAGAATGGGAATACTTCAATGGGTCGAGTCGTGCAGAGATTGGGATGTGGAGGAAACTCAATCTTCACTCATATTTAAAACCAATTTATGATATTCTTGAAGCACTGTGGTGAGATTCTCGATCAGGGCCAGTGTGTGGATATTAACTCGGTAGTGGTTCGTCCCAGGAGATGAAATGGAGTGCTTGCAGTGTATTTGCTATACCGAGCCGATATAAATTCAGTTGTTTGTTTTAAAGCATAGTTGTTTCTATACGCTTGGGTAAATGATATTTTTATGGTGAAATTGTTTTGAAATTAAAATCAATATACATATTGAGATTATCCATCTCAATATGAAGTTATTTTGTTAGAATTGGCTACTCTAACAAATGACAAGTGAAACGTGAAGTTCCAAGTCTTAATTTGCAAATACAAAGATTCCCAAGATGTGAAGAAGTAGCAACAATCATTGTGATGGATAACAATTGAGTTTGTGTGAGTTTGTGGAATAGACTCTTGATGGTCACATAAATTTATTAGTAAGCATGTCTAGGATGTTTTTGTAGTGGTCTTTGTAAAGTATGTACCTGATAACTCCAAGATTTGGAGTTGTGTTGTAAGCCTTGTAAGGCATGTGTATCCCCGTAAACGTTCGTGGTAATCTCAAAACCAATTTGTAATTATAGGGTTTGTGTTCATCCAAAAACCATTTTGCGGTGTTGGTTTGTGGTTATCTAGAAACCGCATGTAACAATAAAGTGGATCGAAAACATGCTTTGTGCCGGTGTTCGCCCACTGATGAAGAGATCCAACGAAAGGTTTCATGATGAAAGAAATCTGGTGAAAGGTTGCCGATGAAAGAGATCCGGTGAAAGGTCGTTGATGAAGAGATCTGGTGAAAGGTCGCCGATGAAGAGATGCTAGTGAAAGGTTTCCGATGAAGAAATCCGGTGAAAGGTCGCCGATGAAGAAATCCGATGAAAGGTCGCCGATGAAGAGATCCAATGAAAGGTTTTCGATGAAGAGATGCGGTAAAAGTTTGCCAAAGAGATCTAAGACAGATCTATCTGTCGGTGAGAGTTCACCGATGAAGGAAGAGCATTGTTACGGGTCATCAGATAAAACCCACGTTGGAGGGGGATATGTAGAGACAGGTACATGTATGTAGTGATAATGGTTGACAAAACCATGTATGCGAAGGAAATCCTACGAGACTAACGGTTGCAGCGGTTGGTACCCATGCATTCCAATGGATGGTTGCTCCTTTATATGGATGTCGAAATATCCCTTTTTGTTATGTTTGACCACCACTATATTTTTGTGAAGTGATATCGAGATAAGTAGTCATTAAAGGGGTGTGTTGGAATATGTAATTCCTACTTGTATTCAATTGTGACTTTCTATCTATAGATTCTTTTCCTATTCCATAGGAGTTAGCTAAATCTAGGTTCCTTATTTGGTGTGTGGTTGAGATATTCTCTCCACCAACTTATTGTGCATCAAGATAGCTTCCCTATCTTTGAGACAATACCTCATGTATATATGAAACTCTATTTGATTAATACAATGTAGTGTGAATGCTCATATTTTTAAGTTGGTATCGAAAGCACAAGATCGGAGTGTCGGTCCTGTGTGTTCTAAGGCAATGTTCTTTTTTTTTGTGAGTGGATCTTCTCGCAAGGATGACTGCGTGTAGAGGCGGATCAGATCGGCACGGTAGAAGCGTGGACTTTGCGGATCGTGAGCCTACGCGACAGAAGCCCACAACTATCCCAACTACAAAGTGGTGTTTCTGGGCGGATGTCGGCGCCCATGGATGTAACACACACATTCAACATTAGAACATGCATTTTTCAGATTTTATGCATTGCGTAAGAGTCGGCTAAGGGTGCACGACGAGATCCGATTCCGTATTTGAGGGCCGTGAGTCGTGGCATAGGAGGCATGGCAGAAGGAACCTACGTGGGTCAAGCTTGGTGCTCGGTAACTAGTGGGAAAAGGGCTACGATACCACTTTGCTAGATTTCTCCGATACTTAGAGGTCGGTTATCATGGTTTTGTTGCCAAGTTTCATAAGTAATTAACTATATCACATGAATCTTCAACGATATCACCGAGATCTCGCCGAGCGGATCGGTTTCTCCATAAGTTTCTATTTAAATCTCTACATAAGGAAGACTAACAGGAGGTAGTACATGAATCCTAGCTTTGATCCTAGCAAATCTGAGTTGCGGATCCGAGTGCCTTAATGATTTATTGATTTTCTCGTGTCTTTTTCCTTAGGTCGTGGAAGTTTTTTTGCTTATGTGATCTAGCGGATTCATTTTGAAATTTTATTGTTTGAGAAACATTGCAAGTTGTGGAGATCCCAAAGCCAATTGGGTAAATTTATCTTCTAAATTCATTATATGCTACAATGAAAATGCGAAAGTTCTTGCTGATTTAAACCCATCTTCGAAATATGTGTCATATTAGAAATTGCTAATTACATGCATCAAAATTGGATATCGATAGTGTTTCTAGCTTGTTGAGAGGTCGTTTGTTACTCTTCGCAAGAGTCGAGGGCATTAAGACATGCATGGCACAGAAGCCACGAGTCTACAAGGTTCTATAGTTGAAGAGCTGCCAAAGGGATAATTTTCCCGCCCGCATGGTAACGGGGTTGTTCGAGCTCGTTAGAGGACCGAGTGAAGTGTAAATCGCGGAAGTAAGACAACACCAAATAAGCTGGACTTTCCTAACATGTCTATATTTTTTTAGATATTTTTTTATTATGATGATGATTGATCCAGGTGGATATTGGTGGCCACCGCCTATTCCACTTGGGGCCCCACCATTGTCTCTTTCGGGGCTTTTTCGGTTCTGCACAACTTACTATTTTTTAGCGAGTTTTTCGGGTCTCAGACACTGGAGCCGTTTTGAGGCCCTAAACGACATTTTTTTGGGCATCGTGCACTGAGCGAATATAATTCCATTCCAAAATGGATATTCATGGTGAAAGTTGTAGTCCTCGGTTAGATCTTTCTAATGATATATCATGTGTGTCAAACGAAGATAGTATGCCAAAGTTATGTCCCCTGGGAAGTTGAAACACCAAATTACCCAAACGGGGCCCATAGTTTTGGCGCTTCATCTCCTAGGGTTAGGTTTTTGGATGTTTAGAGTTCTCCATTGTTTCTCAATAATAAATCGTCCCTCGAGCCTCATTGTAACTCGGTTCGAGGCTCCCGTAGCCACCACATCTCTTCTCGGAGATAGCTACCAACGCCCTAGCTAGTTTTATTTCCATTACGTACGTAAGCAAATTTCAGTTCTTTGATATTAATGAAATGAAGTGTTATTTCCAGTCGCATATCTCGTATTTATGGTTATGTGTTTATTCTGTTGCGTTCACGCATAAACTGATCAATGATGATCTCTTTCTCATGTTGTCATGTGGAGGTGTTAGCATGGGTAGTAAGTTCGAGTCGAAGAAATTTCGAGAAAAAACAATGTGGTTACGTTGATGACCATAAGAAACAAGAGGCACAGATCATTGTGCAAGATCCCGAGATTGAAGCGTCACCAGTTGATCTTCAAGAAGGACGTAAAGAGGAACAAAGTGTTGAAGATCAATTGGATGAGCCACACGAAGCTGATTGCAAAGACGTGGCGTAGAGAAGAAAAAGCTGGAGAGAATTCAAATAATCATGATCTCATGAATATTTATGTGTGTGTAGATGTTAGCAACAACAACGAGGAAAAAAGAAACAAAGTTTGAAGAGGAATTGAAGTTTCTTGAAGCATGGCATGAAACGCCGTGTCTTTATGAAATCAACACGAAGTTGCATCCATAAATGTTGAAGACAACTTCACTGAAGTTCACATGCGTGAAACCGTAAATAATGAGAGAAAACATTCTCCTATCAAGCCTATCATAATTTTGAGAAATGAGGTAAAGATACATCACTACCTCATGGCAGAGGAAAGTGAAGATGAAGCCTCACCTCGGAATGAACAAATATGTATTTGCAAGCATAAACACAAAAATGAAAACCTCTGTTACCAAGTTTTTTCATGTTTTTTTATTGTAAGCCTAGCTGAGATTGAGACCATCAGGGCATATGTCATTTTTTCAGTACCCTTTCTCCATTAAGGGGGGAGTGTTTGGAAGTAATGGAGAAAGCTAGACTTAGATTTTTGTTGTGATGAGGATAGGATTGAGACTCTAATCTTAGATCTCAAATCCTAATATCTAGGGAGTGGTTGAAACCATCCCATTAGTGTGAAAGCCTATATATTTGAGGCTCATCTAACTCAATAGTTAGTGCTTGTATGAGTGTGTGTACACTCTCTAGGTATCTCACTTGGAGATCCATTTAGTTAACAGTTAATAGTATTCGGTTTTTAACATTGAACTTTATGACAACACTTGTCATTTTTTAAGAAAAAATATGTTTATTTTTTTACAAATAGTTATCATTCTTTTTATGTTGACGAGGGAGTACTTTCATCGATGTAACATTTCGCAACCCTTCGATTTTAAACATGATTTTGATCCAACTTCATCAAAACATTACTACTATGATCAAATTTTGTGCTTTTTGTTTATTTCCATGTTTTGTTGATTCAAAGTTGGTTTTATAAGATAACATTGCCAAACATAGGGTGGGGCAAAAACAACCTTGTCACTTACCACCTTTGCAGATATATATATATATAGATGATCAATGAAAAGTTGTCTAATAAAAAGTAAAGTCATTTTTTTAAATTATAAAATATATATCACATATTTATAAAATAATAGTACATATATTAGTGGAAAATCATTTACAAGACAATCAATTTAAATCCAAAACGAATGGATAGAAATTGACCTTAAAATCAGCACCTTAACCTTAAAATATAAATAATGAGGATTTTAAAATTGGGTTTTTAATATAAATAATGATGATTTTAAATGCGAGATTTTAAATCCCGATCGGGGTGGAGTTCATGCAAACATGACACCATAGGGCATCATGGGTGCCGTGTCGCTGGTTGTCCCGGATCATTCACGGTGAGTTTAATGTGCCGCTTCGCATGTGCCGTCATTATGAATTTCCATTATGGTATTAGGTCGGTGGATCGGACAACCCGTCCCATGGAAGATTACTTGGAAGGTTTTAAGTTGGTGGTTTCGTGTTGGTATTCCTTTTCATGCACCCGAAACGATCTCTGTTTGCATGTGCCCCAACAACTCGTGTGGATTCGAGGACGCGTACCGAGTAGGCGAGGCAATCGTCGGTGATTGGGTATGTTATGGTTTTCTCACTCGGTCTCTCGCGTCCCTTACCTATGTATTCCCGGGTTAAACCTTGTTGTGCCGATTTGTCTTCACATCAAGTCCTCTGTCCGAGCTTCTTTTTCCCCGCATGTTATGGTTAAAGGGATTCATTTTCACATTAAGCCCCGTTTTAGGAGTCTGCATTGTTGTATGGTTTTTTGGGGCTCTAATGGTAATTGTTCTTATCTCATTATGCGTCGTTATTTTCTAGTTCGGCTTCACCTCTATTGTCGTCTATTGTCAATTCGTGCTCATTACCACTAGTTCTCCATAGCCATTATTGGGTTCGCCTCCGTTTATGGTTATTTGCAATTTTATTACTTGTATCGCTCATCATTCTCACAATTACGCTCGCTACTTGAGTTGTCTCTTGTCTTTCAATGCTCGTTTGTTAGCAGTTTCTTTGTTCATCATGCTCGACCCTGGGAGGATAGTCTGCGTACGTAAATATGGTTCAAGGTATCACTCGCTACTATGTTTTGTTGGGGTCTTGTCGCCTATTGTACTTGGTTGGCTCCGGCTCTTCTCGACCCAACGGGTTCATTCCCACTCTTATTCTTATTTCTTCTCAAGAGCGATTGGTTGCCCTTTGTAATTGGTTTGCTTGCATTGCCCCACATTTTTGCGATTTTCTCGCTCCTTTGGCTCTGCGATAACAAGTCGCGACCTCCTCTCTCGCTTGATTAGCTATCTAGTGTTATCATCTCAATTCTAATATTTCCCTCTTCGTTCCTCGTATGTTCCACGAGGTTTTTTTAGCACCGCCCGCAACTAATAGGTGTCTTCGACTAGTCATGACTAAGGGTAAGGGCACGAAAGTTCCCTCCACACCAGAGAACGGGGACAAGCAAATGTGGGCGGAAGACTCATATACAAACTACGGAAAGCTTAGAAAAATATTTTGATATTGGCACTCCACCGAGATTCGTAAGGTTATCCATGGATGGGAGATGGCCACCGATGTTGAGGAGGATGACATGCAACATCAACAAGTAGAACCGAAATTTCTATCCGACCCCGGCAACACTAGAGGCGAGTTTCATTATTCCACCAATCTGTCAAAACTTATTGGAAAATTAAGTGTGTTCCTGCAAAAGAAATGCTCGACCAACGTGAAACCCCGCCTCGGCTCTTCCATACTCGTTTTGAGCTTCATCGGATGAAACATGAAATCGTGACATGGCTAAGATGCAAGCCCAAGTTATTGCTCGTATGGCAACGATGGAACAACAATTACTCAACTTGCGGCAAGTTGAATTGCCCGGAGTCTACTCGCTAAAGACTCTGCTCCTATTGAATCTTCGGATGGTTAATTTCTTATACTGACTTCTTTTTTTCATTCTTTTTGTCGATATTACACTATCTATCTTGTTTTATTTGTAGTTTCTATGGACATAGTTAGGTGTTTTAGTCGTCCATCGTAGGGAAAAAATAGTACTGTATTCTTGGTCGAGTTATAATTTTTTTGAGGTGGCCAACGTGACCCAGCTTTCCTACTGGGTAGGTTGAGGCTACCGTAACTCGTTTATTCATGTATAGCAACTTGCTCTTTATATAATAGCCAATAGCTAGGTCCTACGAAATTCACAGTTGAGATTTTAAAATTATTAATGTTTAGAGAGATTAAATAGTTTTGAAATATTTTAGGGTGTTTTATTTTGAAATAGATTTTCAAAATTATAATTTAATTATTAATAATAATTAAGTGGAGGCTAAGTATTTAATTTGTTATTAATATTTGAGAATATTTTTTAAGAATATACTTGGTTAAAATTTATTTTCAAAACATTTGTCTTTTTTTTTCTTTTCATGAAATTAATTAATTTAAAAAAATGTTATACAAACAATTGCCATTTGAAGTGATTTTAGGCATGCAGTATTGAAAAGTCATAATATTATAACAAATCCTATCTATAAATTAAAAATCTCTATGATAAAGTGGACCTAAATCTCAATAAAGAATCTTGTTTTTTTTATATATTATTTATTTTTATAATTAATAATTATTATAATAAAAATTATAATTTGAAACAAAATTATATTTTAATTAGTTTTTATGAATTTATTTAGTTTATTTATATAAAGATGTATTATAAATAAAATATTTTGATGTCTATTATGAATAGATGATTATCAATATTTATTATCCATAATAAATTTAATATTAAATAAATCTTATTTTTAAAATTTAAAACTTATTTAAAACTTGTTCTACTTTTGTTGATTTCTATGTTTTGTTGATTCAAAGTTGGTTTTATAAGATAACAATGCCAAACATAGGGTGGGGAAAAACAACCTTGTCACTTACCACCTCTGCAGATATATATATAGATGAATAACGAAAGTTTTCTAATAAAAAGCAAAGCCATTTTTTAAATTATAAAATATATATTACATCTTTATAAAATCATAGTACATATAACTGATTGAAATATCAATGAATATATAAGTGGAAAATCATTTACAAGACAATCAATTTAAATCCAAAATGAATGGATAGAAATTGAAAAAATTCACAATATTTTTATTGTAATTCTCTTTATTTAAATTAGAAAATGCATAATTAGAATCAATACTTTGAAATTCTCATTGAACACCTAGATTTTGTATAGATTAATCTTTTGAACTATAAAACTTGGAAAATAATAAGTCAAATTGAAATTCCATTGATTAATACTTTACTAACACATTACTTTATTTCTTTTCCAACCCCTTTTATCTAATACTACTAACTCTTAGTTTCAATTTCTTTATCGAGAAAAAAAATCTTAATTTAAATTAAAATATTTGATTAATATTTTTTTTATTTATAAATTATTTTTTTAATTTTAATTTCTTTTCATTATTTTTATAATAAAATAAATTGAACCCTTCACACACCTTCTTTATCAAATATGTTTATTAAACAATCTCAAACAAGTATATTATTCTACATATTATTAAATATATAAAAGTTCATTCAACCAATGATAAAGTCTTAGTTCACTTACCATAGAAAATATGTTTAATACTTCTCTCGGTATTTTAAAATAATCTCTTAAATTATAGCATAATGATCACCTTAACCTTAAAATATAAATAATGAAGATTTTAAAATTGGGATTTTAATATAAATAATGATGATTTTAAAGTTGGGATTTTAAAATTATTAATGTTTAGAGTGATTAAATAGTTTTGAAATATTTTAAGGTGTTTTCTTTTGAAATAGATTTTCAAAATTATAATTTAATTATTAATAATAATTAAATGTAGGTTGATGCCCATATTGAATTTTGATAGGAAGAAAAGCGATGGACGGAGCTAGGGTTATACTAAAATGCTCTGCAGCGGCCACCGCCGCCAACGATATTATGGCTCTCGCACCGCAGCATGAAACCCTTCGATGCAATGTTGTTGCTGAGAAGGGAGATCGTTGTAGCCTTCGTCATAGACCCTCGACGAGAAACATATCCCACCCAGGCCGAATGCTCTACTACTCTGTGAAGCCGTCGCCTCGATGTTGTGAACTTACTTTGTGCAGCCTCCACTGACCTTGAATGATCATTTCTGCCACAAACAGACTTACGACCAACGCCAAAAATCTATGACTATGCCACAGACACTACTGCCAGAGGCTACCCCCTCTCAGCAACAGGGTCACGACTTTGTCTCGGCCAGATTTAGCAGTCCTCCACAATAATGATGGTATTGGCTTCATCAAATACGCATATCCTACCATAGTTTTATGCCCAGCAGCAACCATGTCTTCTGGATCTGATGGAGAACAGAGCAAATGAGCCTTCTTAATCTTTCTCCTACCTTTCAAATCTAGATCTCTCTTCTTTCGAGAAGATCCCTGCTACTTTGGGTCCGTCCAACATACAAAGTATAGAGTCTCTTGCACGCCCTTGAGCACAAGCTGGGAATACCCACAACTCTTCAAATACTTCTCTATGGAGGTAAAACAACTTGAAGCCTCTTCCCCCTCTCATTCTACCACATTCAAAGGGATGCTACTTTAGTTTTAGCCCTACGTTTGAGAGGAGGAGCTGCTGGAAACACTTCTTCAACTCCATCTTTCTCTTACAAGGATGCGGTCCATGCACAACCCGTAAAAGTTGCCCAATCCTCGGAGGCCTCCCAAGCCTTTTTTTGGTTGATAAAATTAGAGAATGTTCCCTCCATAGAAATTATAAATCCGGATCCGGCGATCAACTCCAAACATTTGCAGAAACCGCTATCATATGTCGATTCAATGGCCTTTGGCCTCGCACAAAGGATCTTTATGAGTGGATCTACGCCAACTGGACCCACAAATGCAAGGTCAGCTTTTGTTCAAAAGGTTTTTTTCATAGTTTTGTTTGATCATATCAAGGATTATCAACATGCCCTATCGAAGGCTCGTGGTTCGGGGAGAAGCAAGGGCTATTCATCACCCCCTGGTTCTCGTATTTTGACCCGACTACAACAGTCATTACCAGGACTTCGGTCCGAGTCGAGCTACCCAATCTCTCTAGCCCATCTCTAGCACCTTTCGATCTATCGACGAATAGGAAATGCTCCGGGGCCGCTTTCGAAGGTGAGACTATACTCGGGAGTACCAAAGACTATACACATATGCCAAAATATGTGCGGAAGTCGATATTAGTAAAAGGCTTTCCCGACCAAATTATTCTCAAAATAGGCAAATTTTGTATGGACTCGAAATCCTATATTATGAGAATACAGACTTTCCGATGCCGCCATTTTCATCAAACAGGGGCATCTTCGGAAAGCTCGCCCTCGCATTTCTCTAAAAAAAAGGAAAACATTCCAACATCCAAATCTAAAAGATGGACACCTTGCGATCCGCCTCCTGTGGTTGACACTCGATTCTTCAAGTTCGGTAGGAGGAAGAGACAGATGCAGTAAATGGAACATGCTCAATAGACAAATGAATTGTCATCTCGCTAAACTTCGTGGATCCTCTAGATACTACGAACTTCCCGTAAACGCACTCATGAGTCCTCCTCTTCTGACACAAATAAGGAGACTCCCTCACATCGCCAATACCCAGTCTACAAGTGGTTCTTGCCCATCCACATCAAGTCGAATGGGTTAAAGTCAACAAGAAGAAAGGGAAAAAAAACTTCGCTTAGAGGCTTCTACCCATTCTAGGTAGATTTCGGTTTATTTCTTTCAGCTCTCTTGTTTTGCTCCTTCTATCTTTGTTTGCTTCTCTTGCTCTTTTTCGAGGACCAAGGTGGACAATTCATTCTTCTTCGGTTGGCTTGTTTCTTTGTCTCTCTTGTTTGTAAGCTTACCTTGTACTATATTTTCACCTAATAGAATTAGTCTTACTCAGAGAAATTAAAATGGAGGTTAAGTGTTTAATTTCTTATTAATATTTGAGAATATTTTTAAGAATGTATTGGTTGAAATTTATTTTCAAAACATTTGTCTTTTTTTTCGTTTCATGAAATTAATTAATTGAAAAAATGTTATATAAACAATTGCCATTTGAAGTGATTTTAGGCTATTATTACAAATCCTATTTATAAATTAAGAATATTTATGATAAAGTGTATCTAAATCTCAATAAAGAATTTTGTTTTATATATATTATTTATTTTTATAATTAATAATAATTATAATAAAAATAATAATTTGAAACAAAATTATAGTTTAATTAGTTTTTATGAATTTTTTTAGTTTAGTTATATGAGATGTATTATAAATTAAATATTTTGATGCCTATTATGAAGAGATGATTATCAATATTTACTATATATAATCAATTTAATATTAAATCAATCCTATTTTTTAAATTTAAAACTTACTTAAAATTATAAGTATAATTTTCTTAATAGTATTTATTTAAATCAATATGTAATTAATATATACTAAAACTAATTCAAATTTAGTAATGAGAAAAGGACATGTATTAGTTTACAAAACCCAACATGTGACAACTTTCTCTCCACTTAACTAACCCAAGGAAAAATGCTTTGCTCTAACAATCTAGGTTATAAAGAAATGTAAGAATAAGGTTTCAAACCATAGCAAAATATGTTATTAATATAGAAAAACTAATTCAAGTTTACTAACAAATGACTTTTCTAACATATATTAACTTTTGCAAAAAATTGATAATCTCTAAAATTGTCCCTCATTTATTTCCTGAAGCTTTTGTATTTATGTTTGCTCTATTTGATAACATATTAATCCCTTTTCTTTGCTCTTCTCATGCTGAGATGAAATATCATCAGGGTCCATAGCCTTGTTACCACTTATTTTACAATCCCATGGTCCTAAATACAAGAGCAGTGTTCTGCACAGTGAATATTCAACCAAAGACAATTAATTATAAAATAAGTGTTAGGATCCTACTTTGTTTGATATTTTAAGATGCTTAAACAATTTGAAATTATGGAGATGATAATAAACATTTGAGTTTATTTTTTTATGTGAATGGTGGATTTTTATATTCAACCAAAAGTAGAATATTCAACTAAGACAATTAATTATAAAATAAGTGTTAGAACCCTACTTTGTTTGATATTTTAAGATGCTTAAACAATTTGAAATTATGGAGATGATAATAGACATTTGAGCTTATTGGTTTATGTGAATGGTGGATTTTTATATTCAACCAAAAGTAGGTATGGAGCAAAGAGCAAAATTAACAATTGAATATTAACTTTCATAGTGTAAAATTTAATACACAAACATTGCAATTAAGATGCTTCTATGTTCCAACCACCATTTTGACATTTTAACATGATTTGAAAACAAATGATATGAAAATTATAATGTAACATTAAACATATAATAAAAAAAAAAATTACTTTTTACATTAATATTAATCTCCTAAGGTTAAACCTTTGTTAGCTCGTATACTATCCATGTTCATATGGTTTGGTTATGAATAGATGTGCATATTTTGGTTTATTTTTAAAAGTGCTTAAGATAAAATCCGCTTATATCTTTGACTTGCCAATTTACACATATATTCGAATATTTATCTAAGGCTATGATTAAACCTTCTGATGCTCATCGTATATTTTAATAAATGTCTCAGTTAATGTTTTGTACGCTTGGTCTTCTACCATGTCCTTGGTAATTTATTATCACGCCAACTATTTGATTATTTGGATCTATGTATATTTTTATTGGGGCCACCTGCCCTCCTGTACATCGTTTGATCATTGGGAAATCTACGATGAATTTTTCAGTGGGAAGTTGCATAGGTATTAACCCTGCAACCCTAACTGAATCCCTTCATTTTCACTCTGTTTGCATGATGAGTTTGTATGAAACCCTAGCAGTGGTTTGATGTTGTAGGCTCGTCGCCCTTCTCCTCCTGGTATTGTAATAGGTTTGGGAGAGCACTCTTTAAGAGCTAACAGTTCCATTTGGCTGTGGTCGAGAATGGGTAGAGTTACTCTGCAGGATTTCAACGATTTGGAGACAGAGCTACGTCTCACCCCTTCTCCGGAGTTTGGGAAAGGATTTGGCAGTTTCAAGGTCAGCTCCAGCTAACGCAGGTTATCGATTCCATCCCAGCTATGAGCACTCCTTCCACACCTAGAAGAGTTATTCCCTACAGATACAGGTAATTCCCTTGGTTCTGGCTGGCCGCATTTTTACTCTCTGTTTGTTCAAACCCTCAGGTTATGTATTTACTTTATGATGATTAATCCTTAAACTCTCTTTCCTGTCCTATATTCTTTCAGCTCGGTGCTCGACATGTCAAATTGGGAATTGTCGTTGCAAGTAAGTAATTTTTTTGTTTTCATTTCCTGTTAATCTTGAACTTACCAACATCTTGTATATTAATTTTTCCACCACTAATGAGTATCATTCCTTGTGATTGTAGGTAAACCCTTAACTCGAAGGTCAAGGTCTTAGCGCAAATTTCCTTCAAGGTTAAGCACCAAGTTTCTTACGACTAACAATACTACGCTACCTTTCCCAGGCACTCTGCATCATACCTCTCTATACAAATGGGACTTATTTCTCTTCTCTGGTGTGTTTAGTGTAATACCACGTGGGTTTTCGACTCGTAGTTATAGAGTTGGTCGAGTTGCCCATTTACTCTCTTTTCTGGCTTGTGAATGATGATTCGGCTTACTTGCAATCTTATGTGGATACCGTAATAGTTGTAATGGTCATGTTTTTATTTAAGTTTAATGGAGTTTTAATGGTTTTTCTCTGAACCAGTCCCTTTTGGTCTCGGGTTGAGATTTCTAGACTCAGTTTGTATATTTTATAGTTTTGATGTGTAATCCTTATGGACTTGTCTTCATGTTTACAACTGTTCCCTATGGGGTTTTATTTCCAACACTTATGGTGGAATCTTCATGGAATACTTATTGTATTGGAAGACAGTGTCCCTTTTTGGTATTTACATATATTCACTATTTTTTTTATGTATATTCATGATATCTGATTTGCTATGGTAAGTTCGAGCCCCTCGCTAGACCATGAATTTCGTTCTCCACTGTAATTCAATTTCGTTGTGATTTTTTTTCTTCAACTTATTCTCTAGCTGGGTATCTACGTACCATACAGCTCCTGGAACGATAATTTTATTTTGCATAGTTTTATCAGTTTTTGTTTAAGGTTGCCAACAAAAGGTTTTGTTTCATTTTTTTTCATTTATGAAGGTGACCGGACCACCTCTATTCCTATATCAGTATAATTATGCAAGAGTAACGACGAGTTTTGGGTTGAGGTTTCCACCTCGAACCCAGAACCAACAGTTCAGTCCCCAATAGCTCTATTAGACAAAATTTTATAGTGTGGATCCTTACTTCGTGTTTCACTGCATATAGCATGTTTTCAATAAAATATTACATTATTTTGCAAGTTATCCTTATTTTTTCATCTTAAAACTGATTTAAATCTTCATGATGAAAGTTACTCAACAATTAACTATTTCTGTAGTAGGCTTACACAGTGATTCCTGTATTTCCTCATTTATGGACAAATATAGTTCTTTCCTATCATATTCCAATTTCCCCCTTACATAAATATTTACAGAACTAATAAATAATTTGCAAAACTCGATTCTTTAATTTCACATATTTATCTATGACAATGTTGTTTTCCTTGAAGCTAGTTAAACACATATCTATGTACATATCCTATATTAGCACTTTTGTCTAAATCATCTGAAATAAACAGTTACTTATCTAAATGTGAAATCCACTGATGATGTCCACCCAACCATCAAGAGAGGCGATTACGTCATTCTCTTTCCCCCATGCTCCACACCTGAGGAGTATAGGTTGACAGATATTTCTGTTGAGACCTCAGGACCCCAAGTCCAATCAATACCAGAAATCCTCAAGAATGCTGAGTGTTTTCCACTAATCTCTACCAGCTTAGGAAATTCCTCCATCTCTTCCTTATTTAATGATCAGAACCCCTTTTCCTCACTGGGATGTACCTTTTATCCTCAGAAGAAAAGGTAACTGTCCAAAATTGTCCACCCACTTCTCATTTCTTGGAATAATTTTTCCCATTAGTCTTTTTTTTTACTTTTATGGAACTACTTTTCCATAACTAATTTTATTTCTCATAAAACAAAATAATATTTTCTAGAAAAAATTAATTTTTTTAGTTTTTCTTCAAAATAATAACTAAAATGACATATTACTAGTTAACAACTATTTAATACTTAATTCAGTTGTCAAAACTTCCCCCCTGGAAGTAACACCGTCCTCAGTGTTTCACTCCAGCTCAGGAAATAACTCTGGATAAGCCTCATGTACAAATACCTCGTCTTCCCAAGTAGCCTCATCCGAGTTGAAGTGCTTCCACTGCACTTTATCCTGGGTGATGACTTGCTTCTGGAGCATGATTTCTCTCTAGTCGAGTATACGTTGAGGTTCAACTAGAAACTCGCCGTCCGGATCTACCTGCAAACAACAAAGTTTTTTGTTAAATTCTCATAAAAAATTATGTTTCAAGTTAGGATTTCCTAATCTTATCCTACCTGAATGTTCTGCCAATGGATTACATGCTTCGGATCATGTACTTTTCTGTTTAGTAGAGACACATGAAACACATTGTGTACCCGAATATGGCTAGGTAAGGGCAATCGATATGCCACAGGCCCCACCCTTTCCAATATCTGGAAAGGTCCACAGAACCTAGGAGCCAACTTGGCACAAAAGGCCCATCTCAAGGTGCTCTTCTTTGGTTTGATCCTCACATACACATGATCGCCCACCTCGAATTTTCAATAAGCCCTTTTCTTATCTATGTATATCTTCTGTCAACCTTGAGTAGCTCTCAGGTTTTTCCTGATCTTCCTTACCTCTGATTCCATCTCAGCCAGCATTTCTGGTCCAAGCATTAACTTAGTCTCGGGGCTGCTCCAATTAATGGGGGTGCGACATTGCCATCTATATAGAGCTTCGAAAGGACTCATCTTAAGAGACTCTTGATAACCATTTTTGTAAGAAAATTCAACTAGGTGTAAATATTCTTCCCATTTTGTTGGTTGCTGCATCACGTACATGCGCAGCATGTCTTCCAAGACTTGATTTATCTGCTCAGTTTGTCCATCCGTCTGTTATCTGTACAGTTTTGTAAGTAGACTGTACAGGTATAAAATGTGCATTCTTACTCAATCTGTCAATCACCACCATAATGGAGTCATTGTGCCTTTTTTTATCACGGTAAACCAGTAATGAAGTCTAGGGATATGACCTCCCATTTCCATTCAAGTACTTGTATGGGCTGCAACAATCCAGGTGGATTTTGATGCTCCACGTTGACTTGTTGACACTCCAAACATTTGTTTAAGTATTCAACAATGTTTTTTCGTATATGATCTGAAATCGTGAGAACAAAGAATTTCTCATACAGAGATTGACTGTAGAGGGCATTCACCGGATATTTCACCTTTACTAGAAAGGATGAATCTGGAGGCTACCTGGCCCTTCTACAGACTCTGCCTAAAGAAATAAAATGTAATCACTAATGATCTTGATCAATGAAAGTATTTGTTTTTAATTTCAAAGTATTCATTGATCTGTTTTTATGTGTGAATAAGCAAGAATATATGTTCTGCAATTGAAGTGTAGAGGTTGGATGATAAAATAACAAGTTTTGTTTACTGTATAAACTTGTTTGGGAAAAGCATGCTTATGAAAATTTACTGTTTAAACTATTAGAATCTGAAAATAAACAGCCAAAATATACAGAGTGATAGCAGATAATTGTTTAAGCGGTTCACCCCTCTCTTGGGCTACCGCCGCTGGGTCCAAAAGCCTCTAATTAGGCTCAGTCCTCCTTTGATTAAATGCTTAAAATGAGATTACATATGTATAAAAGCCTCAAATAGAAAAATAGACTGCAAAAAAAGATTCAAAAGACCCAAATCAGTCTAAAATGACTACAAAATCACCTCCATTGGATGAAGGTAGTCCAATGCAGCTCTCTTTCCCTTAGTCCCTAATGGCTCCACGATCAAAAACGCTGTAAAATTTGCAGATAGAATGCCCTGGTGGCTCTGAAAACACTTCCAACAGCTCCAAAATGTCGAAGAGACCCAAAATCAAAAAAAAAAAAAAAAATCGTCTCAAAAGGCCTCCCCTAGCCAAAGTTATGCCACATTTACTAACTGCCAGTCTGGCCTAACAAAACTCCAGTTAAATCTGGAGACACTGCTAGTTAACCCGACTAAAATGGTGGTTGGCGCCAAAATTGGACGGACCGCCGAAATCCCCGCCAAAATTAAAGGGCTAAGGTGATAAGCCCATACGGCCAGGCCCGTCGGAGTGGAACGCGGATATAATAAAGTGTTGAACCAAATAATAATAACCTCCACGCATGGGTGCTAACCCCACGGGACCACGTCCCACGGAGTTAAAACACGCCATCCAAACAGTGAGTTTTAAACACAAAAACCGCGCCATCTTTTAACAACTGAACATGTGGGCCAACGGATAAAACACTCCACTGTTGCCGACCCGACCCGGGTTCAAATCCGCCCGCGTCCAATTTTTAAACGCGCCATAATACATTTAAGCTTTAAATGAAAATTTGTGCACATGGTTTAACAAGACCCACGGCTTTGGCACAATGGTCGGGCCTGTCCATTTACATCCGACCGACCAGGTTTCAATTCCTGCCGAGTTCATAACAATAATTTTAAAACGCCATTCATCCTTGAGGCCACGTGGCGGCCTCCGGGCTGGCCACGTGGCGCTCTGCTATTGGCCACAAGTGGAATATTCCGTAGAATATTCTATGGAATATTCCACAGAATATTCCCAGAATATTCTGTGGAATATTCTTTTTTTAATAAAAATATATTTTTTCCCAAAGTCAAATTTTGGCCTTTTTTAATTGAAACTGACGAACTTCAACGTTGAATAACTTCTGCATACGGCGTCGGATTTGAGTGCCGTTTGCGGCGTTGGGATTGTATTGATGAGCTCTTTCTAGTCAATCTATTTTGGAGAAATTTTGAGAAACTTCATTTTTGAGCATTTTTCATCAAGAGACTTGATCTCCTGATCACACCTCCCAAATGGGAAGCTTTTGGACCCCAAAAGCTCACTGAAATTCTGAAATTGAACTGTAGAATAGAAAATGAGAGAATAACAACATCCTCTTCTCTTCAGCCTTCAAAAATTTCCCTGAATTGCCAACTGTTCACATGGCGAATTTTGCTGAATGAGCCATGTACTTGTGCCGAATCCCGACCAAGTTTTCTTGCCATACCAATCTGCCATACTGAAACCAGCAATGACACTTGCTGAACTTTGTGCCCTCTTTGCTTTCATGCCTTTCCAACTCATGGAATCTTGCACTACTTTGCACTGACACTTCGTTCTCTGCACCAAACGACACCAAAAGCATCTTGTGCAACATATGACATCAACAACCAGTTGACAATGAGATGTGCTATACCAATGACACACAAAATCTGTAACAAGTGTGCACACAACCGACACAAGTCTATAAACAACAAGATACATCTTGACCAACATATGTGTATGTATCATGTACAATGAACTATATACAGTTCGCTAATTACACATACAACCTCTATGTACATGTGCAACTTCAACTCTTCTTTTCAAATACCAACAAGTACATCATCCCAAAAACATGTGGATGATCAAGAGCTGAATCAAAAGACATTGATGCAACATAAGTGAGTATCATACTCATCTTTTACACCTCCATGGCGAAATTTTGCAACAACAAAGAAATTCTTTCAACCGAAACTGCTTTTACATGCAATCTTGCATCAACTTTTCAACTGAAATACATGCATACCAATCTGAAATTTGCATGTACAAAATGAGTAATGACTTACTGCAATAAGAAGTCCATCCACTTCTCACCAAGCCACTTCCATGGCGACTTTTGCTGCTGCAAATTTTCCTCATGTGAAACTTCCCTTTCCACATCAATAATGGATTCCATAGATCCACTTGCGCCAAACTGTTTGTCCCTTAGCTGCATACGCTTTGGACGATTGGTTGGATGCAAAGTCCAACAATGAGAGACATCATGTCCCTTCCTTTGACAAACTGAGCAAATCTTAAGCACTTTCTGAGAAAGTTCTCTTTGCCTCTTCTGCTTCCTGTGTGCTTTCTTTTTCAACCAGCATTTTGAAGCAACATGGTTAACTCCACCACAAAATGTGAAACAAAATTTTCTTCCATTTGAACAAGAAAAATTATCATTCTTTGCTGAAACATAATCAAATTGATCATGTGAATGATTATACCTCTTTTGCTGCAATGAAGGCTTCAAACAATGGTAAGGAAGATTGCTATCATGACATTGATGTAATTGAGAACTTGGAACAAAGGTTCTCTTTAAATTTGCGTCACATTCTTGAATGCATGTGCTCAAAGCTTCACCATTAAGCTTCTCATAGCCCAGACCCATATTCTTGGGACGCTCCACAACACAAATAGGCTCAACAATGCCTTGTGCATGCTTGCCCAAACCTTTGCCTTCTTGATAGCCCATTTTCAACATTAATTTGGACCCAATACCTCTTGTATGTTTTTCAAAAGAACCTACATACTTTTCAATGGAGGAATTTGAAGACAAGTTGGAACGATTATCCTCTTCCTCAAGAATTTTCTTGGACAAAGCTTCTTGAGCTTGAAGAAGCTGCAACTCCATATCATGCAGTCTTTGAAGAATGGCTTCTTTCTCTTCCTGCATAGCTAGCAATTGTGCATGAAGCTTAACGCTTTCTCTTTGATCCTCAATGAGAATCTGCACCATGTCCTTCACCTTAAAAAACTCATTCTTCATGTCATAATTGAAGAATCTCGTGAAGGAGGAAACTTCACTTGTAGAAGAAGATGACATGTTTGTGGCTGATTCTAAGGCTATTGAGGATGAAATGGAAGGTGGATGTAATGGCACTCTAGCCCTCCCTGGTTGAGGATTAACTTGTTCTCTAACCAATTGGCCTTCCCCTCTTTGCAATTTCAGCCTAGTAAGCATCAAGTTTTGCAGAATAACACAATTTGCTTGCACAAATTTCACAAACTCTTAAGAAAAACCTTGAGCTCCGATACCAACCTGATCTGAAATCGTGAGAACAAAGAATTTCTCATACAGAGATTGACTGTAGAGGGCATTCACCGGATATTTCACCTTTACTAGAAAGGATGAATCCAGAGGCTACCTGGCCCTTCTACAGACTCTGCCTAAAGAAATAAAATGTAATCACTAATGATCTTGATCAATGAAAGTATTTTTTTTTAATTTCAAAGTATTCATTGATCTGTTTTTATGTGTGAATAAGCAAGAATATATGTTCTGCAATTGAAGTGTAGAGGTTTGATGATAAAATAACAAGTTTTGTTTACTGTATAAACTTGTTTGGGAAAAGCATTCTTATGAAAATTTACTGTTTAAACTATCAGAATCTGAAAATAAACAGCCAAAATATACAGAGTGACAACAGATAATTGTTTAAGCGGTTCACCCCTCTCTTGGGCTACCTCCGCTGGATCAAGCCTCCCAAAATGGGCTTGTCCTCTTTGATTAAATTGCTCAAAATGAGATTACATCTGTATAAAAGCCTCAAATGGAAAAATAGACTGCAAAAATAGATTCAGAAGATCCAAATCAGCCTAAAATGACTACAAAATCACCTCCATTGGATGAAGGTAGTCCAATGCAGCTCTCTTTCCCTTAAGCCCTGATGGCTCCACGATCAAAAACGCTGTAAAATTTGCAGATAGAATGCCCTAGTGGCTCTGCAAACACTTAAAACAGCTCCAGAATGTCGAAGAGACCCAAAATCAAAAAAAAATTCGTCTCAAAAGGCCTCTCCTAGCCAAAGTTATGCCACATTTACTCCATCTGCCAGTTAGACTAAACAAACTCCAGCTAAATCTGGAGACACTGCCAGATAACACCGCCAGAACTGGAGTAGCCGCTAAAATTGGGGGTCCGCCAGTTGTGGGGGCTAGTGGTAAGGGTGCATATGACCACACCGAATGGAGAACATAGAGTTAAATTCGGAGTTATTAAATGAAACTCCGCCCCCGGCGCTATAAACACGGGACCACGTCCCAAACGGATTGTGCGCCCATTATAACCGTTCCATTCAAATACAAATGAGTTGCAATGTATAACAAGAAGCATTGCCGTGGCCCATTGGTCGGGCCTCTCCGCTGCCATTCCACCGACCCGGGTTCAAATCTGCTCGCGTCCATATATATTTTTTAAACGCGCCATTCCATATGAACCTTGGGCCACGTGGCGGCCTCTGGGCTGGCCACGTGGCGCCTTGTAATTGGCTGCGCTCGGAATATTCCATAGAATATTCTGTGGAATATTCCACGGAATATTCCCAGAATATTCAGTGGAATATTTTTTTTTTAATAAAAATATATTTTTTCCAAAGTCAAATTTTGACCATTTTTAATTGAAACTGGCGAACTTCAAAGCTGAATAACTTCTGCATACGGCATCGGATTTGAGTGACGTTCACAGCGTTGGGATCGTATTGATGAGCTCTTTCCAGTCGATCTGTTTCGGAACAATTTTGAGTAACTTCATTTTTGAGCTTTTTCCCAAGCTCAGATTTGAGCTCCTGATCACACCTCCCAAATGAGAATCTTTTGGTCCCCAAAAGCTCACTGAAATTCTGAAACTGAACTGTAGAATAGAAAATGAGAGAATAACAACATCCTCTTCTCTTCAGCCTTCAAAAATTTCCCTGAATTGCCAACTGTTCACATGGCGAATTTTGTTGAATGAGCCATGTACTTATGCCGAATCTCGACCAAGTTTTCTTGCCATACCAATCTGCCATACTGAAACCAGCAATGACACTTGCTGAACTTTGTGCCCTCTTTTCTTTCATGCCTTTCCAACTCATGGAATCTTGCACTACTTTGCACTGACACTTCGTTCTCTGCACCAAACGACACCAAAAGCATCTTGTGCAACATATGACATCAACAACCAGTTGACAATGAGATGTGCTATACCAATGACACACAAAATCTTGTAACAAGTGTGCACATTCACATGACACAAAGTCTATATATAAACAGCAAGATACATCTTGACCAACATATGTGTATGTATCATGGAAAATGAACTATATACGGATTCCTCGTACGAAATATGCATGTCTATGTACATGTGCAACTTCAACTCTTCTTTTTCAAATACCAACAATTACATCATCCCAAAAACATGTGGTTGATCAAGAGCTGAACCAAAAGACATTGCTGCAACATAAGTGAGTATCATACTCATCTTTTACACCTCCATGGCGAAATTTTGCAACAACAAAGAAATTCCTTCAACTGAAACTTCCTAAACATGCAATCTTGCATCAACTTTTCAACTGAAATACATGCATACCAATCTGAAATTTGCATGTAAAAAATGAGTATTGACTTACTGCAATAAGAAGTCCATCCACTTCTCACCAAGCCAATTCCATGGCGACTTTTGCTGCTGCAAATTTTCCTCATGTGAAACTTTCCTTTCCACATCAATAATGGACTCCATAGATCCACTTGCGCCAAACTGTTTGTCCCTTAGCTGCATACGCTTTGGACGATTTGTTGGATGCAAAGTCCAACAATGAGAGACATCATGTCCCTTCCTTTGGCAAAATGTGCAACTCTTAAGCACTTTCTGAGAAAGTTCTCTTTGCCTCTTCTGCTTCCTGTGTGCTTTCTTTTTCAACCAGCATCTTGAAGCAACATGGTTAACTCCACTACAAAATGTGCAACAAATTTTTTTTTCATTTGAACAAGAAAAATGATCATTCTTTGCAGAAACATAATCAAATTGATCATGTGAATGATTATACCTCTTTTTTTGCAATGAAGGCTTCAAACAATCGTAAGGAAGATTTCCATCATGACATTGAGAACTTGGGACAAAGGTTCTCTTTAAATTTTCATCACATTCTTGAATGCATGAGCTCAAAGCTTCACCATTAAGCTGCTCATAGCCAAGACCCATATTCTTGGGACGCTCCACAACACAAATAGGCTCAACAATGCCTTGTGCATGCTTGCCCAAACCTTTGCCTTCTTGATAGCCCATTTTCAACATTAATTTGGACCCAATACCTCTTGTATGTTTTTCAAAAGAACCTACATAATTTTAAATGGAGGAACTTGAAGACAAGTTGGAACGATTATCCTCTTCCTCAAGAATTTTCTTGGACAAAGCTTCTTGAGCTTGAAGAAGCTGCAACTCCATATCATGCATTCTTTGAAGAATGGCTTCTTTCTCTTCCTGCATAGCTAGCAATTGTGCATGAAGCTTAACGCTTTCTCTTTGATCCTCAATGAGAATCTGCACCATGTCCTTCACCTTAAAAAACTCATTCTTCATGTCATCATTGAAGAATCTCGTGAAGGAGGAAACTTCACTTGTAGAAGAAGATGATATGTTTGTGGCTGATTCTAAGGCTATTGAGGATGAAATGGAAGGTGGATGTAATGGCACTCTAGCCCTCCTTGGTTGAGGATTAACTTGTTCTCTAACCAATTGACCTTCCCCTCTTTGCAATTTCAGCCTAGTAAGCATCAAATTTTGCAGAATAATACAATTTACTTGCACAAATTTCACAAACTCTTAAGAAAAACCTTGAGCTCCGATACCAACCTGATCTGAAATTGTGAGAACAAAGAATTTCTCATACAGAGATTGACTGTAGGGGCATTCACCGGATATTTCACCTTTACTAGAAAGGATGAATCCGGAGGCTACCTGGCCCTTCTACAGACTCTGCCTAAAGAAATAAAATGTAATCAAAAAGATCTGATCAATGAAAGTATTTGTTTTAACTGCAAAGTATTCATTGATCCAACTTTAATGTGTGAATAGACAAGTATACATGTTCTGCAAATGAAGTGTAGTGTTTTGAAGATGAACTAACAAGTTTTGTTTACTGTTTAAAATTGCTTAGGAAAAGTTTGCTTATGAAAATTTACTGTTTAAACTATCAGAATCTGAAAATATGCAGCAAAATTATACAGTGTGACAGCAAATAATTGTTTAAGCGGTTCACCCCTCTCTTGGGCTACCTCATTGGATCAAGCCTCCTGAAAATGGGCTTGTTGCTTGTCCTCTTTGGTCATTGCTCCAAGAGCAAGTTACATCTGTATAAAAGCCTCAAATGGAAAAATATACTGCAAAAATAGATTCAGAAGATCCAAATCAGCCTAAAATGACTACAAAATCACCTCCATTGGATGAAGGTAGTCCAATGCAGCTCTCTTTCCCTTAAGCCCTGATGGCTCCACGATCAAAAACGCTGTAAAATTCGCAGATATAATGCCTTGGTGGCTCTGCAAACACTTCCAACAGCTCCAGAATGTCAAAGAGACCCAAAATCAAAAAAAAATTCGTCTCAAAAGGCCTCTCCTAGCCAAAGTTATGCCACATTTACTCCATCTGCCAGTTAGACTAAACAAACTCCAGCTAAATCTGGAGACACTGCCAGATAACACCGCCAGAACTGGAGTAGCCGCTAAAATTGGGGGTCCGCCAGTTGTGGGGGCTAGTGGTAAGGGCGCATATGACCGCACCGAACGGAGAACATAGAGTTAAATTCGGAGTTATTAAATGAAACTCCGCCCCCGGCGCTATAAACACGGGACCACATCCCAAACGGATTGCGCGCCCATTATAACTGTTCCATTCAAATACAAATGAGTTGCAATGTATAACAAGAAGCATTGCCGTGGCCCATTGGTCGGGCCTCTCCGCTGCCATTCCACCGACCCGGGTTCAAATCTGCTCGCGTCCATATATATTTTTTAAACGCGCCATTCCATATGAACCTTGGGCCACGTGGCGGCCTCTGGGCTAGCCACGTGGCGCCTTGTAATTGGCTGCGCTCGGAATATTCCATAGAATATTCTGTGGAATATTCCATGGAATATTCCATGGAATATTCCCAGAATATTCTGTGGAATATTTTTTTTTTAATAAAAATATATTTTTTCCAAAGTCAAATTTTGACCATTTTTAATTGAAACTGGCGAACTTCAAAGCTGAATAACTTCTGCATACGGCATCGGATTTGAGTGTCGTTCGCGGCGTTGGGATCGTATTGATGAGATCTTTCCATTCGATCTGTTTCAGAACAATTTTGAGTAACTTCATTTTTGAGCTTTTTTCCTGTCGTATTTGAGCTCCCGATCACACCCTGCATCAGAGCTCAAGGTTTTGCTTAAGAGTTTGTGAAATTTGTGCAAGTAAATTGTGTTATTCTGCAAAATTTGATGCTTACTAGGCTGAAATTGCAAAGAGGGGAAGGCCAATTGGTTAGAGAACAATTTAATCCTCAACCAAGGAGGGCTAGAGTGCCATTATATCCACCTTCCATTTCATCCTCAATAGCCTTAGAATCAGCCACAAACATGTCATCTTCTTCTACAAGTGAAGTTTCCTCCTTCACGAGATTCTTCAATGATGACATGAAGAATGAGTTTTTTAAGGTGAAGGACATGGTGCAGATTCTCATTGAGGATCAAAGAGAAAGCGTTAAGCTTCATGCACAATTTCTAGCTATGCAGGAAGAGAAAGAAGCCATTCTTCAAAGACTGCATGATATGGAGTTGCAGCTTCTTCAAGCTCAAGAAGCTTTGTCCAAGAAAATTCTTGAGGAAGAGGATAATCGTTCCAACTTGTCTTCAAGTTCCTCCATTGAAAAGTATGTTGGTTCTTTTGAAAAACATACAAGACGTATTGGGTCCAAATTGATGTTGAAGATGGGATATCAAGAAGGCAAAGGTTTGGGCAAGCATGCACAAGGCATTGTTGAGCCTATTTGTGTTGTGGAGCGTCCCAAGAATATTGGTCTTGGCTATGAGCAGCTTAATGGCGAAGCTTTGAGCACATGCATTCAAGAATGTGATGCAAATTTTAAGAGAACCTTTGTCCCAAGTTCTCAATGTCATGATGGCAATCTTCCTTACCATTTTTTGAAGCCTTCATTGCAGCAAAAGAGGTATAATCATTCACATGATCAATTTGATTATGTTTTAACAAAGAATGATAATTTTTCTTGTTCAAATGGAAGAAAAATTAAAAAGTAATTTCTCTATGATTTGGGTCTTACTTCTTGGTCCACACTTAACCTTTGATATTATGAATGGAAACTTATTTTGTTTTATTTTATTTTGAATGATATATATTTTATTATATGAGTGACAAAGAGGAGTACCACCACAATAAAAACATAGGAACTATTTCTATATCTTATGAGGTTGATTCTCTTTTACTACTAGCAGTTTTAGGGAACAACATATACATATTACCAAAAAGGAATAGTAAAATGAAAAAAAGTTTGTAATCTCTATTAAAAGACCTCTAAGTTGGGCACCTCTTTTGATTTCACTATAAGATACAATATTACACATAGAAGGTATTGAAGTCACTAAATTAGATGGTTTGTTCTGAACCACATCCTTAAAAGATAAATATTTTGAGGATGTTTATTCACCATTACTAGACAATCAATTACACAAGTGGAGAACTAAAGTGAAGTGGAATATTTATCAATTATAAGAATCAATAAGTTGTTTACATTCATAAATAAGTTGTTGCTTTACCAGTAGAATCCCTTGCATGGGCACCAATTTTTGTTTAATATATACCACATAACTAGACAGGTAAGCCAACGAAATTAATGTTTTATCTATAAAGGATAGAATCTCCTCCATGGAATTCCAACTTAGCCAAATGATTATAAATTGTTGATTGTGTAAACAAACAATAATAAGAAGTCGTGGTTGTCATTTAATAAGAACACAACATATCCAAGTTGTTTATTTAGATGCTTATGAGAAAATAAAAGAGGTAGTATTCATATGGCTAAAGTCTACTTCATAGAAAATAATGTAAATGTAAATCATCTCATGCATGGCTCCTTCTCATAAGGCATAAAACCAGAGTCATTTAAATGCATCATAATGTTATTGAACTATTTTTCAACTCACTAGCACTCCTACTCCTTATTCTAATATTTCCTCACATCACTTATGAAGACCGAAAACCATTCACTCAAATAAAGCCATATTTACCTAGTTGATCTAATATACAAACATTGAAGATTCTAAAACCCAAAATAATTTGTCTAATAATTATTAACTTATTCCAATAATAAATATGTAATACCCTAGGATGACACTTGTGTGTGATGTACGTACCATATTTAAGATATTCATATACAGATTATTTTGAGGCCACTGTGCCCATGTAAATTTGTGTTTTAGGTCATGTGTCTTTGTTTATATATTTTGGGGCCAAAGAGCCTAGTTTTGTAAATATGAAATCACATGCATATTAGTAAAATAAACCATTTCTACTGACCAAGTCAAACATGAGAGTATGGGTTGATAATGCTCCATAAATGTTAAAGGAGGGTTAAAGGGTAAGTGATGAAGGGATTAAGCTTAGGTGAATACGACATTATTAACTAATCATAAGTAAAAAATGTACATGCTTTTATCCAGGATCCATAAAGTGACTTTAGAGGGTTGGCATGTGTCAAGAAAGTGAAATGCACATAAAAGTGAGGGTGTTACTATCATTGGATACACATTACATCATGAGACTATTGGGAGAAAATTTATTGGACGCCTTAGAGGGGAAAAATGGATGACCCTATGACATGATGTACCCCAAGTAGAATTGAGCCGGAGTCGAGGAAAAGGGAATATGTTTCCTATTGTGAGGTAAGAGGGTTACATGGAGACTCGTTAAGTAGTAAGAACTCCTAGAAACAATAGGGATCTATAATAACCCTGGCCAAATAAGTTGGACACCTTGGAAGGGCAGTGGTACAACTTGATGGACTACAAGTGAAAAGAAGGGAGTGAACTACCTAAGTTGTGGGATGGATGAGGGATGTGAGACTATTTGTAGGAGGTTACCGAGTTTGGTACCTTGACCTGGTTAGGATGATATCTGATGTTTACCTCGTCATTATCCATGTGGATTCGAGGCCCTAGCTAAGGGGTGACACACTACTAAGAGAATAGGAACAACATGGTCAATAACTATGTAGAATGTCTGAGGTGTGCAACTAGTCAATGTCTCTATCAAATAGGTATTTATCATTACCGTTTATTTGAATTTCTTTGTAATTAATTATTTATTTTCGTGTATTGCATATGATGAACCCCAATATTGCAACAAGAATGTTACATCTCCCAAGGCTACCAACCTTAATTATCAATGTGGAGTTCATACAAACCTAAGAGGGGTCGACACTGTATGTAGACACCTTCCTCTTCCTATGAAGTAGACTTTATCCATATGAATACTACCTCTTTTATTTTCTCCTAAGCATCTAAAGGAACAACTTGGATACGTTGTGTACTTATTAAATGACAACCAAAACTTCTTACAATTGGTTGCTTACACAATAAAAAATTTATAATCGTTTGGATGAGCTGGAATTCCATGGAGGAGATTCGATCCTTTATAGATAAAAATTTAATTTTGATGGCTTACTTGTCTAGTTATGTGGTAGATATTAAACACAAATTGGTGCCCATGCAAGGAATTCTAGGGGTAAATAAACAACTTATTTATGAATGTAAACAAATTATTGATTCTTATAATTGATAAATATTCCACTTCACTTTAGTCTACTTCATATGGCTAAAGTCAACTTGATAGAAAATCCCTACAGTAGACACCTTCCTCTTCCTAGTATGACTCCCTTTGATACAAGTAAAAGAAGGTAATGAAACAATTTCAAATGAGTGGAGATCTATGTAAGCCGCCAATACTAAGTTGCAAAAGGTAAATATCAATAAGAAAATCTATTCTAATTTTTCTAGAAAGTAGATGACAGAAAGGAAATCTATTTTATTTGCAAAAAGATAAATCACAATGAAAAACAAACAAATATAATGTATCTTTCTAGACAGGAAATGGAATTAAAGGAAATCTATTCTATTTTTCAAGAAACAAAAGTCCTATATTACTCTTGCAAGAAGGGAATCACACTTTTCTTAAAGTAAATTGTGGAAAGGAAATTTAGACTAATTACAAAAATCAACATTCAAGAAGCAAACAATGTAAGAGCTAAATGGTGACCTAACCAAGACTCCACTAAACTAAAGTGGTCTCAGATCATTCACTCGATATAAATATACTTCTACCATGAATTTGGAGTGAATCTGGGCAATGGAAGAGCTCGAAAAAAACTGTTACATGGAACTTCTTGTTGTTACAAGAAAATTCTAACAAGCATGTTTTCGAGTTAACTGACCAATGCCCAAGATAATCAAATGAAAAAATTGTGGGGTAAAATTTTCTATTAATTTTAATGTTTTTAATCTTCAATACAATTGGAATCAACTAGAAAGAATTTTTTTATAACGTGATAAAATGCAACAGAAATTAACTACAAAAAAACCAAAAATTTCATAACAGTGAAGTAGTAAGTTGATCTAAGCACCCAAATGCCTAAGATAATCAAGTGCAAATTCTATGGGGTAAATTTTTTTGTTAATTTGAATGTTTTTAGGCTTCAATCCAAGTCAAATAAAATCAAAAGAAGCTTATTAACATGTGCTAAAATTCAACATAAATTTATTATTGTTTTTCTACAGGTTACTTCCACAATTTCCAAAATTGTGAATTAATAAACCAATCCAAGTAGCTTAAATATGAATATGAATTCGAAACATTTTTCCAAATGTGAATCATGATTGTAACTATATAATCGACCAAAAAAACCACTTACTTCAATCATTTAAACAATCTAACCTACAAAAAATAAAACATGAATACTAAGTGCAGAAATAGGAAATGCAAGAGAACATACATTCAAAGAAGATAAATAAATTGTACAATGGGGCTCTAAGCCTTATAGGATGGAAAACCCAAAGGATACTCAGATTCCAATGAAGGAAAACAAGCCTTAGAAGTTGAAAATGACACCAAAATTCATTATTAGATTCAATCCAAGTACATCCCTATTGGAAATGAAAGTAGAACCGGTAAATAACAAGTTTTCTTCACAAGAAGACTAAAAAATCCCTTCTCCTATAGTATAATTCAAATTGGTACTCATACGAATTGATGGGGAAACATCCTGCTTGAAAGGGGGCAACTTTCCCCTCCAAAATCCCTCAAAAAGTGGATCTGGTTCCCAACAGTAGGAATATTCATCTTTGTGACCCATTTTTGCTACTCTTCTAAAGACAATCTTTGTTCCAAAAAGTATTTAAGACTATCATGATTTATTTTCACCTTTAAGTGTCTTCCCATTAGGTAAGGTTGACATTTCTTTAGTGCATGTAGTATTTCCAACATTTCCTTCTCATGAATAGGTTTGTGTAAATACTTTCCTTTGATTGGAAGAATTTCAGAAGAAATGATCCTTCCTTATTGCATTAAAATAACACCAACTCCATTTCTCGAGGCATCACATTCCACAATAAAGGTTTTTGTGAAGTCTGGTGTAACTAATATCGGTGCTTAGCACATTGCCTCTTTAAGATGTTCAAAGGCATTAGTTGCTTATGGATTCATTTAAAATGCATCTTTCTTTAGTAATGCAGTTAGAGGTGTTTCTATTCTCACATAATTCTTAACAAACTTGCGATAATATCCCGTCAACCCAAGAAATCCTCAAATATGCTTTATGGTTGTGTGGATTCTCCATTCCTTGATGGCTTTGATTTTGTTAGGGTCTACCTTAACACCCTCATGAGATACAATATGACCTAAATATTCCACCTCCTGCACTCCAAAGAAACATTTGGAGGTTTTTGCATATACTTGTTTATCCTCCAATATTTTGATCACCCTGTCAACATGTTGAACATGATCCTCCCAAGACTTGTTGTATATTAGTATATCATTAAAAAATACTAACACAAATTTTCAAAGGAAGGGTTTGAAAATGGAATTCATCAAAACTTGAAATGTGGAAGGTGTATTAGTAAGTCCAAAAGGAATGAAAAAAAATTCATAATGACCCTCATGAGTTCTAAATGATGTTTTCAGAATGTCTTTAATATTCATTCTAATTTTATGATATCTTCACTGAAGATCCAACTTGGTGAAGTAAATTTCTCCATGTAATTCATGCAATAATTCTTTCGTCACGAGAATGGGAAATTTATATTTAATATTTTGCTTATTGAGTTCCCTATAATCTGACACATACGCCAAGATCCATCCTTCTTGTGAACCAATACTACTAGAGTAGAGAGATAACTTTGATTGGGTTGAATTATACCAACCTCTAGCATTTTTGTAACCATATGTTCAATTTCACTCTTTTGGGCATAGGTATATTTGTAAGACCTCATGTTTGGAGGAACACTTCCTGGAATCAAATGAATAGCATGATCATTAACACGAATAGGTGGGAGGCCTTTTGGAGTCTCAAATATATTGGAATGATTATCCAAGAATTTTTGGAGATCTAGATAAATATATGATTCTGATGTTTGAATCTCTAGTGAGCATAATTGTGCAATTATGCGTTGTTGTTCTTTATTTAGAAGCTTTTTCATGCCATTATAGCGTACCATCTTTCTTGGTTTCCCTATGATACCCCTAAATTCAACATCCTTTCCTTCCCAAAAAAAATTCAAGAAAAAATATTGAAAATTAAAAGCTATTGTCCCCAAATATTGTAACCATTGGACTCTTAGTACAAATGATCAACAACACCCATTGGAATGGAAATAATTGGACTATTAAATACATATTCCCCCATGCTTAGCTTGATATTATGGCACTTTCCTAAGCAATTTATAGTTCCTCCATTTGCAACCATCACTTGACACTTTGGTGTTGGATATAGGAAGCAATTCAATTCCTTGGCTATCTTACAATGAATAAAATTAATAGCACTACCTAAATAAATCAACACTATTACCTTTTTATTCTTGATATATCCTTCTATCTTGAGCGTTTGAGGAGTGGTAATTATTTCCAATGCATTTCAAGATATAGTTGTATTCATTTCTTCTTTCTCAAGGGTTGGTTTCTGGTGCATATCCTCCTCTTTTGATGTTTCTTGTTCCTTTTCTTCCTCCTCTTCAGAATCTATGTAGAATAATTTCTTCTTAGCACACTTATGACCCTTACTGTATTTTATGCCACAAATGTAACAAAGCCCTTTTTCTCTTTTTTCCTCCAAATTTTATGGTGTCAACCTTGTAGGTTGTTGAATTCTAGGAACAATAACACTTCCATATTTATAGTTATGAGCAGTAGACTTCCTTGTTGCCATAATTTTTCTTTCAAATTTTCTTGCCACTCTGAATGCCTTCTCTAATGAAACAGATTCCCAAAGGTGAACCTCACATTGGATGCTATATTTTAAAGTCCCTATGAATACATCAATCCTATGCTCCTCCGAAATATCATTTATCTTGATATTCAATTTTCGGAAGTCTTCAACGTGGTCTGCCATGTAAACCTTTTTTTTTAGATTTATCAATTGGATAAATAAAGATTTTATCTTTGTATCCTCATAATGCGATATCATTTCCTCCATAAAAAATTATCATCTGACAAGTGGTTTACAAAATAAATCCATCAATACCATATAAATTGATTGGGTTTTAAATATAAAGTTGCAATGCATACCTCTTATGTGTGTTACACGTCATGTAGATCAAAATATTGCTCCATCTGTAGTATCCATGTTATTGGATCCTTGCCATCAAAATTCCTCATTTCTATCTTTGGAATGTGGTGTCTATTAAACTCTACATCAGAGTCTCTAAAATCATAATTTATATTCCATTTGTCCTCATCATGATTTTCATGGAGTACCTTGTCACCATTAGGAAGAATTTCTTGTAACAACTTTGTTAAACCTTCCTTCAAACCTTCCATGTATTCTTTTAAACCATTCTTCAAACCATCTATCCTAGCTTCCATGGTTTCTTTTAAATCATTCATCAAGCCTTCCATTTTTCCTTTCATTTTTGTCTTTAAACCATCCTTCTTAGCTTCGATTTCATTTTTTGTTACTCTTTGCAGGAGAAAAAAATTTTGCACTTGATTTAGTAAATTTGATATGTCATGTGACATTTATTCCTCTTCGTCATGCATCATAGAAGAGATTTCTGGTTGCTTACTAGGTGTGTCCATTTTTTTGTTTCAAGGAATATTGGAATAAAAAATGATATATATGCTTCATTATGCCCCTTGAATCACTTCAAACTGATTTTTCAAACAAAAAATATGCAAATTAAAAAAATATACACACATTGTTTCCTCGTTTTTGGAGCTAGATATTGGAACTATTGTATCTTTTTAATTTCAACTCTCCAAGATATGAAATTTGGCCCTGTGGTATTCCTCTTATTCTTATTTCAAGTGCCATAAGTTAGACCAAATTTGGATTATGCAAGGTAAAGTTATGCCAAATCTCCCACGATGACCTGATTATGGTCTGGTTTAGTATAGTGAACTTGTATGGAGTGACATGTGTCACTGTTTTGACCTAAGGCCCTAAAAAATGATATAGTAAATACTAAAATTCGTGCACTTTTGGTCATGTTTTACGAAATTGAAATATGATGCTCATAGAGGATGTTATGATGAATTTCCCAAGGTCACCTATTTGAGACTGAATTCTGGAGCATGGAAAAACCCTAACTTTTTCGGACCATATATGAGAAAATATAGCGAACTGACATCTGTTTGTAGCAGTGAATCCCTAGAATCCAAAGCTATGATACCAAATGTTATGTAACCATGTCATAAAAGAGATAGGTCAACGACTTCAAAATTAGCCTCTTCGAGGGGGGAACCTCCTTTACATTACATAAATGAAAATTTATTGGATGATTCAAATGAAAATACCTCCTTTCTATATATAGGAGTCTAAGGTGTCACAATGTAATCAAAGCCTACATAACAATAATAATTGAAGGGGAAAAAAATCACAATAGTGGGCTTTTAGGGGGCACAAAAATAACAATAAGGGGACTACACTATTATTATAGGGAACTAACATGTAATATTAGATATATAATAAATTAATTAATTATTGCATGAAATAAATAAATAAATTTCATTCTAAAATTTTTTTTTTTGCAAAACAAGGATCTTCCAAAATATATGAATGATCCTCATCATATAGATCCATATCACGTTGACTCTGGTGCTGAGATGAAAGATGATGCTCATGATGGCATAGATACATATGACAACAAATTCGATGTTGTTACCAAATATGATGATGACGATGATGATGATGATGATCACAATGGTGATGATGATCATGAGGTAGTTATTGGTAACATCTAGTGACATTCATGATCATATAGACTACATCATGGATAATTTTTTATATATTGTTATAATGCTAATTTTCATGGTTACTATCATATGTATCATTTTTATGGCCTCCTGTACCATACTATTGAGTTGTATCTTTTTGACATGTATCATTTCGACTTATCTCATTTGGAAATGACATATCATATTGACTTGTATCATTTTGTCTTACACAATTCATCATTTTTATTTATATCATTTGTACATGATGTATTATTTTGACTTATGTCAACTATTGGACATGCATCATTTTCACATGTTATTTTTTATTTAAAGGAACAGGTATATTTCTATTAATCAAACTAGAATCTGGATAGTGCCATTACATTGAAAAGCATCAAAATTTCCAAAGTTCTCCAAAATTTCTTTGACCAATATCTTTGGGTATGCAATAATGTTTTTTCCATATTTACTACATCATTCTTCTTGTAATTTATCCAAAATACCCCATTAATACTTACATACCTACATAACATGATCTACCTAGCTATTACTGTGAAATTAACTACTTGACTCCATCCACATTGTTATGGTCGAGTTTCTCCATAGTGGCCTTTTTCGCTTCCTCCTGGTAGAATAGTTTCGTTGCTCCAAAATTTCAAATTTATCCATGATCAATTGGATTATTTGTAGATTTGGTCTTGTACTTGGGTCCTTGTAATGATTCAATTTGATACATTTTTGAATTGTAATGAGAGAGTCTCCAAAGACATATATGATGATTATCTTGTCAGTATTGACTCGTCAAATTCTATATGTTGAAAGTGGTTCATGATTTCGATGCATATTTATTACATACAATGATTTTGACTTGCCGCTCATGATGGATCTTGTCATATTCACTTAAATTATAGATATTTGATTCACTTTTTTAAATTATAGATGATGATCATGTTACAATAATTATCTTGTTATTTTATATACAATTGATGTTGTAGATTATATTTTGATGGAGATTTAATAAGTATAATGTTGTTGTTAATTTGTATGGATGTTTGCTTTTCGTAAAATGTTATCCTATAAAATATCTCAAATGCATTCATATGATGTATAATCATATAACTTATTTTAAAAACATTATATATTTAACTAATTAAATTGAAATAAAACGTATTCATTTAACTATATTCAAAATAATAATCATTTTTTGGAAGCAACAATGGAAGCCAAATTGGAAGCCATGATAGAAGAAAAATGAGAAAACTAGAAGCCAAATTAGAAACCAAACTAGACACATATCCTGGTGCTACACCTGGCACTAAACCTAGCTCAACTTGGTGCTAAACCTGGCTAAATATGGCGCTAAAACTGACACTAAACCTTGCGTGATTTCCTACGATCAGAAGCAAAAAAAGAAGCAATAATGGAAGCCAAATTGGAAGCCACACTAGAAGTAAAACTAGACCCAAAATTGGAACCACACTAGAAGCCAAATTGGAAGCCACACTAGAAGCCAAACTGGAAGCCACACTAGAAGAAAAACTAGAAGAAAAATTAAAAGTCACACTAGAAGCAAAACTGGACACAAAATTGGAAGGCACACTAGAAGCAAAACTAGAAGAAAAATTAAAAGCCACACTAGAAGCAAAACTAGAAGAAAATTTAGAAGCCATACTAGAAGAAAAACTAGAAGAAAAATTAGAAGCCACACTAGAAGCAAAATTGGAAGCCACACTGGAAGCAAATTGGAAGCCACACTGGAAGCAAAATTGGAAGCCAGACTAGAAGAAAAATTGGAAGCCACACTGGAAGAAAAATTTGAAGCCACACTAGAAGAAAATTGGGAAGAAAATTTGGAAGCCACACTATAAGCAAAATGGGAAGACACACTAGAAGCAAAATTGGAAGAAAAACATGAATAAAAATTGGATGTTAAATTGGAAGCAATTCCTCACACTATTTTCGTTGATAAAATGGTGTTATTTAAATCGTTATTCCTGGTACTATTTATGACATTATGGCGCAACCTAAAACGCAACTCGAGCGAAATTGTGGGGCGCTATTTCAGTTGATTTTTCAAGCGTTATTTATGGCACTATTTCTGATGTTTTTTTTGGAGAAATTTACGGTGGAAAGTATGGTACTAAAAAAACATACCTGGTTGCGACCATTTTTGCACTAGTAAAAGTATCCAATTCATGAACTGAGAAACACTAAAATCCGACGCAATTTTAGGTGTTATTTCCCTATCTTGTTGTAGTGTTAATTAATAAACAAGATGGGCTGCGGGGCAGCAAGTCCCTGCCCCCCAACGAGATATGTTGTGTAGCAATCCTTGCCAACAAAGTATCATAAAAAAGATGAATACAACCTCAGAACAAACCATAGTTCTGAGTAACTCTTAGATGCTCTACAAGTGGCAATTTCAAATCTTCCAATATTATAATGTTGTATTTTCCATCTAATCTTCCCAAAAAAAACTCATTAATGATTGATTAGGTGTATCAAACAACTATGATCGAAGAAAAGGATGGTTCTTTTCTCATTGTGTCTCCATGCTTTTGGTTTTATATGTAAAGCGTATGTGTAATGATTTGTTAAACACTTTTGTTTGGCCATTGGCTATTGGTTATGTATAAAAAAAAAATTCTAAAGCTTTTGACATTTGAATCCTATCATTAAATATTTTTCATAACTTTTCCAAAAAATTTAAAAAAATTGGATTCTTGATATTGTACATTAAACAAAGTTAAATCAAAATGTACTCCTGTTTATTTATTTAAAGAATAGTTTCATTGATTTTTATGTAAAAGTTTTTAAATGTGATGTATGCACTTCCATTGGAGTGACTATGTGAACAACGTGTAAGAAGTAAATTGCATTGAAACATAAATTGCATTGATGTTTCAGATATCCTAAAATTTTGAAGGTCGGAAGGTATTATGTTGAAACAACTCACTCGATGTAAAGCTTGAAGAGCAGTTTAAGAAATACACAAATCGCCTATGCCAAGTGTGACAACATTGAGGATGCGTGCCAAGTGTTTGAAATCATGCGTGAATGCCTATGCCAAGTGTGAAAACATTGAGGATGCATGCCAAGTGTTTGAAATAATGCATGTGCACAATGGTTACATTGAGAAGGCCTTGAAGTTAATAAAGAAAATGCTCAGGTTGGGCGTGCGTTTGGATGAATTCAACTTCTCTGGTGTCATTAGTACCTGCGCTAGTTTATAAATTGGCGAACAGGGTAGTCTGCTTCATGCCGACTACCTCAGGGACATTCTCAGATGGACGAATCAAAAATTCCAGAACCCAAGTCCATTTCCTTTGAAGAATGCTTCCTCTAGAAAGAAAAGTATTATCACTGGATTCTTCCCTCAATCGCTCGCTATAAGGGTTTATTAATTAGAAGGATTGTAGGATTTTCCCTTTGGCCAAAGGCGTCAGCACCAACAAGAGAAAATTTAGTAGCACAGCCTAGTACTTCACCATAGGATCCGGTTCCGGGACCAGAAGAAAAGGCACCTAAGACAATTGCAGGAAAATCAAAGCAACCAGCAATTGTTTCTGTAGATGAAGCATAAGAGGCAGCAACACCTATTGAACCATATATAGCTACAGATATAGGTCGCTGGAGACAAGCTTCGAAACTGAGAGCAAACTCGAACCGAAGTGGAAGATGCAGCTTGCAACGGAATCAGGTCTCCAGCCGAGACAGGTAGCGATGTGGTTCCAGAACCATCGGGCGTGCTGGAAGACGAAGAAGCTCAAAGGGACTACGATGATCTTAAGCACCAGTACGAGGAAGTTGTCGCAGAGAAAAATAAGCTCGAAGGACAGGTAAAAACACTGCAGATTGACTCTGTTTCTCTGAAGGAAAAACATGGATGTCAAAGAATTGTCAAATATTATGAAGAACAAAAATAAAATGTTGTGAATATTCTGAATATTGTGAATATTTTAAGAGTATCAGTTGTAATTGACAGAATAAAGAGTTGTGAATATTCTGAAAATGAAAATCTTGATTCCAAGAACTTGAAGTCCCGTTCCTGTTCCTGTTCCTGTAAACTAAAGGATTTGAAAGAATTAAGAAAAAAATATCTGTATGTTGAAAATTTGTGAATATATGAGGAACAAAACTGTTGAAACAGAAAGTCAAAGTTGTGCATGTAAATTTGCTGTAAAATGCTCCTTCCAAAGAACTATCTTGCATTAAACTGTTCTTGTTCATGTAAGCTGGAAGACCCATTGTTGATATCTTTACGGCACAATGTAAGCTGCCAACCAAAAAACACCATCGTTATAATTCTTGTCATTAAAATCAAAGATGAAGTGAAAGAATGCATATAGAAAATGATAAATCTAGTGTTATCTTACCTCTGCATTTGTTACCAACAAGTCTGTCGGTGAATTGGCAGCGCTACGGAATGGATATGGCAACGGCGGGATCGATCCCTGTAGCTTTGGCTGTTTTCAAGAGCATGGCGGAGCAGACTCAAGTGGGATCGATGGAGAATTTCTGGACGGCGTTGCAGCAGCTTCCTGAGACGATAGTGTTTTTGTTCTGAGTGGCCTCCATGCATGGTGCCAGATTCGTCGCCTCCGACTCCACTGCAAAAGAGGGATATTTGCTCAGGAAAATTCAATGATGAAAGCATATTCGCTGCCTAGCTTATGAATTCACTTCTGCAAAATTGCTTCTGCAGCCCTCGCAGTCGAAGAAGATGAAGCCGATACGTTCCTTCTCGTATTAGTAAGGCGGTCGTATTAGTAAGGCGGTCGAGTTCTGGAAGTTTGGTTTATGGCGCTCAAATGATATCAAGGTGACATTTTCATGGATATTTTGGTGGAAATTACAAAGCCACTCACCTGGCAGAGCAAGAGAGCAATCTTATCTTTGGTGTATGTATTTAATCTACAAACATAACATGATAATATAAAATGTCAAGAACTAATGCTAACATTAGTTAATTAACATTGAAAGTATTTGAATCGATCCACATTTATCCTAAGTATAAGGACATCTTGCCTCGATATGAGGCCAAACAAAACCTCTAAAATGCTCATTGGTTGAACTAAGCTTATTGGATGATGAAAAGAAAAGAAATTTCCAACATAGATATAAATTGGTTTGTTCACCTTTGATTTCGGCTGGTTTGTTCACCTTTGATTTCGGCCGAAACTAATGCTAAGGACTAATTTTCGATTACTATAGTCCCTGCCCAAACCCCAGGCGGCAGGGACTCATAAAAGAGCATTGATGTTTGTCAACAAAAAAGTGTGAAAAAACATAAGTGAAATTACCAATAATATTAACTATAAGTTTAAGAAGGATATATTTTCATAAATTTTGAATCGCAAATAAATATTTAAAATTTGGAAAGTAAATCATTTTTAAACTAAAATATTAAAAACATAAGAGTGAGTACCAATAATACTAGCTATAAGTTCAAGAGGGATATTTTTTTATTGATTTTGAATTGAAAATAAATATTTTAAATTTAAATCTTAAATCAATTTTAAACTTGAAATTCAAAGAAGAATAACTAATAGCTTTAACCACTAAATAAAACAAGGTTTTCAAAGCTAGCATTCTCCAATTCTTAGTTTCATTATTGAATTTTGAAAGGTATGGACTAGTTTCAACATTTGGGTTTCATTATTGAATTTTGAAAGGTATGGACTAGTTTTGACTTTTGAAATTCCTATTTCTTAGTTTCATTATTGAATTTTGAAAGGTATGGACTAGTTTCAATATTTGGTTTCATTATTGAATTTTGAAAGGTATGGACTAGTTTCAAATTCTTAGTTTCATTATTGAATTTTGAAAGGTATGGACTAGTTTCAACATTTGAACGTGAGTCCAATGGTTTGGTTTAAGGTCCATTTCAATTAGAAAAAGTTTGTGTTTGATTCTCCAAGCATTGTATCGAGTGTATTAATGTATCATGACAACATTGTATTGTCCTACAAAGTCAATGGATTTTTTTTTTAATGTGAGTATCTAAACTTTTGGTTAGGGATTCATATCCATTAAAAAATATTTTTACATTTGATTTTCCAAGTGATATATCTTTGTGTCACAAAAATACTTGAATGAGCCTAATGGTTAAGAAAATGTGCTTCGCAAGTTCAAATTTAGAGTGGTTAGATATGTACACCTTCCTAGATTTAGTAGTCAAATTGTTGCACAGAGGTATGCCTTTTGTCTCAAACATAAGAGAGTCTCATCAACCTATTTGTTGTAGGCTTTATTATAACCTTAAAATCAACTTATTATTATTAATGCTACTATATTACCTTGCAAATAAATAAAAATGAATATCTTGATGAACTCTTTCATTTATTTTTGAATAAATCTTTATATTCATTTATTTTTTAATAGATATTTATATCTATTAATAAGTTTCATATTTATAACAAGTTACACTAAATTGCAATATATTAGAGAGGGAAATTAGGTTGTTAACCCTTATAAATATTTATAAAGAATGCTTTTATCAATACATGAAATTGATTAAATTTTACATTTATAAGTTAAATAGTAAATAAACTTACATTTTATTTTATAAATGATTTTTTTTATAAGTTAAATAGTAAATAAACTTACATTTTATTTTATAAATGATTTTTTTGATAAATTGTAATTGTGAGAATTTGATTTAAAAAATTTCACCTATTTTAAAATATCTAAATAATGAAATTTTAAAAGTGTTGATAAATTATAAAAATATAATTTTATCCTAAAAGAAAACTCATTAAAAAATTAAATTTATGTAATATATTATAAATAATTTAAATTATATAATATATAATATATAATTTAAATTTAAATTTTTATTTATAATATATTATAAATAATTTAAATTTAAATTTCAATATATTTATATTAGAGAAATTTGAAGCATTTTTTTATTATTAATAATGGAGATTTAGAATAACAAAGTATATTTTTAAAAATATATTGAAATAATTATTTAAGTAAAATGAGAATATTGATTCTCACACAAAGTAATTCGGCATTAACGATTAATTTGTTAAGCATATGTAAGGTTTCTTTTATAAACATAAAAAATAAAAATAGAAAACTAAATTTAAGGAGCTAAATACTTTCCCATACGTATAAAATTTTTATATTTATAAAAATAGATTATTTTAATATATATATACATAATATATATATATATATATATATATATATATATTTTGTGAATTTGTTAGTATTTTTCCATTTATTATTTTTAAAGTAGGTTTACAAAAGATGTGTTTTCATAGACTTCAACCTGTAAGAAGGAAACTAGGTCTATTGGCAACCGGACTGCATTATACGCCATCCAAAATTTAAATGTTTCGAGGATGTTCAACCAAGTTTTTGATCCTATGCAGTCTAGTATCATACTACGGAAACATAAACAATTGGCAATGTAAAAGCTAGCCGACGTCATTATAACAAAATTAATAGGAAATCCATAGAAACTTCTAACATCTAGTCGTAAGAAGAATCCACTAGTGTCGGATCCTTCACACTTGACCCTGGAATTTCTTGCTGCTGCATGCTCTATAACATCTTCTCCATTCATCCTAGCTTGAAATTTTGGTGGATCAACTGAACCTGCACTGACTAAATTTCCTTTTAGAGCACCAGCAGACTAGGTTCATCATCCCTGTTTTGATTTTGTCCCTATTGGGTTGGCTCCTCTCTCTGCTCGTAATTTTCAGATATGGATTTCGCCAGTAAATTATTCATGATCCAGTAAGTTTGGATGACTTTTTGAAACAATTTCATCCTGCCTCTAGTGTTTCCCAGGTCCATGATCAGTGGATCCTATTCCTCTTCTTGAATTTTCTCCCTTGCAGCTCTTCCTCTCACTTCTGTCTCCCACATGGATATTTCGGCTTTCACCAGAGAAGTCGAGATTTTGCGATATGCATGCAGTAAATTCTGCATTGTCTCGGCCCTTGACCTCATTCCTATTTTCTGGGGTGCCCGTCTCATGGAAACAGTTGCTAGCCTTTTTCTTCTATCACCTTCCTTGCGGCCCTCTTGACCCCTCTTCCCTGTTGCCTCTTATTTCTTCTTTTCCTGCCCTCTTCTCTTACAGCCCACAGTTCTACCTTGACCACCCACACCGCTAGCCTCTTGAATGGAGCAGTGGTCACAACCTCGTGGCTATTACTTGGGCCTGCAGAACAAGAAAATACCATTAATAAATTAATGGTGGTATTCTTTCTTGATTCCATCCTCCAATTCCCCAATTGAAATGGAGCCTCTGTGTTTACATATAATGCAGGCAGAGCAGGTTCCCAGGTTACAAGAAGGGTGATTCTCCCCCAAAACCTATTATCCATCACTAACATTCCCTTACCCCCTCTACTGGCCTCTCTGTAGTGGTCTCGAGGCCTTAGCTGGCCTGTAAATTTGGCAGCATTGCTTCCTACTCACCGAATAGAAACAAGGTTCAGAAAATTGGTTCGTTCCCTCTCTTTAAGAGTCCCAAAGGTGCTACTCATCTCCCATTTCCCTCCCAACCTTTCACATTGAAAACCCCTCTCTCAAAATTCTCCCCTGTCTCTCCCATCCATCTTCTCAGCTCGCTATGAGGTTTCCCTATCCCACCTTAACCCAGCGGAAAAGATGCAGAAACTCTCCCCCCCAAAAAATCCCATTCCTTCTCACCAAACCATCCTACCCAAGGCCCCCTCGAGTCCCAGAAGACAACAAGCCTGAGCTCAAGAGAAGGCTTCGAGGAGCACCGAAAAGGGTTGCTTGCAACAATTTACATATTCAGAGGTCCATGTAGCAAATGTCCGAGCATAATCATAGCTAAACCTGCCCTGCCATCCCCGACTATCAAGAACCATATTTTCCTCTTTCCAGTTTCATGCACAGGTAGGGTCTCGGATACATACCAGTGTCTACGCTTCTCTAGTGCCTTTTGGCGCAAATGAACCCTCGGTTGCCGCCTCTTGTGCATGCTCGTCTTTAGATGCTTTCTTCTTTGACAATATTTGGGTTGCATGCTCCACATGCAGGCCCTTACATAACATTTGTCAAACGTCTCCACTACTATGAGCCAACAGGATAACCTGTCACATGCCCCATCATTCACTACCTTTCTCATATGACAGCGTTAGCTTCCACGCCCTTCTCTGCAGCCTCCTTCTAGACCCTTCATCCACGTGGTGGTTCAGGGCGGGACCATCTTCCTTGTTCGCACCATGATCATGGGTAGTGTATTGCATGCCCCTTTACGTCTTTCTCCAGAATTCCCCCTTAGTTCTATTAGACCGTTATCTTGCTCAAGTATTTCACCCTGCAAGGTCTAACTCCTTGCTCGTAATTATTTCATCCCCGATTGGCTAAGAAGTCTTTCGTTGCATTACCCCGAGCGTCTCACATGCCTCGGGATAATATAGTTCATTCCTAAGATTAACATGCCTATCTCATGTGTGAGTCTATCCTTTCTCCAACTTTTCCTTATCTTCTCCCATTTGGATCCTTGGTGAAGTTTTTTTTATTGTCTCTATCACCAAGGTGGAGTCTCCTTCCACCACTAATTTATGGAATATTTCTCTTTGTGCCGGGATTATTCCTTGCTTCACAACATTGAATTCCACCTCATTATTGCTTGTTATGCCAAAATCGATTGTGAACATTATGACTACCTTTCTCGTGTTGTCTCTGAAGATGCCGCCATACGCTGCCGCACTCCGGGTTTTCTTTCGAGGCGCCATTGAAATTTTATTTTATGAATCCAACGAGCACATTCCTCGAATTGGGAATCCTCTAAAATCCTTTGAAAATGGGGCTTCCACGAGCTTGGTTCTAACATCCGAGGTGAAAGATTCATCATAGTGAGTATCCTTGATTCCTACCCAATTTCTTTCTAATCATCCCTGGTGCCATTTCTCTCGCCAAAATAGTTTCCCTGGATATTTTGTATAATGATCCCCTAGACTTCCTTCTCTACCTTCTTTTCCTCTTTGAATATTATCCTCGTTTATTTCCTTCCATACTACCCAGAGTAGGGAACCCCAGTGGATATTCCTCGAGGCTCTGTTTAGAATCAAGTTCTTGTATACTTGCTTCCTCCATTTTTCCATAGTGTTTGGAGCATTTGTTACAATCATGATTTGAGTACCCAAAGAGGTATTCATGGTTTTTCCATAATTGTTGGGCATAGGGGCACGAATTGAGAAGATGTTCCAGCGTTTCCTAATGTGCACCACACATGGGGCTTATTGAAGGTCCCTACACCCCTTGTTTTTGAATTTGGTCCCGGGTGAGGGCACTGGACAGGGGCATACTAGCCAAAGGAAGAAGGACACATTAGGCCGGAGGTTTTGAGTCCATATTTTGGCCTAAATAGCTAGGAGGTTTTTCCTTTGGTGTTCAACTTTAATTTGGTATCCTTCCTCAATAGTAAACATCCCCTTATTATAGTATCCCCATATGAGAATGTCTGGTCCCTCCGTAATGATTATTTTCCAAGATTGCATCTCCTTCTCAAATTCTCTCCATTGTGGATAATCCGGGTGCATTATACGAGTGTTCTCTTGATTTCCACGTGCGACGGTTATTCCTAGGTTCCGGTTGCCAATATTTGATGACCTTCCTATCATCTGGTTTGTTCGTGAACATGAATTTTTTCAGCCGGGTCTCATCTATTGAAAATCTTCTCTCGTTGTTAGCATGCCTCTTCCCGAATAACGCCTAATCCCCTCCTCGAATTTCCCAAAAACTCGTGTATATGAATTAAATCCTTTTTTTTCCACTATTTGATTCCAAATTAAAGATCCTCTTGGTGTTTCTTTAATTTTGAGTCTCTCTTCCATGGCTTGTGGCATCTTGTGTTTCCTTTCCCAAAAAAAATTTCCATAGGTCATCTCCCCCTTAAATTCATCTTCACCATAAATTTTCCCCCCATCACCCTGGTTGAGGGTATGCGGGTCTCGAGTCCCACTCGCCTTCCATTTGAGGTTTGGAAAGGTAATTCCATGACAAGAGAGCCCATTTTTTTTCTTTTTGCGCCCCTTGCCACAAGAATATTTTAAAGATACTAGCCATTTCATTGCATGCCATTTTAGGTGCCACAAGACCCGAGAGCTAGTAGATGGGAATAGATTGAAGCACTACTTTTAGGAGTACAACCCGACTAGCCATATTTAGGGCCATGAAGGTCCAATTTTGAAATCTCCTATGAATTCGATCCAGAAGGGGCTTCCAATTTGAGGCTTTAAGGGAATTGAGGCTCAAGGGGATGCCCAGATATTTGGTCGAGAGAACCCTAATATGAAAACCCATGGTCTTGGCTAAGAATTTTTTAGTTTGGGCAGTGGTATTGAAGAAATAGAAGTCGGATTTTTCCTTGTTTATATGTGTTCCGAGAGGCTTGCATGAAGTCTTGGAATATATTAATAAGGCTTATTGCCTCTTTTAGGGTAACTCGACTGAACATCATTATGTCATCTACAAATTTCTGTGTGTGAGGGCTAAGTCATTTCCCCCACATCCTCATACCTTTGAATTTCCCTTCTTGGGTTTTGGCTTTGATATATATTCCCAAGCCTTATATGATCGGAATGAACAAGAAGGGGAGATAGGATCTCCTTCTCTTAAACCGCGTGAAGCATTAAAGGTGTGGGTTGGAGATCCATTGAGGAGAATGGAGAATACCAAAGTCGATATCGTGGAGTAGATCCACTTTGGGATCCATCGATCATCAAAGCCATAAGCATGGAGTATTCGGGGGATATAGGTCCAGACTTAGTCGATCATATGCTTTCGAGAGGTCCATTTTGATCATCATTCATTTTGATCGGAGGGTCTTCGGGGAATGGATTACTTCTTGAGAAGTCACAATTTCGTCCATGATTTGGCACCCTTTTACAAAACTAGTTTTTTCATGGGAGATTCGATCGTGGAGAAGAGGTTTTTAGATGGTTTACCATAATAGTGGAGATAATTTTGTAAATTACATTACATAAATAGATTGGGACGAAAACCTTGAGGTTCTTCGAACGATCCAGCTTTTGGAATAAGAGCTAGAAAAGTAGAATTGAGGGTGGAATGTACCTTTCTCATTGTTGGAACAAGGTCTCTTACAAGAGTTGTGAATCGGGTCCATTTTTATATCTTTTTTTATTATATTTAGTCTAACGCAGGGGGGTTTTGGGGTGGGTCAAAGCCCCTATTGTATTGTAAGTGGGTCAAGGGTAGACCAAGAGTCCGCAAACCACAATTTGCGGACCATTGGATGTGTAGGTTAAAGTAGTATAAGTAGTTGAACCTTTTTGAGTTGTAGGGACGTAGACTTGAAATAAGATTGTTGTGAATTATGAATTAGTAGATATGTTCAGGTTTTTTGGGAAAGGGCTCCTCATCGGGTCGTGTTCACGGAGATCCTTAGTCCTCGCTATGTGTGGACTCCCTGTTGTCGTGTGTACGAGGTTGGGTTTTGGGTATTGTAAAAGGATCTCGAAGGATTAATGAATGCGAAGGCTATTGAAATCTACGAATCTATTAAATCCGTGATATCGGATTATGTATGCTTTGTGTCATTGATTTAAGTCGCGAAAAGTACTTGTGTTACTTTTTTATATCTGCGATCTAGATCTATTATAGTATGCATAATTCTATATTGAGCTCTGCAAGTAATCGTGTTAAGTACTTATGTTGTGTGGTCAATTGATCTAAATGCTATTATTATACTTTATGCAAGAATAGTCATGACAGGTTGCTTTATTGTCCTATATCCGTTATTCATTGCGAATATAGATAGTGTTGTGCACGTGGATGCAAAGGGGACCGATAGATCTCGATCCGTAATATGCGATCTGATATTTGTGAAGTCGAACGCAGACTCTGCCGACTTACTGCCCTCTCCCAAGGTGCGAAACCTAGTTCTAGCACCCTCCCATACTACTTCGGGTGACACTTTGGCTCGCATAAGCGTGTTACTCGCTGAAAGGGCCGATGATTATAGGTGTTTGTTGGCAAACCTTAATCTCTCGAACTTGGGTTAGGACCCCTCAAGCCAAAAAAATGGTTTCGTTGTCGAGACCGGAAGCATTTTGAGAGAGGGGACTGGGTAATGCCAAGTCCATACTAGAAACCCGAAAGAAAAGAAATTGATGAATGGTTTGAATGGCAAGTTCGAGGAATTCGCAGTGAAAGAAAACTACGATAAGAGGTTGACCACCGAAAAGTGGAAAAATAAGTATATTTTCATAGAGATCTATGAGATCTTATTCGTAACCATTGTGATCGAGCTCCGGGGAGTGGCTCGCAAGGTTGGTCGAATTTCGTAAGTGTTGGAAGGATGAGCGGGTTACACGGTGGACCCCGAATTAATCTAGCGATTAGAGAAGATTGATAACACCATCACTCGCATCGTAGACCACCGGGTGGAAAACGTGCTAGGAGGATTCGTGATGGAATTTTCCATCGATCAATTCGTCTCCTACTCCGAAAGCGAGCGAAGATTCTTCAAAGGATTTTGGGGTAAGTTTCTGAAGACTTTACCATTTTTTATTAAGATATTACTATGCGAAAAAAAGTATTCTATGTAGCCACAACAAATGAATGACCTCCGATCCGGACGGGAGTACGACACGAAGTGGCAAATACTATCGGACCAACCTAGAAGAAGGTAGATCTGTCTGACGTCCGGTAAGAGAAGAAGGCCGTGCGAGCCTCCATCCACAACACTTTCGAACCAGACTCTAGGGGGTAAGAACTCACCTACACCTCCACCACCGTGAAGACGACATGGTCGCGCACATGAAGTTGCCTACCTTTAAGGGTGTGGGAGATGAAGACATGGATCGGTTCCCGGTTTGTTGCAGAATCGATATGGACTACGCGAACGTAGCTAGTGATGCGGTGAAGAGGGCACAAATGTACCTTGCCTTCGAAGGAAGATCTTTGGATTGGTACATGGGACACGTCAAACATCATGCAAACTCAACCATTGAAGAGATCAAGAATGCCTTGAAACAATAGTTCAAGAAGCCTAAGTCCTATTCTCAAATAGTGGTCAATCTAAAGGATTTCAAGCAAGGGCCTTATGAGTCTGCGGGAAGCCGATCAACAGCTGAAGAAGGTGATCGAGGGAAGGATGATTTCGAGTACAATGATAGACAGAACACGAAATGGTTTATTTCTATGTTGCTACCTCACTGCGTGTACCTAGAGGTCACCAAACTTTTGAATCACCGGAAAAATCCCCCTGGAGGTCTCTATGAAGTTAGAATTTGTGCCCGAGAGATGATACCCAGCCTAGGCCTCCAAAGCAGATCCAAGGGCAACCGGAAGCGATGCACATGGAGATATAGAACCCGCAAAAGGAGTGAGGTGCAAAGGCTAGCCCCGAAAGGTGGTGCATACGATGCAGGGACGAATGGTCACACCAAGGATAACTGCCTCTCGTTAACGTACTACATGCGGTGGGGGACCTAGTCCATTGCACCCTAGGGAAGTTGCGGGACCAAGTGGGCTAGCACTATGGTGTGATGATTGCCGTGTTGCGGGTTGCACGACACAAACCATCGTCCCTCGCCTTCGTCTGCGTACGTCCCCGGAAGAAAATCAACAATGGTGTAGGTTCCGTAGGTCGGTAGGGACATGATGAACAGAACTACTGGACATATGATTTGATGATTTATTGAGGGAATATCTAGCGGTGCAGTCGGATCCATCCTCACCAAGATCCCTCTCGAGCGCAGGGGGACTCGCCATCAAGGGGAAGGGGAGGTGGAAGAGGTGGGAGCATGGGTCGGGGATGAGGGAAACTCATCCGTTATAACTGTGGAGAGGTAGGGCACTCTTCCGTGGGAATTTCAAAACCATACAAGACAATCTTGCCGGTATTGCGGGGTAGGCCGGACCATGCGATTGAAGACTCGTCCGAGTCTTGATAGCGAAGATGCAGGGAAAAACGTACCGACACCTACGCAGAATGTGCGGAGGGTTACGGCTAAGCTATGAGACAAAGATCCAAGAGTGAATGTCGTAACACGCAAAGTGGGATGGCCACCGAGAGGACCTAGGGAAAAACCGCAATCGAGCCTCGATCCGATCGGCGGTTAGCAAATAGGTAAGGTTTGGATCTAAAAAAATAGAAAGAAACATTTTTTCGCGAGCTCACAAAGACTTTCATCGAGGCGAAGCATCTACTTCGCGGCAACTTGAGGACCTCAAGGCGAGAGGAGGAGGTCAAACCCTTTTTACGAGGCATGTATGAAGTCATTGCGCAAGCCAAAGGTTGTGGAAAATATCCAGGCATTAATAGATAGTTGCGCAACACGACCTATCCTCCCTCCGGAAGTCAAGGACGTACACAAACTCTATAGGTATAAGAAACGCATCGGTAGTGAGATGCGATTGACTCATGCAGATTAGTGATTATGAGATGGATCGAGGGTTATTTTGGACCTAGGGTCGGATGCGAATGTATTACCTAAATAGACTTGACAACGAATGGGGGAGCCTAAGTTGGAATGGTCTACTATCCAAATGTGTGTATGGCCAATCACCGTAAGATCATTCCATAGGGAAGACGATCGAATATTGTGGTGGATATCGCGTGAGGGTTAAGGTTCAAGCCGACTTTGAAGTAATTCAGATTATCGAAGATGCGGATCCCTACCCCTGTGCTCCTAGGCTTGGATTGGGCCATTGATATGGGAGGCATCATTAACCTAAAAAAAATGAAGCATGGTATTTGAGAATAATAGTAAAAAGGGTCATTGTACCATCGGATCTGGTGGAAGGCGAATGATACACGGAACCTATGTGTGACAAAGAGGATGTGGATCATATCTATAATTTGATCAGTGTAAGATGAGGATTGGATCAATCCCACGACGGAGGGGGTACTCTACTCGAGAAAAGGACGAGTGAATGTTTCTCCGACTCTAATGGGGAGATAGAAAATTGGCAAAACCCGGTTACATGATGTCTCCGCATTGCGATGTCTTCGGATCACGAAGAAATTCCGATGCATCTCCTCGCGAGGTAAGAGATCTACCTTATTTCGATGGTTTTGGTAATGTTAGGAACTTTTTGCGGGCATTCGAAGCCGAGGTTCCCAAAGAACGATGGCTATGTGCTTGTCGACTGGCCATGCGTGGATCACTTGCGCAATGGTGGGTAACGCATGAGGAGGCATTCTAGGATTGGGAGAAGTGTCGAATATGATGATCCTACGATTCGAGGCCCTATCCGATGTGTGAATCAAAATGTTCCTTGGACTTGAGGATCCACGCAAATATCTCGTTCACTTGGATTAAACAATGGTGCGATAGAACTGCCTAGGATTGGGTTCATTTGCTTATTCATGCCCTAGGACCACTTCCCACTGCATGGTACTTAGATGTGGAGTTCCATCGTCTCACCCGCCACCGGGAGACTTTAAGGGATGAATTTATGGGAATGTTTGGATTAATATGCGACATAGAGGCGCTTGGCGCACCGCTGCGTAATATTGACACCGTAGCATGAGGTGAATTGCACTTGTGTATCGCACCCTGAAATACCCAATTGGGAGCCAAAGACACCAAGCATGATCGAATATTGCGACTTAGCTCCAAATGAAGGTAAGAATGATCCACGAGAGGGTCCGGGCTCAAAAATCAAGCGAGGGTGCGCATGGTTTCCCGGACCACTCGAGCCGCAAACATATAGCATTGAGACGCACCCCACGGTGGCAAAAATTGGGGATGTGAATATTATATATCCGCCACCTCCCACAACAAAGGGGCGGTTGCGCTCACTTCTCGGCCATGTAGGTTATTAAAAAAAATTTTTTTTGGAAATATGTAGTGATCATAGCACCGTTGAAAGATTTGCTCAAGAAGGCGGCCCGATTTCGTTGCGACGACACAAGCCAAGCAAACATACCTTTGGGTTTGAAGTACTTAGGGATTAAGCTTGTGTTGGGGGGAATATGCATAGGAGGCACAGGGTGTTTGAACCAAGCATAGAAGGAATGCCAAGAACACAGGGAGGTGTGAAAACTAGCCATTGGCATAGTAACCTCTGGGTAAAAAAAAATCTACTATTAAAAGGAGCGGGCTGCTAGTATTTAATGAGGCGATTTTGAGGATTTTTTACCATTTACCCGATGGTAACTTCCAATTCAAGTTTACCTTACCGTTGGATGCCCGCAAACGCTATAAAAAGGGGCCGAGATAGCTCAAACAAGGGTTTCGTCTCACTTGCATAACTTGCCCCTATCCTCTTTACCTCGCGCGAGCCCGAGCCGTAATATTTTTTTCGGTTTGCATTATTCTTCTCATGTCGGATCAACCTCCCCCTACCGATAGTAGCCACCCGTAATCGGGATTCATTTTTCGTGCAAGGATGACGAGTCTACTAACCCGGTTGAGCCCTCGACACCCTACCGCCCCGAAGTTGAGGAAGTAATGGAGATCGGATCGGGAGGATAAATAAGTGCCCTCAACGCCGATCACCGAGAAGGGAAAAGAGCAAGCGTAAGGCCTGGGGAAGCCCCCCCCAAAGCTGTGAAATGGGCTTCGGGGAAGCCTAGGACCTCCCCAAAGGCATGTCAAGTCCCCGCGAGCAACGCCCCGGGCTCAGAGCTACACGGGAGGAAGGCACTCGCTCGCCAACTCGATCCACTAGTTACCTCCCTTCATCGCCCTGCGCAGCCCTCGACGCGCACACCAAAGAACCTTGATGGCCCGGTTACCTATCTACGGACGCATCTAACCCCGGAGAATTCCCCGTCCCGAATGACCCCCTGCGAGAAGCTCCATGAAGTTAAATTCGACGATCATGACTTGGCTAATTACGAAGCTTTTCCTAAGCCGATCCCCACGCTATACTCTGCGACACAATTTACTTGGACGATGGGGGTCATAGTCGTTCCTCGCGCCGGGTAAGCGGATTGGCCAGATCCGGGCTCTTTAACCTCTGTTGCGTATGCCCCACTTTGGCCATTACAACATCACGGATTGAGCGGCCCGATAGTTGATCGCCCTAATTCACAATGGTCGCTCTGTGGATTCGAGATAGGGTCCCCATAGATGTCGCATTGTTTCATAGAATCACGAGCCTTCCCATGAATGGGCCACACCCTCCGGAGCATGTGGGCAAGAAATATGAAGGGGACACCGCTGAATATGTGCGTAAGACCTACCATGTGGAAAGGAATACACGAGGCTTCGTCATAAAATCGATCGGCGAATCAGCTACGCGAGATGGGTATCATATTACTAGCATGCAAGCTAATGCGGAAGTGCTAGGTCCCAAACATCCCTTCCTATGTCATTCGGATAGCCGGGTCAATGTGCGAAGGGGATCCGCCTCAATTAGGCCCAATACTTATGATCCGGATTTTTATGCGAGAAACGCAACAAAATAAACACATAACCATAAATACAGAGATGCAGCGGAAATAACACTTCATTTCATTAATATCAAATAACAGAAAGATGCTTACAGACATAACGGAAATAAAATAGCTAGGGTGCTGGTAGCGAATCTCTGAGAAGAGATGTGGTGGCTACAGACCTCTGAACTGTGTTACAATGAGGCTCGAGGGCCTATTTATTGTTGAGAAACAATGTAGAATTTGAAACGTCCAAAACCTAACCGTAGGAGATGAGGCGCCAAAACTGTGGGCGCCCGTTTGGGTAAATTGGTGGTTCAACTTCCCGGGGGCATAACTTTGGCACCCGATCTCCGTTTGATGCGTTCAATAGCTCGTTAGAAAGATCTATCCGAGGACTATATTTTCGGGGCAAATTTTATCGAAAAATTTGCCGGCGCTTCATACCCAAAAACGTCGCGGGCCTCAAACACCGAAGTTCGTAGACCCGAAACGCAAAAGAGGAAAGCAGGCTGTGAACCGAAAAACTAAAAGAGACAATGGTGGGGGGCCAAGTGGAATAGGTGGGTGGCCACCAATATCCACCCGGATCATTAAGCCCCCAAAACTACTCCAGAGTGGCCAAACCCGAAAACTCAAGTAAAACCAAGTAGTTGTGCCGAATGAATTGATGGTGCTGTCCAAATGGAATAGGGTCCAAATGGAATGTGGGTGGCCACCGATATCCACCTGGATCATTCCTCCTTCCTTAGGAAGCAATGGTCCCCATTGCGTTGAGATCCTCCATGAGATGAGGCAAATTCTGTTGAACTGAGTATTAGATGTGTTGAAGATGTCATGGACCCGCGGGTGGACATGCTGGATGCGTTTAGTAAATTTGGTTTCTTTATCAGCCTCATACAGTACATGTTTGGATTCTGTATGTGTAGTTGCAGGATGTATGGAAACATCAGGTGGTGGTGCATTGGGAGTCAGATCAATGGAGTGCTTGTCCCGACAGTGTAGAGGAACCTCTATGAGTGAGGAGAAATTGTCATCGTATTCCTCCATGACTTTGTCCATCTGCTGCAGCCGTGAAAGGGAGCCCTATTTCGAGGTTGTGGCCACAATATTCTTCTTTCCCTGTGAGTGAGTCGTAAGGAAAATGAATTTCCTGGTCTGGGAAACAATCTTACTGCGTTGTTTTGCAGTAGTCAAAGAGATGGCAAGAGGCGGTACTACCTCCGGTATCCTGTACAAGTTATTTCCCAAAGTAATAATAACAACACGAGGCCTAGACTCATACACAGCATGTCGTCTCCATAAGTATGGTTGGCCCAATAATACATCAGCTACATCAAGAGGAGCAACATCACACAATACCTCATCCGTGAATGGCTTGATATTGTATGGAAGTCGGCACTGCTGGCGGATGCGGAGATCTCTCCCTGGGTGGAGCCACCCAATGGTATACGGCTGCGGGTGTGCTATGGTTGGAAGGCCGAGCCGCTTCACGACGTCTGCTGAAATGAGGTTCTTTTGGCTTCCGCTATCGACGAGAAACTGCAGCGGAGAACCCTTCACCCACATCTGCGACTGGAAGAGGCGCTCCCCCTCCTCTGGATCCACTGGACCCTCCTTCTGGATCTTGGTGGTGGCAACAATGGCACTGGGATCCGCATCAATGATCTGCTTCCCTTTGTCATTACCTTTGTCTGGTTCTAACTCGGGATCAGAAAATGCATCTGATTCGGGTGCCTTTAGTTCAGCCACCAAAGATTGTTTGGCCCGACACTCGTTTGTGCTGTGAGTGGGGCTGTTATGAAATTCACACCACTTCCCTATGTCCTTCTTTGGATTTGTGGTATTGTTCTGAGTCGCATTTCTTTGGCCTTGCCCCTTGTTCTTCGGTTCGGGGGCACCTTTCGGATTCGCAGATCCAAAGTCTCGCTTCTTTTGCTTAAATTTCTGCTCGATCTTGGCGGCATAGCGATATGCCGTGCCAAGCGATGTAATGTCGAGGAACTCCATTTCCTCCTGAATTTGTTTGTGCAAACAGCCGCGGTACTTGAGCACCAAATGTCTCTCTGAATCTTTAATACCCAACTTTTTGCGTAGGGTATGGAACAGATTCGTCAGTTCGTGCACATCTTGATCCTTTTGTTGCCGCAGCGTGGTCCATTGGATGTATTTGTCCTCATAGCTCCCCACAGGGTAATATTGTTCCTTGGTGCCGTCTCGGAACGAATTCCAAGTGGGTGTGGCCGAGAACAGAGAGGGTTCCCCTTCGCCCTCTTGCTCACGGTAGGTTTCCCACCAGTCTTTGACATGGGGGGCAACTTTGAGGAGTGCAAAAATAATCTTTTCTCGGTCAGAGAAGTCATGGACCGAGAAATACCCTTCCAACAAATTTAACCATCTGTCTACAGCGTCTGCATCTATTTTTCCTTCAAATATAGGAATGTCAAAGTTTACCCGTACCTTGAAGGGAGTGGCGCCTCCAGAGTGGCTGTTGGATGCAGATGCGCCATATGTGGGCAGTCGTTGAAGGATTTGAGCAAAGTTATCCATCATCACGTTCCCTTGTTTCTCGAGAGCCTCCTCGAGCAGTATTTTGATAGGATCTCCTGCTCCCTCGTCTTTCTTTTCTTCCGCCATGGGAGGTCGTCGGGGTTTGCGAGGCTGATCTTGCAAGGGTTCAACCAGATCGAGCCCTAACTCCTTATACCCTGACCGCGTTTGGGACATGCAAAGAAAAACAAAGAAAGAGCAGACCCGCTCTGATACCACTGATCCGGATTTATGCAGGAACGCAACAGAATAAACACATAACCATAAATACAGAGATGCAGCAGAAATAACACTTCATTTCATTAATATCAAATAACAGAAAGATGCTTACAGACATAATGGAAATAAAATAGCTAGGGTGCTGGTAGCGAATCTCTGAGAAGAGATGTGGTGGCTACAGACCTCTGAACTGTGTTACAATGAGGCTCGAGGGCCTATTTATTGCTGAGAAACAATGTAGAATTTGAAACGTCCAAAAACCTAACCGTAGGAGATGAGGCGCCAAAACTGTGGGCGCCCGTTTGGGTAAATTGGTGGTTCAACTTCCTGGGGGCATAACTTTGGCACCCGATCTCCGTTTGACGCGTTCAATAGCTCGTTAGAAAGATCTATCCGAGGACTACAGCTGTCGGGAAAAATTTTATCAAAAAATTTGCTGGCGCTTTCATACCCAAAAAACGTCGTTTAGGGCCTCAAAACGGCTCCGGAAGTTCAGGACCCGAAAAACTGCTAAAAATAGTAAGTTATGCCGAAACTGAAAAACTGAAAGAGACAATGGTGGGGGGCCAAGTGGAATAGGTGGGTGGCCACCAATATCCACCTGGATCATTAAGCCCCAAAAACGGCTCCGAGAGTGGAGGACCCGAAAACCTGCTAAAAATAGTAAGTTGTGCTGAATGTGAAAATCTGCAAGAATTGATGGTGCTGGTCCAAATGGAACAGGTGGGTGGCCACCGATTTCCACCTGGATCAACTTATGTGATGAGTTCTGTGGGGCCAACGTCTGCGAATTGCAGGAGCAGGGGAACGCCTTCTACTATGCCTAGCTACTATTTCTTATAGCCCTTGTTGCTTGGGAAACCCTTGCGGAGTCAATCCTCCCCGAGCTCCCTCCAGATATGTGCGAAGGGGCCTGGTATGCCCATTTGTGGGATTCCAAGGACGCGTAGCACATAGAAGATAACCAAGTATTCTGGGTCCTCTTCTAGAGTAGCGTGGCCGCAGCCATCAATTCTCGACCTCGGCTGTCCCCCATAGTATATGAAAAGTACAAGAGTATCGCAACATTCCAGGTTACCACTAACAACATTCAGATCCCCAGCCACAAGGATAAAACCTGGACGTCACTTCCTTATATGGTAGCAGATGAGGAAATTGACAACGTGATTGTGCTATGGCCTCCTGCTTGGAAGATAGGCTTCAAAACCAGCGCCAGGGGCATCGCTGTTACTAGCACGAAGCAGGTACCCCCACCCATTATCACCAAGGAGACTAGAAGTACAAGGAAAGACACAGGCGCAGCCACGAAAAAGGACGCGCAGCCTACGCAGACCACCACGAAGAACACCGAGGCTGAGATCCAAGTTGATTCATAGCTAGGCACGGAGGAAGTGAACGTCGAAGGTACGAAGCGAATAGGCGTGCCTGTCAAGGGACCCCGAAAGAAGCAGCGTGCCCAACAGAAAGAACGAGATGAGACGATTACGTTGACGGATGGAGATCTCAAACAAATCGCAGATGCCGTCACACTGGCCACATAAGAAAAATGGGTCGCTTTAGAGGAGCACCAGAAGGCTGCGATCAACGTCATCCAGGAAGAGTTTTGATCCTTGCAGCTAAAGACAGACACAATACAGACCAACATGGTTCCGGGACGAATTCCCTTAGCATCTAGCAGTACAGCACTAGCCACGGAAGAAAGCCGTCTCTGTCCCTTACCTAGTGTCGCCCTTGTGATAAGTTCGCAGGACCAAGAGATCCAGCTCCAAGCAGGTGCAGGGTGCAGCTGAATCTTGCCAAGCTACCCCACGCAGCTTAACAGGGTCTCTACACCGCAATGTTTCAGGAGATTCACCACCGAGAATAGCAAGTACACCACCAACTTGGTATGGCTGAATGCATCTCATCGCACAATAGAACGCAAGAACTCTGTCATTACTGCCAGCCAGTAGATCTTGAAACTTTGATCCACTAGCTCGTACAGAGGTTACGAGAAGAAATCCCTGTCGCGCCACCCCTGTGCTAAGGTGGAAGGATTGGTCGCAACATTGAAGGCTTCCAGATTTGAATTTTGTGTCTTTAAGACATAGTTGGAGCAAGAATATCCGGCTTTACAAGCCACAAATCATGTACTTTAAACACCTCGAGATGAGACCAAATAAGCACAAGTTAGCGAGTGACCGAGGCTACCAACACCATTACAGGATAGATTTCTTAGGGCGCCCAGCTACTTGAGGATGCCATGGTTAGGATGCCATGCAGCTTTGGACCAAGATCCAGCGCGATCCGGTCCTCCATAAAATCAATCAGGACTTGCGACAAAAGGAGGAAGCTTTTGAGCAAATCAAGGCTACATTACCTACCTTGGTCCCTGCACAGTGTTTGGCGCAATTATGAACCAGCAACACCCTCCAAGATGAGATCAAGTGACTCCGCCATAAGAAGCATGTTATCGGAGAATGCCAAAACCTTGGGATTGTTGGGTATGTGATATATTCTTCCACGACTAGCCCCACGCGTCGTACTTAGTGCCAAGTAAAACAGGGTCACAAGGCAATTTCATCTGAAAACAAGAATTCACTTCCTAATAAGTTTTTGGTATGTCCCACTCATATGCGGACCCGCTCATGGTTTTGTGCATGGGTTTGCACATGGTTTTGGGGCATGATGGTTTTTGACCCCTAGTATTTTGTAGATCCGGTCAAGGGAACTACGGTTATGTTCTAATCCAGGGTTAATGGATTGGGGTTTATGTATGCTTCGGCATGTATATATATGTGTTGTAACACTAAAAGGAATATAATGAAAAATCAAGCTGGTCGTCCCAATTTGGGATCCAGTGGAAAATCTCTGTGTTTATCTGTTTTATGTTTTATGCTCTCGCTATTGTTTATTTTCTGTTATAAGATTCGTGTGTAGATAATTTTTGTTCAGGGTTAAAACCTACATTTGGTATCGGAGCTGTTTCGGCTTCAAGGGGACACCTTTGTTGTTGAGGGTTTTTTGCTCGGGCCTGTGGTAGACCCTGTTCAGTGGGAGATCTGCGGGATCGATTCTTGCGGTGAAAGAATATGGCGAGCGGCGGAAAGATAGAGATCGAGAAATTTAATGGTCAGAGTTTTGAGTTTTGGAAGCTCAAGATGGAGGATCTGCTGGTGGATAAAGATCAGTGGATCGCGGTAGATCCAGGTACTAAACCAACGGCAATGTCAGATGAAGACTGGAAGAAACTGGATCGGAAGGCTAAGAGCACAATACTGTTGTGTGTCTCAGATTCAGTATTGTTGAATGTATCTGGGGAAGCTACGGCAAAGAATTTGTGGGAAAAACTTGGGACTTTGTACCAATCTAAGTCTCGGTGAATAAGTTGTTCCTGCGGAAAAAGCTGTATAACCTGAGGATGAAGGATGGAGACTCGGTGACAGAGCATCTGAACGCCTTCAATACTGTGGTAAGTCAGCTGTCGTCTGTTGATATTAAAATCTCAGATGAAGATAAGTGCATCAGTTTGTTGTGCTCTCTACCAGACTCGTGGGATAGTCTGGTTATTGCAATAGGTAGCAATACAACTACCTTGAATTTCGATGACATTGTCTCAGCCTTGCTGTCGGAGGAAATGAGACGAAGAAATATGGAGGGTCAGAATGGAGATGCCTTATTTGTACGAGGAAGGTCCCAGAACAGAAACAAGAATAAGGTTTCAAGTGGGAGATCTAAATCTGGGGAGGGGAGATCTAAATCTCCTGGAAAGTTTGTAAAGGTGTGCTAGAAATGTGGAAAGGAAGGGCACTACAAAAAGGACTGCAGATCTAAAGCTCCCGAGAAAGGAAAGGGATCCGATGATGCTCCTTCTGTAGAGGCAATAACCACCTCGGATGAAGGTGGGGATGTGTATTTGGCTTCTTCTTCAAATACGCATGTAAATCATGAGTCATGGTTGATTGAGTCAGGTGCATCCTTTCAATTCACCCCACATCGGGAGTGGTTCTGAGAGTATGAGAAATATGATGGTGGTGATGTCTTCCTAGGGGATGATAGAAAGGCTAGAATCGTTGGACGTGGAAAGGTCAAGTAGAAGCTGCAAGGTGGAAGGATTAGAACACTTCCTGGTGTTCTACATATTCCTGCATTGGCCAGAAATCTGATTTCTGTAAGCAAGATGGATGATGCAGGTGTAAAAATAGTGTTCGAGAAAGATGCCCGCAAGATGGTTCGGGGAGCACTGGTATTAATGCGGGGAGTTCGGACTGGAACTCTATACAAGCTACAAGGTAGCACAATTATTGATGGGTGTAACAGTTCTGTGGTTCCTGAAAGTGGGACGGAAAGCCTAGCTGTGTCTGGAGAAAAGACCATGCTATGGCATCAAAGGCTTGGACATATTGAAGAGAAGGGCCTTCGGATACTGCATAGAAATGGTATGGTAGAAGGTATGTCTAATTTCTCTCTGGATTTCAATTTCTGTGAACATTGTGTATATGGGAAGCAGAATCGGGTGAGTTTTCCCTCTGGTGCTAAGAGGGCGAACAAGATATTAGAACTTGTGCACAATGATGTGTTTGGGCCTGTGTCAGTTCCGTCACTGGGAAATTCTGTGTACTATGTTTCATTCATAGATGACTTCTCAAGGAATACATGGATATATTTCTTGAGGAAGAAATCTGAAGTCTTTGACAAATTTAAAGAATTTAAGGCTCTGGTGGAAAACCAGACAGAGAAGAAGATAAAGGCGCTGAGGACAGATAATGGTGGGGAGTTCTGCAAGAAGGAATTTGAAGAGTTCTGTAAGAAGTGTGTTATAGCACGACAGAAGACTACTCCATACACACCTCAGCAAAATGGAGTTGCAGAAAGAATGAACAGAACACTAATGGAAAAGGCAAGAAGCATGCTCAGTGGTACCGGGTTAGGACAAGAATTCTGGGCAGAGGCAGTGGAGACTGCATGTTACTTAGTTAACAGATCACCTTCATCATCGTTGGAGGATAAGACCCCACATGAGGTATGGACTGGTAAGAAACCCTCTCTTTCACATCTAAGGGTATTTGGATGTGATGCATATGTACATGTTCCAAAGGAGAAAAGGACCAAGTTGGATAATAAATCCGAAAGGTGCATCTTCATTGGGTATAAGGATGGTTTAAAGGGTTACAAGCTTTGGAACCCAGAAACAAGGAAGGTTGTGTACAGCCGAGATGTGGTGTTTAGAGAAGTGAAAGATGTTGTTAAACATGAAGTCCTACCAAAGGAACCCGAGAAGATAGAGTTTGAGCTAAAGGAGGATGAATCAGACTCTACAACAGAAGAAGACTCAGAAGATGAAGAGCCACAAACTCCAGCTTTGAGAAGATCAGTTCGGGAAAGAAGGCAACCAAAAAGGTATAGTCCATCTGCTTTCTGTTCAGGTTTTGCCTTAACTATAACTGATGATGAACCCAGAACTGTCAGGGAGGCAGTAGATTCAGAGGATGGAAAACTCTGGAAGGAGGCCATGGTTGATGAAATGGCATCCTTGCACAAAAACGATGCATGGGATCTGGTGGAGTTGCCGGCTGGAAAGAAGCCCATTGGGAGCAAATGGGTGTTTAAGAAGAAGATGAATGTAGAAGGCAAGGTGGAGAAATACAAAGCTCGGTTGGTAGCGAAAGGTTATTCCCAGGTGCCGGGAATTGATTTTGGTGATATTTTTTCTCCCGTTGCCAAGGTTACTTCTATTAGATTACTTTTATCTATTGCTGCTGCATTTGATTTTGAGATAGAATAGATGGATGTGAAGACAACATTTCTTCACGGGGATCTAGAAGAGGAGATCTACATGAAGCAACCTGAAGGCTTTATGGTGAAGGGTAAGAAATAACTAGTATGCAAGTTGAAGAAGTCTCTGTATGGGTTAAAACAGTCACCAAGGATGTGGTATCAGAAATTTGATACCTATATACGGGGACTTGGCTTCACCAGAAGCAAGGAGGATCACTGTGTTTATTTTAAATTAATTGGTGACCGTGTTATTTATTTGGTCTTGTATATGGATGATATGTTGTTGATTGGAAATGACAAAGAAATTATCCAAGATTTGAAGACCCAACTATTCTCCAAATTCGACATGAAGGATCTTGGTGCTGCAAACTATATTTTGGGCATGGAAATTAAGAGAGATCGGGCAAAGAGGAAGCTCTGGTTAAAACAGAGGAAGTATGTCGAGACTATATTGCAGAGGTTCAATATGCAGGATAGTAAACCGGTGAGTGTTCCTATTCCTGTAGGTGTAAAGCTGTCTGCTGAACAGTGTCTCAAGACACAAGAAGAAGAGGAGGATATGTCCCGTGTTCCATATGCAAGTGCAGTGGGTAGCCTGATGTATGCAATGGTCTGTACTAGACCAGACATTGCACATGCAGTGGGAGTATTGAGCAGGTTTATGTCAAACCCAGGGAAGGAGCATTGGACAGCAGTGAAGCGGGTTTTCAAATATTTACGTGGCACTAGTGATTATGGCTTGTGCTACCAGGGAAGACCAGGATTGGAAAGAATGTTGGACATTCGTGGTTTTGTTGATGCAGACTGGGCTAGAGATCTGGACCAAAGAAGATCTACAAGTAGGTATGTGTTTAGCCTATTTGGAGGCGCAGTCAGTTGGATGAGTAAAAGACAGTCTGTAGTGGCTCTTTCAACTACAGAGGCAGAATACATAGCAGCCACTCATGCAAGCAAGGAAGCAATTTGGTTGCAGAGATTGTGTTCAAGTATGGGGTCGGTACAACAAGCTATAAGGATAGACTGTGATAGCCAAAGTGCAATTTTCTTGGCTAAGAACCCTGCTTACCATTCAAAGACAAAGCACATCGATGTTCAATATCACTTTGTTAGAGATATGGTTGAGGCTAAAAGGGTGTTGCTGGTAAAGGTGGACACTTTGAAGAATGTTGCGGTATGCATCACGGTCCTGAGCACTCGTAAGTTCTCTTGGTGTAGAGAAACAATGGGTTTCAAGAATTGGTCCAATGACTAAGCCTTCCGTGACCCTCAGGAAAGAAAACAACAAGTGGGAGAATGTTGGGTATGTAAGCTATATTCTTTCCACGACTAGCCCCACGCGTTGTACGTTAGCCGGGGCTAGCCGCTCCTGCCGAACTGTTTTGGTGTGCGGACCCACTCATAGGCGGACCCACCCATGTTTTTTGCATGAGTTTGCACATGGTTTTGGCGTACGATGGTTTTCGGCCCCTAATATTTTGTAGATCCAGTCAAGGGAACTATGGTTATGTTCTAATCCAGGGTTAATGGATTGGGGCTTATGTATGCTTCGGCATGTATATATATGTGTGTTGTAACACTAAAAGGAATATAATAAAAATCAAGTTGGCCATCCCGATTTGGGATCCAGGGGAAAATCTCTGTGTTTATCTGTTTTATGCTTTATGCTCTCTCTATTGTTTATTTTCTATTTTAAGATTCATTTGCAGATAATTTATATACAGGGTTAAAACTCACAGGATGTTATACCTCCAAATTCTTTCACAAGATGTTGATGGTGCTGTGAAGTGACTAAACCAGACACTAGAGAGTGTCACAGCTACGACAGAGGGACCGACCCCACAGAAGCTTGTAGATATTGCGCAGAGCACTGCTGCTCAGAGTCAAGAAGTGCTGCCTCCATTGGTCGCAGATGTCAATGCACTGCACACGCAGGTGGAGACCCCACCACCATAGTGACTCGGGATGAGTCACAAGATTGTGTTGGGGGACTGTTGGAACAGGGTCTCCTACAAGAGCTACGAATTTGGTCCATTTTTGTATATTTTTTATTATATTTAGTCTAACGCAGGGTTTTTCAGGTGGGTCAAAGCCCCTATTGCATTGTAAGTGGGTCAAGGGTAGACCAAGAGTCCAAAAACCATGGTTTGCAGACCATTGGATGCATAGGCTAAAGTAGTATAAGTAGTTGAACCTTTTTGAGTTGTAGGATAGACTAAATAAGATTGGTGCGAATTACGAATTAGTAGATATTTTCTGGGTTTTTGGGAAAGGGCTCCTACTGGCTGTGTGCACGGAGATCCTCAGTCCTGCTATGTGCGGACCCTGCTGCTGTGTGTGCAGGTTGGTTTTTGGGTATTGTAAAAGGATTTGAAGGATTAATGAATGCGAAAGGCTGTTGAAATGTCTGAATCTATTGAATCTGTGATATCTGATTATGTATGTTCTCTGTCATTGGTTTAATCTACGAAAGTAATTGTGTTACTTGTTTATACTGTGATCTAGATCTATTATAGTATGCATAATTCCATATTGAGCTCTGCAAGTAACTATGCTAAGTACTTATGCTGCGTGCTCAATTGATCTGAATCTGTTATTAGAATTTATGCAAGAATAGCTGTGATAATTGCTTTTTTGTCCTATATATGTTATTCATTGTGAATATACATGGTGTTGCGCACGTGGATGCGAAGGGACTAATCGATATGGGTCTATAATATGCGATCTAATATTTTTGAAGTCGAACGCAGCTCTGCCTGACTTACTTGCCCTCTCCCAGGGTGTGGAAACCTGGTTCTAGCACCCTCCCATACTACTTCAGGTGAGACTTTGGCCTGCGCAAGCGGGTCACTACCGAAAGGGCCAGTAGTATAGGGGTTTTTTGGCAAACCTTAATCTCCGAACCTGGGTCAGGATCCCTCAAGCCAACACTCATTCTCCTTGATTATTCTTCCACCTTCAAAATGTCCGGTCTAATGACTGGAAACACTACTTAGTAAAATTCTATTATGAAGCCGTCCGAACCTAGCACCTTATTTTTAGCTAGCCCTTTAACTACTTCCTCCAGCTCTTCCATAGTGATAGCCCACATTAGTGCAAGGTTCTGGTCATTTCTTACCAGCTAGGGTATATGCTGAGTGATCCTATCAATTGCCATTGACTGGTCCGACATTCGTTCTCATAGGATATCTTGGAAGTGGTTTACCATGATGCTTTCCATGTCTGCATGCTCAACCACCCTGTTTCCATCTAGGTACTTCAAGGAGAATATTCGATTATGTTGTCTGTGTTGAATCATTGCCTTGTGGAAAAATATGGTGTTCCTTTCTCCTTCCCTAAGCCATTGAGCTCGTGATTTCTGCCTCCATAATATCTCCTCATGCTTCCTTCTTTCGTCAATCTGAGTAACCAGTTTCCCTTCCTCCTCTACTAATGCTTCCGTTCTTCCTTGTGTGATCATATTTTGTTTGGCATGTTTCATCCTCCCTTGAAGCAGCTCTTTTTATATTTGAATATGCCCAAATTTTTCCTTGTTCCATTTCCTGATTTTTTGTTTTAACTCCTTCAATTTCAAGTGGAATGTATGCATGTCATTTCTCCCTTATTTTGTACTTGAGCTCCATCATTCTTTAACTTTGTCCAGGAAATTTGAGGCTCGCAGCCAGAAGGATTCAAACCGGAAGGGTTGATTCCTATGCCCTTATTTGAGGTCTACCTCTAGCCTGATGGGCTAGTGGTCAGATCTCGAGCATGGAAGTATCGAGGCTTTGTAATAAATATCTATACTAATGAGGTCTTCTAAGGCCATGAACCAGTCCAGCCACAAGGCAACCTGATGTCACCCTCCTTGTCTATTGTTTCAAGTATAGAGGTCATTGATTATAAGTAATTCCAGCATATGAATTTCAGCTTGCTTGTTTCTAAATAGTTCCATTTCTTGTTCTTCTCTTCGCATGCCTCCTTTTTATTCATCCATCGTTGTGATTAGGTTGAAGTCTCCACCGATCAACCATAAATTTTCGTCTGTATCTCTCCTAGCTTGACCAAGGCCTGTATGAAGGCCTCCTTCTCTCCTAGAATGTGTGGGCCATATATTTCCGAGATAAGAACCCAGTCTTTGGCTCCTATGGGTTAGAATTTGCCTGATAATATATGTGGCATACTCATCCACATATCAATTGTTACTTATGTGGGGTTCCAGAGTTCGATATTCCTCCCACACTGCCCTTTGCATCTATTTCTATTGTGTCATAATAGGGTTTCATTTGGTTTAGTATGGTCTCAATTCTTTCCCGAGATATCTTAGTTTCTTGTAGAAGAAATATTTGGGTTTTCTCTTTTTGCAATCGTTCTTTGAGGTATCTTTGTTTTCCCCGGTTGTTTAGGCCTCTCACATTCCAGGAGATTACTATCATTGGGAAACCTTGTGGAGTTGTTGGAATACCATTGATAATGGTATTACCTTACCCAAATTCACGAGCGCCTCTCCTACAATTTGTATTAATTTCGGAATGTTTTTCCTTCCTTTTTTTTCCCTCCTTTGGCGCTAGGGTGAATTCCTTGTTATTCCCCTTGGTCCGCATTTTTGTTTCTCTGTTTGTCCATGTACTTCTGAAACATGTCTTTGTATAACTTCTTCTTGTCTTCTAGTATAAAATTTTCATCATTAGTAGCCTTCTCAACATTGTTTCCTCTGAACTCATTTCCTCCTTAGCTTCTATTTCCATGGTCAAGTTGTTTAGGGTGTGTTCTTGTTCTTCCTTGTCTAGTGGCTCTGTTTGGGCTTTCCTTTTTGGTGTCATTGCTAGTTTTTGATGGTCTTTCTCTATTTCCTACTGTGTTTCCACCACCATCTCCTTGGGCTTCTCTTGATCTAGCTCCTGATCTCCCTCATTTGTCTTCTGTTCATCTTGTGTCACTTCCCCTTCCTCCATAACACTTCATACCTATTATGCTTTGTATTTTTTTTAGGGTGGTTAAGGTTTAGGATCAGCGACCCTTTTGTGTTCTTCTTTCTTTTGACCTCTATGAACCCATCCTCCTCTTTTGCTACATTCGCTAGTCTCTTCCCCTCCTCTGATTCCCCTATATCCTGATTGTTCAGAGAGCAGGCTTTGTAAAAATGATCGTACGAATGGCACTGTCAGCATATGAATGAGATATGTTCATAATCCAGGGGTTGTTGCCAGACCTCATCATGGTATTCCAATTCCACAGTGTATGGGAGGGGATCCGCTATATCCATATACACACAGATGTGGGCATACGAAGTATATATTTCTCTGCGGGTGGATTTCGCTATCTTCACAAACTTGTCAATGGAGTTTCCAATCCCTTCTAGTATTTCTAGATCCCAGAAATCAACCGGTAGGTCAAAAAACCGCACACATACCAGTGCCACTAAGAATTACTCCTTATATGGATTATGGCATTCCTCAAAATACCTCATGAACAGTCCTGCATTATGGAAGAAATACAACCCATTTTCAAATATTCTCTCTTTGTCTTATAGGTTCAATAATATGACTGTAAAGAAGCCTCTAGTATCGAGCTTCAGTTCCATGTGTCCTTTTGGTTTCCATTTCAGTTGGATCCATTTGATTAGGTCCTTTTCCATTGGCCATGTTCCTATAAACTTATAGATTATTGCGTGATACTTCATATAGTTGCGGTATTATTATAGTTTGTTTGTTGGAATCACAAACATGGGCTTCTTGGTCACCCGCAGAACACATTTGCCTCGCATTCTGGCCTGCCAGCTTGTGCCAAGGACTGGACCTGTGCCTTCATCATTTCTCTGGGAGCCTAGTTGTTTTCCTTTGCTCCCGCTTGCTTCTCCCATTGTAACGTTGTTGTAGAAGGGGATCGCCTCGCCCCAACATCCATTCTCCCCATTGCCTCTGTTAGTTTCCAGACGTCGGTGGCCTGCAGATCCTTGAAACCCTACCCAATGCTTGGAACCCTAGCCGCACACATTCTCCTCAACAAAATGACAGATTATTTTAAAATATTGAATAATAATAATAATAACAACAACAACAACAACAACAACAACTTTATATTTGTAAAATAGAGTATTGCTCTTATGTTAAAAGCTTTATAATTTTGAAATAGATTATTGCAAGTGGCACTCAAAACTTGGGCTAATATAATCTGAACCAATGGGATCCACATGTCCTCGTGTGAATTGACCATTTGTTTGTACATGAAGTTGTAGCATGTTCTGCGAGAAATAGAGTTCACATGACATGAGATTTGGATGCCCATAAAATTCACTTAAACAATGTAAGCAAGTCAATAATGTATAGATACATCAAAACATATAAACCTAACATTTAATGTGGCTGACATCAATCTATCACTATATATGGATACATTGAAACATATAAACTTAACATTTAATGTCACTGACATCAACATCAACCTGTCACTTATACGATACATTGTCATCATTATTTAATAAAACCATAAAAACTAAAACCAATTAATATGCAAATAAAAACAAAATTAAAATATCTAAAAAATATAATTAAAATAGTTTACCATGTAAACTTTGTAAATTATTGTTTATTTTTTTTATGGTCAAACTGGAATTAATTCATGGTCAAACGCGTATTGCCTGACCTGCGGCAAGGATAATAAAGTGATTTTTGGAATTTATTAGCTTTAGTTATAATAAGGTGATTTTTGGAGTTTAATAGCTTTAATAACTACACTAAAGTAAGGTGATCGCATTTTAACTGTACTCCAAAATATTATGAGTATTATACTTTCTTAGCATTATAATGGAAATGGATATTCACATGATTCGCTTCTCCATTTTTGGTTAATGTCTATGAAATTTACACTAGAGTAAGGTGATCGCATTTTAACTGTACTCCAACATATTATGATTATTATAATGGAAATGGATATTCACATGATTCGCTTCTACATTTTTCAATGTGTATGAAATTCACCTTATATTTTATGGTCGATGGACCTCTTCTTACTTGGAACTCCTCATAATCATGGAGACGCAAAGAATGTGCACTCCATATCTCCATTTTGGCAGGATCTCATTCCCAAGATGCTACTCGCTGCACTATTTTGATTTCTGAATCTTCTCACCTTTAGTCATCATGAACTTTAGTGAAACATGCATAAATATGATAAGAGAGAACATACACAAGTATGAAAAAATATAAAACAAACCTTTTACAATGTGTAAAGTGAATCATTGCACTATTTTGATTTGTGAATCTTCTCACCTTTAGTTATCATTGACTTGGTGAAAATGCATAAATTTGATATGAGAGAACATGCACAAGGGCAAAAGAATATAAAATAAACTTCTTCAATGTGTGAGTGCACACTTTCGATTTCTTGAACAACGAGATTTTGGTTGGGAGAAAATCTTTCCTTGGAAACATTATAAGAATCTCTAGAATTTCTTTAATTTGACAAAGTTTGAGATCTTAAAAATCTTTTACCGGATAACATAGAATCTTCAGAATTCATTTAATTTGAGATGACTTGGGATTTTTTATTAACCAAATTAGATGGAAAAGGTTTTGACTAAAGTGCAACCTCCAAGCACAAAAAGTGATGAAAAAGGCCACGACTAAGACTAAAAATGAATGAAGCCATGTGTGGAATGAGTGACGTGAATTTATTAAGAAGGGTAATTAGTGAACTTGGGTTTGGAAAAGAAGTTAACGGAGCAATTCTTCATTAGTGATGAGGAATTATATATATATGTTTTATTTCATTATGAAACTCATAAAAGCTAAAATGATAAAAAAAAGCCATCATGAATACTAATATGAATGAAGTTAATAAGCGAAGTGAATTTATTAGGAAGAGTAATTAATGAGCTTGGATTTTAGAGTTTAGAAAAAAAAGATAATGAAGATTTTTTCATGAGTGATGAGGAGTTAATTAAAAAATATATTATATTATATATAATATTATAAGAATTGTTTCATGTTTTATTTTACTAAAAAAATTATAAAGATTTTTTAGTTCAGTAATGTTGATTTTCTTCTTTAAATCTAGTCGAAATTATAAGATAATTTGGATCTTCTAGATTATGAATGATCACTTCCTTATAGCATCTTATTTTTATTTTATCCTCTAGTTCATTATCACACTACAATTTCTCCTTAGATTTAGTTGTAATAATAGTTTCATTATTATTGTTATTTTACAAAGTGACCTTTTCCTTTTTTCTCTAATGATTTAGTCAAGAATCAACATCTTTGTGTCAACCCCACTTGAAACATAGGTGGCTTTCACTACCGTTCGGAGCTATACCACGAAGCCTCTTTTCTTCCATGTTGTTTACCTTATTCTTGTATGTTAGGTACCTAGTAATAATTATTCTCTTAATGGAGTAAAGACTCACTTCTATCGAAATGATAGGATATGGTGTATTATCTTTAATTTTGAGACAATAAGTTATAAAACACTTTCGGATTTACTTTGTAATTCTTCATTATTCTTTAGAGATGTTGTAGCCCTAAACTTCACAACCATATAAGATAATAGGAGTGACGAAATTTTCAAAAAGGAGTTTCTTATTATCCCATAGCCAAATATATATAAATTTACAAACATTTTCAAGCTTATGATAAGCTTTCCACCCTCCATCTATTCTTTTTTGAATGCTATAGTCACATTTAAGCTTGCGATGAAGATTGACGCCAATATATTAATATGAATTCGCTTCCTCCAAGCTATTATTGTCACAATGAAATTATGGTAAGTGTTCATTTGGTTTTATTTTTATAACCTTATTTGTTCTTGTGTTAACAATCATACTTGAACTAGAGTAGAAATACTTATAATTTTTTGTTGTTTTTTTATATCACAGGGAGTCCTCACCATAAGAATAATATCATTAGTATACATAAGAAGGAAATTGACTATATTATCTTGAGTCAAGCCAACACAAACTACTTCAAAACAACCCTCTAACTTATCAATGTATATGTCAAAAAGGGTATGATACATCGGGGATGACCTTGCTTAGATCCTATATTCATACAATTAATTTATTTCGACCAATCCTTTGTGTTTTTAAACCTAGAAATAACATTATTTTACAACCTTATCGCAACAACTCTTAACTCAAAAAGAAATTTTTTCTCTTTTAATCAATTCCAAAGGTTAGTCTTACTAATAGTATCAAAATATTTTCCAAAGCCAGTGAAACAATGCAAGAGATTGATTTTAATATTGGCACTCCTTTACAATATCATAAGTGTGGAAAGGTGGCCCATAATAAAATGACAACTCCTAAATATGCTCAGGTTTGACCTATTTTTTCATGGCTTTTTAGCATTATGCTAATATTCCTTCAAAAAAAATTGTATAACTTACTTAGAAAGAGGCTAATCATAATGCTCCTATAATTAGAGGGATTTTTTTAATCCCCAACATTTGAAAATAGATATAATGATACTTGATTCCAAATCTTTGGAAGACCTACTTGACAACTAGATTGAAGAGCTTGCAAATGTAAGAGATGAGTATGGGCACTCCATTTTTTGATATTTATGTTTATAAGTCCTCCAATTTTCAATATTTGTGCTTGATAGCTTTAGATTCCCTTGATTTTCTCTTTTGCAAGCCACTCAAATACAAACTCTATGTTTTCTATAGAAAAAAACTTCTTCCTCAATATAAAGGGTTTGAATTTTGTCCACAACATTAGGGATTTGTAAACATGTTTAAAGTAGCAATTCCAACCCCTCAAGTGAATCATATTGTTTTTTTTTTACTCAAAATTCATCTTGAGAAATTTTTAGGTTACTAGCTTAGATAAATGCAAAAGATTCTCTTTCTCTCTTTTTATATATTACATTCTTTTCCTTTTAATTAGGACTTTGCACCTTTTTTTTTATTGTTGAATTCTAAGAACTAGTTATGAGCATTCTTAATGGCTTTCCTAGCAATCTTATACTCATTATCATACTAAGGTCTAGCCATTAAATTTTCCACACCACCTTGATAGAGAACTTGTTAATGGAATTAGAGACAATTGTCATAGAGTTATGATCGAGGTCTTAAATATTTTCCTTATTTGATATGAGATTTAATTCATTATTTAAATTCATAAAAAAAATGTCGTATTCATCTTTGTAAAAAATCTCTTCAATGGGCCTTTTATGCATGAAAATGTTTAGAGTTAGGGTGAAAGGTTTATGACAAGACTGGGGCTCATGGTCATTTAATATATCAAAATTTACTATTAATTGTATATGGCATTGTTGAGAAGCCAATGAATAGAAATCACTAGAATGGATTTTGACCACTTCATTAAACCATTGATAATTATTATACCTTGAGAACTACATTACTTGATTAGCTTGGCACTAATCAAATTCTCAACCAAGTTTTCATAGTTTCTGATAATCTAGTTAAAACAAGATTTTCATCTAGCCATAGAGGATGAAGGTTGAATCATGGCTTAAAATAATATCTTGAATAGTTGATGTTTTGGAATTATAGTCTCTTAGCAAAAGAATATTACCTTCATTTCTAAAAATATAAATATATTACTCTAAGTCATTTTTAATCTTAATTTTTTCTAAATTTTTAATTTTATAAAAATGTAAAATTAATGGAGACAAAATAAAAAATTAATATACAAACAGTCTTAGTGATAACATCCCAAAACTTCATCCACATATGCTAATTGAAACAATCTTTCAGGTGAAACTTGTGAGAAAAAATATTTTTTTATGAAACAAACTATACCTTTAATCCCTCGTTTCATATCCACTATTAAAAAAATCATTTGAGATTACAAACTTTAAACTCTTGGTATCAGAAATTTTAATAAATAATATAATACACCCTTTGTTCCATAAAAAAAAAAACCAAACTCAATTTGGAATATGCAAAATTCCTCTAAACTAGTTTTTTTTTTTTTGCTGGTTAGACATTATCAACCAACTTCTTTGTTTCTTTGTCACCATCAATCAATTTGGTTGCCAATCTTGTGTGGTCTAAAACATGATTAAAAATAGAATACGTGACTATAAAGTTAATTATGGAAGTCAAAATAATGAACATCTTGGGGATTACATCTTCATCATGACCAATATATTACGGTGATTATTAGAGTAAGAAATTGAACCACATAATTTTACATTAAAGAATGCCTTAACAAAACACCTAATCACCTTTTATCTAAAACCCTATAAACCTAAGAAAAAAAAATAATAAAAATAATACTAGCTTAGGTTTATCAAGTTAATTGCGCCATGAAAGTCAAAATTGTAAACATACTGATTGTTGTGAAGTGTAAACAAAGGAAAGAAAAGGTAATATTAGTCCGGACTAGTATTAGTTACTTTTAGTATATATTATTGTTCTGCGTTTGGTTCTCCCGTGGATTTTCTTTTTGGCTACCCAAGACTGTAACTTCGTTTATCGAGTAACGTAATCATGTTTCCGTTGAATTCAACCCTGAAAGCTGAATCCATGGGGAATACTCAATTTATATTTCTTCAATCTCAAGAATCGGGATGACCACATCAGTTTTATTTGTTAATCAAACCATCACAGCTTTTGAAATGCTTTTAAATTTTATTTCTGAAGAATCGGGTTCTGTGATATCATGACGTGCCATCAGTATTGCACTTTCTTTTAATCCAGTTGCTCTCTTTTGGAGAGTTGTCATGTGCTCGGATCCGCGTGCAGCCACTTGAGGTTAGGTACTCTGCGAGTTGTCACTGGCTGGTGAGTGCTCACCACCCTAGAAATTTTATATATATATATATATATATATGGAATACTCCCACTGAGATTTCAATGCAATCCGACTCTTTAGTGCGGCTTAGACAATTAAGTTATTGAATTTGGTTTGTTATTTTAGAGTGGCCACAAGTAAAAGTGGAGGTATGGAGAAACACAGGGCGTTTGAGAAAGCACAACACTTTGTGCTGGTTCACGGAGCAGGGCATGGTGGTTGGTGCTGGTATAAAGTCCAGCATCTTCTTGAGAAGGCAGGTCACCGGGTTACTTCCATAGATTTGGCAGGAGCTGGTAGTAGTACACTTGATCCAAACAAAATCCTCTCATTCCATGATTATACTCTGCCTCTCATTCAGTTTCTGTCTCAGTTATCCATTTCTGACAAGGTACGCTGTAAGCTATTAAATCTCAGCGTTCAGATGGTACATCATTTTTTGGTCTAATTTTCTATGTCCTTGGTTTATACTTTTATTTGGGGAACCCATATTTATGACATTATTATCCATTAATGTCTTGGGTATATATGCGCACTGCTGAATAATGTATTTTGCTTAAATTTAATGGTGGCATGGTAAATATTTGTTGGCTTTGTACCTGTCGATCATTTTCTTATGTGTTATGGTATTCTTGTCAGTCTTATTGTTGTAGACATCAAAATATTTGACTATTTTAAGATATTTGATTATGTTTAGATTTTGGAATATTTTGAAAATTTAATATGTAGATATCATATTATATTATTTAACTATGTGAAGATATTTGATTATGTTAAGATTTTGGATTATTTTGAAAATTTAATAGGTTTAGATTTTGAAATATTTTGAAAATTTAATATGTTTAGATTTTGAAAAGAATATTTTGAGAATGTCAAAATTTAAATGGCTTTTAACTATTTAATTTTTATTTAATTTTATTTTTTTGGAATATTTTAGACATTAGATACAATTTTGATTGAGATTTTTAAATATTTTGAAATTTTGAATCTGTAATACTTTTTTTTTAACTTCAGCCCCTCTAAATATTCCCAAAATTAAATAAAATTTCTAAAATTATATAAAATTTCAATTGTAATTAATTATTTGAATTCATTCCTATAATAAATGGTTTAGAAATCAAATAGAATATTAATAATTCCTATAATAAATGTTTTAGAAATCAAATAGAATATTAATAAAAAAATAAAAATTATTTTTAATAAATGTTTTAAAAATCAAATAGAATATTAATAAAAATTATTTTCAATTGTAATCAATTAATTGACTTCTTTCCTATAATAAATGTTTTAAAAATCAAATAAAATATTAATATTTTATAACTTCACTAATTTCAATAATATTTTGGAAATTAAGTACAATCTCAATTAAGACTCATATTTTCAAAATATTTAAAAATCTACAGTATAGTTATATGCTGAGGGGTAACGTCTCTGTATTTAAACTTCCCTGCATTTGTTTATTTCAATTCATATCTACTCTTATTTTAAAATCTTAAAATCTTCTCCTTGATAATTGGAAGTTTTGTTCATATTTACTATTATTACTATTATTATTAAATCTTAAAGTATCTACTATTATTAAATCTTAAAATCTTCTTTATTAAATCTTCCCTTTGAAAGTTTTATTCATATCTACTATTATTGAATAAGAATCTGATTCATATGTACTATTATTAAATTTCTTATTTATTATTTATATGTACTATTATTAAATCTTAAAATCTTTCCTGAAGTTCTAAAATCTTTTTCTTGGAAGTTTTATTTTTTTTCTTCTGTATTTCACATTCATTTTTTTAATTTTAAAAAATTTTCTTAGATAATTGGAAAATAATCTATTTCAAAAATCTAATAAAATTTAATAAGTTAATAAATCTAGAATATTTTCCTAGATAATTAAAAAATAATCTATTTCAAAAATCTAATAAATCTTAATAAATTAATAGATCTTAATAAAGTTTAATCATATTTTCCTAGATAATTAGAAAATAATCTATTTCAAAAATCTAATACATCTTAATAAATTAATTTTAAATTAATAAATCTAATAAATTCTAAGTTAATCAATCTAATAAATTTTAATAAGTTAGGCTTTAAAACTTTTTCTTAGCTGAGAGTTTATTTTCAGTCTTTTCTTAGCTAAAAGTTTATTTTTCAGTTTTCTTTATTTCAGTCTTTTCTTAGCTAAGAGTTTATTTTCAGTTTTCTAAAACACCTGTTTTTGGTAAGAACAAAAGTCTAGTCTACCTCTTACTCTTACTCTGACCAAGAATGTAGATCTACTCTACTTCTTTACTCTCGACCACCTTATAGACTACCAGTTCATAATTTCAAGTGGTATGGTTATTTCTGAATGACCACTCAAGTGGTATGGTCATTTCTGAATGACCACCACCTTATATAGACTACCAACAGATAATTTCAAGTGGTATAGTTGTCTCTGAATAACAGCAGCCCAGCAGATAATTTCAAGTGGTATGGTTAGCAGATAATTTCAAGTGGTATGGTTATTTCTGAATGACCACTCAAGTGGTATGGTTATTTCTGAATGACCACCACCTTATATAGACTACCAACAGATAATTTCAAGTGGTATAGTTGTCTCTGAATAACAGCAGCACAGCCTGTATACGTAGATAACAGCCCCAATAATGAATGTCTCACTGCTAATTTGACAACCCAAACAACTCAGCCTGTATAAATAAATAACAGCCAATAAAACAATGTCTTACTACTAATTTGACAACTAAATTATAATTTTCCTATCATTACTCATTTTAATGATTTAACCACCAATAATTTTCTTATCACTACTCATTTTAGTGATTTAACAACCTATAATTTTCTTATCACTACTCATTTTAGTGATTTAACAACCTATAATTTTCCTATCACTCCTCATTATAGTAATTTAACTCCTATCACTAATTCTACTATTTTAACAACAACTGAGTTATAATTTTCCTGCTTTAAAACAATTCTTTCCTAAACATATTTCTAAATGACCAAGCCTAAATTAATTCAGTTAATTCTCAAACTTTGAATCGACAGTGGAGATTCCAGATGTATATTTTTGCAGTTTAATTAGTGTACTGTACTGTCTTCGCAGGTTGTGCTCGTGGGCCATAGCGCTGGAGGGCTGAGCTTGACATACGCATCACATCTCTTCAGTGAGAAGATCAGAGTTGCAATCTACATAGCAGCCACCATGTTGCCAGCAGGATTCTGCTCTGAACAGGACGTTCAAATGGTAAAACGTAAAACTAGATCTCCTGATCTTATAATACTAGAATATTTCCCCCCATTTTTGTTATTATGGAAGATTCAATGGAGACTGTGGTTGACACAGGGCGTTCCTCAATTGTTTGAAGAATATGAATTCAGATATGGGCTGGGTCCAAATAATCCTCCCACCAGTACAATTTTTCGCAAAGGAATCCAGCAGGACCTTTTATATCAACTCAGTCCTGTTGAGGTAAAGTATATCAAGCGGAGGTCTTGCTTAGACTATATTTTAAAATTGATCAGATTAAATAAGTTTCCGTATCTAATGTGAATATTGGTGTTATAACAAATATGGCGCAGGATGTGGCTCTGGCGTCCATGTTGCTCAGACCGACGCCATGTTTGGCCTTCAAGACCGCGCGATTTGATGGGCCTGCAGAAGGAGGAGGAGGAGTTGAAAGAGTTCCTCGAGTATACATAAAGACACTGCAGGACCGAGTTCTGAAATCAGAGCAGCAGGAGGCAATGATCAAGCGTTGGCCTCCAAATAGCGTGCTGTGTTTGAATACGGATCACAGTCCTTTCTTTTCTGCAGCCCGTGCACTATATCGCATGTTACTCAACGCAGCCTCCAGCCATTCCAAAACCAATTACCTTGAAGGGGTTCCCACACCCATTCTTTATCTACATCCTCAAGAGACCCGCTAGATATATGGACAGGGTTAAATGTTACCATAAAATTTGTTAAAATATTCCTATATAACTACCTAGAAATACATACCTGAGCTAATACCTGAGTGCAACTTGCTTGCAGATTTCTGTTAAATTAGGCAAAGTCAAATTATAGATTTTACTCTGTTCCATAGATTTCCAGAATGTTTTTGAGAAATTTATAATCAAGAATGAGATCTATTGTCTCTTATCAACATCAACAAATCACAACAAACTTGATTGCAGGTTTTCTAAATCATTGATTGGTTTCATTTTATTTGATAGATTTCAAGAATATTTTAAAATATTTTGAAATTTGTAATTAAGACTGAGATGTTAGCGTTTACATCAAGTTTTTATGGTGGAAAGAGATTTAGCGTCATCAAAAATTTTAAAATTTGACAGCTATAAGTGAGACATACAAAATGTCTTACTCACTTTTATCAAAATCTTATCAGAATTTCCATAATTTAAAAAAATAAATTACAAATTGATTACACTAAAACATTATATCCTATCAACATCATCAAAACACAAACTTAATTGCAAGTTTGAAAAAAATTTACAGGTTTATTAGACTAAGGCATTATATCCCATCAACATCATCAAAACACAAACACAAACTTGATTCCAAGTTTTCAAATAATTTGACTCACAATAGATAAAGTTAATCAACATCATCAAAACACAAACTTGATTGCAGGTTTTCAAATAATTTGATTCACAATAGATAAAGTTAATCAAAGCACAAGTACAACAAACTCTAGAATAAAATTAAATAGTTAAGTTCACTCCTATCCATAGATTTACCATCAAAATAAAAATTACACATTGAAATGTATATTCTCTTATTAACATTAACATCAACATCACCAACATTACTGAAGTACCAGCTAGTAAAGTAAAGTTAGAAATTGGATTTCAGTTTTGTTATTATTAAAAAAACCTTGCCCTTTCCTGAACAATGTGGTTTTGTTTTTCATCATGATAGTATCTCTGACATTAACATATTTTCTTAATTGTTTGCAACTGATCTATTGATCATAATTCCGGTTCAAGTCCATTATCTGAATTGCACTGCATATATAACTTTTAATCTTCTTTAATTGTTTTTCTGTTACCCACAAGCACTGAAAGAGGAGAACTCGGTTTAAAAGATATGTTCCACCACGATTGTAATGCTACAGTTCGGCTCACTAACTTTTTCGGTGCAAAAACGATCCATATCAATTTTCCAAATTCTCTCGATGCACATGATGCTTTGGTTTTCTAAAAGTTTAGACAGCAAAAGAAAATAATAAATATCCTTTCAATATTACACTATTGTCATTCATTGGCTATTTTCAAACAGTATCTCTTGGGTTGTTTTGTTTATACGAAGTAATTAATCTACATGGATTATTTGGGCTTGGAGATGAAGCAAACAAATAGTAGAAAACAAAGAGAAAGGTTTAGAAACACTATCGAAGTTTCCTTTATATGTATTATGAGTTTAATTAAGATTAAAATGTTGATTCCCACTTTTTAAAAATAAATAGTTTTGAGAAGAAAAGAATAAATAAATCGCCCAGAAAAATAAAAATTATAATAAGCTTCAATTAAAATTATTATAATTTTAAAAAAAAATTAAAAATATAATCGAAACTTAATTGATATGTATTATATTTTTAAAAATATTGATTTTTAAAAAATAAATAAATATAACTCTAAAACAAATTGAAATTTTAAAATGTTCAAATAATTAAATGTATAAATGGGTACCTTCATTGGAGAAGGCTATCCCATTGTGAGATCTTCAAATAAAACAAAGAGAAAAGTTTAAAAATATAATCGAAACTTAATTGATATGTATTATATTTCTAATTAAAATTAAAAATGTTGATTTTTAAAAAATAAATAAATATAAATCTAAAAATAATTAAAATTTTAAAATATTAAAATAATTAAATGTATAAATAAGTATCTTCATTGGAGAAGGCTATTCAATTGCTCACAAGGATGAACAGCATAAAAGACATGGAAGTGCAACATGGAAATTTCAGCAGAGGAAAAAAACTTAATTTATATGTAATTTATTTTTAAAATTTAAAATATTGATCTTCTTTTTTAAAATTAAATATAAATTAAAAAGAATTAAAAATTCAAATAATTAAAACTATAATAAAATTCAAATAATTAAAACTATAATAATGTTCAAATAATTACATATATAAATGGGTTTAGTAAGCTGCCTCTTATCCCATTGCAAGAACATGGAAGCGCAAAAAAAAACAAATCTGGCACAAAATAAGGGATGAGGATCTTCATTGGAAAAGGTTGTCACATCACTTACATGCATAAGGTTAAGGGGAATGTATCAAAAAGCCAAAAAAAGAAAAAGGTGAATTAGGATATTCATTGATAAAATTTATCACATCTCTCATAATCATAATGAGTATAAAGGCAACAAACAAAAAGCTCAAAAACACAACATATATAAAGAGTAACTTATCATTTATAAGTATAATAAAAATCATAATAACAATAAATTAAAGAAAAAATATAAAAGATAATTTAAAATAAACATATCGGTGAAAATGTGAAGTTGGGTTACATTTTTGTGAGAGTCGAGGGCAGAAATTTTTTTCGACAATAGTTCGGCGAAAATTTTTATAAAGTTCAGCCAAACTCGTTCTTCCGTTTAGATTGACGGCACACTGACGGCGTGAGAAAACAGAATTTTTGCTGGAGATGGGAAAACCGGCAACAAAAGTTTGGCCGAAATTTTACTCTTAAAATAGTTCGGCCGAACTAGTTCTTATAAATATATCGCCCGCGAAGTTTATTTGTTTCTTGCGTCTGTGTTTCTTTGCTCTGTTTCTTCGCACATTTTTGTGTTTCTATTCTGTTCGTTGAATTGTTGCAGCACTTCTGTTGGTCTGGGGCTGCTTCCGTCCGCTCTGTTGGTGATTATCTGCGACAACGTCAAGCGAACTACCAAGTAAGCAGAGCTTTCTGTTGCTGATTCTCCACCTGTGCATGGAAGTTTAGATCAAGTTGAAATGTAATTCTGGGTTCTTTCTGTTGCTGATTCTCCACCTGTGCATGGAAGTTTAGATCAAGTTGAAATGTAATTCTGGGTTTATTTTGCTCTGAAATGTAATTCTGGGTTTATTTGGCTCTAGATGCAATGTTTTTTTCTCTCGTGCAACTTCTCTATTTTATGATTGTAGACTAAGTATAATTAAACATTTTTAGCTATGAAGCGTTGTCTCAGTGTATAGCTATTTTTGTGTTTTTTGATGGATAAGAAAGGCCATGATCTCTGTCTCAGTGTATAGCTGTTTTTGTGTTTTTTTGACGTGCCGCCAACTGGTCATGAGTAGGTAGCTTGAGATCATCCTTCGTCTGCCTAGATTCAGTCAACAGGCTAACAAAACCATCCCCAGAAATGTCGATTAGCTGATAATCAATGTGAACAAATTCTTACTGTTCCTGTGGATCCATCAATTTCATCCGCTCTAGTTGATTCTCCACCTATGCATGGAAGTTTACCACCCCTGTTAAGCTTATGCCATTACTGAGCCTTCTCTCGATTCCTCAACGCTGGAATGTGCAACCTTTAGTATTTTTTGTAATCACTCATGGTGTGGATAGACTGTAGCTAAACGGCCATAATTATGCTTTAAATTTAATTACCTTTTGCTGTAAGGTGTATGTTGAATTTCTGGTAGTATGATATGCATTCAGATGCTGCAGTTGTTACTGTTCATATGGATCCATCAATTTCATCCGCTCTAGTTTATTCTCGCCTTGTGCATGGAAGTTTACCACCACTGTTAAGCTTATACCGTTATTGAGCCTTCTCTTGATTCCTCAACGCTGGAATGTGAAACCATTACTATTTTTTGTAATCACTCATGGTGTGGATAGACTGTAGCTAAACAGCCATAATTAGGCAAATGACCATAATTAGGCATATGAGGGTGAAGGGAACTTTGTTTTACAAGAAGAATGATTGAACTAGAATGATCTACTACTGTAATGTGACTACATATTATCTTTTTCAGACGTATTTCTATATGAGGCAGAATATGATATTTTATACTTGACAACCTGTTATGGGTATATCAAGAGGATTTTGTATATGAACTGTTATCAATATATGAAACAGGGTTTTTTCTCCTTTGAAAAATTGAAATCATTCTAAATTCACATATGTTCAGTGGTGTCACTATTTCACTTCCGATATTATGTTGCTTACCTTGATGAACAGGTGGAACTCTGCTGGGAGGTCTCTCTGTTTTTTGACTCTTTGCTCATACTGTCAGAGGCCGTTATATGTTATATGGGCTAGATTGTATAGTTATTAGACTACATATCTTCATATAGAACTTGCAAATAGTATGATGGGAACCAAACATAATAATGTATTAGGACATCACAACTTGCTAATTAGTTATTAGACTACATATCTTCATATAGAACTTGCAAATAGCATGATGGGAATGTGAACTTACAAATAGTATGATGGAAATGTGGATCTCATGACTCTTCATGATTAATGCTTCTAGAAACCAAACATAATAATGTATTAGGACATGCTCCTTTAACTTGCAAATAGTATGGTCGAAATGTGGATCTCATGACTTTTCATGATTAATGCTTCTAGAAACCAAACATAATTTAATGTATTAGGACATGCTCCTTTAGGCTTGGTGGAATTACCTTTGCTTCTTATTTCTCTCTTACACACACATATATATGAAGAGATGATCCCATTTTCTTTTTTATTCATAGATCAAATGTCATTTAAATACAAGATTTATCATAATGTACAATGATTCATTCCATATTATTCATAATTTTTTTCATTAAAAAATGAACCCTCTAAATGATGAACCTAGTTAATGCTTCTTCTTCATGAAGAAGACTACTTGATCTTTCAATTTGAATTTGATGATTGTCCTTTGTTATCTTTCTTAACTACTTTTTTATCTTTCTTGACTACTTCAAATTATTGACACAATCATATGCTTCTTGTTACTCTTTTTATTCCTTCCTTATATTGTATTCTGCCCCTTAGATATTGTGTACTCTCCCACATAGATATTGCACTCAATTTTGATGGTCCTTTGTTATCTTTCTTGACTACTTCAAATTATCAAATTATTGAAAAAATCATATAGATATTTCACTCAATTTTGATGGTCCTTTGTTATCTTTCTTTACTTCAAATTATTGATACCTGATCATATAGATATCATATAGATACTGCACTCAATTTTGATGGTCCTTTGTTATCTTTATTGACTATTTCAAATTATTGACACAATCATATGCTTTTTGTTACTCTTTTTATTCCTTCCTTATATCTATTCTCCCCCTTATATATTATGTACTCTCCCACATAGATATTGCACTCAATTTCATAGGCTCTTATTTTGAAGTCAAATATATTGTATTCTCCCCCTTAGATATTGTGTACTCTCCCACATAGATATTGCACTCAATTTCATAGGCTCTTCTTTTGAAGTCAAATAAGTGACAATAATTTACAAGAACTATCCCTAATTTATTTCTCACATGTTCAAATGGTTCTCTAACAATATAATTTACAAGACCTATTCTTAATTTGTTTCTCACATATTCAAATTTTTCTCTAACAAGAGGCTTTGTGGATATGTATTCCATCTTCATTATTTTCTCAAAGACTTGTTGTGTGAGGAAGTGATACTTTATGATGATATGTAAATAGTAATTGAAGGAAGTAGAATATTTTATTTCTGAAATTATTGTTACACTTATATTGAAACACTTAATAGATATATAGATTTACCTTAATATCTTGTAGAGCCCATTTCATCAAAAACACTCAAAAAGAAATTTACCTTACCTTAATATCTTGTAGAGACCATTTCATCCAAAACACTCAAAAATAAGTAACTACTATGTATTCCACTTCTACTCACTCAAAAAGAAATTTACCTTAATATCTTGTAGAGCCCATTTCATCCAAAACACTCAAAAAGAACTAATATGTATTCCACTTCTACTCTAGATAGAGAAAGTAACGACTCTTTCTTGCTTAACCATTAAACCAAAGACTCTTCTAAGTAGAATTATACATTGTCCACTTGTACTATTCAAAAGCCTAGTTGAATCTCTATATGTTGTCAATGTAAAATTCTACTAGTAAATTTGTCAATGTAAATTTCTTAACTTCTAAAAGTTCTATAAGCAGAGTCTATAAAGGGTCAAGTAGCCTCTGGATCTCATCTTTTATGAAAGGTGACATATCTAGTAAATGCCCCTACATTCAATCTCTGGATTAGATCTAAATAGAAGTTCTTCATTTTAATATCCATAAAACACAACCACTGGAAGTTCTTCATTTTAATATCCATAAAACACAACCACTTTAAGGTAAATTGTGTACATGTGTCATTTCTCCCACAAATTAAAGGCTTCCTCCCATTAATTTTAGATGTGAATTCTACGATAAACTTTTTAAGTCAAACTTTAAGATAAACCATGCACATGTCATTTGCAATAAATGTCAATTTAATATCTAAATTCACATATGTTCAGTGGTGTCATTGTTTCACTTCCGATATTATGTTGCTTACCTTGATGAACAGGTGGAACTCTGCTAGGAGGCCTCTCTGTTTTTTGACTCTTTGCTCATACTCTCAAAGGTCGTTATATGTTATATGGGCTAGACTGTATAGTTATTAGACTACATATCTTCATATAGAACTTGAAAATAGTATGATGGAAACCAAACATAATAATGTATTAGGACATCACAACTTGCTAATTAGTTATTAGACTACATATCTTCATATAGAACTTGCAAATAGCATGATGGAAATGTGAAATTGCAAATAGTATGATGGAAATGTGGATCTCATGACTCTTCAGGATTAATTCTTCTAGAAACCAAACATAATAATGTATTAGGACATGCTCCTTTAACTTGCAAATAGTATGGTCAAAATGTGGATCTCATGACTCTTCATGATTAATGCTTCTAGAAACCAAACATAATTTAATGTATTAGGACATAATTTAATGTATTAGGACATGCTCCTTTAGGCTTGGTGGAATTACCTTTGCTTTTTATTTCTCTCTTACACACATATATATATGAAGAGATGATCCCATTTTCTTTTTTATTCATAGATCAAATGTCATTTAAATACAATATTTATCATAATGTACAATGATTCATTCCATATTATTCGTAAATTTTTTCATTAAAAAATGAACCCTTTAAATGATGAACCTAGTTAATGCTTCTTCTTCATGAAGAAGACTACTTGATCTTTCAATTTGAATTTGATGATGGTCTTTTGTTGTTTTTCTTGACTACTTCAAATTATTAACACAATCATATGCTTCTTGTTACTCTTTTTATTCCTTCCTTATATTGTATTCTCCCCCTTAGATATTGTGTACTTCAAATTTCTCACAGGTAAATTTGTCAATGTAAATTTCTTAACTTCTACAAGTTCTATAGGCAGAGTTTGTAAAGGGCCAGGTAGCCTCTGGATCTCATATTTTATGAAAGGTGACATATCTAGTAAAAGCCCCTACTGTCAATCTATGGAATAGATTTAAATAAAAGTTCTTCATTTTAATATCCATAAAACACAATCACTTTAAGGTAAACATTGTACATGTGTCATTTCTCCTACAAACTAAAGGCTTCCTCCCATTAATTTTAGATGTGAATTCTAGACTATAAACATTTTAAGTCAAACTTTAAGATAAACCATGCATGTGTCATTTACCTCATGATCTTGTGTCATTTCTCCCATGTCATATATATATATTTTTATTGATTTTTTTTTCAGGGATAAGAAAACCATTAAATATGGTTGAAAAATGGAAATTATGCATAGAATTTTCTTGCTATCCCAATCCAGGGAAAGCAGTGATTACATATGTGCTTTCCAATATTGTGACTAGTAAAGTCGTCCAAAGGAAAATGAATATACCGGGAAGAACAAAAAACAACGAGGCATATTATATTGGATTGATAGAAGGCTTGGAAACAATGATGGAGTATGTATCAAATGGAATTGTAGTTTTCACCAATTCTGAACTTGTGTGCAACCAGATGAATGGCGTGTGCCAAGTTAAGAAGGAGAGGCTAAAAGAACTTCATGGAATAGCAAACAATATTGCTAGCCAATTTCAATTTTTTAGTATAAGGCATTGTACAAATGTGAATAATATGTCTGCTAATCTATTGTGTGGGGCAATGCCAATTCATGATTCATATACCAAAGACAAATTAGAATTATATAGAGCAATGCCAATGCAAGATTCATCTCTCAAAGATGAATTGGTTTTGAGATTCTCTTTTTCAAAAATTCAAGATTCATCTCTCAAAGATGAATTAGTGTTGAGACGCTCTCCTTCAAAATTTATTGATGGACATTGTAACATATCTTGGATATGTGTGTGTTGTGTACTTATAAATGCATCTTTTTTAATGACCATGTGCTTTTTTCAATTATATACCAAGTGTGATTCCACCACACCATGTAAAGCGCAACTTGGTGAACTTCACATTTTTATAAAATTAAAATGCAGGGACTTCAACAAATTTTTGTTTAAATGGAGTTTGTTTAAATGTAGTTTCACTTCTTTTTTAATGACCATGTGTTTTATTCAATTCTATACCAAGTGTGCTCCCACCATTTAAAGCGCAATTTGGTGAACTTATCATTTTTATAATTTCTTTTTTGTTTAAATTGAGTTTCACACATCAATTAGTGCTTTGAAAGTTGTGTTCTACATAATTTGTGTACACTAAATTACATTATTTTTCTGAAATTTATTTTGTGTAAATGTCCACCAATAGATATATATATCATAAAGGATGAACGACGAATATCAACATAATCCCATATGGGGGATCAGGGATTGGGGGATGTTCATGGTATTTAAATATAATCTTAAATCTCCGTACATGTGTGTACATATGGAATTGATTTTTTATTAACTTTGTGAGTTAAATTAGTTGTTAATAAGTTTAATTTTTTACTTTTTAGGAGCTAAGAAGAGAAGGGTCTCTACACCATCCATAGAGCATGCCCATGGTTCACCCAGTCGTGGTATGGTTCATGCAATTTAATCAATGAATATGTACATGTATTTATATGTACACATTAATGTATTTTTCAATTGATTATAAATTCGTGTTTGTTTATGAAGCTTCTCTCTCGTCTCGAGAGGTTGGTGGTGGTTCAAATCCCCCTAGAGGGCCATCAATGAGTGGTAGTAGGTTGCGTGAAGGTGGTGATATTTATTCCCCTGGAGACCAATCAATGGCTGGTGGTGCTGGTTCTCATCATGGCCGTTCTGGGTCTGGTTCTCAGCAGGGTCGTTCTGGGTCTCAACAGTTTCAGGGTGGAGAAGATGCTAACCAACCTCGTCAAGGTTGCCATCAATTTCAATATTTTTTTCATTGAATTTGTACAAATTTGTTTACATGTGTTTTTTGTAATATACAAAATTATATATATATATATATATATATATATATATATATATATTGATGCAGAGGCTAAAAATGTTCCAAATATTGGTCAAAATAGACACATAGCAGAATGCTACATTCAAGAAGAAGGTTGTCTACCCACCACAACTTATCCAGCCAACATTTCTGATATACCATGGGAAATAAACATGGCACAATGCACCTTACATAGGTGTCAAAAACTTCATGCAAAATTGCGGAGAGATCTCGTGGCTTTGACTCTACCTATTGAGAGTCGGCAAAGCCTCGAAATAGTTACACATTCATTGGGCGAAATTGTAAATGTGTACAAAAATCTTGGGCCAACGACTGATACATTTGTAGAAGTGATGAGAAAGAGAAAGGAAACAGTAATGGGTCCCGATAAATGGGAGGATGTAAAAAAAAGAGTTATAAAAGATATGGCGAAGTCAATGTTTAATTTCAAGGAAGGGCCAAAAAGAAAAACGCTGAAGGTGAAATATTTCAAGCACCCAAATATAGCTCACTATTTGTATGATAGGCACCTTGTGGCCTATGGAAGGCTCCCATGGAACGACGAGGTTCCTGTTTATTTTGCACAATTGTTTTACGCAGATTTTTTTTTGGATATGAAACCCAACTACAATGACCTTCCGTTAGAATTTTTTGGTCCAGGGAATGGTCGATTGTATGAACGTAAGGGCACTAAGCAAGATGTGGAGTTGCCTCACCCTGAGTCGCCATTGGTGAGTCGACCTTTTCGGGTCGAAATTCTGCGGTTAGAGATGGATGCGACTTCTCAAATAAGTCGAGAAGCAAGGGATGTCATGATCGACAATGTTTACAGCGGATTGGGTGGAGTCGATGTTTTTTTAAATCGACAAAGAGCACATGCAAATGCACGTGCCAATTTTGTGTATTGTACAGATGAAGAGATTGACAACATGAATGTTGAAGATCTCTGAATATATGCAAAAAATTGTGGCAATCGTTTTCAAGACCTAATTCTTTATGAGGAAGAGGGCACGGGAACGGTATGTGTTAATGAACTTAGGGTTCAATTATTTTAACATGTATACATGTGTAAAATTTGTAATAAATACACGTGTATGTACATGTATACATTTATTTGTATGTACATTAATCTAACAAAAATGTGTCATTATATGTTAAAACACCATTTGCAGTTGTCACGCATGATTAGTGACAAAAATGTTAATATCACGTTCGGGACCTTTGGTTCAAACAATGCATATGGGTCTCACCATCAAGATATGTTGGCAAATGTTAGTTTTTTTAAGTGATATTTTTAAAATAAATAATTGTACACAAATGTACATGTATTTATATATAATAATAAAATGTTTTAACAGATTCTGATTCCGTCCGATGTTTTTGGGATGGCAGTACCTTCTTCTTCCTTAGGAGATGTACCTTCTACTTCATTAGGAGATGAGCCAAAAGTATGGACAGTTTTTCACTTCTAAAATTTATGTTTATGTTATATATATATATATATAAGCCACCTCAAAAAGTTCCATTAAAAATTGAGATATATATATCTATATCTTGAGTTATTTAAATTTTTTTGAATTTAGGTTCCTATAGAATATTTCTTTAATCCACGGACTCTAGCGACGGAGATAGGAACATCCACACCATTTTAACCATTTAAACAAGTTGTCTAACTTTTTTTTTTAATATTATTGAAAATAAGTTTATATACGTACACGTGCATTTTCATTTGATATATATATATATATATATATATATATATATATATATATACATGTATGTTGTACAATTTACCGTTGCAGATGTTCCCATGGGGCAGGGAACTTGTAGCAGGTGAACAAATGGAGAGGGAACCTCATGAGGTATTGCATGATTTTTTTTTATATTTTTTTTTTTACATGAAGTTATATATATATTCTCACTCATTTTTAAAACATCAAATTTAATGTTCAAGTACATGTACATTGTGTACAGGTTTCCCATGCTTCACATGATAGTGCGCAGATTGAGGCCCTGATAGGAAAGACGCTACATCCATCTCTATTTGATGGACATGATTTGTAGATTTGATTTCAAGATTTAGATAGTCTTAAATTTACTTTTTTATATATTATCTAAATGCGCTGTCATATATATATATATATACAATTTGATACTTGTGAGATCTACAATTTCTGGACATATTTTATTATAGTGTTAATATAATTTGTTTTGTTCCAAAAAGTTAAGTTTTGGATGGATTTAGTACTTTTGGCATGCGAATGTGAAGTAATGTTGTTATATAATTTGTTTGATTTTCAAAACTTTTAAGTTTTGGATAATTGAACTACTAGTAATGTTGTCATCTATAAATTAATGTTTTTCTTCTATAAATTAATGTTTTGCTTCTGAACTACATTTGGCATGTTATGTAATGATGTGTTATAATTTGTTTTGTTTTTAAAATTTAAGTTTTGGATGCTTGAAGTACATTTGGCATGTGAAATAATGTTGTGATCTATAATTTTTTGTTAAATTAAAAGTTAAGTTTTGGATGGTTTCAATCTACATTTGGCATGTGATATAATGTTAAATGTTTTTATTGGATAGTTGAACTATAATTGACATGGCATGTGAAGTAATGTTATGTATGATATACTCAAAAAGTTTTTAAAATTCAAGTTTTGGATGGTTTCAATCTACATTTGGCATGTGATATTTAATGTTAAATGTTTAATGTTTTAATGTCGCACGATATATAATCAAAAAGTTTTTAAAACTTAAGTTTTGGATGGTTTCAATCTACATTTGGCACATGTGATATAATGTTAAATGTTTTTATTGGATAGTTGAGCTATAATTGGCATGGCATGTGAAGTAATATTACATGATATATAATCAAAAAGTTTTTAAAACTTAATTTTTGGATGGTTTCAATCTACATTTGGCACATGTGATATAATATTAAATGTTTTTATTGTATAGTTGAACTATAATTGGATGGCATGTCAAGTAATGTTGTGATATAATCAAAAAGTTTTTAAAACCCAAGTTTTGGATGGTTGAAGTACATTAATAATGTGAAGTGATGGTGTGATATAATCAAAAAAAATTTAAAACTAAGTTTTGGATACCATTTTAATCTACATTTAATGTAAATCCCTTTAATTTTGATTTAATGTTAAATGTTTTAAATGTTTTGATATAATGTTAAATGTTTTGATTTAAGTTTTGGATGGTTTCAATCTATATTTGGCCTATGTAAGACTCCCATGTAAAGTATTGTTTTGATTTAATAAAAAAGAGTAAAGAAGTAGTTATATGTAAATCCCTTTAATTTTGATTTAATGTTAAATGTTAAATGTTTTGATCTAAGTTTTGGATGGTTTCAATCTACATTTGGCCTACGGAAGACTCCCATGTGAAGTATTGTTTTGATTTAATCAAAAAGAGTAAAGAATTAGTTATATGTAAATCCCTTTAATTTTGATTTAATGCTAAATGTTAAATGCTTTGATATAATGTTAAATGTTTTGATCTAAGTTTTGGATGGTTTCAATCTAGATTTGGCCTATGGAAGACTCCCATGTGAAGTATTATTTTGATTTAATAAAAAATAGTAAAGAAGTAGTTATATGTAAATCCCTTTAATTTTGATTTAATGTTAAATGTTTTAAATGTTTTGATATAATGTTAAATGTTTTGATCTAAGTTTTTGATGGTTTCAATCTACATTTGGCCTATGGAAGATTCTCATGCGTAGACATCGGATGCGTTGCAGAAGGGGAGGTGGGGGTTGTTGAGATTGCAACAAGATGATGAGCTTAGTGGAAAGAAGTCGCCTTCACTAAGTGGGCCCACAGGCTATTTTTGGCGCAAAGTCTATTTTTAGACATATGGATCATGTTCTATGAGTTGCAGGATGCTATTTGTGGATGGTTGGTCAAGTTGGAAAAAATAGATGGACTTTTGTTTTTAGACATATTGGGCGGAATCTATTTTTAGATTGCCAGTCTAAAAATAGATATGTCGAATATTATTAGCTCTTAATAATATTTGGACTATAAACATTATCTTATTCTCTTGGAGCACTTCAGTTAAGTGCATAGATGTGGCACAGGAGCTGACAGAAGGAATTACGCTATTCCTAGGGGTTAAGTGGAGCTATTGCATGGATACTTAAGTTAGAACTCATGTGACAGAGTTTGGTGGAGTTGATTGAGGAAGTTAGTGGAGTTGTATTCAGTTTAACTAATCTAAACATAGTTGAGCTATTTGTATTCAGTTTAACTAATTGATACAATTAGTGAGAGTGGTGTGAATTAATTCTTAATTAATTCACTAATTATAAACTCATTAATCAACTAAAGAATACATCAGTTAACTTCAGTGCATGGACAGTTTCAGTGGAGACCAGTGTAGAGATAGGTGAAAGAGCAGGTTAACTATCAGTTGTGACTATATTGTTGCATATTTGCAACAACCAATGATTGGAGAAGCCCATGAGGATTACGCAGTACAAGCCAGGTGGTTCAAGTTATTTAATGAGACATCCTACAACATTGATTACGCAATAGAGGCTAGCTATCAGGTGGCAGAGGTTGGAGCATGTGTTTTGCTAGATCTAGCTTGATTAGTGTGTAGCAATTCGAGGTTGTGCTGAGAGCTTGTGAGGAACTTTGTACAATGATTGTTACATGATCTCTATGACATATAATATAAAGATATTTGGGGGTTTTCAGCTTTAAGCTTTCCCATGAAATACTGTGTTCATATGTCTGATTATTTATGGTTTTAATGTGTGCATGCGATTGTTTTTATTTCCGCAATTAATGATCAATGGTAGAAGAGATTCTGTATTGTGCATGAAGTTAAAATAGTGTGTGATCAGGAGAATCTTGGTGAATAATATATCAGTTATTCAAATTTCTACAGGGGTAGGGGTGGAGGGGTAGGAGTGCTGGCTCTTGCCTGCCTCTTTCAATCCATGACATAGGCAGGCACCCTCCTCCGGCAAGCAGTGTCGCACAATTTCACTTCACTGGCGCTATGGTCAGGCCTTGAATTACAGCGACCATTTCTGTCTTTTTTCGGGAGGAGCCCCAAGATGAAGGTGCCTCTAGTTCCAGGAAGCGGCGGAGAAAGTCCACTATCCCAACCAATCAGCTCCAAGACACTAGGAAGTCAGCAGCTCTGCCAATCAAATCCGGCTCGACGAGCTCCAGCAGCGATGATGCAAGCAGTGACAGCTTGGCCTGTGTGGAGAAAAAGCTCAAAGACGACTCTGGCTCCTCTTCCGCTTCGGAGAGCTCCTCCTAGCACTCCAAGGGAGTAGCTGCTGATCTGGAGGACTACAGTTGTCCAATTGTGGAGGAGAATCCTCCTACACACATCGATAGCTAGCCTGTTGTCACGTCCTCTTTAGCTTTTTTGAACTTTTTTCATGTTTTGCAATCACTGTGCCTTTGAACACTCTATGTCTGCTGGTTTCACGATATTGGGTAGCATCTTCTAGGCTGGTTTCCTGATTATGGGCAACCCATTTTGTGTTTTTTTGATTCAGACCCCCTCTGATTGTTTTGATTTAATCAAAAAGAGTAAAGAAGTAGTTATATGTATTTATCCCTTTAATTTTGATTTAATGTTAAATGTCAAATGTTTTGATATAATTTTAAATGTTTTGATCTAAGTTTTGGATGGTTTCAATCTACATTTGGCCTATGGAAGACTCCCATGTGAAGTATTGTTTTGATTTAATCAAAAAGAGTAAAGAAGTAGTTATATGTAAATCTCTTTAATTTTGATTTAATGTTAAATGTTAAATGTTTTGATATAATGTTAAATGTTTTTATCTAAGTTTTGGATGGTTTCAATCTACATTTGGCCTATGGAAGACTCCCATGTGAAGTATTGTTTTGATTTAATAAAAAAGAGTAAAGAAGTTGTACATTATCCCTTTAATTTTGATTTAATGTTAAACGTTAAATGTTTTGATCTAAGTTTTTGATGGTTTCAATCTATATTTGGCCTAGATGGAAGACTCCCATGTGAAGTATTGTTTTGATTTAATCAAAAAGTTTTTAAAATTCAAGTTTTGGATGGTTGAAGTACATTTGGCATCTTAAGATTGCTTTTGATCTCTACATATTCTTGTTTGAGTGAAAAAAATTTGAATAGGAAGAACATAGCTTTTCAATGCAACTAACCATATCAATTGAGCTCTAATTGAAAAAAAAGTAAAGAAGTAGATATATGTATTTATCCCTTTAATTTTGATTGGAAATATAAGAATCAAATATATGTTTATCCCTTTAAAAAAAATTCTAAAGCTTTTGACATTTGAATCCTATCATTAAATATTTTTCATAATTTTTCTGAAATTTTAAAAAAATTGGATTCTTGATATTGTACATTAAACAAAGTTAAATCAAAATGTACTCCTGTTTATTTATTTAAAGAATAGTTTTGTTGATTTTTGTGTAAAAGTTTTTAAATGTGACGTATGCACTTCCATTGGAGCGACTATGTGAACAACGTGTAGGAAGTAAATTGCATTGATGTTTCAGATATCCTAAAATTTTGAAGGTCGGAAGGTATTATGTTGAAAAAACTCACTCGATGTAAAGCTTGAAGAGCAGTTTAACAAATACACAAATTGCCTATGTCAAGTGTGACAGCGTTGAGGATGTGTGCCAAGTGTTTGAAATCGTGCGTGAATGCCTATGCCAAGTGTGAAAACATTGAGGATGCGTGCCAAGTGTTTGAAATAATGAATTTCCACAATGGTTACATTGAGAAGGCCTTGAAGTTAATAAAGAAAATGCTCAGGCTGGGCGTGCATTTGGATGAATTCAACTTCTTCGGTGTCATTAGTGTCTGCACTAGTTTGTAAATTGGCAAACAGGGTAGTCTGCTTCATGCCGACTACTTCGGGGACCTCCTGAGATGACCGAATCAAAAATTCCAGAACCCAAGTCCATTTCCTTTGAAGAATGCTTCTTCCAGAAAGAAAAGTATTATCACTAGATTCTTCCCTCAATCGCTCGCTATAAGGGTTTATTAATTAGAAGGATTGCAGGATTTTCCCTTTGGCCAAAGGCGTCAGCACCAACAAGAGAAAAGTAAGTAGCACAGCTTGGTACTTCACCATAGGATCTGGTTCCGGGACCAGAAGAAAAGGCACCTAAGACAGTTGCAGGAAAATAAAAGTAACCAGCAGTTATTTCTGTAGATGAAGCATAAGAGGCAGCAACACCTATTGAACCATATATATCTATAGATATAGGTCGCTGGAGACGAGCTTCGAAACTGAGAGCAAGCTCGAACCGGAGTGGAAGATGCAGCTCGCAGCGAAATTAGGTCTCCAGCCGAGACAGGTAGCGGTGTGATTCCAGAACCATCGGGCGTGCTAGAAGACGAAGCAGCTCAAAGCGACTACAATGATCTCAAGCACCAGTATGAGGAATTTGTTGCAGAGAAAAATAAGCTCGAAGGACAGGTAAAAACACTGCAGATTGACTCTGTTTCTCTGAAGGAAAAACATGGATGTCAAAGAATTGTCAAATATTATGAAGAACAAAAATAAAATGTGGTGAATATTCTGAATATTGTGAATATTTTAAGAATAGCAGTTGTAACTCACAGAATAAAGAGTTGTGAATATTCTGAAAATGAAAATCTTGATTCCAAGAACTTGAAGTCTCGTTCCTGTAAACTAAAGGATTTGAAAGAATTAAGAAAAAAAATATCTGTATGTTGAAAATTTGTGAATATATGAGGAACAAAACTGTTGAAATAGAAAGTCAAAGCTGTGCATGTAAATTTGCTGTAAAATGCTCCTTCCAAGGAACTAGCTTGCATTACACTGTTCTTGTTCATGTAAGATGGAAGACCCATTGTTGATATCTTTACGGCACAATGTAAGCTGCCAACCAAAAAACACCATCGTTATAATTCTTGTCATTAAAATCAAAGATGAAGTGAAAGAATGCATATAGAAAATGATAAATCTAATGTTATTTTACCTCTTCATTTGTTACCAATAGGTCTGTCGATGAATTGGCAGCGCTGCGGAATGGATATGGCGATGGCGGGATCGATCCCTGCAGCTTTGGCTGTTTTGGAGAGCATGGCGGAGCAGACTCAGGCGGGATCGGTGGAGAATTTGTGGACGACGTTGCAGCAGCTTGCTGTGATGATAGTGTTTGTGTTCTGAGCGGCCTCCATGCACAGTGCCAGATTCGTTGCCTCCGACTTCACTGCAAAAGAGGGATATTTGCTCAGGAAAATTCAATGATGAAAGAATATTCACAGCCTAGCTTATGAATTCACTTCTGCAAAATTGCTACTGTAGCCCTCACAGTCGAAGAAGAGGAAGCCGATATGTTCCTTCTCGTATTAGTAAGGCGGTCGAGTTCTGTCAGTTTGGTTTATGGCGCTCAAATGCTGTCAAGGTGACATTTTCATGGCTATATAGGTGGCAATTACAAAGCCACTCACCCGGCAGAGCAAGAGAGCAATCTTATCTTTGGTGTATGTACTTAATATGAAAACATAAAAATGTCAAAAACTAATGCTAACATTAGTTAATTAACATTGAAAGTATTTGAATCCAAAAATGTGAGGCCAAATAAGACCTCTAAAATGCTCATTGGTTGAAATGACGGTTGAACTAAGCTTATTGCTGCAAACATAAAAATGTCAAGAACTAATGCTAACATTAGTTAATTAACATTGAAAGTATTTAAATTGATCCACATTTATCCTAAATATAAGGACATACATATTGATTCAATATGAGGCCAAATAAGACCTCTAAAATGCTCATTGGTTGAAATGAGCATAACATTAGTTAATTAACATTGAAAGTATTTAAATCGATCCACATTTATCCTAAGTATAAGGACATATTGCTTCAATATGAGGCCAAATAAGACCTCTAAAATGTTCATTGGTTGAAATGACGGTTGAACTAAGCTTATTGGATAATGAAAAGGAAAGAAATTTCCAACATAGATATAAATTGGTTTGTTGACCTTTGATTTCGGCTGGTTTGTTCACCTTTGATTTCGGCTGAAACTAATGCTAAGGACTAATTTTCGATTAGTATAGTCCCTGCCCTAACCGCAAGCGGCAGGGACTAATAAAAGAGTATTGATGTTTGTCAACAAAAATGTGTGAAAAATCATAAGTGAAAGTACCAATAATATTAACTATAAGTTTAAGAAGGATATCTTTTCATAAATTTTGAATCGCAAATAAATATTTAAAATTTGGAAAGTAAATCATTTTTAAACTAAAATATTAAAAACATAAGAGTGAGTACCAATAATACTAACTATAAGTTCAAGAGGGATATTCTTTTATTGATTTTGAATTGAAAATAAATATTTGAAATTTAAATAATAAATCAATTTTAAACTTGAAATTCATGAGGGATATTCTTTTATTGATTTTGAATTGAAAATAAATATTTAAATTTTAAATAATAAATCAATTTTAAACTTGAAATTAAAAGAAGAAGAACTAATAGCTTTAACCACTAAATAAAACAAGGTTTCAAAGCTAGCATTCTCCATTTCTTAGTTTCATTATTGAATTTTGAAAGGTATAGACTAGTTTCAACATTTGAACGTGAGTCCAATGTTTTGGTTTAAGGTCTATGTTCCAATGTTTTGGTTTAAGGTCCATTTCAATTAGAAAAAGTTTGTGTTTGATTCTCCAAGAATTGTATCGAGTGTATTAATGTATCATGACAACACTGTATTGTCTTACAAAGTCAATGGAATTTTTTTTTAATGTCCGTATCTAAACTTTTGGTTAGGGATCCATATCCATTAAAAAATATTTTTACATTTGATTCTCCAAGTGATATATCTTTGTGTCACAAAAATACTTGAATGGGCCTAATGGTTAAGAAAATGTGCTTCGCAAGTTCAAATTTAGAGTGGTTAGATATGTACACCTTCCTAGATTTAGTAGTCAAATTGTTGCACAGAGGTATGCCTTTTGTCTCAAACATAAGAGAGTCTCATTAGCCTATTTGTTGTAGGCTTTATTATAACCTTAAAATCAACTTATTATTATTAATGCTACTATATTACCTTGCAAATAAATAAAAATGAATATCTTGATGAACTCTTTCATTTATTTTTGAATAAATCTTTATATTCATTTATTTTTTAATAAATATTTATATCTATTAATAATAGGTTTCATATTTATAACAAGTTACACTAAATTGCAATATATTAGAGAGGGAAATTAGGTTGCTAACCCTTATAAATATTTATAAAGAATGCTTTTATCAATACATGAAATTGTGAAATTGATTAAATTTTATATTTATAAGCAAGTTAAATAGTAAATAAACTTACATTTTTTCTTATAAATGATTTTATTGATAAATTGTAATTGTGAGAATTTGATTTAAAATTTTTCACCTATTTTAAAATATCTAAATAATGAAATTTTAAAAATATTGATAAATTATAAAAATATAATTTTATCTTAAAAGAAAACTCATTAAAAATTTAAATTTATCTAATATATTATAAATAATTTAAATTATATAATATATAATAAATAATTTAAATTTAAATTTAAATTGTTATTTATAATATATTATAAATAATTTAAATTTAAATTTCAACAAGAATTTTCTTATTATTAATAATGGAGATTTAGAATAACAAAGTATATTTTTAAAAATATATTGAAATAATTATTTAAGTAAAATGAGAATATTGATTCTCACACAAAGTACTTCGGCATTAACGATTAATTTGTTAAGCATATGTAAGGTTTCTTTTATAAACATAAAAATAAAAAATAAAAAAATGGATTTAAGGAGCTAAATACTTTCCCATACGTATTAAATTTTTATATTTATAAAAATAGATTATTTTAATATATATATACATAATTTTCATATTTATAAAAATAGATATTATATATATATATATATATATATTGAATTTGTTAGTATTTTTTCATTTATTATTTTTAAAATAGGTTGACAAAAGATGTGTTTTCATAGACTTCAACTTGTAAGAAGGAAACCAGGTCTATTGGCAACCAGACTGCATTATACGCCATCCAAAATTTAAATGTTTCGAGGATGTTCAACCAAGTTTTTGATCCTATGCAGTCTAGTATCATACTATGGAAACATAAACAACTGGCAATGTAAAAGCTAGCCGACATCATTATAACAAAATTAACAGGAAATCCATAGAAACTTCTAACATCTAGTCGTAAGAAGAATCCACTAGTGTCAAATCCCTCACACTCGACCTTGGAATTTCTTGCTGCTGCATGCTCTACAACATCTTCTCCATTCATCCTAGCTTGAAATTTTGGTGGATCGACTGAACCTGCACTGACTGAATTTCCTTTTAGAGCACCAGCAGACTAGGTTCATCATCCCTGTTTTGATTTTGTCCCTAATGTTTGGCTCCTCTCTCTGCTTGTAATTTTCAGATATGGCTTTCGCCAGTAAATTATTCATGGTCCAGTAAGTTTGGATGACTTGTTGAAACAATGTCATCCTGCCTCTAGTGTTTCCCAGGTCCATGATCAGTGGATCCCATTCCTCTTCTTGAATTTTCTCCCTTGCAACTCTTCCTCTCACTTCTGTCTCCCACCTGGATATTTTGGCTTTCACCAGAGCAGTCGAGATTTTGCGATATGCATGCAGTAAATTCTGCATTGTCTCGGCCCTTGACCTCATTCCTATTTTCTAGGGTGCCCGTCTCATGGAAACAGTTGCTAGCCTTTTTCTTATATCACCTTCCTTGCGGCCCTCTCGACCCCTCTTTCCTGTTGCCTCTTATTTCTTCTTTTCCATCCCTCTGCTCTTGCAGCCCACAGTTCGACCTTGACCACCCACACCACTAGCCTCTTTAATGGAGTAGTGGTCACAACTTCATGGCTATTACTTAGGCCTGCAGAACAAGCAAATACCATTAATAAATTAATGGTGGTATTATTTCTTGGTTCCATCCTCTAATTCCCCAATTGAAATGGCGCATCTGTGTTTACATATAATGCAGGCAGAGCAGGTTCCCAAGTTACAAGAAGGGTGATTCCCACCAAAAACCTATTCTCCATCATTAACATTCCCTTACCACCTCTACTGGCCTCTCTGCAGTGGTCCCGAGGCCTTAGCTAGCCTGTAAATTTGGCAACATTGCTTCCTATTCCCCGAATAGAAACAAGGTTCAGAAAACTAGTTCGTTCCCTCTCTTTAAGAGTCCCAAAGGTGCTACTCATCTCCCATTTCCCTCCCAACCTTTCACATTGAAAACCCCTCTCTCAAAATTCTCCCCAGTCTCTCCCATCCATCTTCTCGGCTCGCTATGAGGTTTCCCTATCCCACCTTCCCACGACGGAAAAGATGCAGACACTCTCCCCCCCAAAAAATCTCATTCCTCCTCACCAAACCATCCTACCCAAGGCCCCCTCGAGTCTCGGAAGACAACAAGCCTGAGCTCAAGAGAAGGCTTTGAGGAGCACCGAAAAGGGTTTCTTGCAACAATTTACATATCTAGAGGTCCATGCAGCAAATGTCCGAGCATAATCATAGCTAAACCTGACCTGCCATCCCCGACTATCAAGAAACAAATTTTCCTCTTTCTAGTTTCATGCACAGGTAGGGTCTCGGATACATACCAGTGTCTACGCTTCTCTAGTGCCTTTTGGCGCAAATGAACCCTCGGTTGCCGCCTCCTGTGTGTGCTCATCTTCAGATGCTTCCTGCTTTGACAATATTTACATAACATTTGTCAAACGTCTCCACTACTATGAGCCAACAGGCCAACCTATCACATGCCCCCTCATTCATTACCTTTCTCATATGACAGTGTCATCTTCCATGCCCTTCTCTGCAACCTCCTTCTAGACCCTTCATCCACGTGTGGTTCGGCGGGACCATCTTCCTTGTTTGCACCACGATCAAGGGTAGTGTCGCATGCCCTTTACGTCTTTCTACAGAATTCCCCTTAGTTCTGTTAGACCGTTATCTTGCTCAAGTATTTCACCTGCAAGGTCTAACTCCTTGCTCTAATTATTTCATCCCCAGTTGGCTAAGAAGTTTGTCGTTGCATTACCTGAGCGTCTCACATGCCTCAGGATAATATAGTGCATTCCTAAGATTAACATGCCTATCTCATGTGTGAGTCTATCCTTTCTCCAACTTTTCCTTATCTTCTCCCATTTGGATCCTTGGTGAAGTTTTTTTATTGTCTCTATCACCAAGGTGGAGTCTCCTTCCACCACTAATTTATGGAATATTTCTCTTTGTGTCGGGATTATTCCTTGCTTCACAACATTGAATTCCACCTCATTATTGCTTGTTATGCCAAAATCATTTGTGAACATTATGACTACCTTTCTCGTGTGGTCTCTGAAGATGCCGCCATACCCTGTCGCGCCTGGGTTTTCTTTCGAGGCACCATTGAAATTTTATTTTATGAATCCAACAGGCGGATTCCTGAATTGGGCATCCTCTAAAATCCTTTGAAAATGGGGCTTCCACGAGCTTGGTTCTAACATATGAGGTGAAAGATTCATCATAGTGAGTATCCTTGCTTCCTACCCAATTGATTTCCAATCATCCTGGTGCCATTTCTCTGCCAGAATAGTTTCTCGGATATTTTGTATAATGATCCCTTAGACTTCCTTCTCTACCTTCTTCTCCTCTTTGAATATTATCCTGTTTATTTCCTTACATACTACCCAGAGTAGGAACCCCAAGGATATTCCTCAGGCTCTGTTTAGAATCAGGTTCTTGTATACTTGCTTCCTCCATTTTTCCATAGTGTTTGGAGCACTGTTGCGATCATGATTTGAGTACCCAAAGAGGTCTTCATGTTTTTTCCATAATTTTTGGGCATAGGGGCACGAATTGAGAAGATGTTCCAACGTTTCCTGATGTGCACCACACATGGGGCTTATTGAAGGTCCCTACACCCCTTGTTTTTGAATTTGGTCCCAGGTGAGGGCACGAACATGGCATACTAGCCAAAGGAGGAAGGACACTTTAGGCCAGAGGTTTTGAGTCCATATTTTGGCCTAAATAGCTAGGAGGTTTTTCCTTTGGTGTTCAAATTTAATTTGGTATCCTTCCTCAATAGTAAACATCCCCTTATTATAGTATCCCAATCTGAGAATTTCTAGTCCCTCTGTAATTATTATTTTCCAAGATTGCATCTCCTTCTCAAATTCTCTCCATTGTGGATAATCTGGTGCATTCTGCAAGTGTTCTCTTGATTTCCACGTGCAACAGTTATTCCTAGGTTCTGGTTGCCAATATTTGATTACCTTCCTATCATCTGGTTTGTTCGTGAACAGGAATTTTTCAGCCAGGTCTCATCTATTGACAATCTTCTCTCTTTGTTAGCATGCCTCTTCCCAAAATAACGCCTAATCCCCTCCTGAAATTTCCCAAAAGCTGTGTATATGAATTAAATCCTTTTTTTCCACTATTTGATTCCAAATTAAATATCCTCTTGGTGTTTCTTGAATTTTGAGTCTCTCTTCCATGGCTTGTGGCATCCTGTGTTTCCTTTCCCAAAAAAATTTCCATAGGTCATCTCCCCCTTAAATTCATCTTCACCATAAATTTCCCCCCATCACCTGGTTGAGGGTATGCGGGTCTCGGAGTCCCACTCCGCCTTCCATTTGAGGTTTGGAAAGGTAATTCCATGACAAGAGAGCCCATTTTTTTTCTTTTTGCGCCCCTTGCCACAAGAATATTTTAAAGATATTAGCCATTTCATTGCATTCCATTTTAGGTGCCACAAGACCCGAGTGCTAGTAGATGGGAATAGATTGAAGCACTACTTTTAGGAGTACAACCCGACTAGCCATATTTAGGGCCATGAAGGTCCAATTTTGAAATATCCTATGAATCCGATCCAGAAGGGGCTTCCAATTTGAGGCTCTAAGGGAATTGAGGCTCAAGGGGATACCCAGATATTTGGTCGAGAGAACCCTAATATGAAAACCCATGGTCTTGGCTAAGAATTTTTGAGTTTGGGCAGTGGTATTGAAGAAATAGAAGTCAGAATTTTCCTTGTTTATATGTGTTCCAGAGGCTTGCATGAAGTCTTGGAATATATTAATAAGGCTTATTGCCTCTTTTAGGGTAACCTAACGAAACATCATTATCTCATCTACAAATTGCTGGTGTGTGAGGGCTAAGTCATTTCCCCACATCCTCATACCTTTGAATTGCCCTTCTTGGGTTTTGGCTTTGATATATATTCCCAAGCCTTCTATGATCAGAATGAATAGGAAGGGGGAGATAGGATCTCCTTCTCTTAAACCGCGTGAAGCATTAAAGGTGTGGGTTGGAGATCCATTAAGGAGAATGGAGATGACCAAAGTCAATATCAGAAAGTAGATCCACTGGATCCATCGATCATCAAAGCCATAAGCATGGAGTATTTGAAGGAGATAGGTCCAGCTTAGTCGATCATATGCTTTCGAGAGGTCCATTTTGATGATCATTCATTTTGATCGGAGGCTCTTCAGGGAATGGATTACTTCTTGAGAAGTCATAATTTCGTCCATGATTTGGCACCCTTTTACAAAACTAGTTTGTTCATTGGAGATTCGATCAGGGAGAAGAGGTTTTAGATGGTTTACCATAATAGTGGAGATAATTTTGTAAATTACATTACATAAATAGATTGGACGAAAACCTTGAGGTTCTTCAGAATGATCCAGTTTTGGAATAAGAGCTAGAAAAGTAGAATTGAGGGTGGAATGCACCTTTCTAATTATTGGAACAAGGTCTCTTACAAGAGGTTCGAATCTGGTCCATTTTTATATATTTTTTATTATATTTAGTCTAACGCAGGGGTTTTGGGGTGGGTCAAAGCCCCTATTGTATTGTAAGTGGGTTAAGGGTAGACCAAGAGTCCGCAAACCACGATTTGCAGACCATTGGATGCGTAGGTTAAAGTAGTATAAGTAGTTGAACCTTTTTGAGTTGTAGGACAGACTTGAAATAAGATTGGTGCGAATTATGAATTAGTAGATATGTTCTGGGTTTTTGGGAAAGGGCTCCTACTGGCTGTGTTCACGGAGATCCTCAGTCCTGCTGTGTGTGGACCCTACTACTATGTGCACAAGTTGGATTTTGGATATTGTAAAAGGATCTAAAGGATTAATGAATGCGGAAGGCTATTGAAATCTCTGAATCTATTGAATCTGTGATATCGGATTATGTATGCTCTGTGTCATTTATTTAAGCTGCGAAAGTACTTGTGTTACTTGTTTATACTGCGATCTAGATCTATTATAGTATGCATAATTCTATATTGAGCTCTTCAAGTAACTATGTTAAGTACTTATGTTGCGTGGTCAATTGATCTGAATCTGTTATTATACTTTATGCAAGAATAGCTGCGACCGTTGCTTTATTGTCCTATATCTGTTATTCATTGCGAATATACATAGTGTTGCGCACGTGGATGCGAAGGGAATGATAGATCTTGGTCTGTAATATGTGATCTGATATTTGTGAAGTCGAATGCAGCTCTGCCTCACTTACCTGCCCTCTCCCAGGGTGCAGAAACCTGGTTATAGCACCCTCCGATACTAATTCGGGTGACACTTTGGCCTGCATAAGCAGGTTACTGCCGAAAGGGCCAGTAGTATAGGTGTTTGTTGGCAAACCTTAATCTCTAAACTTGGGTTAGGACCGCTCAAGCCAACAAATGGTTCCGTTGTCGGGACCGGAAGCATTTTGAGAGAGGGATTGGGTAATGCCAAGTCCATACTAGAAACCTGAAAGAAAAGAAATTGATGAATGGTTTGAATGGCAAGTTCAAGAATTCGCAGTGAGAGAAAACTGCAGTAAGAGGTTGACCACCGAAAAGTGGAAAAATAAGTATATTTTCATAGAGATCTACGAGATATTCTTCGTAACCATTGTGATCGAGCTCCAGGAGTGGCTCACAAGGTTGGTCGAATTTCAGAAGTGTTGGAAGGACGAGCGGGTTACACAGTGGACCCCAGAATTAATCCAGCAGTTAGAGAATATTGATAACACCATCACTCGCACCGTAGACCACTGGGTGGAAAACGTGCTAGGAGGATTCGTGATGGAATTTTTCATCGATCAATTCGTCTCCTACTCCTAAGCAGAGCGAAGATTATTCAAAGGATTTTGGGGTAAGTTTTTGAAGACTTTACCATTTTTTATTAAGATATTACTGTGCGAAAAAAGTATTCTATGTAGCCACACCAAATGAATGACCTATGATCTGGACGGGAGTACGACGCAAAGTGGAAAATACTATCAGACCAACCTAGAAGAAGGTAGATCTGTCTACAGTCTGGTAAGAGAAGAAGTTGTGCAGAGCCTCCATCCACAGCACTTTCGAACCAGCCTAGGGGTAAGAACTCACCTACACCTCCACCACCAGAAGACGACATGGCTTTGCACATGACGTTTCCTACCTTTAAGGGTGTGGGAGATGAAGACATGGATCAGTTCTGGTTTGTTGCAGAATCGCTATGGACTACGCAGAACGTAGCCAGTGATGCAGTGAAGAGGGCACAACTGTACCTTTCCTTCGAAGGAAGAGCTTTGGATTGGTACATGGGACACGTCAGACATCATGCAAACTCAACCATTGAAGAGATCAAGAATGCCTTGAAACAACAGTTCAAGAAGCCTAAGTCCTATTCTCAAATAGTGGTCAATCTAAAGGATTTCAAGAAAGGGCCTTCTGAGTCTGTGTGGGAAGCCGATCAACAGCTGAAGAAGGTGATCAGGGAAGGATGATTTCAGTACAATGATAGACAGCACATGGAATGGTTCATTTCTATGTTGCTACCTCACCTGCGCGTACCTATAGGTCACCAAACTTTTGAATCACTAGAAAAATCCCTGGAGGTCTCTATGAAGTTAGAAGTTGTTCCCAGAGATGATACCCAGCTAGGCCTCCAGCAGATCCAAGGACAACTGGAAGCGATGCACATGGAGATATAGAACCTGCAAAAGGAGCGAGGCGCAAAGGCTAGCCCTGAAAGGTGGTGCATACGATGCAGGACGAATGGCCACACCAAGGATAATTGCCCTCTGTTAACAGACTACATGCAGGCTGGGGGACCTAGTCCATTGTGCCCTAGGGAAGTTGCAGGACCAAGTGGGCTAGCACTATGGTGCGATGATTGCTGTGTTGCAGGGCTGCACGACACAAACCACTGTCCCTGCCTTGCTGCGTACATATTAGAAGTAAAACAACAATGGTGTAGGTTCTGTAGGTCAGTAGGACATGATGAACAGAACTACCGGACATATGATTTGATGATTTATTGAGGGAATATCTATAGGGTGCAGTCGGATCCATCCTCACCAAGATCCCTCTCGAGCGTAGGGGACTCGCCATCAAGGGGAAGGGGAGGTGGAAGAGGTGGGAGCACAGGTCGGGGAAGAGGGAAAATCATCTGTTATAACTGTGGAGAGGTAGGGCACTTTTCTAGGGAATTTCCAAACCCTACAAGATAATCCTGCCGGTATTACAAGCAGCTGGACCATGCGATTGAACACTGTCCATTCTTGATAGCGAAGATGCAGGAAAAGCAGCTGACACCTACGCAGAATGTGCATAGGGTTACGGCTAAGCTACGAGACAAAGATCCAAGAGTGAATGTCGTACCACGCAGTGGGATGGCCACTAGAGGGCCTGGGGAAAAAAATGCAATCGAGCCTCTGATCCAACTGGCGGTTAGCAAACAGGTAAGGTTTGGATCTAAAAAAATAGAAAAAAACATTTGTCGCAGCTCACAAAGACTTTACTGAGGTAGAAGCATCTACTTCGCGGCAGCTTGAGGACCTCAAGGCAGAGGAGGAGGTCAAACCCTTTTTACAGGCATGTATGAAGTTGTTGCGCAACCCAAAGGTTGTGGAAAATCTTTAGGCATTAATAGATAGTTGCGCAACACGACCTGTCCTCCCTCTGGAAGTCAAGGACGTACACAAACTCTATAGGTATAAGAAACACACTGGTAGTGAGATGCGATTGACTGCGCAGATTGGTGATTATGAGATGGATTAGGTTATTTTGGACCTAGGGTCAGATGCAAATGTATTACCTAAATAGACTTTGCAATGAATGGGGGAGCCTAAGTTGGAATGGTCTACTATCCAGCTGTGTATGGCCAATTAACAAAAGATCATTCCATAGGGAAGACAATCGAATATTTTGGTGGATATCATAGGGGTTAAGGTTCGAGCTGACTTTGAAGTAATTCAGACTATCTAATATGCAGACCCCTACCATGTGCTCCTAGGCTTGGATTGGGCCATTGATATGGGAGGCATCATTAACTTAAAAAAATGAAGCATGGTATTCGAGAATAAAAGTACAAGGGTCATAGTACCATTAGATCCGGTGGAAGGCGAATGATACACAGAACTTGTGCATGACAAAGAGGATGTGGATCATATCTATAATTTGACTACGTGAGATGAGGATTGGATCAATCCCACGGCAGAGGGGGTACTCTGCTGAGAAAAGGACAGTGAATGTTTCTCTGACTCTGATGGGGAGATAGAAAATTGGCAAAACCGGTTACATGATGTCTCTGCATTGCGATGTCTTCGGATCACGAAGAACTTCTGATGCATCTCCTCAAAGGTAAGAGATCTACCTTATTTCGATGGTTTTGGTAATGTTAGGAACTTTTTGTGGGCATTCGAAGCCGAGGTTCCCAAAGAACGATGCCTATGTGCCTGTCAGCTAGCCATTCATGGATCACTTGCGCAATGGTGGGTAACGCATGAGGAGGCATTCTAGGATTGGGAGAAGTGTCAGAATATGATGATCCTACGATTCGAGGCCCTATCTGACGTGTGAATCAAAACGTTCCTTGTACTTGAGGATCCACGCGAATATCTGTTCACTTGGATTAAACAATGGTGCGATAGAACTGCCTAGGATTGGGTTCATCTGCTTATTCATGCCCTGGGACCACTTCCCACTGCATGGTACTTAGATGTGGAGTTCCATCGGCCCACCCGCCACTGGGAGACTTTAAGGGATGAATTTATGGGAATGTTAGGATTAATATGCGAGATAGAGGCGCTTGGCGCAGCGCTGCAGAATACTGACACTGTAGCATGGGGTGAATCGCACTTGTGTATCGCACCTGAAATACCCAATTGGGAGCCGAAGACACCAAGCATGATCGAATATTGCAGCCTAGCTCCAAATGAAGGTAAGAATGATCCACGAGAGGGTCTGGGCTCATAATCGAGCAGGGTGCCCATGGTTTCCGGACCACTCAGGCTGCAAACATATAGCATTGAGATGCACCCCACGGTGGCAAAAATTGGGGATGCCAATATTATATATCCGCCAGCTCCCACAACAAAGGGGCAGCTGCGCTCACTTCTTGGCCATGTAGGTTATTACAGAAATTTTGTTCGGAAATATGCAGTGATCATAGCACCGTTGCAAGATTTTCTCAAGAAGGCGGCCCGATTCTGTTGCGACGACACAAGCCAAGCAAACATACCTTTGGGTTTGAACTACTTAGGGCTTAAGCCTGTGTTGGGGGAATATGCGCAGGAGGCGCAGGTGTTTGAACCAAGCATAGCAGGAACACCAAGCACACAGGAGGTGTGAAAAATATCCATTGGCATAGTAACCTCTGGTAAAAAGCAAAAGCTACCGTTAAAAGGAGCGGGCCGCTGGTACTTAATGAGGCAGATTTTGGGGATTTTTTACCCTTTACCTTATGGTAACTTCCAATTCAATTTTACCTTACCTTTGGATGCCCGCAAACACTATAAAAAGGGCCAGATAGCTCAAACAAGGGTTCCGTCTCACTTGCATAACTTGCCCCTATCCTCTTTACCTCGCGCGAGCCTGAGCTGTAATACTTTTTGGGTTTGCATTATTCCTGTCATGTTGGATCAACCTCCCCCTACTGATAGTAGCCACCCAGAATCAAGATTCATTTTTCACGCAAGGATGACAGTCGCTAACCCAGCTGAGCCCTCGGCACCTACTGCCCCAGAAGTTGAGGAAGTAATGGAGATCGGATCTGAGGATAAATAAGTGCCCTCAACGCTGGTCACTAGGAAGGGAAAAGAGCAAGCGTAAGGCTCAGGGAAGCCCCCCAAAGCTGTGAAATTGGCTTCAGGGAAGCCTAGGACCTCCCCAAGGCATGTCAAGTCCCTGCGAGCAACGCCCCAGGCTCAGGCTGCACAGGAGGAAGCCCTGCCTGCTAATCCGATCCACTGGTTACCTCCCTTCATCCGCCTGTGCAGGCCCTCTATGCGCACACCAAAGAAACTTGATGGCCTGGTTACCTATCTGCAGACGCATCTAACCCCAGGAGAATTCCCTGTCCCGAACGACCCCTGCGGGAAGCTCCATGAAGTTAAATTCGACGATCACGACTTGGCTAATTACGAAGATTTTCCTAAGCTAATCCCCACGCTATACTGCGACACAATTTACGTGGATGATGGGGTCATAGTCGTTCCTCAGCACTGGGTAAGCGGATTGGCCAGATCCGGGCTCTTTAACCTGTTGCGTATGCCCCACTTTGGCCATTACAACATCACGGATTGACTGGGCCGATAGCTGCTCGCCCTAATTCACAATGGCTGCCTGTGGATTCGAGATAGGGTCCCAATAGATGCTGCATTGTTTCATAGAATCACGAGCCTTCCCATGAACGGGCCACACCCTCTGGAGCGTGTGGGCAAGAAATATGAAGGGGACACCGCTGAATATGTGCGTAAGACCTACCATGTTGAAAGGAATACACGAGGCTTCGTCATAAAATCCATCGGTGAATCGGCTACACAGATGGGTATCATATTACTAGCATGCAAGCTAATGCGGAAGTGCTAGGTCCCAACCATCCCTGACTATGTCATTCGGATAGCCAGTCAATTTCTGCCTCAATTAGGCCCAATACTTATGTGATGAGTTCTTAGCCAACGTCTGCGAATCGCAGGAGCAGGGGAAAGCCTTTTGCTATGCCTGGCTATTGCTTCTCATAGCCCTTGTCGACTGGGAAACCCCTGCGGAGTTGGTCCTCCCCGAGATCCCTCCAGTTATGTGTGAAGGGGCCCGATATGCCCATTTGTGGGATTCCAAGGACGCGCAGCGCATAGAAGATAACCAAGTCTTCTGGGTCCTCCTCCATAGTAGAATGGTCGCAGCCATCAATTCTCAACCTCAGCTGTCCCCCATAGTATATGACAACTACAAGAGTATCGCAACATTCCAGGTTACCACGAACAACATTCAAATCCATAACCACAAGGATAAAACCTGGACGTCACTTCTGTATATGGTAGCAGATGAGGAAATTGACAACGTGATTGCGCTATGGCCTCCTGCCTGGAAGATAGGCTTCAAAACCAGTGCCAAGGGCACCACTGTTACTAGCACAACGTAGGTACCCCCACCCGTTATCACCAAGGAGACAAGAAGCACAGGGAAAGACTCAGGCGCAACCACGAAAAAGGACACACAGCCTACGCAGACCATCGTGAAGAACACCAAGGTTGAGATCCAGATTGATTTGTAGCTAGGCACAGAGGAAGTGAACGTTGAAGGTACGAAGAGAATAGGCGAGCCTGCTAAGGGACCTCGAAAGAAGCAGCACACCCAGCGAAAGGAATGAGATGAGACGGTTATGTTGACAGATGGAGATCTTGAAAAAATCGCAGATGCCATCACACTGGCCACAGAGGAAAAATGGGTCGCTTTAGAGGAGCACCAGAAGGCTACGATCAGTTCCATCCAGGAAGAGCTTCGAACCTTATAGCTAAAGATAGACACAATACATACCGGCGTGGTTTAGGGATGAATTCCCTTGGCATCTAGTAGTACAGTGCTAGCCATGGAAGAAAGTCGTCTCTGTCCCTTACCTAGCGCCACCCTTGTGATCAGTTCGCCGGACCAAGAGATCCAACTCCAAGCAGGTGTAGGGGTGTAGCTGAATCTTGCCAAGCTACCCCACACAGCATTACAAGGTCTCCACACCGCAGTTTTTCAGGAAATTTACCATCGGGACTAGCAAGTACACCACCAACTTGGTATGGCCAAACAAACCATCGCACAATAGAACGCAGAAGTACTCTTTACTGTCGCGCAGCAAGTAGAGCTTGAAACTTTGATCCACCAGCTCTGCACAGAGGTTACAGAAGAAATCCTGGCCGCAGCCACCCCCCAGGCTAAGGTGGAAGGATTGGTCGCAGCATTGAAGGCTTCCAGGACAGAAATGCAGGTCTTTAAGACATAGTTGGAGCAGCAAATATCTGCCTTACAAGCCAAACTGCAGCCCGAAACACCCTCGAAAGTACGAGCCCAGCGCTCTGCGCTAGTGACTAAGGCTACAAACACCATTACAAGATAGATTGCTCAGGGCGCCCAGTTACTCAAGGATGCCATGCAGATTTGGACCAAGATCCAGTGTGATATGGTCCTCTAGAAAATAAATTAGGACTTCCAAAAAAAGGAGGAAGATTTCAAGAAGATCGAGTCTACGTTACCTACCTTGGTCCCTGCACAGCATTTGGTGTGATTGCGGACCAGCAACACCCTCCAAGATGAGATCGAGGGACTCCGCCATAAGAAGCATGTTATCGGAGAATGATTAAAGCCTTGGGATGTTGCAGCCCTCCAGCTTTCACAAGATGTTGATGGTGCTGTGAAGTGACTAAACCAGACACTAGAGAGTGTCACAGCTACGACAGAGGGACCGACCCCACAGAAGCTTGTAGATATTGCGCAGAGCACTGCTGCTCAGAGTCAAGAAGTGCTGCCTCCATTGGTCGCAGATGTCAATGCACTGCACACGCAGGTGGAGACCCCACCACCATAGTGACTCGGGATGAGTCACAAGATTGTGTTGGGGGACTGTTGGAACAGGGTCTCCTACAAGAGCTACGAATTTGGTCCATTTTTGTATATTTTTTATTATATTTAGTCTAACGCAGGGTTTTTCAGGTGGGTCAAAGCCCCTATTGCATTGTAAGTGGGTCAAGGGTAGACCAAGAGTCCAAAAACCATGGTTTGCAGACCATTGGATGCATAGGCTAAAGTAGTATAAGTAGTTGAACCTTTTTGAGTTGTAGGATAGACTAAATAAGATTGGTGCGAATTACGAATTAGTAGATATTTTCTGGGTTTTTGGGAAAGGGCTCCTACTGGCTGTGTGCACGGAGATCCTCAGTCCTGCTATGTGCGGACCCTGCTGCTGTGTGTGCAGGTTGGTTTTTGGGTATTGTAAAAGGATTTGAAGGATTAATGAATGCGAAAGGCTGTTGAAATGTCTGAATCTATTGAATCTGTGATATCTGATTATGTATGTTCTCTGTCATTGGTTTAATCTACGAAAGTAATTGTGTTACTTGTTTATACTGTGATCTAGATCTATTATAGTATGCATAATTCCATATTGAGCTCTGCAAGTAACTATGCTAAGTACTTATGCTGCGTGCTCAATTGATCTGAATCTGTTATTAGAATTTATGCAAGAATAGCTGTGATAATTGCTTTTTTGTCCTATATATGTTATTCATTGTGAATATACATGGTGTTGCGCACGTGGATGCGAAGGGACTAATCGATATGGGTCTATAATATGCGATCTAATATTTTTGAAGTCGAACGCAGCTCTGCCTGACTTACTTGCCCTCTCCCAGGGTGTGGAAACCTGGTTCTAGCACCCTCCCATACTACTTCAGGTGAGACTTTGGCCTGCGCAAGCGGGTCACTACCGAAAGGGCCAGTAGTATAGGGGTTTTTTGGCAAACCTTAATCTCCGAACCTGGGTCAGGATCCCTCAAGCCAACACTCATTCTCCTTGATTATTCTTCCACCTTCAAAATGTCCGGTCTAATGACTGGAAACACTACTTAGTAAAATTCTATTATGAAGCCGTCCGAACCTAGCACCTTATTTTTAGCTAGCCCTTTAACTACTTCCTCCAGCTCTTCCATAGTGATAGCCCACATTAGTGCAAGGTTCTGGTCATTTCTTACCAGCTAGGGTATATGCTGAGTGATCCTATCAATTGCCATTGACTGGTCCGACATTCGTTCTCATAGGATATCTTGGAAGTGGTTTACCATGATGCTTTCCATGTCTGCATGCTCAACCACCCTGTTTCCATCTAGGTACTTCAAGGAGAATATTCGATTATGTTGTCTGTGTTGAATCATTGCCTTGTGGAAAAATATGGTGTTCCTTTCTCCTTCCCTAAGCCATTGAGCTCGTGATTTCTGCCTCCATAATATCTCCTCATGCTTCCTTCTTTCGTCAATCTGAGTAACCAGTTTCCCTTCCTCCTCTACTAATGCTTCCGTTCTTCCTTGTGTGATCATATTTTGTTTGGCATGTTTCATCCTCCCTTGAAGTGTTCTTTTATATATAACATGCCCAAACTTTTCCACGTCTTATCTTCCACGCAATGAACTCCATTTCTGCGGAATGTATGTGTATATTTTCATTTCTCCCTTATTTTTACCGGAGCTCCATCATTCCTTAACGTGTCCGTAAAATTTGAGGCTCTGTGAGCTGCATGATTCAAACCGGACAAGGATTCTGCGTCGATGAGGAAGCTACCCAGTCTGGAGGCTATTTCATCCGAGTATGGAAGTACTCGGTATTTTGTAATAAATATCTATACGCAATGAGGTCCTCTAAGGCCATGAACCTGGCCTCCAGCCCACAAGGCAACCTTAATGTTCCTCCTTGCCTATTGTTTCAAGTATAGAGGTCATTGATTATAGAATTCACCCATATGAATTCTGTTTCAATACCTTCTAACATTTCCATTTCTTGTTCTTCTCTTCGCATGCCTCCTTTTTATTCATCCATCGTTGTGATTAGGTTGAAGTCTCCACCGATCAACCATAAATTTTCGTCTGTATCTCTCCTAGCTTGACCAAGGCCTGTATGAAGGCCTCCTTCTCTCCTAGAATGTGTGGGCCATATATTTCCGAGATAAGAACCCAGTCTTTGGCTCCTATGGGTTAGAATTTGCCTGATAATATATGTGGCATACTCATCCACATATCAATTGTTACTTATGTGGGGTTCCAGAGTTCGATATTCCTCCCACACTGCCCTTTGCATCTATTTCTATTGTGTCATAATAGGGTTTCATTTGGTTTAGTATGGTCTCAATTCTTTCCCGAGATATCTTAGTTTCTTGTAGAAGAAATATTTGGGTTTTCTCTTTTTGCAATCGTTCTTTGAGGTATCTTTGTTTTCCCCGGTTGTTTAGGCCTCTCACATTCCAGGAGATTACTATCATTGGGAAACCTTGTGGAGTTGTTGGAATACCATTGATAATGGTATTACCTTACCCAAATTCACGAGCGCCTCTCCTACAATTTGTATTAATTTCGGAATGTTTTTCCTTCCTTTTTTTTCCCTCCTTTGGCGCTAGGGTGAATTCCTTGTTATTCCCCTTGGTCCGCATTTTTGTTTCTCTGTTTGTCCATGTACTTCTGAAACATGTCTTTGTATAACTTCTTCTTGTCTTCTAGTATAAAATTTTCATCATTAGTAGCCTTCTCAACATTGTTTCCTCTGAACTCATTTCCTCCTTAGCTTCTATTTCCATGGTCAAGTTGTTTAGGGTGTGTTCTTGTTCTTCCTTGTCTAGTGGCTCTGTTTGGGCTTTCCTTTTTGGTGTCATTGCTAGTTTTTGATGGTCTTTCTCTATTTCCTACTGTGTTTCCACCACCATCTCCTTGGGCTTCTCTTGATCTAGCTCCTGATCTCCCTCATTTGTCTTCTGTTCATCTTGTGTCACTTCCCCTTCCTCCATAACACTTCATACCTATTATGCTTTGTATTTTTTTTAGGGTGGTTAAGGTTTAGGATCAGCGACCCTTTTGTGTTCTTCTTTCTTTTGACCTCTATGAACCCATCCTCCTCTTTTGCTACATTCGCTAGTCTCTTCCCCTCCTCTGATTCCCCTATATCCTGATTGTTCAGAGAGCAGGCTTTGTAAAAATGATCGTACGAATGGCACTGTCAGCATATGAATGAGATATGTTCATAATCCAGGGGTTGTTGCCAGACCTCATCATGGTATTCCAATTCCACAGTGTATGGGAGGGGATCCGCTATATCCATATACACACAGATGTGGGCATACGAAGTATATATTTCTCTGCGGGTGGATTTCGCTATCTTCACAAACTTGTCAATGGAGTTTCCAATCCCTTCTAGTATTTCTAGATCCCAGAAATCAACCGGTAGGTCAAAAAACCGCACACATACCAGTGCCACTAAGAATTACTCCTTATATGGATTATGGCATTCCTCAAAATACCTCATGAACAGTCCTGCATTATGGAAGAAATACAACCCATTTTCAAATATTCTCTCTTTGTCTTATAGGTTCAATAATATGACTGTAAAGAAGCCTCTAGTATCGAGCTTCAGTTCCATGTGTCCTTTTGGTTTCCATTTCAGTTGGATCCATTTGATTAGGTCCTTTTCCATTGGCCATGTTCCTATAAACTTATAGATTATTGCGTGATACTTCATATAGTTGCGGTATTATTATAGTTTGTTTGTTGGAATCACAAACATGGGCTTCTTGGTCACCCGCAGAACACATTTGCCTCGCATTCTGGCCTGCCAGCTTGTGCCAAGGACTGGACCTGTGCCTTCATCATTTCTCTGGGAGCCTAGTTGTTTTCCTTTGCTCCCGCTTGCTTCTCCCATTGTAACGTTGTTGTAGAAGGGGATCGCCTCGCCCCAACATCCATTCTCCCCATTGCCTCTGTTAGTTTCCAGACGTCGGTGGCCTGCAGATCCTTGAAACCCTACCCAATGCTTGGAACCCTAGCCGCACACATTCTCCTCAACAAAATGACAGATTATTTTAAAATATTGAATAATAATAATAATAACAACAACAACAACAACAACAACAACTTTATATTTGTAAAATAGAGTATTGCTCTTATGTTAAAAGCTTTATAATTTTGAAATAGATTATTGCAAGTGGCACTCAAAACTTGGGCTAATATAATCTGAACCAATGGGATCCACATGTCCTCGTGTGAATTGACCATTTGTTTGTACATGAAGTTGTAGCATGTTCTGCGAGAAATAGAGTTCACATGACATGAGATTTGGATGCCCATAAAATTCACTTAAACAATGTAAGCAAGTCAATAATGTATAGATACATCAAAACATATAAACCTAACATTTAATGTGGCTGACATCAATCTATCACTATATATGGATACATTGAAACATATAAACTTAACATTTAATGTCACTGACATCAACATCAACCTGTCACTTATACGATACATTGTCATCATTATTTAATAAAACCATAAAAACTAAAACCAATTAATATGCAAATAAAAACAAAATTAAAATATCTAAAAAATATAATTAAAATAGTTTACCATGTAAACTTTGTAAATTATTGTTTATTTTTTTTATGGTCAAACTGGAATTAATTCATGGTCAAACGCGTATTGCCTGACCTGCGGCAAGGATAATAAAGTGATTTTTGGAATTTATTAGCTTTATATAATAAGGTGATTTTTGGAGTTTAATAGCTTTAATAACTACACTAAAGTAAGGTGATCGCATTTTAACTGTACTCCAAAATATTATGAGTATTATACTTTCTTAGCATTATAATGGAAATGGATATTCACATGATTCGCTTCTCCATTTTTGGTTAATGTCTATGAAATTTACACTAGAGTAAGGTGATCGCATTTTAACTGTACTCCAACATATTATGATTATTATAATGGAAATGGATATTCACATGATTCGCTTCTACATTTTTCAATGTGTATGAAATTCACCTTATATTTTATGGTCGATGGACCTCTTCTTACTTGGAACTCCTCATAATCATGGAGACGCAAAGAATGTGCACTCCATATCTCCATTTTGGCAGGATCTCATTCCCAAGATGCTACTCGCTGCACTATTTTGATTTCTGAATCTTCTCACCTTTAGTCATCATGAACTTTAGTGAAACATGCATAAATATGATAAGAGAGAACATACACAAGTATGAAAAAATATAAAACAAACCTTTTACAATGTGTAAAGTGAATCATTGCACTATTTTGATTTGTGAATCTTCTCACCTTTAGTTATCATTGACTTGGTGAAAATGCATAAATTTGATATGAGAGAACATGCACAAGGGCAAAAGAATATAAAATAAACTTCTTCAATGTGTGAGTGCACACTTTCGATTTCTTGAACAACGAGATTTTGGTTGGGAGAAAATCTTTCCTTGGAAACATTATAAGAATCTCTAGAATTTCTTTAATTTGACAAAGTTTGAGATCTTAAAAATCTTTTACCGGATAACATAGAATCTTCAGAATTCATTTAATTTGAGATGACTTGGGATTTTTTATTAACCAAATTAGATGGAAAAGGTTTTGACTAAAGTGCAACCTCCAAGCACAAAAAGTGATGAAAAAGGCCACGACTAAGACTAAAAATGAATGAAGCCATGTGTGGAATGAGTGACGTGAATTTATTAAGAAGGGTAATTAGTGAACTTGGGTTTGGAAAAGAAGTTAACGGAGCAATTCTTCATTAGTGATGAGGAATTATATATATATGTTTTATTTCATTATGAAACTCATAAAAGCTAAAATGATAAAAAAAAGCCATCATGAATACTAATATGAATGAAGTTAATAAGCGAAGTGAATTTATTAGGAAGAGTAATTAATGAGCTTGGATTTTAGAGTTTAGAAAAAAAAGATAATGAAGATTTTTTCATGAGTGATGAGGAGTTAATTAAAAAATATATTATATTATATATAATATTATAAGAATTGTTTCATGTTTTATTTTACTAAAAAAATTATAAAGATTTTTTAGTTCAGTAATGTTGATTTTCTTCTTTAAATCTAGTCGAAATTATAAGATAATTTGGATCTTCTAGATTATGAATGATCACTTCCTTATAGCATCTTATTTTTATTTTATCCTCTAGTTCATTATCACACTACAATTTCTCCTTAGATTTAGTTGTAATAATAGTTTCATTATTATTGTTATTTTACAAAGTGACCTTTTCCTTTTTTCTCTAATGATTTAGTCAAGAATCAACATCTTTGTGTCAACCCCACTTGAAACATAGGTGGCTTTCACTACCGTTCGGAGCTATACCACGAAGCCTCTTTTCTTCCATGTTGTTTACCTTATTCTTGTATGTTAGGTACCTAGTAATAATTATTCTCTTAATGGAGTAAAGACTCACTTCTATCGAAATGATAGGATATGGTGTATTATCTTTAATTTTGAGACAATAAGTTATAAAACACTTTCGGATTTACTTTGTAATTCTTCATTATTCTTTAGAGATGTTGTAGCCCTAAACTTCACAACCATATAAGATAATAGGAGTGACGAAATTTTCAAAAAGGAGTTTCTTATTATCCCATAGCCAAGTATATATAAATTTACAAACATTTTCAAGCTTGTGATGAGCTTTCCACCCTCCATCTATTCTTTTCTGAATGCTATAGTCACATTTAAGCTTGCGATGAAGATTGACGCCAATATATTAATATGAATTCGCTTCCTCCAAGCTATTATTGTCACAATGAAATTATGGTAAGTGTTCATTTGGTTTTAATTTTTATAACCTTATTTGTTCTTGTGTTAACAATCATACTTGAACTAGAGTAGAAATACTTATAATTTTTTGTTGTTTTTTTATATCACAGGGAGTCCTCACCATAAGAATAATATCATTAGTATACATAAGAAGGAAATTGACTATATTATCTTGAGTCAAGCCAACACAAACTACTTCAAAACAACCCTCTAACTTATCAATGTATATGTCAAAAAGGGTATGATACATCGGGGATGACCTTGCTTAGATCCTATATTCATACAATTAATTTATTTCGACCAATCCTTTGTGTTTTTAAACCTAGAAATAACATTATTTTACAACCTTATCGCAACAACTCTTAACTCAAAAAGAAATTTTTTCTCTTTTAATCAATTCCAAAGGTTAGTCTTACTAATAGTATCAAAATATTTTCCAAAGCCAGTGAAACAATGCAAGAGATTGATTTTAATATTGGCACTCCTTTACAATATCATAAGTGTGGAAAGGTGGCCCATAATAAAATGACAACTCCTAAATATGTTGAGGTTTGACCTATTTTTTCATGGCTTTTTAGCATTATGCTAATATTCTTTCAAAAAAAATTGTATAACTTACTTAGAAAGAGGCTAATCATAATGCGCCTATAATTAGAGGGATTTTTTTTATCCCCAACATTTGAAAATAGATATAATGATACTTGATTCCAAATCTTTGGAAGACCTACTTGACAATTAGATTGAACAGCCTGCAAATGTAAGGGATGAGTATGGGCACTCCATTTTTTGATATTTATGTTTATAAGCCCTCCAATTTTCAATATTTGTGCTTGATAGCTTTAGATTCCCTTGATTTTCTCTTTTGCAAGCCACTCAAATACAAACTCTATGTTTTCTATAGAAAAAAACTTCTTCCTCAATATAAAGGGTTTGAATTTTGTCCACAACATTAGGGATTTGTAAACATGTTTAAAGTAGCAATTCCAACCCCTCAAGTGAATCATATTGTTTTTTTTTTACTCAAAATTCATCTTGAGAAATTTTTAGGTTACTAGCTTAGATAAATGCAAAAGATTCTCTTTCTCTCTTTTTATATATTACATTCTTTTCCTTTTAATTAGGACTTTGCACCTTTTTTTTTATTGTTGAATTCTAAGAACTAGTTATGAGCATTCTTAATGGCTTTCCTAGCAATCTTATACTCATTATCATACTAAGGTCTAGCCATTAAATTTTCCACACCACCTTGATAGAGAACTTGTTAATGGAATTAGAGACAATTGTCATAGAGTTATGATCGAGGTCTTAAATATTTTCCTTATTTGATATGAGATTTAATTCATTATTTAAATTCATAAAAAAAATGTCGTATTCATCTTTGTAAAAAATCTCTTCAATGGGGCTTTTATGCATGAAAATGTTTAGAGTTAGGGTGAAAGGTTTATGACAAGACTGGGGCTCATGGTCATTTAAGATATCAAAATTTACTATTAATTGTATGTGGGATTGTAGAGAAGCCAATGAATAGAAATCACTAGAATGGATTTTGACCACTTCATTAAACCATTGATAATTATTATACCTTGAGAACTACATTACCTGATTAGCTTGGCACTAAACAAATTCTCAACCAATTTTTCATAGTTTCTGATAATCTAGTTAAAACAAGATTTTCATCTAGCCATAGAGGATGAAGGTTGGAATCATGGCTTAAAATAATATCTTGAATAGTTGCTGTTTTGGAATTAAAGTCTCTTAGCAAAAAGAATATTACCTTCATTTCTAAAAATATAAATATCTTACTCTACGTCATTTTTAATCTTAATTTTTTTCTAAATTATTAATTTTATAAAAATGTAAAATTAATGGAGACAAAATAAAAAATTGATATACAAACAGTCTTAGTAATAACATCCCAAAACTTCATCCACATATGCTAATTGAAACAATCTTTCATGTGAAACTTGTGAGAAAAAATATTTTTTTATGAAACAAACTATACTTGTCGTTCCATATCTACTATTAAAAAAATCATTTGAGATTACAAACTTTAAACTCTTGGTATCACAAATTTTAATAATTAATATAATACACCCTTTGTTCCAGTAAAAAAAATCCAAACTCAATTTGGAATATGCAAAATTCCTCTAAACTATTTTTTTTTTTTTTTTTTGCTTGTTAGACATTATCAACCAATTTCTTTGTTTCTTTGTCACCATCAATCAATTTGGTTGCCAATCTTGTGTGCTCCAAAACATGATTAAAAATAGAATACATGATTATAAAGTTAATTATGGAAGTCAAAATAATGAATATCTTGGGATTACATCTTCATCATGACCAATATATTACCGTGATTATTAAAATAAAGAATTGAACAACATTAAAGAATACCTTAACAAAACACTCAATCACCCTTTATCTAAAACCCTATAAACCTAAGCAAAAAAAATAATAAAAATAATATACGTTAATCGGGCCATGAAAGTCAAAACTGTAAACATACTGATTGTTGTGAAGTGTAAACAAAGGAAAGAAAAGGTAATATTAGTCCGGACTAGTATTAGTTGCTTTTAGTATATATTATTGTTCTGCGTTTGGTTCTCCCGTGGATTTTCTTTTTTTGGTACCCAAGACTGTAACGTCGTTTATCGAGCGACGTAATCATTTTTCCGTTGAATTCAACCCTGAAAGCTGAATCCATGGGGAATACTCAATTTTTATTTCTTCAATCTCAAGAATCGGGATGACCGCATCAGTTTTATTTGTTAATCAAACAATCACAGCTTTTAAACTTTTGAAATGCTTTTAAATTTTATTTCTGAAGAATCGGGTTCTGTGATATCATCACGTGCCATCAGTATTGCACTTTCTTTTTAACCAGTTGCTCTCTTTTGGAGAGTTGTCATGTGCTCGGTTCCGCGTGCAGCCACTTGAGGTTAGGTACTCTGCGAGTTGTCACTGGCTGGTGAGTGCTCACCACCCTAGAAATTGCGTTGTATCCAACTTATATATATATATAAGTTTGAAAATAATCTATTTCAAAAATCTAATAGATCTTAATAAAGTTTAATAATATTTTCCTAGATAATTAAAAAATAATCTATTTCAAAAATTTAATACATCTTAATAAATTAATTTTAAATTAATAAATCTAATAAATTTTAAGTTAATCAATCTAATAAATTTTAATAATTTAGGCTTTAAAACTTTTTCTTAGATGAGAGTTTATTTTCAGTCTTTTCTTAGCTAAAAGTTTATTTTTCAGTCTTCTTTATTTCAGTCTTTTCTTAGCTAAGAGTTTATTTTCAGTCTTCTAAAACGCGGGTTTTTGGTAAGAACAAAAGTCTACTCTACCTCTTACTCTTACTCTGACCAAGAATGTAGATCTACTCTACTTTTTTACTCACCACCACCTTATAGACTACCAACAGATAATTTCAAGTGGTATGGTTATTTCTCAATAACCACCACCTAGATAATTTCAAGTGGTATAGTTGTCTCTGAATAACAGCAGCCCAGCCTGTATAGGTAGATAACAGCCCCAGTAATGAATGCCTCACTGCTAATTTGACAATCCAAACAACTTAGCCCGTATAAATAAATAACAGCCAATAAAACAATGTCTTACTACTAATTTGACAACTAAATTATAATTTTCCTATCACTACTCATTTTAATGATTTAACCGCTCTATAATTTTCTTATCACTACTCATTTTAGTGATTTAACAACCTATAATTTTCCTATCACTCCTCATTACAGTAATTTAACTCCTATCACTAATTCTACTAGTTTAACAACAACTGAGTTATAATTTCAATGCTTTAAAACAATTCTTTCCTAAACATATTTCTAAATGACCAAGCCTAAATTAATTCAATTAATTCTCAAACTTTGAATCGACAGTGGAGATTCCAGATGTATATCTTTGCAGTTTAATTAGTGTACTGTACTGTCTTCGCAGGTTGTGCTCGTGGGCCATAGCGCTGGAGGGCTGAGCTTGACATATGCATCACATCTCTTCAGTGAGAAGATCAGAGTTGCAATCTACATTGCAGCCACCATGTTGCCAGCAGGATTCTGCTCTGAACAGGACGTTCAAATGGTAAAACGTAAAGCTAGATCTACTCTTATAATACTAGAATATTTTCCCCCATTTTTGTTATTATGGAAGATTCAATGGAGACTGTGGTTGACACAGGGCGTTCCTCAATTGTTTGAAGAATATGAATTCAGATATGGGCTGGGTCCAAATAATCCTCCCACCAGTACAATTTTTCGCAAAGGAGTCCAGCAGGACCTTTTATATCAACTCAGTCCTGTTGAGGTAAAGTATATCAAACGGATGTCTTGCGTAGACTATATTTTAAAATTGATCAGATAAAATAAGTTTCCTTATCTAATGTGAATATTCGTGTTATAACAAATGTGGCAAAACTTATCTAATGTGAATATTCGTGTTATAACAAATGTGGCGCAGGATGTGGCTCTGGCGTCCATGTTGCTCAGACCGACGCCATGTTTGGCCTTCAAGACCGCGCGATTTGATGGGCCTGCAGAAGGAGGAGGAGGAGTTGAAAGAGTTCCTCGAGTATACATAAAGACACTGCAGGACCGAGTTCTGAAATCAGAGCAGCAGGAGGCAATGATCAAGCGTTGGCCTCCAAATAGCGTGCTGTGTTTGGATACGGATCACAGTCCTTTCTTTTCTGCAGCCCGTGCACTATATCGCATGTTACTCAACGCAGCCTCCAGCCATTCTAAAACCAATTACCTTGAAGGGGTTCCAACACCCATTCTTTATCTACATCCTCAAGAGACCCGCTAGATATATGGACAGGGTTAAATGTTACCATAAAATTTGTTAAAATATTCCTATATAACTACCTAGAAATACATACCTGAGCTAATACCCGAGTGCAACTTGCTTGCAGATTTCTGTTAAATTAGGCAAAGTCAAATTATTTATTTTACTCTGTTCCATAGATTTCCAGAATTTTTTTGAGAAATTTGTAATCAAGAATGAGATGTATTGTCTCTTATCAACATCATCAAATCACAACAAACTTGATTGCAGGTTTTCAAAATCATTGATTGGTTTCATTTATTTGATAGATTTCAAGAATATTTTAAAATATTTTGAAATTTGTAATTAAGACTGAGACGTTAGTGTTTACATCAAGTTGTTTTTGGGGCTGAAGAAATTTGTAATTAAGACTGAGATGTTAGTGTTTACATCAAGTTGTTTTTAGGGCTGAAGAAATTTGTAATTAAGACTGAGATGTTAGTGTTTACATCAAGTTGTTTTTAGGGCTGAAAGAGATTCAGCCTCATCAAAAATTTGTAAGACATCTAAAATTTTAAAATTTGACAGTTGTAAATGAGATATACAAAATGTCTTACTCACTTTTATCAAAATTTTATCAGAATTTCCATAATTTTTATAATTTTTAGAATAAATTTACAAATTGATTACACTAAAGCATTATATCCTATCAACATCATCAAAATATAAACTTGCAAGTTAAAAAAATCTTATCAGAATTTCCATAATTTTTAAAATAAATTTACAAATTGATTACACTAAAACATTATATCCTATCAACATCATCAAAAGATAAACTTGATTGCAAGTTTGAAATAAATTTACAAGTTGATTAGACTAAGGCATTATATCCATCAACATCTAAAACACAAACTTGAACTTGATTGCAAGTTTTCAAATAATTTGACTCACAATAGATAAAGTTAATCAACATCTTCAAAACACAAACTTGATTGCAGGTTTTCAAATAATTTGACTCAGTTGATAAAATTAATCAAGCAAAAGTACAACAAACACTAAAATAAAGTTAAATAGTTAATTTCACTCCTATCCATAGATTTACCATCAATATAAAAATTACACATTGAAATGTTTATTCTCTTATTAACATTAACACAAACATCACCAACAGTACTGAAGTACCAGCTAGTAAAGTAAAGTTAGAAATTGGATTTCAGTTTTGTTATTATTAAAAAAACCTTTTCCTTTCATGAGCAATGTGGTTTTGTTTTTCATCATGATAGTATCTCTGACATTAACATATTTTCTTAATTGTTTGCAACTGATCTATTGATCATAATTCCGGTTCAAGTCCATTATCTGAATTGCACTGCATATATAACTTTTAATCTTCTTTAATTGTTTTTCTGTTACCCACAAGCACTGAAAGAGGAGAACTCGGTTTAAAAGATATGTTCCACCACGACTGTAATACTACAGTTCGGCTCACTAACTATTTCGGTGCAACAACGATTCATATCAATTTTCCAAATTCTCTCGATGCACATGATGCTTTGGTTTTCTAAAAGTTTAGACAGCAAAAGAAAATAATAAATATCCTTTCAATATTACACTATTGTCATTCATTCGCTATTTTCAAACAGTATCTCTTGGGTTGTTTTGTTTATACGAAGTAATTAATCTACATGGATTATTTGGGCTTGGAGATGAACCAAACAAATAGTAGAAAACAAAGAGAAAGGTTTAGAAACACTATCGAAGCTTCCTTTATATGTATTATGAGTTTAATTAAGACTAGCACAACCACATTAGTAAAAACTAATGTGGTTGATATACGCCGATAGGCGTATATAAAATAGATTTACAACCACATTTACCAATGTGGTTGATATACGCCGATAGGCCTATATCCACTACCCATCACATTAATTTATATATGAATAAATAAATATTATATATATAAATTTATTATATTAATTTGAAAAATATATATTATATATTAATAAGAATAATAATATATACATACTATAAATTATGATTAACTATATACATACTATAAATTAACTTGAAATATATATAATATATATTAATATAAAAAATATTAATAATATATAATAATTTAATATATCATACATGGCTATATTATTAATAAAGCAAAAGAACTAATAATATATTAATAATATATATTATATCATAGTTGATTATATTATTATTAATATATATTAATAATATTATAATATTACTAATAATCATTATTAATAAATATTAGAATATTTATTTACAATGATTATTAGTAATATTATAATATTATTTATATTACTAAATAAATATTAAAATATTAAAATATTATTAATATATATTATTAATAATATTATAATATTACTAATAAATAAATATTTGAATATTTATTTATAATGATTATTAGTAATATTACTAAATAAATATTATAGTATTATTAATAATATATATTAATAATATTATAATATTACAAATAATCATTATTAATAAATATTTATATATTTATTTATAATGAATATTAGTAATATTATAATATTATTAATATATACAAAAATATTTTATATATATTTTTAATATTATAATAAGTATTAATAATATATATTAAAAATAATTATTAATATATTAATAATATTAACTATATACATACTATAAATTAACTTGAAATATATATAATATATATTAATAATATTTATAAATATAAAAATTAAAAAAATAATATTTAATATTTTCATATTTATTTATATATTAATATCATAGATGGTTATATTATTAATAAATCAAAAGAACTAATAATATATTAATATTATTATAATAATATTATAATATTACTAATAATCATTATTAATAAATATTTGAATATTTATTTATAATATATATTAAGATATTAATAATATTAAACTCAAGAGAGTAATAAACCATATGAAACAATATTTAAAAACAAAAAAACCTAAGAGATTAATAAACCCAAGGGATAATTAATAATACAAACCCAATGTCATCATAAACCAAAGGTTTAAATATTATAAACCATAGGAATTAGTGAACCCAAGGAAGAAATATTATAAACATAAGGGATCAATATTAAAAACACAAGAGATTAATAAACCGTAAGAATTGATATTTTAAACTAAAAAACCTAATAAATTAATAATCCATAAGAATGAATATTTTAAACATAAGATATTAATAAACGAATGAGATTATTAACATTATAAACAAAAAGAACTAATAAACCCAAGGGTTTAATATTATAAACCAAAGGCATTGGTGAACCCAAGGTAAAACCATTACCGAACAAATTATAAACCAAAGAAATTGGTGAACCCAAGGGAATTCATTTAAACATTGAGACAATTGTTGTCATTATTCATATTATAAACCAAAAGAACTAATAAACCCAAGGGTTTAATATTATAAACCAAAAAAATTGGTGAACCCAAGGGAAAACCATTACCCAACAAATTATAAACCAAAGGAATTGGTGAACCCAAGGAAATTGATTTAAACATGGATGACATTGATCGATTATTTATATTATAAACCAAAAGAACTAATAAACACAAGGGTTTAATATTATAAACCAAAGGAGTTGTTGAACCCAAGGGAATTGATTTAAATTGGTGAACCCAAGGGAATTGATTTAAACATTGAGACAATTGTTGTCAGAATGCGACATTCGACCAACTATGACCATGGCTGGCCATGGGTGATTTTCATATTGAGACAATGTTTGTCAGAATGTGACATTTGATCATGGATGACATTGATCAATTATTTATATTATAAACCAAAAGAACTAATAAACCCAAGGGTTTAATATTATAAACCAAAGGAATTGGTGAATCCAAGGTAAAACCATTACCGCACAAATTATAAACCAAAGGAATTGGTGAACCCAAGGGAATTCATTTAAACATTGAGACAATTGTTGTCATTATTCATATTATAAACCAAAAGAGCTAATAAACCCAAGGGTTTAATATTATAAACCAAAAAAATTAGTGAACCCAAGGGAAAACCATTACCCAACAAATTATAAACCAAAAGAATTGGTGAACCCAAGGGAATTGATTTAAACATGGATGACATTGATCGATTATTTATATTATAAACCAAAAGAACTAATAAACCCAAGGGTTTAATATTATAAACCAAAGGAATTGGTGAACCCAAGGGAAAACCATTACCGAAAAAATTATAAACCAAAGGAATTGGTGAACCCAAGGGAATTCATTTAAACATTGAGACAATTGTTGTCATTATTCATATTATAAACCAAAAGAACTAATAAACCCATGGGTTTAATATTATACACCAAAAGAATTGGTGAACCCAAGGGAAAACCATTACCCAACAAATTATAAACCAAAGGAATTGATTTAAACATGGATGACATTGATCGATTATTTATATTTTAAACCAAAAGAACTAATAAACACAAGGGTTTAATATTATAAACCAAAGGAGTTGGTGAACCCAAGGGAAAACCATTACCCAACAAATTATAAACCAAAGGAATTGGTGAACCCAAGGGAATTCATTTAAACATTGAGACAATTGTTGTCACAATGCGACGTTCGACCAACTATGACCATGGTTGGCCATGGGTGATTTTCATATTGAGACAATGTTTGTCAGAATGTGAAATTTGGTCATGGATGACATTGATCGATTATTTATATTATAAACCAAAAGAACTAATAAACCCAAGGGTTTAATATTATAAACCAAAGGAATTGGTGAACCCAAGGAAAAACCATTACCCAACAAATTATAAACCAAAGGAATTGGTGAACCCAAGGGAATTCATTTAAACATTGAGACAATTGTTGTCATTATTCATATTATAAATCAAAAGAACTAATAAACCCAAGGGTTTAATATTATAAACCAAAAGAATTGGTGAACCCAAGGGAAAACCATTACCCAACAAATTATAAACCAAAGGAATTGATGAACCCAAGGGAATTGATTTAAACATGGATGACATTGATCGATTATTTATATTATAAACCAAAAGAACTAATAAACACAAGGGTTTAATATTATAAACCAAAGGAATTGGTGAACCCAAGGGAAAACCATTACCCGACAAATTATAAACCAAAGGAATTGATGAACCCAAGGGAATTGATTTAAACATTGAGACAATTGTTGTCATAATGCGACGTTCGACTAACTATGACCATGGTTGGCCATGGGTGATTTTCATATTGAGACAATATTTGTCAGAATGTGACATTTGATCATGGATGACATTGATCGATTATTCATATTATAAACCAAAAGAACTAATAAACCCAAGGGTTTAATATTATAAACCAAAGGAATTGGTGAACCCAAGGGAATTGATTTAAACATTGAGGAAATTGTTGTCACAATGTGACGTTTGACCAACTATGACCATGGTTGGCCATGGGTGATTTTCATATTGAAACAATATTTGTCAGAATGTGACATGTGATCGTGGATGACATTGATCGATTATTCATATTATAAACCAAAGGAATTGGTGAACCCAAAGGAAATCCATTACCGAAAGAATTAAAAACCAAATGAATTGGTGAACCCAAGGGAATTGATTTAAACATTGAGACAATTGTTGTCATAATGCGACGTTGGACTAAATATGACCATGGTTGGCCATGGGTGATTTTCATATTGAGACAATATTTGTCAGAATGTGACATTTGATCATGGATGACATTGATCGATTATTTATATTATAAACCAAAGGAATTGGTGAACCCAAGGGAATTGATTTAAATTATTTGTTTTGTTTAGGGAATGAAACATTTTAGAATAATATATATATATATATATATATATTAAAAATGAGAAATATAAGTTTTTTTTCTCTTCTTCCATCAAAATATGTTATTGATGGTTGAGGGTGAGAATGAAATATCTTAACCACGAGTCCTTCATAGTGAGTTGTAATTTCAAGAACAGAGTGAATAAGCGCAATAATAATGGATTTTTCATGTTTTATAATTTTTTTAATTAATTTTGACCAAATATGTATAGTTGTTTAATTATAGCTCACATTAGTTTTTAGTTAGATATTATTTTATTTGACATGCCAACTAAGATTGAGAACAAAAGGAATTAGATATCTCTATCATATAGAGTTTTATAATGCATCTATTGGTCCAATAATGTTTTTAATTAAAATTAACCAAACATATGTAATTTTTTTTGTTCTCATTATGGTTGACATTATTTCTTAATTTAATGAACATTTTATTTTTACTTTAGGAAAGATGTGTCAAAGCTAGAGTAAGCATAAAAATAATTATACATCTCATACACTTTTAGATAATAAAAATTGTATTACTTATACTACCAAATTTATATTTTTAAACCTTTTTAATATTTTATTTCCCTAAATTAATATTTAAAACACATGATATAAAAAATTTAATTTTTTTAAGTAAACTTCAAGTTTTATTTTTATTATTAATTTCATTTTATTTTATTTTGATTATAAAAAATTAATAATGATAATTAATAATAATGATTAGTGTTTATTAAAATTTATCTTGAAATTAAAAAAAAAAATAGAATTTGTTCAAATTTTATATGTAAAAAAAAAACACTCCAAAATTACTATATAAAAAAATTAATAATAAAATTAATATTTCCTAAATAAAATATAATATAAAAATTTATTTATTAAATTTATATTTATAATTTATTTGAATGATTCTTAAATGTAAAACTATATTTTATGGTTTTCAAATCATGTGGTATGTTCGGGTTATTGTGTTTTGTTCCAATATATATTTTTTTAAATACATGTGTTTTGTTCCAATCATGTGGTATGTTGAGGTTATTGTGTTTTGTTCCAATCTATATTTTGTTATTGTGTTTTATAATGTTTTTAATTAATTTTGACCAAATATGTATAGTTGTTTAATTATAGCTCACATTAGTTTTTAGTTAGAGATTATTTTATTTAACATGCCAACTAAAATTGAGAACAAAAGGAATTAGAAATCTCTATCATATAGGGTTTTCTAATGCATCTATTGGTCCAATAATGTTTTTAATTAAAATTAACCAAACATATGTATTTTTTTTGTTCTCATTATAGTTGACATTATTTATTAATTTAATGAACATTTTATTTTACTTTAGGAAAGATGTGTCATACACTTTTAATAAAAGATAATAAAAATTGTATTACTTATACTACGAAATTTGTATTTTTAAACCTTTTTAATATTTTATTTTCCTAAATTAATATTTAAAACATATGATATAAAAAATTTAATTTTATAAGCAAGTATTTATTTATCAATTATATTAATAAATATGATTATGTTAAATAATCACAAATATGTGTAGTAAATTCACCGATCATAATTGACCATGTTAAAAAAATTGAACAAAGTCTATCTTGATTAACTAAATTAGACTACATTAGCCCCTAAATTAGACTAAATTAGCCCCTAAATTTTCCAAATACACAAACTTGATTACAACCACAACCCCCTTAGACTTGACTTTAAGCCTCATTGACATGCCGAGGAAACACGACACTTCTATTTAACTAGATAGAAACTGCAAATTCTATTTCTTGTGCACTTAGATAGATATAATGTAAGAAATGAATATAGTTTTAAATACACCATAAATGCTTTAACATCATATTTATTTGTGGTAACCATTGATGTAGATTCATCTTAAACTCAAATATATCCAACACTGAGAGGAATAACATTTCTTAATGTGTAAATTTCTTTATCATTAAATGTCATATCATGTATTAATTCCATCATATTAAATAATTAAAAAGAAAAATACACCTTAAGAAATTTGATCCTTGTGCTTAATATATCGAGGGTTAAGATTAATTTACATTGATTTATTTTTTTAGATGTTGTCATGCATAGTACATAGTTATATTTTTATTTAATTTTAATTTTTTCTTTATTTTCTTTTGTCGAACAACACAAAAAAATACACCTTAAGAAATTTGATCCCTTTTACTACTTAATAAAGCTAGACTTGAAATGAGTTTACTTTGGTTTTATATTTTAGATGTTCTCATGTACATATGTACACATCACTTTTTCTTTTTAATTGTCACATATATTAGGTTGTAAAGAAACTTTTTACCCTAATACTTAAATCTCTATATACAAGAGATTCTTTATTCCACAAACAAAAAAGAATTATATAACAATTTAATATTTAATTTGGAATTAGAACATTTTATTATAAACCAAATAATTTCTTATCAAATATATATAAATTAATGTAATACATTAGAATTAATAAATTTTTTATAGAATACATTACATAATGTGTTTGCAAGTTTTAGTGAAGTAAAATAAGGACTTGTATTTATAATTAGTTACTGTATGAAATAGCAATGATAAGATAAAGATTTTAAAAATAATTTAATTTCCTAAGGAAGATCATCTTGATTAGTTGAGATAAGATAACAATACATGCGGGTGTGTTTAACATGGGTATCCTAAGAGGAAGGTAATCTCAAAGTAATGTATGACGAAGACTGCATATTGATTTAATGTGTGTATAAAAAAGTTAAAACCAACGTAAAAAGCTATCATTATCCAATGGTGTGTGAAGATTCATTTTGCACTAACGATGTATTTACCAACTAAATATTAACAATTTTTTAATCTTTTAAGGGTGTAGTCTCAATCGTATTTAAATCTCTAGAGATGTCATCCATAAAATCTGTAGCATAGGAAGATAAAAAGATACGAGTAATATGAAAGCATATTTCATCACCAAATCTAACTCCGAAAATTTAGTATCTTAAAATGGATTTGCAATAGTCGCACCCAGGTGTTTTTAAAATGGGTTAATAGGGCAGTACTCAGAATAACTGGAGACGGAAATTAAATTGACACTTGAAAAATGGAGGAAACCCTCCCGCTATTAACCTGCCTCGGAAAAGTAGCACTCCGTGAAGATGGTGGAAAAGCAGAACATGCTTCCAATCGCTCATCCATCAAAATTTGTTGGTAGCGGCATTCCACGCTGCAAAATGCTTTGTCACCTCTGCAATAATCAGCAAGCAGAGAATGAGGGTAGCTCTGGAGAAAGGGGAAATACAATCAATTCAATGAGAGTCTCAAAGATTTAAAGAAATGGTATTATTAATATAACAGACCTGTACATGTAGATGTCCTTCCCATGGTTTAATGGCCGTTTGCAGAGATAGCATGCTCTCAGAAAATGGGCCACAGGAAACTTTGAATAGATACTAGCTGGCGACGCGATATCCTGAGAGGATTATTGATTCCCTCCTCGACTGGATTGTCCCCTACAATAATTAACAAGGATATATTTACCTTGGAGTTTGGACAAAGCCTTATTTATTTACCTTGGAGTTTGGACAAAGCCTTCCGTATTTTTCTTTCGCATCCATTGCAGTCCATGCGCACCTCTATTTCGATAATCTGAATGCAGGATTCGTATCAGTGCTATAAGCATCTGCATCTAGAAAACCATATTTCATGACGGAAATTATTGACAAAATGTTTGTCAAGGATGACTTTAACTCTTAAGTAATATTACTGATCATGATTGATATTTGGATCCACAACTTTAAAAGACATTTCCAAAAACCTCTTTTGATTACTTGATTAAAAGCACTGTTTTTAAAAACGATATAATGTTTTGGCTAAATCCCTAAATTATGTATTAAGTTCATATTCGAGATTCAATGATAGCATTTGAATAATGCAAACCCTGACTCATTGTAGGCTTCATTCATAGTTGTCATTGTAGGCTTCATTCATAGTTGTCTGGCTCCATACAGAAACAGATTGACTCAATTCATGCGGTCAACTGACCTCAGATTACAGTAAAATTTGGTTGAAAAAATCGCATAAAATGGAACTCACTGAGTCGTGAGTTAAATAAATATCGCAATAGTCGCAATAATACCTTCACAGTAAGACAACAACATTGTTATGTTGTAGACAAAACATAAAGAAATCAAAAGAACAGTTAGGAGGAAGCATACCTAAACCTCTGCAAACATCAAAATATAGATAAATAAAAGGGGTTTAGGACATTAGGGTTCTCCCGAACGTTTTTATACTTACCGAGGCATGGTTACGACAAGCTAACGTCAGGTTTTGAGATATCTCCAATTAGCGATTTTTGAATATTTCCCGTCGCCCAAAACCAGTTAAACCAGTTTGATTCAGCATAGACCAATGGAAGATAAGTCTAAAAATTTAAATGAAAGCCTCCGACTGTGCTATTTGTGAATAATAACACATATAGCATTGAGAAAACGGACTGCCAACTAACAAATTTCACGCAAATAAGTCTAGACGAGAAGTTTAGTTTTGCACATTTGTTATGTCAATAACGTCTGCAACATCGGCTGAATATATAGCCAGGTTAGCACCAAAGAAAAAACGTAAAATGTACAGACCAAATGTAACAGAAACTGCAAAAAAGCATGAAATCCTGTTTGGAAACCAAGTATTTTGGGGGATTCTTCCATAGGAGCCCAGACTTGGTTGATGTTTACACCATGCACGCAAACTGCTGCAAAGGCCTGAAGGCCGAGCTCATTGATCTAAGAATTTTCCTTGATGACTGGGCTGCATACAGAAACCTTACTGTCAATTCATCGTCTCCCAATTTGGGAAAATGGAGACCACCTAATGCATGTCTAGATTATATCTGCCTTCAACAACAAACCACTCACCTGCCCGCTCTCGCCCACGTTCCATAACACCTACACGTGGCCCATAATACTAAACGTTAATCTTCCATTCCGTCCACGTTCCCGGTTCCATGCGTTGCATGATACAACGGTGTAGATGTCAGAGTTTAGATGGCATGATCTTAGACAATGGAGGAGTTACAAAGGTAACCACCTCCCTCCCCTCCTACGCCAACTCTTCCCATTCACATAATGAGCAACGTGCGGCCCATCAACGTGGTGGTTATGGGATGGAAGGATTGCTTAATTTGATAGGTGGCGGTCAGCAAATGGCACAGTAAATTTTTAATCAAGATTTGTAAAAAATTAATTTAAGTACGGTTTAAACAGCTGATTTAGATATGCAAGGAAGTTAGTGGGGTAGATTTCATCCATCGATTTAGTGGCGACGACCAGAATATACTGGCATCTTCCAATCCTGACCATCAGATCAAAAAAATCAATTAGCCTAATCACAAAACATGCTCCTTCCGACAGGGGGTTACGCCTATCGGCGTAATTAAAATTTTTGATTCCCACTTTTTAAAAATAAATAGTTTTGAGAAGAAAAGAATAAATAAATCTCCCAGAAAAATAAAAACTATAATAAGCTTCCATTAAAATTATTATAATTCAAAAAAAAGAGTTAAAAATATAATCGAAACTTAATTGATATGTATTGTATTTTTAAAAATATTGATTTTTATAAAACAAATAAATATAACTCTACAACAAATTAAAATTTTAAAATGTTCAAATAATTAAATTTATAAATGGGTACCTCATTGGAGAAGGCTCTCCCATTGTGAGATCTTCAAATAAAACAAAGAGAAAAGTTTAAAAATATAATCGAAACTTAATTGATATTTAGTATATTTCTAATTAAAATTAAAAATGTTGATTTTTAAAAAATAAATAAATATAAATATAAAAAGAATTAAAATTTTAAAATATTCAAATAATTAAATGTATAAATGAGTATCTTCATTGGAGAAGGCTATTCAATTTCTCACAAGGATGAACAGCGTAAAAGACATGGAAGTGCAACATGGAAATTTCAGCAAAGGAAAAAAACTTAATTTATATGTATTATATTTTTAATTAAAATTTAAAATATTATATTCTTTTCTAAAATTAAATATAAATCTAAAAAAAATTAAAAATTCAAATAATTAAAACTATAATAAAATTCAAATAATTAAAACTATAATAATGTTCAATTACATATATATATGGGTTTAGTAAGCTGCCTCTCATCCCATTGCAAGAACATGGAAGCGCAAAAAAAACCAAATCTGGCACAAAATAAGTGATGAGGATCTTCATTGGAAAAGGTTGTCACATCACTTACAAGCATAAGGTTCAGGGAAATGTATCAAAAAGCGAAAAAAAGAAAAAGGTGAATTAGGATATTCATTGATAAAATTTATTACATCTCTCATAATCATAATGAGTATAAATGCAACAAACAAAAAGCTCAAAAACACAACATATATAAAGAGTAACTTATCATTTATAAGTATAATAAAAATCATAATAACAATAATTTAAAAGAAAAAATATAAAAGATAATTTAAAATAAACATATCAACGAAAATGTGAAGTTGGGTTACATTTTTGTGAGAGTCGGGGGCGGAAATTATTTTCCGAAATTTTTATAAAGTTTGGCCAAACTCGTTCTTCTGTTTAGATTGACGGCACACTGACGGCGTGAGAAAACAGAATTTTTGCCGGAGATGGGAAAACCGGCAACAAAAGTTCGGCTGAAATTTTACTCTTAAAATAGTTCGGCCGAACTAGTTCTTATAAATATATCGCCCGCGAAGTTTATTTGTTTCTCGCATATGTGTTTCTTTTCTCTGTTTCTTCACGCATTTTTTTGTTTCTGTTCTGTTCGTTGAATTGTTGTGGCACTGCTGTTGGTCTGGGGCTTCTTCCGTCCGCTCTGTTGATGATTATCTGCAGCAACGTCAAGCAAACTACCAGGTAAGAAGCTCTTTCTGTTGCTGATTCTCCACATGTGCATGGAAGTTTAGATCAAGTTGAAATGTAATTCTGGGTTCTTTCTGCTGCTGATTCTCCACCTGTGCATGGAAGTTTAGATCAAGTTGAAATGTAATTTTGGGTTTATTTTGCTCTAAAATGTAATTCTGGGTTTATTTGGCTCTAGATGCAATGTTTTTTTATCTCGTGCAGCTTCTCTATTTTATGATTGCAGAATAAGTATAATTAAACGTTTTTAGCTATGAAGCGTTGTCTTAGTGTATAACTGTTTTGTGTTTTTTGATGGATAAGAAAGGCCATGATCTCTGTCTCAGTGTATAACTGTTTTTGTGTTTTTTTGACGTGCCACCAGCTGGTCATCAGTAGGTAGCTTGAGATCATCCTTCGTCTACCCAGATTCAGTCAACAGGCTAACAAAACCATCCCCAGAAATTTCGATTAGCTGATAATCAGTGTGAAAAAATTCTTACTGTTCCTGTGGATCCATCAATTTCATCCGCTCTAATTGATTCTCCACCTATGCATGGAAGTTTACCACCCCTGTTAAGCTTATGCCATTACTGAGCCTTCTCTCGATTCCTCAACGCTGGAATGTGCAACCTTTAGTATTTTTTGTAATCACTCATGGTGTGGATAGACTGTAGCTAAACGACCATAATTATGCTTTAAATTTCATTACCTTTTGATGTAAGGTGTATGTTGAATTTCTGGTAGTATGATATGCATTCAGTTGCTGCAGTTGTTACTGTTCCTGTGGATCCATCAATTTCATCCGCTCTAGTTTATTCTTGCCTTGTGCATGGGATTTTACCACCACTATTAAGCTTATACCGTTATTGAGCCTTCTCTCGATTCCTCAATGCGAGAATGTGCAACCTTTACTATTTTTTGTAATCGCTCATGGTGTGGATAGATTGTAGCTAAATGGCCATAATTAGGAAAATGGCCATAATTAGGCATATGAGGGTGAAGGGAACTTTGTTTTACAAGAAGAATGATTGAACTAGAATAATCTACTGCTGTAATGTGACTACAGATTATCTTTTTCGGATGTATTTATATATGAGGCAGAATCTGATCTTTTATACTTGATAACCTGTTATGGGTATATCAAAAGGATTTTGTATATGAACTGTTATCAATATATGAAACAGGGTTTTTTCTCCTTTGAAAAATTGAAACATTCTAAATTCACATATGTTCAGTGGTGTCACTATTTCACTTCCGATATTATGTTGCTTACCCATGATGAACAGGTGGAACTCTGCTGGGAGGCCTCTCTGTTTTTTGACTCTTTGCTCATACTGTCAGAGGCTGTTATATGTTATATGGGCTAGACTGTATAGTTATTACACTACATATATTCATATAGAACTTGCAAATAGTATGATGGAAACCAAACATAATAATGTATTAGGACATCACAACTTGCTAATTAGTTATTAGACTACATATCTTCATATAGAACTTGCAAATAACATGATGGGAATGTGAACTTGCAAATAGTATGATGGAAATGTGGATCTCACGACTCTTCATGATTAATTCTTCTAGAAACCAAACATAATAATGTATTAGGACATGCTCCTTTAACTTGCAAATAGTATGGTCGAAATGTGGACCTCATGACATTTTATGATTAATGCTTCTAGAAACCAAACATAATTTAATGTATTAGGACATGCTCCTTTAGGCTTGGTGGAATTACCTTTGCTTTTTATTTTTCTCTTACACACATATATATATATATGAAGAGATGATCCCATTTTCTTTTTTATTCATAGATCAAATGTCATTTAAATACAATATTTATCATAATGTACAATGATTCATTCCATATTATTTATAAATTTTTTCATTAAAAAATGAACCCTTTAAATGATGAACCTAGTTAATGCTTCTTCTTCATGAAGAAGACTACTTGATATTTCAATTTGAATTTTATGATTGTCCTTTGTTATCTTTCTTAACTACTTTGTTATCTTTCTTGACTACTTCAAATTATTGACACAATCATATGCTTCTTGTTACTCTTTTTATTCCTTCCTTATATTTTATTCTGCCCCTTAGATATTGTGTACTCTCCCACATAGATATTGCACTCAATTTTTATGGTCCTTTGTTATCTTTCTTGACTACTTCAAATTATCAAATTATTGACAAAATCATATAGATATTGCACTCAATTTTGATGGTCCTTTGTTATCTTTCTTTACTTCAAATTATTGATACTTGATCATATAGATATCATATAGATACTGCACTCAATTTTGATGGTCCTTTGTTATCTTTCTTGACTACTTCAAAACTACTTCAAATTATTGACACAATCATATGCTTTTTGTTACTCTTTTTATTCCTTCCTTATATCTATTCTCCCCCTTATATATTATGTACTCTCCCACATAGATATTGCACTCAATTTCATAGGCTCTTATTTTGAAGTCAAATATATTGTATTCTCCCCCTTAGATATTGTGTACTCTCCCACATAGATATTGCACTCAATTTCATAGGCTCTTCTTTTGAAGTCAAATAAGTGACAATAATTTACAATAACTATCCCTAATTTGTTTCTCACATGTTCAAATGGTTCTCTAACAAGATAATTTACAAGAACTATTTCTAATTTGTTTCTCACATATTCAAATGCTTCTCTAACAAGAGGCTTTGTGGGTATGTATTCCATCTTCACTATTTTCTCAAAGACTTGTTGTGTGAGGAAGTGGTACTTTATGATGATATGTAAATAGTGATTGAAGGAAGTAGAATATTTTATTTTTGAAATTATTGTTACACTTCTATTGAAACACTTAATAGATATATAGATTTATCTTAATATCTTGTAGAGCCCATTTCATCCAAAACACTCAAAAAGAAATTTACCTTACCTTAATATCTTGTAGAGCCCATTTCATCCAAAACACTCAAAAACAAGTAACTACTATGTATTCCACTTCTACTCTAGATAGAGAAAGTAACGACTCTTTCTTGCTTAACCATTAAACCAAAGACTCTTCTAAGTAGAATTATACATTGTCCACTTGTACTTTTCACAAGCCTAGTTGATTCTCTATATGTTTTCAATGTAAATTTCTCACAAGTAAATTTTTCAATGTAAATTTCTTAACTTCTACAAATTTTATAGGCAGAGTCTGTAAAGGGCCAGGTAGCCTCTAGATCTCATCTTTTATGAAAGGTGACATATCTAGTAAATGACCCTACAGTAAATCTCTGGAATAGATCTAAATAGAAGTTCTTCATTTTAATATCCATAAAACACAACCACTTTAAGGTAAACTGTGTACATGTGTCATTTCTCCCACAAACTAAAGGCTTCCTCCCATTAATTTTAGATGTGAATTCTACGATAAAATTTTTAAGTCAAACTTTAAGATAAACCATGCACATGTCATTTGCAATAAATGTCAATTTAATATCTGAATTCACATATGTTCAGTGGTGTCATTGTTTCACTTCCGATATTATGTTGCTTACCTTGATGAACAGGTGGAACTCTGCTGGGAGGCCTCTCTATTTTTTGACTTTTTGCTCATACTGTCAAATATCGTTATATGCTATATGGGCTATACTGTATAGTTATTAGACTACATATCTTCATATATAACTTGCAAATATTATGATGGAAACCAAACATAATAATGTATTAGGACATCACAAATTGCCAATTAGTTATTAGACTACATATCTTCATATAGAACTTGCAAATAGCATGATGGAAATGTGAACTTGAAAATAGTATGATGGAAATGTGGATCTCATGACTCTTAATGATTAATGCTTCTAGAAACCAAACATAATAATGTATTACGACATGCTCCTTTAACTTGCAAATAGTATGGTCAAAATGTGGATCTCATGACTCTTCATGATTAATGCTTCTAGAAACCAAACATAATTTAATGTATTAGGACATGCTCCTTTAGGCTTGGTGGAATTACCTTTGCTTTATATTTCTCTCTTACACACATATATATTAAGAGATGATCCCATTTTCTTTTTTATTCATAGATCAAATGTCATTTAAATACAAGATTTATCATAATGTACAATGATTCATTCCATACTATTCGTAAATTTTTTCATTAATAAATGAACCCTTTAAATGATGAACCTAGTTAATGCTTCTTATTCATGAAGAAGACTACTTGATCTTTCAATTTGAATTTGATGATGGTCCTTTGTTATCTTTCTTGACTACTTCAAATTAATAACACAATCATATGCTTCTTGTTACTCTTTTTATTCCTTCCTTATATTGTATTCTCCCCCTTAGATATTGTGTACTTCAAATTTCTCACAAGTAAATTTGTCAATGTAAATTTCTTAACTTCTACAAGTTCTATAGGCAGAGTTTGTAAAGGGCCAGGTAGCCTCTGGATCTCATCTTTTATGAAAGGTGACATATCTAGTAAATGCCCCTACTATCAATCTATGGAATAGATTTAAATAAAAGTTCTTGATTTTAATATCCATAAAACACAACCACTTTAAGGTAAACATTGTACATGTGTCATTTCTCCCACAAACTAAAGGCTTCCTCCCATTAATTTTAGATGTGAATTCTAGACCATAAACATTTTAAGTCAAACTTTAAGATAAACCATGCACATGTCATTTACCTCATGTTATTGTGTCATTTCTCCCATGTCATATATATATTTTTATTGATTTTTTTTTTCAGGGATAAGAAAACCATTAAATATGGTTGAAAAATGGAAATTATGCATAGAAGTTTCTTGCTATCCCAATCCATGGAAAGCAGTGATTACATATGTGCTTTCCAATATTGCGACTAGTAAAGTCGTCAAAAGGAAAATGAATATAACGGGAAGAAAAACAAACAACGAGGCATATTATATTGGATTGATAGAAGGCTTGGGAACAACGATGGAGTATGTATCAAATGGAATTGTAGTTTTCACCAATTCTGAACTTGTGTGCAACCAGATGAATGGCGTGTGCCAAGTTAAGAAGGAGAGGCTAAAAGAAATTCATGGAAAAGAAAACAATATTGTTAGCCAATTTCAAATTTTTAGTATAAGGTGATGCAAGAGCATTAGACGAAGAGGAAAATAATTTGTATTTTAAACTTAGGGGTTTTTAAGTTTCTAGAGGGGTTAGGTTTTTATGGATGATTTGAGTGGGTTTTAAATATTTTTAATTAAATATTGTAAATACTTGAGAATAGGAGATGATTAATTAGTTGAGGATGTAAAGGGATGAGAGATTTTTCTAAATATTAATTTAGAAATTAGTTTCATTAATTATGGGTGAGAGAGGACCCTTAGGGATTCAACAGTGATTTTAGGATTTGTTGAGATATTTGGGGGTTTGTTGAGTGATTAAAGGGATGAGAACCAAAATTGGTTCTATTAAATTTGTATAAATTATCAAGGCTCAAAGGCATTGAGGTCAGTGAGAGTGTGAGTAGTGAGAGGGTTTCTACTTGGGAGCCTTCGGGAAATTGTAAAGGGCCATAGATCTCGAATATCTGGCCAAAACAAGAGTTTGTAAGTAATTTTGTTTTGTTTCAGATTATATATATATTGGTTGATTGGGAAATTTCTTGTTAGATTCTGTAATTGAGAGTTGAATTATGCGCATATGAATTGGATGAATTTATGCTTACAAACATAATTGAATAGTTGGAATGAGTTTTGAGAAAAGGGGTTTTAAATCTATTAAAAATTCCAATTACTGTTAGTATAAATCTATGGCAAGATTCGTGTGTGGAAATCGTTGACTTGAAGGGAGACTCGATTTTATAAATCACTGTCAATTTTTTATATTACAGACCCTATCTAGAATAGATGAATGTTGAATGCGCTAATGAGAATCCAACTGTTATTATCTGCGTACGGTGATGTAGAGTAGTATCGATTTTGTTAATCGATATAGATGAGAGCCATAATTCTTAAGTTCATGGACAATTGAACTTAAATACGTTAAACCTGCGTGAAGGATTTAAATGGAGAATCGATGTTGGTTAATTTCAACTTCCTGTTTTGAAGATCTGCAGATGTAGAGAAGGCGCACAATTTGAAACAAAATGCATATAACGGTTGTCAAGAATTTGATTGGCAATTCAAAGCATTCAATCATAAATTGAAGGCTTAACACTTAGAGAGATCGATTACCCAAGAAAGAGATGAAGTCAATCTCAGGGATAGAGTCGAGGAAATGGAGCATATGGACTTACAAAGGCGCAGAGGAATTATGGTTGAATTGTTTGACAGTGGGATGATGCTATGCAACATTGATGAATAACAAAAATTGGAGCAGATCTGATGTTGAACCAATGGAATTCGACTGATGAAATATACGTAGAGGTTGAAGCAGAATTCAACTCCAGACCTGAGGGAGCATAATTTCAAATGCGTAATTGAACTCGAACTGAGGAGTTATCATAGAGCAGAGCAGAGGATACAAGCCATTGATGAAATTGATGGCTTGACAAGTTGGAATTTTATGGTTCCAGCGTTTTTGACCACGGTGACTGTGAAATTTCTGAAGGAGGAACGAATTTACAAAGTTAAGTTTTAATGGTAGCACTGGCAACGATGCAGAAATACTGAGAGTTAAATCGGTCACTAAAGTTCGACTGCAAAGAACGTCCATCGTTGGATGGAAGGTAAGTCAGTTGTGTGGGTAAAAATGTCATTTTAATTAGAACCTGACTTTTACATGGATTGCCATGGCCAGAAGTTGATGTGTTGATGCATTGATCGAGCTGGGTAAGCTAGATGGTGAAAGGCACACATAGATATTTGCAGTCTTGAGTTCGAACATCGGTATTAATTTACCAGTTTGAACTTTTAAAACATGGATGGTGTTATGTTGTGGCATTGGGTTAATTTTCTTAATTTAAGAACTCATGTATGAATGATGTTCAAATATGTGATGGCATTGAATTAAGGTGGAAGGCTGTGGTAATTGGATGCATAATATCCACGTGATTGGGATTTGAGGAATTGGGTTTATAAAGTTGGAGATTTAAATCCAATGGTCTTTAATTAAAGTCTTTTATAAGAATTTATGCAAAGGCTTATACTTGTGAAACAAACTTTGGTGTTAGATTTGTTGGTTTTTAAAATGTAAAGAGAACCTTGAAGTTTGTTATATCACCATTAGAATGGTTTTATAACCATTGTTTTGTTTTGTAACAAAAAAGCTTCCACAGAGTTGAATTTTCCAGAAAGTGGACTTTCTTGACATGAAACAAGAATTGGCGTTTTTATATGCATCTGAAGTGTGATTCTGGGTATTACAGGGTTTACTCTGCATCATTTTGGTATCAGAGCAGGAAGGCTCTGTTGAAATTAAAATTTTTTGTTTTTGCTGAATGAGTGCAAGAAGGTTCTGTTGAGAACTGAAGAGTGCTTTATTTGAATATGATTCTAAATCTGATATGCAAGCTACACAATTGCAGTGAATAGGATTGCAGAAATGAATGGAGGACAAGATCATGAAGGATCTTAAAGGTGAGATAATTTTCTGATTTGAAATTTGTGATTAAAGTTTATGGTTGCAGACAAGATGATGGCAGTGAACCTGACATTCAGCTAAAGGCTGGATAGGGAGGAAAATTGTAGTGTCCTGAAGAGAAAGTGAGTTGAAGAGATAGCCTAGAGAGAGCAGAGGAGAGTGCTTAAGAGGTTCCAGAGGCAGTGAACCAGTACTTACCAAAAGACCATATCTAGTGAAGTGGATTGGTGAGGTAAGGGGCAGCAGGAGAGCTTGCTGTTGCAGAGGCTAGTGCAACTCATGGTGAGTGAGAAACTCATGGAGAAGATGATCACGAAGGATCAGAGAAGAGATTCAGAGGAATGCCACAGAAGTAAGATGACTGATGAAGTCAGAGAAAGAGAAATTGCAGTAATGAAGGTACAATTGCAGGTACTACAGGAATGGATGCAAGAGCAGGAAAATCAGAAAGGAGGATGGATCTTTCCATTGAAGGGAAAGAGACTGATTTGGCAACCATTGCAGATGAAGTTGAGGCAAAGTGTGATTTCCTTATTGAAGGAGGAACTTAGAGTTCTTGAGCCAGATATGGAATTTGAAGATTCCACACGCAGATCTGCTCAAAGGGAAGTGCTAGAGGAAGCATTCAAGAAAGAAAAGTCTTGTGGTTTTAAAACTAATGAGTTGTGTATGTTTGCAGGTACAGTACAGGGAGATGAGAAAGCTTTAAATTTTATTAAAGAGAAGGAGAGAGAATTGAATCTGAAGTCTATTTAGATCAATGCTGAGATAGCAAGATCTCAGGAGGGAATGAAGACAAAGGAGTCTAATCAGAATATTGGTGCAGAGAGAGGACCAGCTGATGATTGTTCGAAAGACGGTGAAGGTATGTAAAATTGTGTGAAGTTTCCAAGTTCTACTCCTAATGAAATTTTTGAATTGTATAGGAAACTAGATCTTCATAGAAGAGAATTGGAGAGGCAGAGGACTTATGTATAGGATGATTTGCTAAGGAAGCAAGGTAGGAAAGTTTTCATGAATGACAGTTATGAAGCAGAGGATGGAAGGAAGGAGAAACTAGCTGACAGTCTCATGGTGAATGCAAATCAGCATACTAATGTGCTGACAAAGGAGTTGGAAGAAAACTCAGAGCAGCATACTGAAATGTTGCCAGAGAAAGCTGAGGAGGAAGCCAGTGAAGACTTTCTGAGTCCTGAAGAAGACTTGGAACTGCAGAGAGAAATTTTGGTGACTGAATCAACAAGTGAGACCATTGGGTCTTGTGATTTTGAAGCTGACAATTTGATTGTGTTTATAGGTGATGCAGAAGACAGTCCATCACTTGGAATTGTCTTGGAAGAAGAGGAACTGTTGCAGGAAGAAGATGAGATAATCATGTCTCATAAGCAGAGGCTTGTTACCATTAGTGACAAGAGAGAGTTAGCTTGTCTGTATAGCCAAGAGAAGATTGTGGGAAATTTTTTTGGAACTGCTACAGTGATAGAGGATGAGGCTACAGTGTTTGAAGAACTTGATTTGATTACCAAAATCAATCAAGATGATGATGGACAATTACTGAAGATTGTCAAAGGGGAAGATGAAGGTTATGCTAGAACTAATTCACAACATGTTGATGAAATGCTTGAGAAGAAATGGCTAAAATGTTTGCTGGAGACATTTGAACCAGAGAAAGAAGTTGCAGGCACTGAAGTAAATTTGCTTGAAGTTGAGAAAGGAACAGATACTAGTTTGTTAAAATTGATTTTGCTTACTAGTATACAAATAGAGATGAATAGATATGTTACTGCAGGAAAAGAATTAAATGAGAATTTATTTTCTGAAGATAAATTTACAGGTGATGAGCCAAAGAATGTTGCCGAGGGACAGGAAGTTTGGGAGGCAGCAACATCTATGGTGACAGCTGAAGCAACATGTGGGGTGACATCTGCAGGAGTAAAACCTGAGGCAGCTGAGGCAACATTGACAGCAGCAACATCAATGTTGGCAACAAGAAGAGCAGTAACAGCAGAAGGAGCTACAACAACTGAATTTAGCAGAAATCAGAGACAACAACAGTAAGTTGGACATGGAGATTGAAAGCATCAGAAGACTGATGATGAAGGTGTCTCAGAGGTAGAAAACAACAGCAAGAAAGAAGAAGAATTTAAGCAAGGGAAAGACAAAAGCAGAGTATGAAAGCATAGCTGGAGGCAAGATGTAGAACAAGATATGGAAACCTGGAGAAAAGCAGCAAGCAACAACAGATGATGACTTGCAGAACAAAGTGTGGGATCCGAGAAAACCAGGACACAGACTTAAAATTCATGATCAGGATATCATGATCATTTTCAACCTTGGTAGTCTGATGCAGGAGCATTAGACGAAGAGGAAAATACTTTGTATTTTAAACTTAGGGGTTTTTAAGTTTCTAGAGGGGTTAGGTTTTTACGGATGATTTTAGTGGGTTTTAAATATTTTTAATTAAATATTGTAAATACTTGAGAATAGGAGAGGATTGATTAGTTGAGGATGTAAAGGGATGAGAGATTTTTCTAAATATTAATTTAGAAATTAGTTTCATTAATTATGGGTCAGAGAGGATCCTTAGGGATTCAAGAGTGATTTTAGGATTTGTTGAGATATTTGGGGGTTTGTTGAGTGATTAAAGGGATGAGAACCAAAATTGGTTCTATTAAATTTGTATAAATTATCAAGGCTCAAAGGCATTGAGGTCAGTGAGAGTGTCAGTAGTGAGAGGGTTTCTACTTGGGGGCCTTCGGGCAATTGTAAAGGGCCATAGATCTCAAATATCTGGCCAAAACAAGAGTTTGTAAGTAATTTTGTTTTGTTTCAGATTATATATATATTGGTTGATTGGGAAATTTTTTGTTAGATTCTGTAATTGAGAGTTGAATTATGCGCATATGAATTGGATTAATTTATGCTTACAAACATAATTGAACAGTTGGAATGAGTTTTGAGAAAAGGGATTTTAAATATATTAAAAATTCCAATTGCTGTTAGTATAAATCTATGGCAAGATTTGTGTGTGGAAATCGTTGACTTGAAGGGAGACTCGATTTTATAAATCACTGTCAATTTTTAATTACAGACCCTAATAGATGAATGTTGAATGCGCTAATGAGAATCCAACTGTTATTATCTGCGTACGGTGATGTAGAGTAGTATCGATTTTGTTAATAGATATAGATGAGAGCCATAATTCTTAAGTTCATGGACAATTGAACTTAAATAAGTTAAACCTGTGTGAAGGATTTAAATGGAGAATCGATGTTGGTTAATTTTGACTTCCTGTTTTGAAGATCTGCAGATGTAGAGAAGGCGCACAATTTGAAACAAAATGCATATAGCAATTATCAATAATTTGATTGGCAATTCAAAGCATTCAATCATAAATTGAAGGCTTAACACTTAGAGAGATCAATTACCCAATTAAGAGATGAAGTCAATCTCAGGGGTAGAGCCGAGGAAATGGAGCGTATGGACTTACAAAGGCGTAGAGGAATTATAGTTGAATTGTTTGACAGTGGGATGATGCTATGCAGCATTGATGAATAACAAAAATTGGAGCAGATCCGATGTTGAACCAATGGAATTCGACTGATGAAATGTACGCAGAGGTTGAAGTAGAATTCAACTCTAGACCTGAGGGAGCAGTATTTCAAATGGGTAATTGAACTCGAACTGAGGAGTTAGCACAGAGCAGAGCAGAGGATACAAGCCATTGATGAAATTGATGGCTTGACGAGTTGGAATATTATGGTTCCAGCGTTTTTGACCACGGTGACTGTGAAATTTCTGAAGGAGGAACGAGTTTATAAAGGTTAAGTTTTAATGGTAGCGCTGGCAACGATGCAGAAATACTGAAAGTTAAATTGGTCACTAAAGTTCGACTGCAAAGAACGTCCATCGTTGGATGGAAGGTAAGTCAATTGTGTGGGTAAAAATGTCATTTTAATTAGAACCTGACTTTTACATGGATTGCCATGGCCAGAAGTTGATGTGTTGATGCGTTGATCGAGTTGGGTAAGCTGGATGGTGAAAGGCGCACATAGATATTTGCAGTCTTGAGTTCGAACAGCGGTATTAATTTACCAGTTTGAACTTTTAAAACATGGATGGTGTTATGTTGTGGCATTGGGTTAATTTTCTTAATTTAAGAACTCATGTATGAATGATGTTCAAATATGTGATGGCATTGAATTAAGGTGGAAGGTTGTGGTAATTGGATGCATAATATCCACGTGATTGGGATTTGAGGAGTTGGGTTTATAAATTTGGAGATTTAAATCCAATGGTCTTTAATTAAAGTCTTTTATAAGAATTTATGCAAAGGCTTATACTTGTGAAACAAACTTTGGTGTTAGAGTTGTTGGTTTTTAAAATGTAAAGAAAACCTTGAAGTTTGTTATATCACCATTAGAATGGTTTTATAACCATTGTTTTGTTTTGTAACAAAGAAGCTTCCGCATGAGTTGAATTTGCCAGAAAGTGGACTTTCTTGACATGAAACAAGAATTGGCGTTTTTATATGCATCTGAAGTGTGATTCTGGGTATTGCAGGGTTTACTCTGCATCGCAAGGCATTGTACAAATGTGAATAATTTGTTTGCTAATCTATTGTGTGGGGCAATGCCAATTCATGATTCATATATCAAAGATGAATTAGAATTATACAGAGCAATGCCAATGCAAGATTCATCTCTCAAAGATGAATTGGTTTTGAGATTCTCTTCTTCAAAAATTCAAGATTCATATCTCAAAGATGAATTAGTGTTGAGACGCTCTCCTTCAAAATTTATTGATGGACATTGTAACATATCTTGGATATGTGTGTGTTGTGTACTTATAAATGCGTCTTTTTTTATGACGATGTGCTTTTTTCAATTATATACCAAGTGTGATCCCACCACACCATGTAAAGCGCAACTTGGTGAACTTCACATTTGCAACAAGTGGTGAACTTCACATTTATATAAAATTAAAATGCAGGGACTTAAACAAATTTTTGTTTAAATGGAGTTTGTTTAAATGTAGTTTCACTTCTTTTTTAATGACCATGTGTTTTTTTCAATTCTATACCAAGTGTGCTCCCACCATTTAAAGCGTAATTTGGTGAACTTGTCATTTTTATAATTTATTTTTTGTTTAAATTGAGTTTCACACATCAATTAGTGCTTTGAAAGTTGTGTTCTACATAATTTGTGTACACTAAATTACATTATTTTTCTGAAATTTATTTTTTGTAAATTTCCACCAATAGATATATATATATCGTAGAGGATGAACGACGAATATCAACATAATCCCATATGGGGGATCAGGGATCGGGGAATGTTCATGGTATTTAAATATAATCTTAAATCTCCGTACATGTGTGTACATATGGAATCGATTTTTTATTAACTTTGTGAGTTAAATTAGTTGTTAATAAGTTTCATTTTTTACTTTTTAGGAGCTAAGAAGAGAAGGGTCTCTACTCCATCCATGGAGCATGGCCATGGTTCACCCAGTCATGGTATGGTTCACGCAATTTAATCAATGAATATGTACATGTATTTATATGTACACATGAATGTATTTTTCAATTGATTATAAATTTGTATTTGTTTATGAAGCTTCTCTCTCGTCTCGAGAGGTTGGTGGTGGTTCAAATCCCCTTAGAGGGCCATCAATGAGTGGTTGCAGGTTGCGTGAAGGTGGTGATATTCATTCCCCTCGAGGCCAATCAACGGCTAGTGGTGTTGGTTCTTAGCATGGTCATTCTGGGTCTGGTTCTCAGCAGGGTCGTTCTGGGTCTCAACAGTTTCAGGGTGGAGAAGATGCTAACCAACCTCATCGAGGTTACCATCAATTTCAATATTTTTTTCATTGAATTTGTACAAATTTGTTTACATGTGTTTTTTATAATATACAAAATTATATATATATATATATATATATATATTGATGTAGAGGCTAAAAATGTTCCAAATATTGGTCAAAATAGACACAGGGCAGAACGCTACATTCAAGAAGAAGGTTGTCTACCCACCACAACTTATCCGGCCAACATTTCTAATATACCATGGGAAATAAACATGGCACAATGCACCTTACAAAGGTGTCAAAAAATTCATGCAAATTTGCGGAGAGATCTCGTGGATTTGACTTTACCTATTGAGATTCGACAAAGCCTCGAAATAGTTACACATTCATTGGGCGAAATTGTAAATGTGTACAAAAATCTTGGGCCAACGACTGATACATTTGTAGAAGTGGTGAGAAAGAGAAAGGAAACAGTAATGGGTCCCGATAAATGGGAGGATGTAAAAAAAAGAGTTACAAAAGATATGGCAAAGTCAATGTTTAATTTCAAGGAAGGGCCAAAACGAAAAATGCTGAAGGTGAAATATTTCAAGCACCCAAATATAGCCCACTATTTGTATGATAGGCACCTTGTGGCCTATGGAAGGCTCCCATGGAACGACGAAGTTCCTGTTTATTTTGCACAATTTTTTTACGCAGATTTTTTTTTGGATATGAAACCCAACTACAATGACCTTCCGTTAGAATTTTTTGGTCCAGGGAAAGGTCGATTGTATGACCGTAAGGGCGCTAAGCGAGATGTGGAGTTGCCTCGCCCTGAGCTGCCATTGGTGAGTCGACCTTTTCGGGTCGAAATTCTGCGGTCATATATGGATGCGACTTCTCAAATAAGTCGAGAAGCAAGGGATGTCATGATCGACAATGTTTACAGTGGATTGGGTGGAGTCGATGTTTGTCTAAATCGACAAAGAGCACATGCAAATGAACGTGCCAATTTTGTGTATTGTACAGATGAAGAGATTGACAACATGAATGTTGAAGATCTCTGAATATATGCAAAATATTGTGGCAATGGTTTTCAAGACCTAATTCTTCATGAGGAAGAGGGCACGGGAACGGTATGTGTTAATGACCTTAGGGTTCAATTATTTTAACATGTATACATATGTACAATTTGTAATAAATACACATGTATGTAAATGTATACATTTATTTGTATGTACATTAATCTAGAAAAAATGTATCATTATATGTTAAAACACCATTTGCAGTTGTCACGCATGATTAGTGATGAAAATGTTAATATCACGTTCGGGACCTCTGGTTCAAACAATGCAGATGGGTCTCACCATCAAGATATGTTGGAAAATGTTAGTTTTTTTAAGTGATATTTTTAAAATAAATAATTGTACACACATGTACATGTATGTATATATAATGATAAAATGTTTTAACTGATTCCGATTCCGTACGATGCTTTTGGGATGGCGGTACCTTCTTCTTCCTTAGGAGATGTACCTTCTACTTCCTTAGGAGATGAGCCAAAAGTATGGACAATTTTTCACTTTTAAAATTTATGTTTAAGTTATATATATATAAGCCATCTCAAAAAGTTCCATTAAAAATTGAGATATATATATCTATATCTTGAGTTATTTAAAAAATTTTGAATTTAGGTTCCTATAGAAGATTTCTTTAATCCACGGACTCTAGCGACGAAGATAGGAACATCCACACCATTTCAACCATTTGAACAAGTTGTCTAACTTTTTTTTTAATATTATTGAAAATAAGTTTATATACGTACACGTGCATTTTCATTTGAAATATATATATATATATGTATTGTACAATTTACCGTTGCAGATGTTGCCATGGGGAGGGGAACTTGTAGCAGGTGAACAAATGGAGAGGGAACCTCATGAGGTATTGCATGATTTTTTTTTTATTTTTTATTTTACATGAAGTTATATATATACTCTCACTCAGTTTTAAAACATCAAATTTAATGTTCAAGTACATGTGCATTGTGTACAGGTTTCCCATGCTTCACATGATAGTGCGCAGATTGAAACCCTGATAGGAAAGACGCTACATCCATCTCTATTTGATGGACATGATTTGTAGATTTGATTTCAAGATTTAGATAGTCTTAAATTTACTTTTTTATATATTATCTAAATGCACTGTCATATATATATATAACCTGATACAATTTGATACTTCTGAGATCTACAGTTTTTGGACATATTTTATGAGATATACAATTTTTGGACATATTTTATTATAGTGTTAATATAATTTGTTTTGTTTCAAAAAGTTAAGTTATTGATGGTTTCAATCTACATTTGGCATGTGATATAATGTTAAATGTTTTTATTGGATAGTTGAACTATAATTGGCATGGCATGTGAAGTAATGTTATGTATGATATAATCATTTTTTTTTTTAAATTCAAGTTTTGGATGGTTTCAATCTACATTTGGCATGTGATATTTAATGTTAAATGTTTAATGTTTTAATGTTGCATGATATATAATAAAAAAGTTTTTAAAACTTAAGTTTTGGATGGTTTCAATCTACATTTGGCACATGTGATATAATGTTAAATGTTTTTATTGGATAGTTGAGCTATAATTGACATTGCATGTGAAGTAATATTACACTATATATAATCAAAAAGTTTTTAAAACTTAATTTTTGGATGGTTTCAATCTACATTTGGCACATGTGATATAATATTAAATGTTTTTATTGGATAGTTGAACTACAATTGGATGGCATGTCAAGTAATGTTGTGATATAATCAAACAAAAATTAAAACCCAAGTTTTGGATGGTTGAAGTACATTAATAATGTGAAGTGATGGTGTGATATAATCAAAAAGTTTTTAAAACTATGTTTTGGATACCATTTTAATCTACATTTAATGTAAATCCCTTTAATTTTGATTTAATGTTAAATGTTTTAAATGTTTTGATATAATGTTAAATGTTTTGATCTAAGTTTTGGATGGTTTCAATCTACATTTGGCCTATGGAAGACTCACATGTGAAGTATTGTTTTGATTTAATCAAAAAGAGTAAAGAAATAGTTATATGTAAATCCCTTTAATTTTGATTTAATGTTAAATGTTAAATGTTTTGATATAATGTTAAATGTTTTAATCTAAGTTTTGGATGGTTTCAATCTACATTTGGCCTATGGAAGACTCCCATGTGATGTATTGTTTTGATTTAATAAAAAATAGTAAAGAAGTAGTTATATGTAAATCCCTTTAATTTTGATTTAATGTTAAATGTTTTGATCTAAGTTTTGGATGGTTTCAATCTACATTTGGCCTATGGAAGACTACCATGTGAAGTATTATTTTGATTTAATCAAAAATAGTAAAGAAGAAGTTATATGTAAATCCCTTTAATTTTGATTTAATGTTAAATGTTTTAAATGTTTTGATATAATGTTAAATGTTTTGATCTAAGTTTTTGATGGTTTCAATCTACATTTGGCTTATGGAAGATTCCCATGCGTAGACATCGGATGCGTTGCAGAAGGGGAGGTGGGGGTTGCTGAGATTGCAACAAGATGATGAGCTTAGTGGAAAGAAGTTGCCTTCACTAATTGGGCCCACATGCAATTTTTGGCGCAAAGCCTATTTTTAGACATATGGATCATGTTCTATGAGTTTCATGATGCTATTTGTGGATGGTTGGTCAAGTTGGAAAAAATAGATGGACTTCTATTTTTAGACTTATTGGGCGGAATCTAATTTTATATTTCTAGTCTAAAAATAGATATGTTGAATATTATTAGCTCTTAATAATATTTGGACTATAAACATTATCTTATTCTCTTGGAGAACTTCAGTTAAGTGCACAGATGTGGCACAAGAGTTGACAAAAGGAATTACACTATTCCTAAGGGTTAAGTGGAGCTATTGCATGGATAATTTAGTTATAACTCATGTGACAGATTTTGGTGGAGTTGATTGAGGAGTTAATGGAGTTGTGTTTAGTTTAACTAATATAAACATAGTTGAGCTAGTTGTATTTAGTCTAACTGATTAATACACTAGTGAAGAGTGGTGTGAATTAATTCTTAATTAATTCAATAATTATAAACTCATTAATCAACTAAATAATACATCAGTTAACTTCAGTGCATGGACAGTTTCAGTGGAGACCAGTGTAGAGATAGGTGAAAGAGCAGGTTAACTATCAGTTGTGACTATACTGTTGCATATTTGCAACAACCAGTGATTGGAGAAGCCCATGAGGATTACGCAGTACAAGACAGGTGGTTCAAGTTATTTAATGAGCCATCCTACAGCATTGATTACACAATAGAGGCGGGCTATCAGGTGGCAGAGGTTGGAGCATGTGTTTTGCTAGATCTAGCTTGATTAGTGTGTAGCAATTCGAGGTTGTGCTAAGAGCTTGTGAGGAGCTTTGTACAATGATTGTTACATGATCTCTATGACATATAATATACAGATAGTTGTGGGTTTTCAACTTTAAGCTTTCCTATGAAATACTGTGTTCATATGTGTGATTGTTTATGGTTTTAATGTGTGCATGCAATTGTTTTTATTTCCGCAATTAATGATAAATGGTAGAAGAGATTCTGTATTGTGCATGAAGTTAAAATAATGTGTGATCAGGAGAATATTGGTGAATAATATTTCAGTTATTCAAATTTCTACAGGGGTAGGGGTGGAGGGGTAGGAGTGTTGGCTCTTTCTAGCCTCTTTCAATCCATGACATAGGCAGGCGCCCTCCTTCGGCAAGCAGTGTCGCACAATTTCACTTCACCAGCGCTATGGTTAGACCTTGAATTACAACGACCATTTCTGTCTTTTTTCAGGAGGAGCCCCAAGATGAAGGTGCCTCTGGTTCCAGGAAGCAGCAGGGAAATTCCACCATCCTAACCCATCATCCCCAAGACACTAGGAGGTCAGTAGCCCTGCCAGTCAAATCCGGCTCGACGAGCTCCAGCAGCGATGGTGCAAGCAGCGATAGCTCGGCCTGTGTGGAGAAAAAGCTCAAAGACGACTCTGGCTCCTCTTCCACTTCAGAGAGCTCCTCCCAGCACTCCAAGGGAGTACCTGATGATCTGGAGGACTACAGTTTTCCAATTGTGGAGGAGAATCCTCCTACACACATCGATAGCTAGCCTGTTGTCAGGTCCTCTTTAGCTTTTTTGAAATTTTGTCATGTTTTGCAATCACTGTGCCTTTGAACACTCTATGTCTACTGGTTTCAAGATATTGGGCAGCATCTTCTGGGCTGGTTTCCCAGTTATGGGCAACCCCTTTTCTGTTTTTTTGATTCAGACCCCCTCTGATTGTTTTGATTTAATCAAAAAGAGTAAAGAAGTAGTTATATGTATTTATCCCTTTAATTTTGATTTAATGTTAAATGTTAAATGTTTTGATCTAAGTTTTGGATGGTTTCAATCTACATTTGGCTTATGGAAGACTCCCATGTGAAGTATTGTTTTGATTTAATCAAAAAGAGTAAATAAGTAGTTATATGTAAATATCTTTAATTTTGATTTAATGTTAAATGTTAAATGCTTTGATATAATGTTAAATGTTTTGATCTAAGTTTTGGATGGTTTCAATCTACATTTGGCCTATGGAAGACTCCCATGTGAAGTATTGTTTTGATTTAATCAAAAAGAGTAAAGAAGTTGTACATTATCCCTTTAATTTTGATTTAATGTTAAATGTTAAATGTTTTGATATAATGTTAAATGTTTTGATCTAAGTTTTGGATGGTTTCAATCTATATTTGGCCTAGATGGAAGACTCCCATGTGAATTATTGTTTTGATTTAATCAAAAAGTTTTTAAAATTCAAGTTTTGGATGGTTGAAGTACATTTGGCATCTTAAGATTGCTTTTGATCTCTACATACTCTTGTTTGAGTGAAAAAATTTCCAATAGGAAGAACATAGCTTTTCAATGCAACTAACCATATCAATTGAGCTCTAATTGAAAAAAAAAGTAAAGTAGATATATGTATTTATCCCTTTAATTTTGATTGGAAATATAAGAAGTACATATATGTTTGTTGAATTTGGGTCAATGTCATTAATGCACTCAAATAGGTAGCCTTGTTGATTTATAAATTGGTAAATTGATGACATTCAGTTAATTGCATTCTAGAACATAGAACATATCCGACCATTGGACAGACAAATTTTGTACTAGATTTTCAATTAGGAATAGAGATGTGGGTCAAATCCCACCAAAAGTCGGAGAAGTGCTCCAAGTCTCTTGTCTGAAAGGAATCTTCGTACAAAACTATATTGTGGATGATTTATTTACATTGTGGATAATTTTTATCAGAAAATCCCACAAGAAAAATTGGGCACATTCAGTTCGTGTATATATCCAGTACGTGCAACATTTTTCATCAATGCACATAGAAAAACTACTTTCAGTTAATTGCATTCTAGAACATATATATTGAGTACGTGAATCATTTTTCATCAATGCACATAGTAAAACTACTTGAACAATTAATTGCATTCTAGAACACACACACACACACACACACATATATATATATATATCCAATACATGTAACATTTTTCATCAATGCACATGTATAGAAAAGCTACTTTCAGTTGATACTAGAGCACGTGCATGTACCAAAACAATCTGTACATGTGCAAACACTTGCACAAATAACATAAGAAACTCAATTTTTAGTTGAGTATTGGAAGTTCTAAAACATATTTAATCCAAAGAGAATAAATTGTTGGGAAATTCAATCAAAAAATTCCAATGGAATGCCATCTTCAATAATCCGTTCATGATCGGATTTTGACATTTTCCATTTCTTAATTTTTGTTTTTTTCTTTGATTGAACCTCTATCAACTTTATGCGTGCTACACACACCAAGTGACTATATTGACAACTTATGAAATTAGGTTCATAGTCTTCAAAGGAAACAAAATCCCTAATTTGATTAGTTTGTATGAAAAAATAACCTTTCAATATAATAGATCCTTTTTCATATTGAAATCCGTGATCATTATAGTTTTCTAATAATTTCATTTTTCGTTCAGTGCAATGCATCAAATAATGCTTCACATTTTCATCGTTGTCAATAGGTGCAATTACATCAAAAAAATCTCCTACACAATAAAACAAAATTAACAAAATTATGCATATTTAAATTTATTTCTAGATCTTTAAATCATTAGAAAGAAATTCAAATGTTACCTTCTCTAACAAGATCAGAAACTCGATCACCATCAGATGATATTGTAGTTTCCTCTGATTACATTTCTTCAAACATTGCAATAGACATTTTTCCCTTTGTATTTAGCTCTGTATGTTTCCAATCGTTTACATACATTTTGTTTTCACAAACATCATTGGATGTTGTGTTGTCTATGCAAACATGAAAAAAACAAGAATATTTTCTTTTATCCAATGCAAACACATTTATGGATGACTTTGTTTTAATTGAATGCAATTTTCTAGTCCCTTTTATTGTTTCAACGTCATTTCCAATTTATTTATCTACGTCTTCGATCCCAATATGCCAGAAAAACCTTTATATGGAAAATTCAAAGAAGAATGTAAATATGATATCAAAATACAATCAAAGATAATCATTGCACGATAAAATTAGATTTCCAATAAAAATTAAATTGAATGTACCTTCGCACTTCCCTTGATGGGTTAGTCTCATGGCTTAGAGTAGCGATGCACCATTGAATAATTTCTTTCACGTCCACAAGTCGGCTTGCAGAGGGGTTCATTTGATATCCTCAAAGTGCTTGTTTTATGCATGCCCCTGCACCATCATGTTCTCCTTTTCCATGGCCAGTCTTAAAGAAATTCCAACAATGTTTAATGCAGGTTTTCTTATGAAGACAGCAAAACCAAAAGAATGATCGTGCATATTTGAATTGACCTGCGCATCCGTCTGACCATATCCAATGTTCATTGAATGCTATTCCACGATTTTTCAAGGAATCATAAATTTTTCCAAAACGATGTTGTACAAAATATGTATCATGTGTGCGATCGTCACTAATATAAAAGTGATATTCTTTAATGATATGTCAATTTTCACTCGTGCTTTCTATATGATTGAAGTTTTGTTCAAAATGTCTATATAGAATATGGACGAGCATGGAGACTTGGTTAGAATGATATTATTCACTCTGAATTTCTTTTTGTGGAACAAATGTGTAGTTTTCTACTAAATCAATCACTGAAAAAATGTTCCCTGGTGGAAAAAATTCACGAGATTTTTTGAATTGCAAGTATTTCCATCGAGATCTATGGGAATGCTTGGTGTATTTGTAAATTTCTTCCTCAAACTTTCTCAAAAAGTATATCAAAAAATTTTTGTTTTCTCGTAATTCAATTATTTTAACACTATTTGCACCTTGAATCGATGTATGGATATATTCATATCTCTTCCATTTCACTTTCATGTTGGAAAATGATTGATCATTTATATAAGTACGATATTTGATTTGAAATTTAGTCAAATTTCCACAATCATCACATTTTTTACCACCAACACATTTCTTTTTGTAAAATAGTTCATCGCTTTCTCTTTCACATAGAATTTGAGATATGAAATCATAGATAGTGGAAGGAGGAGGTGAATCCTTCCATAATGTTCTACCAAAATCAAGGAATGTGTCATAATATAACTCAAATTCCACATGATAACGGAAACAACAAGTGTCTCGTACGGTGATAGGTTTTACATACCATGGTTTTTGTTGAACAAAAGCACTGATTGAAACATGAATTTCATGATTCTCTTCTTTGAACTTGTTGAATAACTGTATCTGAGTGGTTTCCAAGAAATAGTTTTCATGTTCTTCATACTGATTTTGTGCTATTCTTTTTTGCATCACATTCTTTGTAGTTGGCGAAGCACGCGAATTGTTCTTCCAATATTCATATATTATTTTTTTAACATTTTCTACAAGTCTATCTTTGTATGGTTGTCTACAAATAGCTCTCCAACAAGCGAGTTCATCATTTACATCTATTTGCAGCCAAAATTTGCGATGTTTGTGCAAAGTTTTTCGCGAGGTTCCTAATGCTCATGCCATAGATGTTACCAAACGATTCTCTTTATTACTTGATGAAACCATTGCCATATGTATTCCTCTATGTATAATTGAAACATTTTTCTGTCTAGATCTCCTAATTGAATTTATAACACTACTTATATTTTGTATCACATTTTCCTTCATTTTTTAAATCTTTGGTTGATTTTCGAATACCTAGTACTATCGTAGCTTTTTTTAATTTCCTTAATGATAGGAGACCTTTCAACATTTGAGCTTGAACTGTCACCTACTCCTTTATGAAATACATTTCAAAAATGCGGTTAACACAATATCGTATATAATGGTTAGGTTTTTTATCTCCATATGTGTGAGTGTCAACATTTTCTAACATCTCATCATCGACACTGATTTCATCTGTACATATTCGAATAAATAGTAAATAATAAGTTTACATATTCAATAAATAACTAAATGAATAAATATATGTATAATTTCAACAATATGTGCATGTGTTCAATATATATATGTGTGTGTGTGTGTGTGTGTGTGTGTGTGTGTGTACATACCTTGTGATTCAATTTCTTCACTTGAATTTCTTTCAATATTTTCACCATCTTCAATCATTGGTTCAATATCTCTTTCACTTTATCTTTCAAAATTTTGTATCTCATCATCAATGTTTTGAGGAATATTTCTCTCTGTTTACATTGCAAAATATTTTTCTTGAATTAGTTCATCAAATAAAAATTAAGCTTCACATTTTACACTAGGAAAATTTTAAATATATCAATAGATCATAATATTTACATTTACATACCTGCTTCAATTTCTAGTTGAGGTTGATTTTCCCCTTCAATATTTGAAAGTGCTTCTATATTTCTTTTGCGAGATTGTCTCGTCTCTTCTCTACGTTCCTCACGATCTCTTTTTCAATCATATTTTCTTGCACAATATCTTCGATTTCTCATGATAATAGAGTATGAAGTTCAAAAATTTTCATTCAAAATTTTAGACAATAACTCAATTAGAAAAAAACATCACTAAAGATTTAATTTAAAAAAAACTCATTTTAAAATTTTTGCAAAAAATACATACTCCAATGCAAAACACTTACTTAAAAAAATCCGAGAAAAAAATGTCTTATAAAATGAAATGAAGCTCAAAAGATTTACTTCAACTCAAAAAACATACTCTAAAAATTTGAAATTAAGCCCAAATCTATACTTTAAAAAAAAATGAAGAACAAAAAACATCCAAAAAAATGTATCACATACTTCCAAGAAATTTCCGTTGAATGTACGTCCAAGAAAATTCCTTAAACCCAAAACAATTCTTTGCAAAATCAGACCACCTCCAACAAATGTCTTCCAAGAAAAGTCCTTAAACCCAAATAAATTCTTTGCAAAACCAGACCGCCTCCAAGAAATGTCCTTAAACCCAAACCTCCAAGAAAATTCTTTAAACCCAAACCAAGACCTTTGTAAAATTAGACCAAATGTGTGAAATGTGCTAAAATTATGAATGATTTCGCGGCAATTTATATTGCCGCGAAATGTTTTTTTGGAGGGGCTCCGCGAAATTTTTCGGCCGACGGAAAAGTAGGCAGAAGTTCGGCGAAACTTTGAAAAAAAATCCGCCGAACTATTAAGGTGTGAGACTTAATGGCCCGTTTGCGCAAAAACTAGTTCGACCGAACTAACACGTCACCAGTTACGCAGATCCAAGCTCTGAATACGTTTCTACAACTTTGGGCTGATTAAACTCCATGAAACATTCTAAATTAACTGTCAGAACCAAGACAAGAATTTTTAGAATTGAATCTACTTTCAGGAAATATAACTTTTATGGAATTTCATAAATATTTACTAATTTTAAATAATTTTGTAATAAAAATGGTGCAAACAATTTCTGAGGGTCATTGTGATTCAGTGAAATCAAAATTTTGTATCTCCCAAAATACATTGTAAAAAAAATTGAAAAAATTATGGGGCATTACATTGGTCCGTCCTCTCTAATGGGTAGCTTTTAGATTTTTAGTTTATAACTTATATGTTAAGAAATTTCTTGCGTTGTGAAACATACTCAAAATATGCAGTTTTTTCATATTGGACCAGCTCAACAAATTCTAGTAATTATGATATGCATCCATTGGCTTTGTAAATATGACGAAACCGAAGTAGAATCTATCTAGATTGTTGTAACAAATTTTGTTTTCTCAAAAACACAAATTTTCAAAGAATACAACATTGCGTATTAACATGACTTCTTATGAATCCTTTGATTGTTAAAAAACACACACTCAAAGAAACTTTAAGTTGACATATCAAATGTGCATAAAAAAATTCCAAAAAATAAGTAATAGAAAGCTAAAAAAATTTCTGACAACTTTTTTTTTTATCACAAAATGAAATTCTAAACAAAAAAAATGTTATAGTTTGCAAAAAGTTGAAGAATCGAAAAAAATGAAAGTTTTTTTCTCAAAAAAGGGCAAAAAGTGTATCCCAACTTCACATTTTCACCCAAACACCATTGCATGTATGAGTGTTTTGAGGCTTTAAAGAAAAACAATTACAACCATCCATCTCAAAAGAGAGGATATCGGATGAGGATATCCTAGCCAATGAAAAGGGGACACCAATTGAATTAGGGTAAAAAAGTAGAAGGTGGATGCACACATCAAACTCAATTAAGCTTAAGAATATGGAAGGGGAATTGGATCACTAAATCTCCAAAACTATGGCGAGGTTTTATTATGTAATATAGAAAGAGAGTGTAAAGATTCATTTTAAAAATAAAAAAAATATATATGTATGTGGGGGTAATAAACAACATTACAACAGTATCAATTTCTAATAAAGGTTATGTTGATCATCTTAAACAATTACACAATTAAAATAGTAGTATAGTATTGTTTTTTTTTCGCTAAATCAACATATTATATTTTTGTATAAATTTGTATTTTTCCTAAGATAAAATATATATTTTTATTTAACTCAATATTGGTAATGAATTTAGTTTCTTAAGGGAAGGGTTCTTATATCCAAAAAAATAACTTCTAGTATAAATAGTTTGAGCATTAATTCTTTGTTTTTATTGAATTGTAATTTAAATGGTAATACATTTAGACAATTAAAATAGTATTATAGTATTGTTATTTTGTTGCTAAATCAACATATTATCTCTTTGTATAAATTTGTATCTTCCCTAAAATAAAATATATATTTTTATTTAACTCAATATTGGCAATGAATTTAATTCCTTCAGGGAAGGGTTCCTAAATCCAAAAAGGATAACCTCTAGTATAAAATTAATGATCAAGTTTAACACTATTGTTTCATTATGTTCTTGGAACTCATCACATAGACATATGAACCATATAAATATGTTAATAGTCTAGTTCCATTGTTTCATTATGTTCTTGGAACTCATCACATAGGCATATGAACCATATAAATATGTTAATAGTCTAGTTCCATTGTTTTCATTATGTTCTTGGAACTCATTGCATAGGCATATGAATCATAGAAATATGTTAATAGTCTAGTTCCATTCGACATATGTTATTGTTTTGTCACATTTTGAAACAACTATTATATAAATATGAAACCCTCTGGATGTGTACACTACTTGACTCTCAATTTAGTAGTCTCTAATTTTTCTTTGATACATTATTCATAATTATTAGGCCCTTTTAAACATTTTGATTTCTTTGTATCATAGTGAATGTGGTATTTTTTTTTAATGAATTCAAACACCATGATTATCATAGAATATAGTTTGTTTTACGACTCATGTATGGATTCTTTAAATTTATATGTGGCCTTCATTGAGAGTGTTAAAAAATTTATCTGTTGATCTACCCACAATCAATCGTGTGTATTCCCTCTCCCTTAATCAATGGTGTGAGATCATTTTAGGTTTTTGGTGTGTTTTAATGATCTGAATATGGTCTGGATAACTTGTTATATATTTCAAGAACCTCCCAATCAGTTTAACAATTAAATGATCTAGCTTGTACTTGAAAATTTGTGGAATTTATGCTTGAAAGTTGTGTATTATTTTTAACTGATAAATTGCTCAAATCGATCACTGCATCCCCAAACTAGGCTATCCTCCATGGTTTGCCCAAGGTTGCCCAAAAATTCACATCAGATTCTCGAGCTCTAGAAGTTCTAAAAATGTTCTACAACCACTTTCATTGGTTCCAAAATGTCTGAAATAGTCAAGATAAACTATTCAATCATCAAAAATGGCCTCCAGCTACTTCGGTTTCGCCTCCAACACCTGTCGGCACCCTGTGGCACTAGGGTCACTGAAAATTTCTATGCTGGGTTTTTGACTTCTAGAAATCCTCAACACTTTTTGAAACCTCTGCCATTAGATTCATAATTATGTTTACAGTTAAGAATGACTACTGGTTCGCTGCATATGGTCTCTAGCTGCTCTGGCTAGGCCCTGCACTATTGCTGGAAAAAGCTGGCACTAATGGCCTCTGGAACTTTACTGAAGCTTTTTGGCCTCAAAAAGTTCTCTACAAGCTCTACAAACCATATCATCAGATTAAAAACATTTTAAGTATTCAATTTTGAATATTGGATCTCTGGATAAGGCCTTTAGCTCCCCTGGCTAGGCCTCAAACTGATTCTGCCTCCTTGTGGCCCTAGTGGCCCCTTGAACTTCACTGAAGCAAAATATTGCTTAGAAACTCTTCGATGGCTCTAAAACATGCTCCATTTATTCCAGAAGGTCTGAGATAGTCAAAATTGACTATTTTTGCACTCAATTTGGTTCAATAATGAGGGAGTTATGGCAAAAACAAATTTTTCCCAATATCCCTTGAAAACCTCCTCCAAAACTAGAGGAACTCCAGTTATCTCAGCCAATTAGGAGATTCCCGCCGTATTTAGTGGAATGCGCCCAAATCTGTCGGACGGTTAGGATTTTTGCATTTAATTTTAAGTGGGGAGGGGTCACATGTGACCACCGCTCTAACCGCCGACTTAACCGCATTCCCAATGGTTTCAAGACAGTTTCATTAAATGTCAAATGCGCTGGCCACATGCATGGTTTGCGGGCAGATAAGTTTAACAGTAGGGTTTGGCTCCTGGTCACGGAGGAGATGGTTGTATGGTGTCGGTCTAGCCCTTTGATTTTACACTAATTAAAATACTTCACAAAAAATACATATCGTAATCCATATATGTTAAGAACGAACCCATAGGCGGGCCGGTCGGGCCTTTGCGTTGGTAGGCAAAAGACTCGGGTTTGATTCTTGCGAAGTCTATATAATTTTTCCACACCAAATATCTTCCGGCCTGGGGCCATGTGGCGGCCTCCTGGCTTGCTACGTGGCACCCTTTGATTGGCCCGAAACAAATGAAGTCAAACCCACAACGAATCAGATTTTGCCACTTGTCCATAAATGTTTCGCCCTCCAGGGAATATTCTAGGGAATATTTTGAGGAATATACCCAAAATACTCTTTTTTTATTTTTTCCCAAATTTTATAAAGTCAAACATGGTCAACATAATTTGGAGTTTACCAGGATTTTCAAACCTCAATAACTTCTGCATACGACCTCAGTTTTGCGAACCGTTCAAAACGCCAGAATCACAGCGACGAGACTAAATTTCTGGTCATTCATGTTGAAAACATTTCTAAACACTTTCATTTTTGAGCATTTTTTAAAAATTGGTCATGATCTCCTAATCACACCTCCCCACTGGGAATCTTTTGGACCCTAAAAGGCTGATATACTGATTTGTACAGTAGATGAGAGTACAACACCCCCTTCTCTTTAGCCTCCAAACACTTTCCTTACATGGCTAGTGACTTTGAACCACAACTAGAAAGAAATTGACACTTCCCTTCCTGGATGCGCTTGTCCTCCTGTCTAGAACTGTCTTTCTTGCACTCACTCAGAAATTTTTGGCGAGAAATTTGCAGAAGGAAATTGAACATCGCTGCCTTGATCAATGATCCAAGGTGGCTAAAAAAAACAAGAGATTACAACATAAAATATAGGCATACAACCGAAATTTGCATATGTACAAAGGATTATGTCTTACTGTCTTAAGAAGTCCATCCACTTCTTACCAAGCCACTTCCATGGCTACTTTTGTTGTTGCAACTCTTCTTCATGTGAAACTTCTGTTTTCACATCAATAATGGAATCCTTGGTTCCACCTTCACCAGTCTTTCTATCCTGTTGTTGCAAGTGCTTGGGAAGACTAGTTGGATCCAAAGTCCAACAATGGGAAACAACATGTCCACTCTTTTGGAAATATCTACAAATATTATGCACCTTATTTGAAATTTTCCTTTTCCTGATCTGCTTCCTGTATGCTTTCTTCCTCATCTAGCATCTCGAAACATCATGGTTAAATTGAACACAATATGTACAACAAATATTTCTTCCATTTAAGCATACAAAATTATCATGCCTTGCAGAAACACATTCAAATTGATCATGAGAAGATTTATACCTCTTGTGCTGCTTTGCATGTTCATCCTTTTTGCCTTCATGAGGAGATGAACTTGTAGAGGCTCCAGCTTTAATTTGCAGACTAACATCATTGTTCTTGTCTTGAAAACTATTTTAACTCGCATGCTTGCCATAAGCAACATGTCTACCATATTCTTGGTGCAACAAAGGCTTAAAGAAATGGAAAACCTCTTGGAAACAAATTTGACATATTTTCATCTTAGAACTTGGAACAAAAGTTCTCTTTAAAGTTGCCTCACATGCTTTCATGGTTTTGGAGTCTTCGCCATTAAATTGCACATAACCAAGACCAATATTCTTGGGTCGTTCCTCAACCAAAATAGGATCAACCATGCCTTGTGCATGCTTGCCTAAACCCTTGCCTTCATAGTCCATTTTAATCATTAACTTGGACCCTATACCTCTCGTATGCTTTTCGAAAGAACCAACACATATTTCTAATGAGGAAATTGAAGACAAATTAGAGTGGATTGCCTCTTCCTCACGCATTTTCTTGGTCAAAGCCTCTTGGGCTTGATGGAGCTGCATCTCCATGTCATGCAATCTTTGAAGAATTTCTTCCTTCTCTTGCTTCATGGCAAACAATTTCTCACAAAGTTCAGTGCTTTCTCTTCTATCTTCAAACAGAATCTGCACCATGTCCTTCAATATAATAAAGTCACGCTTCATATCTACATCGAAGAATATTGTGAAGGAGGAAACCTCACTTGTAGAAGTTTTCATTATGATGTCAATGAACAAAAGTAACTTCAACAAAGTTCACAAATATTTCAAAAACTATAGGCAAAGCTTTTGAACAAAATGCTTGTAGAGATAAACTCTTATTCAAGCAGCCAAACAACAAAAAAACTCCAATACCTTCTTGACAAACAATCGTCAAGAGGGTTTGTGTTCCAAGGGTGACCTTGAGGTCCTTCGGGGTAAGGAAGATGCCTTCAACTGTTTCTTCCCATTTTTCCTCTCTAGGACTTAGCTAACAATAGCTATCCCTTCACTTCTAGAAAACTCAAACAATAGTCTGTTTGCAAACAATAAAACAGTCAATCTTCTACACTATTTAAACAACTTTTAATATATACAAGCAAAAGCTTAAGCAATAGCTTTCTCTTTCAATGAAGCAACCAAGTGCTTTGATACCAACCTGATCTGGATATGCTCTGGATAACTTGTTATGTATTTCAATAATCTCCCACTCAGTTTAACAATTAAATGACCTATCTTGTACTTGAAAATTTTCAGAATTTATGCTTGAAAGTGGTGTATGATTTTTAACTGATAAATTGCTCAAATCGAGCACTGCATCCCCAAACTAGGCTATCCTCCACGGTTTGCCCAAGGCTGCCCAAAAATTCACATCAGCTTCTCGAGCTCTAGAAGTTCTCAAAATGTTCTAAAACCACTTTAATTTGTTCCAAAATGTCTGAAATAGTCAAGATAAATTATTCATTCATAAAAAATGGCCTTCGGCTGCTCTGGTTTCACCTCCAACAACTTTCGGCACCCCTTGGCACTAGGGTCACTGAAAAATTCTATGCTAGGTTTTCAACTTCTAGAAGTCCTCAACACCTTCTGAAAGCTCTTCCATTAGATTCATAATTCTATTTACAGTCAAGAATGACTACTGGTTCGCTGCATATTGTCTCTAGCTACTCTGGCTAGGCCCTGCACTATTGCTAGCAAAAGTTGGCACTAATGGCCCTTGGAACTTTACTGAAGCTTTTTGGCCTTAAAAATTTCTCTACATGCTCTGTAAACCATATCATTAGATTCAGAACATCTGAAATATCCAATTTTGACTATTGTATCTTTGGATAAGGCCTCTAGCTCCCTGGCTAGGCCTCAAACTGATTCTGCCTCCTGGTAGCCCTAGTGGCCCCTTGAACTTCATTGAAGAAAAAACTTGCTTAGAAGCTCTCTGATGGCTCTGAAACATGCTCCATTCAATCCAGAAGGTCTGAGATAGTCGAAATTGACTATTTTTCTCTGAATTTGGTTCAATAATGAGGGAGTTATGGCAAAAACAAATTTTGCCCAATATCCCTTGAAAACCTCCTCCAAAACTAGAGGAAATCTAGTTATCTCTGCCAGTTAGGAGATTCCCACTGTATTTAGTGGAATGCACCCAAATCTGTCGGATGGTTAGGATGTTGGCATTTAATTTTAAGTGGGGCGGGGTCACATGTGACCGACGCTCTAATCACCGACTTAACCACATTCCCAACGATTTTAAGACCATTGCATTAAATGTCAAATGCGTTGGCCACATGCATGGTTTGCGGGCAGATAATTTTAACCGCGGGGTTTGGCTCCTAGTTGTGGAGGAGATGGTTGTATGGTGTCGGGCTAGCCCTTTAATTTTCTGCTGATTAAAATGCTTCACAAAAAATACATATCGTAATCCATATATGTTAATAATGAACCCATAGGTGGGCCGGTCGAGCCTTTGCATTGGTAGGCGGAAGACCCGAGTTCGATTCCTGCGAAGTCTAAATAATTTTGCCACACCAAATCTCTTCCCACCTGGGGCCATGTGGCAGCCTCCGGGCTTGCCACGTAGCACCCTTTGATTGGCCAAAAACAAATGAATTCAAACCCACAGTGAATCGGATTTTGCCACTTGTCCACAAATGATTCGCCCTCCATGGAATATTATGACGAATATTCCTAGAATATTCTTTTTTTAATTTTTCCCAAATTTTATAAAGTCAAACTTGGTCAACATAGTTTGGAGTTTGCTAGGCTTTTCAAACCTCAATAAATTCTGCATATGACCTCAGTTTTGTGAACCGTTCAAGGCACCAGAATCGTAGCAACGAGACCTTTCTGGTCGTCCAGGTTGCAAACATCTCTGAACACTTTAATTTTTGAGCATTTTTTAAAACTTGGACATGATCTCCTGATCATCTAATGAATATCTCCCAGTTCTATCATGCATTAATTTCAACAAGGGTTTTTATCAAATGAGCCATTTTGCAACTAGGGTTTCCTATGGAGTTTTTCCAATTTCTTCAACATTATTTCTATTTCTTCGATGTTTTCCTACAATTGTCATCCTGTATTGACTCTTTGTCTATTAAAATGGTTGGTGGATTTACTCCACCTGTTGATGAAGGTAAATAGAATATAATTTATTTTCAGAACAATTTTATAGCCTTTTTGTCCTATATTAATTGGGTGGAATCTGAATTTGTATGTGTTTTATAGTATAAATAAACTCGTAAGCTATTGTATTCACCATTTTCACCTGTCTCCTTGGGTGTCTCTGGAGGAATTTAAGGTATTAAAAATAATATCATCCTAACTGCTTCCACAGGTTCCTAATTTATTGGATATTCGTTTGGCTCCTCCTTTAGAAATAAGGTCTCAGACTCTCCCACCTTTGTTCCACATTATTAACTTCTCTAGGTAATACTTAATACCTATGACCGCAAAAATTCTTCATGCTTATTCTCTTTTTTTAGTAGTGTATTTTTTTATTTCAATTTTGTTCCAAAATAATTTTCTACATGATTTTCGTATTCAACTCTTGATTTTGTTCCAGTTGGTTAGCTATGCTACCTCTCCAAGAAGAGAGTTTGATTTTTTCTTTACAATCTATTTCCTTTCTCCCCTTACATTATTATGTTTATTTGAAAGCTTATGAATAAATTCTTGAGGGTATTTTCTATTTATCATTCCTGGGGTCTGCTTAATATGCTGGATTTGTAGCATTTTTCTTTCTTTGTTCAAAATATTATTAGGGTTTTTCTCTAGTTTTTAATTCTCAACAAAAGAAGTGATTTGTTCATTTCAGATCTCTCTATTCATACCCTTGGGGTTTCTTCACTGGTAAAATAAACATTTCTTTCTTATTTCTTATTTTTGGTGTACATTCATAATAAGGGTTATTTACTCCTTAACACATTTGAAAAAAATTAGCCTCTCTCTATTGGAGAGGGTTTTTACTCTTTTCTTTACATTTTTTGACTGGGTGTTTATAAGATTTACTTTTATATAATCAATTATTGGACTAATTTTCGCATCCTTTGATGAAAATAAGGGATAACGAAGGTTTTATTCTTATTAGTTACAAGTAAACTCTTCTTGTTTTTCATAGATCGCTTGCTTAAAAAAAAGAATTCTTTACTTTCATTCTCTATTGGTTACATAAATAGATACTAATTGTTTTTGGTACCTTCTTGACCCAAGTACTTTTCATCGTTTGAGCGATGGATGTTTTTATTTGAAAAAAATTAGTTTATAACTACCTATAAATTCTCATTGAGCTCTTTCTATCTATGTTCCAAGTCGGATGTCCAGCTCTCATGTCTTCTTCTGTATTAGAACACAATAGAGGATTGTATTCATATTTTCATTTATTCTTTAATTAAATTGGGGTGTTATTCCTAGAATTATGCCCATATATAAATTTGGGTTTCATGTATGAAACTATGATTCTTTTGTTATAATAGAATTTTTATTTTCTTTTAAAACAGTACATTCATTCATATATATATATATATATTACATTTACTGTGTGTATACTATTCATGGGTTTTTTTAATTGTTCCCTTTTTCCTGTGACAATACTATCTTTTATAGTTCTGGTGAAGACATAGTCTTTTTGTTTGTAATCATATGTTTATATATAGTACTTATGTGTTTATATTTGCTTATAAACATGGTTAATTTTATAAGTATAGGTTTCTCACTGAAACCAATAACATATTTTTCCTTAGTGCAATATATATATATATATAGCACTATCATGCTAATGATTTGTAATGATGAAAACCTTATTACTTAGAAAACTTCTTTTTTTATTGACATTATTTCTATTTTTGTATCATACATTTTTTCTATAGTGAAATTTTTTTTCTTTGTAAATCGTTATGCAGTTGCAAATTTGTCTTTCATACAAACAATACTGATATACTAAAAATATTCTTTTACTATCTATTTTAACATCTCGAACTATGGAAAAGGGAAATACATTTTCTTCTTTCTCTGTGTACTTTCAAAAATTCAAAACCTTTCTACATTAATTATTTATTCAATACACACAACAATTATGAGTAGAAGATTTCATAAAATAATTTTATTTCTATGAATAAATAAACCAAGTGTACAGGCAGAAATACTGACTTGAATAAAGGTCTGGGAAAGAGATAGCTAAATACTTGGCTCCCTCCCAACCTTCAAACAACAACAATTATTGTCCCCTATAGAAAACCAAGCCTATAACTTTCTTTTTTGTCTATTCCTTCTTGCTTCTCTTCAATCTCTCCCAATTATGCTCTCTAAATATTTGAGACAAAAGCAAGTGAATTCACATATCCATCTGCCACTCTTTGGGTGGTTCCAATAGGTGGCAGGTAGTTGTCTGCTCATTAATGAGATCATTTTTCCCACTCTTGAGGACAACTCCATCTCTTCTAGGAAACATTTAATTGGCAAATATCATAATATTTAAATTAAATATAATCACCTAGATTGGATATGTAGGACTTGTTGATGGATAAAATAGTAACTTTTCATAATTCAATTTCAATGTTTTTCCTCTTTCAGCCATTAATTTCCCAATTTTTTCTTTATTTACAAAATAAAACATAATTACAACTTTTACAAACAACTATTATCAGTAATGAATTATTGATAATTAAAATTTCCATTTTTACTCCATGTAGCATACTTAATCAAATAAAAGAAGAAATAAACCTATGCTCAATTATTTACAAACACATCATTAAATTGAGGGGTATCGTAGAGAGATTGAAGATGATTAAAAATGAGGAGAGATGAAACATAAATAACATCCCAAAGAAATGCTACATAAATATTATTTGGGATGCTTAAGTGGCATAGTTTTTTCAAAGAAGTAATAAATTTTCCTCAATATTTAATCCATGAATTTTAACTTTGCAAATTGAAAGATTTAGAGTAGACGAGGAAATAGGAATATTCTTTACAGATATAATATAACTACAAGCTAAAATATCTAGATATAAGGAATCTCTAAACTAAGAGCACATCCTTAAACCACCCAATAAAAGGGGAAATTTGACTAAGTAAACTACTTGAAGAGAATGCCATAATAGATTGTGAATGTTTGGGAACCTAATTAGAATTATTAACTAATTAGGGTTGTTTCAGTGTAAGGATAAAATTGATTCATATTCAATATAATAACCCAAATAAGGTAACTAAAGAGTTTACTAGCACCAAATATGAACCAAATTCAAAAAAGACCAATGTCTAGGCTAAGAGACCCTACCATGGTCTTAAAAATCTAATGAAAAAGCAATAGACCATAGCAAGGGAACTAAAGAGAGGATATCAAGAAGTGTGATTAATTGCAAGGATTTTTTCGGACCTTGATGTTTTCATATTAAAGTAATCCTATCATGAATAATGCATAACATAAAATTTTCATAACAATATTCAAAGGGATATATGTATGGCTAGTAGGAAGTGCAAAATTCATATGCTATTTTTTTTCTAAATGTAAGAGATATTATTCATTATAAAAGAAAATTGAGATACCACAAAGAAAATTGAAATGTTTAGAAATAGTTCAATGTAGAAGGAAAAAAGAAAGGTATTGGACATTAATAGAAAAATGAGAATGTAAGAGAATATATGGAGGTGCCCACTGGAAAATGTAACATGAGTGAATTTTATGACATAATAATTTTATCAGTAGGTGACATATATGATTCTATAACCACCATAGTGTCCCATATCACTCTCATGTTGATGAAAAGAAAATATATGCATGGGCTTGATCCAGGTGGCTCCAGAGACACACACAGGACAAAAAGGGCTCAAAAATAAAAGTTTTTGGATTGCTCTCGAACTAGGTTCAATTTGAAGATATTTTTGCCATGATCACAACGATGCAAACGGTTCATCAAACCGAGCCCGTATGTGAAAGTTCTGAGGCAGTAAAATTTTTGGGTTGACTTGCTGACTTGGCAGGCTTAAGGAAGGAACAATTTCGCACTTTTTCGGCCAGTTCTGGCTAGATTCTGGGAAAAATTGTGGGGTCGTTAATTTGACTCCTTCGGTAAAATTAATGAATTTTCGAAAGGGCTAAGTTGTTTTAAATAAAATTAAAAATAAATTTAAAAAGTGGGGGTGGCAGGCCACCACCCCCACCACCCCACCCTCACGTCTCATATTTAATTAAAGAAAAAACAAATCAACTATTGTTAAGGCCCAACAGGCCGTGACCCCCGCAAGCCCCAATCGTCCAACAACAAATGTATATATATATATATATATATATATATATATATATATATATATATATATATATCTGTGTGTGTGTGTTATATAACACATAACAACCAACCATATGGTATAATCAGCGTGACGGTTGGGGGCGGGTCACCTAATGCAGGCCCGGCCCCCCAAAAATTTAATTATTTTGTTTAAAAAAAATACAGTTACATGCATATTTGGGGAGGCGGGATTTGATACCCCGACCTTCCCTAACCAGTTGCTAAATTTTACGAACTTAGCCAACAGCTTGTTTGGAAAATCCGCCCAGCTTTTTTTTATATAAACCTTCATTTCAGCAGTGTACCCAAGCCAGGCAGAGCAAGAGAGCATGCACGTGGATCGATGAAAATTTTCAGGTGGAACCGTGAGCGTGGAGCAGTAATTATGCAAGTGGAACCATGAGCCTTGAATTTTTTTCCTCGGGAGGTAATTTTTCTACATGTCGGAATATAGTTAAGTTTATAGTCATTTTTCACAATTTTCTGCAGGGAATGCAATGGTGAAGTTGGATTTGCCATTTGAATTGCATATTTCTGGTCCATGCATGGAGTAGCTACATGGAGGAATCTAGGGGGAATCTAAAAGATTCCTTTTTGCCCCAGATTTTCACTTTCTCAAAATTTAGTAAATGGACAATCAATTTTGCACTATTCGATGTCACGAATCTAATGGCATATTCAAATTTTCCATCTAAGATTTATATTTTTCGGTCACTTTCTGAAGTGAAGTTGCAGGTGTCAGTTTTCAGCAAGTGAGTAGTCGATTTCACACCTTTCGACGCCACGATTTTCATGGAGATTTCAGATCTAGCAGCAACAACAACCATTCTTTAGTCATCTTCAGCATGAGGTATATGAAGTGATGCTTTCATGTACTTCTTTGTTCTTGAGATGCATAGTGTTGTATAGATCCCTGTTGATGTATGAGTCATGGGATCTTTTCTTGTTTTGTTATTGATGTACTTTCTATCATGGACTTGTATTATGTTTGAGATCCCTTGATGCCATATTGGCGGGATACTCATGCATGTTGTTGATATCCATTTTATGCCATGTTGGTGGGATACTCCATGTCACATGTATGTTATTGAGATCCCTTGTTTGCCATGTTAGCGGGATACTCAAAGTCTTTATGTGTGAGTGATTGTCATACTGATAGGAGTCCTTTTTATGAATGATAGTTATGCAGTGGAACATCTCATAGAGAGGTCTAGCGACTCCTGCATGAGGGAAGTTTCCTTGTATGTTAGAGAAACACATCCATGTAAATCTTCCCCATACAACACTTAATGCAGCGGCCTACACCATCTTGACACCGAGGCCCAGAGATGTAGTCCCTCCTAGACGAACTTCGTTATCAAACGATATGTTCTCATGATTGTTGTTCTTGACATGTTATGTTCGTCTTCATTACAACATATAGTTTTTCATTTATGTTCATTAATGATTTACTTAAATGTAATTCTAATTTATCAGTTGAAGTAAAAGGTCTTGGTTAAGGGTATCAATAATTTACCATGGATCAAGTGGTATCGGAGCAGGTCTTCTTGCTGATTGGATTGCAGACATGAACTATTAGATGATCACGGAGTTGAGCCATGGAGATTGTCAAGGACATGTACGAGACCATGCTTAAGGCGTCCGAGAAAGCAAACATGTTGTATGAGGCTTATGAAAAACAAACCGCAGAGAACGCCGAATTGAAGACCCTCCTACAGGAAGAGAAGGAGGACAAACATCAATTACAACTTCAGTTGCAAGCCACAATAGAGCCATGGGAAGAATTGAAGCACAACAATGAAATTCTTCAAGAAGATCATGATACGTTGAAGGCACTCCTACAAGAATAGAAGGAGGAGAAGTAGCAGTTGTAGCTTCAGTTACAAGCTACGATGGAAGCCTTGGAAGAAGCAAAGCGCAATGAAGGCTTAGAGAAGCCTTCTTCACATGTTTCGCAATCGACAACTAAGGTAAACAGTGTTGATTTCTCTTCAGTTTCTTCACATGATATCATTTCGGTTGGAGGTGTGGAGATACCCATTTCAGGAACTAGCATGAGGCTCCTCACTAAGATGGGGTAAAAAGGAGGAGGACTTGGCGTTTGTGGCCAAGGCATAAAATAACCATTGGAGGTTGTGCAGAGACCTTGCTATGCAGGTTTGGGGTACACTGAAGAAGGATTTTCAAAGGACATCAATGGTCAACAGGTAGTGATGAACTCTCCAGGGAAGAGGAATGATGGGAACACTTTTCCATCATTCCATGGTAATGCATGTTGTAGTGAAAGAGCTAAGGCGAGCTCCCATCACCATGATCGCACTAGAGATCACCCGAGAAGGTATAATAAATCTCATTATTCGAGAGTGCATTTTGATTATAAGAATGTTGATAGCCATTGTTGTAAATCATGTCATCAAAAAACATGTCATTTTTTTGGTTTAAATAACCATGTGATTTCCAAGTGTTGGAAAAGGATGGCAGCTGAAAGGAGGATGAGGCATGAAAACCCTTCTCCATAGAAGGGAAAGAAATCAGTTAAGAAGGTTTGGAGGTGAAATAAATTTTTCACTCATTGCGACTGAAGTGGCCATCAAAGAGACACGTGTTGGAGACTGCATCCAGAGCATCGCTTTAAAGACAAAGCGCCCGTGCAGAAACTAGTTGAAAGAGTTGATCGACAAGCAAACATGCCACATGGAGATGATCCATTCACTTTGATAAGTGCAAGATGGTTTTTCTAGATTTTTTTTTCTAGATATGTTAGCTTGTCATGGCCGTGTTTGTAAATAATTTGTCACATTTTTAATTTTGAAAGTGATGATGTGTTTTCCATCACTTGTTTATGCGACAATGATATTTTTTGGCCTTATTTTATAAGTCGTGTGCTGCATTTCTTTCATGTAAAAGTGATGAGGTGTTTGCCATCACTTCAAAATTTTATGATGATGTTGTTGGCCTTGTTTTATGAGTCGTATTATGCATTTATTTCATGTAAAATTGATGAGGTGTTTGCCATCACTTCGAAATGCGACGATGATGTCTTGTTTTGTAATGATAGCTGGGGTATGATTTACCTTTTGATGTAAACTTGACCACTGAGTACATCTTATAAACTCGTGGCAAGTATGGGAATATTTGGGTCATAGATTGGTCAATTTGAGCATGTATTTGCATGGAATTGTACAACAGGTTTGCAAGGGATGTAGGTGTCATTTCATCGCTCAAGGCTCTGAAGGAAAAAGGTGAAGGAGAAGGAAGGGTGACCTTTTCAGGATGCTTGTGGTGCAGACATAATATACAGAAGTGCATATTCTTTTGATGCTTTTGGAGGACCAAAAGCTCCTTAGTGGGGAGGATTGATCCACATGGCTCCAGAGACACACATGACAAAGAGGGCTAAAAAATAAAAGTGTTTGGATTTCTCACGAAGTAGGTTTAGGTTGAAGAGATCGTCGCCCTGATTGCAATAGTGCAGACGGTTCGTCAAACCGAGCCTATATGCGAAAGTTAGAGGAAGTCAAAGTTTTGGGTTGACTTGGTGACTTGGGAGGCATAAGGAAGGCACAATTTTTCACTTTTCTAGCCATTGGATTCTGGCCAGTTCCGGCCAGATTCTGGGAAAAATTGTGGGGTCGTTAATTTGACTCCTTCGGTCAAATTAACGAAATTTAAATAGGGCTAAGTTTTTTAATATAAATTAAAAAAAGCAGGGGTAGCGGGCCACCACCCCAACCACCCCACCCTCACGTATCATATTTAATAAAAAATAAATAAATCAACTATTTTTAAGGTTCAACGAGTAGACTCAGCTTCTGCACTGCCAAATCAAGCATAGGTATATATATATACACACACACACACACACACATACACACATATATGTGTGTGTGTGTGTCTATATATATATATATTTGTGTGTGTTATATATAACACATAACAACCAACCGTATGATATAATCGGCCTGGGGTTGGGGATGGGCTGACCAATGCGAGCCCGACCCCCCAAACATTTAATTATTTTGTTTAAAAAAAATACAATTACATGCAGATTTGGGGAGGCGGGATTTTGATCCCTCGACTTCCCCTAACCAATTGTTAAATTTTACCAACTTAGCCAATGACTTGTTTGGAAAATCCGCCCAATTTTTTTTTATATAAACCTTCATTTCAGCAGTGCGCCTAGGCCAGGCAGAGCAGAGGAGCACGCATGCGGATCGAGACAAATTCGTAGGCGGAACCTTGAGCGTGGAGCAGTAATTATGCAAGTGGAACCATGTCAGAATATAGTCAAGTTTACAGTCATTTTTCACGGTTTTCCATAGGGAACACAATGGCGAGGTCAGATTCACCTTTTGAATTGTAGATTTTCAGTCCACCCATGGAGCAGCTATGTGGAGGAATCTAGGGGGAATTTAAAAGATTCCTTTTTTCCCCAGATTTTTAGTTTCTCGGAATTCAACAAATGGACAGTCGATTTTGCACTATTCGATTTTGTAGTCAATTTATATTTTTTGGTCACTTTTTGAAGTGAAGTTGCAGGTGTCAGTTTTCAGCAAGTGAGCAGTCGATTTCACACCTTTCGATGCCACAACTGTGATGGTGATTTCATATCTATTAGTAGCAGCAACCATTCTTTAGTCATCTTCAGCGTGAGGTATATGAAGTGATGCTTTCATGTACTTCTTTGTTCTTGAGATGCATAGTGCTATACAGATCCCTATTGATGTATGAGTCATGGGATATTGTCTTGTTTTGTTATTGATGTACTTTCTATCATGGACTTGTATTATTTTTAAGATCCCTTGATGCCATATTGGTGGGATGCTCATGTATTTTGTTGATATCCCTTTTATGCCATGTTGGCGAAATACTCCATGGCACATGTATGTAATTGAGATCCATTATTTTCCATGTTAGCGGGATACTCAAAGTCTTTATGCGTGAGCGATTGTCATACTAATAGGAGTCCTTTTTATGCATGATAGTTATGTTGTGGAACATCTCGTAGAGAGGTCTAGCCACTCCTGCGTGAGGGAATTTTCCTTATATGTCAGAGAAACAAATCCATGTACATCTTCTCCTTACAACACTTAATGCATCGGCCTACACCATCTTGACACCGAGGCCTGGAGATGTAATCCCTCCTGGACGAACTCCGTTATCAAGAAACGTGTTCTTATGATTACTGATCTTGACATGTTATGTTCCTCTTCTTTACAACATACAATTGTTAATTTATGTTCATTAATGCTTTACTTAAATGAAATTCTAATTTATCAGCTGAATTAAAAGTTCTTGGTTAAGGGTATGAAGAATTTACCCTGGATCAATGTTTGGGAACCTAAATTAGAATTATTAACTAATTAGGGTTGTTTATGTGTAAGGATAAAATTGATTCATATTCAATAGAATAACCCAAATAAGGTAAATAAAGATTTTACTAGCACTAATTATGAACCAAATACAAAAAGGACCAATGTCTAGGCTAAGAGACCCTACCATGGTACTAAAAATCTAAAGAAAAAGCAATAGACCATAGCAAGGGAACTAAAGGGAGGATATCAACAAGTGTGATTAATTGAAAGGATTTTTTCATGGACCTTGATGTTTTCATATTAAAGTAGTCCTATCATGAACAATGCATAACATAAAATTCTCATAACAATATTCAAGGGGATATATTTATGGCTAGTATGAAGTTAAAAATTCATATGCTAATTTTTTTCTAAATGAAAGAGATGTTATTCATTCTAAAAGAAAATTGAGATACCACAAAGAAGATTTAAATGTTTATAAATAGTTCAATGTAGAAGGAAAAATTAAAGTTATTGGACACTAATAGATAAATGAGAATGTAAGAGAATATATGGAGGTGCCCACTGGAAAATGTAACATGATTGAATTTTATGACATAACAATTTTATCAGTAGGTGACATAGATGATTCTATAACCACCATAGTGTGCCATATCACTCTCATGTTGATGAAAAGAAAAAATATGCATGGGCGATATGTGAGAAAATAAAGTGACAAGCAAAGATACATGATCATGATAAAAAAAATGTTAGAAAGTTACCTTAGGGTTCTAATTCATTATGTTATTGTTTTGTCTATAGAGTAAATTTTATGGTATATTTTTCTAATACAAGGGTTTTAGCATCAAACTTAAGGGTTGGTATTTCATATTTTGATCTTTTATATATCACAATACAATGTGTACATATTATATCACAAACCATAATATGAACCATACCAAACGAAAAGCATCCAATGTACGTATACATCATAATGAGGCAAGGCATCCAACATGTGAATATGTTACAAATGAAAGTATGAACCATACCAAAGGAAAGGTGTCCAGCACAATTATACATCATAATGAGACATTCAACATGTCCATATATCACAAATCATAATATGAACCTTGTGAAAGGAAAGGTGTACGACATAAGTATAAATCATAACAAGGCATCCAACATGTGCATTTATCACAAATCATAATATGAACCATATCAAAATAAATGCATAAAATGCATGCTAGATGATTGATCATATTACATAAGGACATAGCATATCAAACCATAATCGTGGTTCATCATCACTACATAGTCATTTTTAAACGAGCACCAATGCTTCGCAAAATATCATCATCAACATGCATAATATATATATATATATATATATATATATATATATATATATATATATATATATATATATATATATATATATATATATATATATTCACAAAAAAGAGTATACTCATATATTAATCTGAGCCTGTTCTCAACATGTAAATGAGTGATTTATATTTACAGTGCACTTCCAATGAAATCTCCATATATTGTTCTGTTACTACAGGGCCTTTCCATTTTACAACAATTCCAAAAAAATTATTGATTGCTATCTTACTACTATAAAGATGGAAAATTTTCTTCATAAGAAGCATGCATTTACAACATAGCATAAAAACAACTAAAAACCAAAAACTTAAGAGAAAATGATCAAATAATCATTCTTCCATATCTGCTAGGATGTTTAGATAAAATCCATGGCCTTTCATGTCCTCCTCATTGTTTTTACTGTCTTACATAAACTTGAGCTCTTCCAATTGAAAATGAAGCGTGTCAATTTCATCCTCCATATGCTTAATTTTTCACTTTTTTCCATGTTATACTCTTGCATGTTAAGCGTGTCCTATTGATGCTAATGTAATCTGAGCTGAATTATATGTATCCCCATGCGGATGTCCTCGTGCTCTGTGGCACATCTCTCCCAGTCAACCATCCCCGACCCACATCATTTACCACCTTTTTCATGCCCACGAATAGACCTGGGCTGATGATGTCACCAAGGAACAGTAGCCAAACTACCCACCTCTGAATTACTATGGGTTTCCATCTCAGATGTAGCCACAATTCTCCCAAACAGTTCCGCCGTAATTTTGCAACACTTACGTCCACCAAACACTGCCAAAATATGTACAATACTTGGACCTTCGGCACTTTAATGCTTGTGGTAGTTCTCCCATATGTTACTATCCACTGTGCTCCCTCAGAACACCCAAAATTCTTCAGAACTTTCTGCTTCGACCACACTCCAATGTCTTTATCACTGCCTAACTCCAACTCCTTTCCCCCAAGCTCACGACTATCAGTTCCCTTCCACGATAGTAAAAAATCAGGGGAAGAACCAATTTCCCATCATGCCCTTCCAAATTCCTAAAACCTTTCTTAACACTAAACCAAAGCTTGAAGGTAACCCCCAAGAAACTTCACACAAGACACTAAAGCAAAGGCATGTCAAGGGTGAGCAATACTACAGAAGCTCAGCCAACTTCTTGTTAACTGTGAGACCCCCTAGCAGGACCACCACAAAATCTCACCAAACAATCTCACTTCATAAATTGAAGAAATTTCTACAGATACCAGAACCCAAATCTACACCCACTCCTCTCCTCTGCTGGGCCTGGTGGAGAGACCACTAACCCCACATTTTCAGCTGCTTGTGACACTAGCCAAAATCTTGCCTCCCGACAAACTTCAGCCCAGCCTTGCTAACCCAGTTGCTTTGTCTTGAGAGCTGGAGTGGTTATAAATGAAGTTGGACTTACATCACATTGACCTCATTTTGTTGTCTGTCTCCAAGCTTTCCCCATTTAATTTCTGTGTTAAATATTTATAGATATCTTGACTTTGTCTACTTATTCAAAGGTAAATAATTTATCGACATTCTTGCACTTTGGGTTTAATTGCAATACAGTATTGTTCCATAATGTGCATCCTCAAGTATCATTGTAACATCCTATCGCACTAGGTCTTAAATATACACTGACTCCTGCTCTTGCATCACAGTATTGTATAGATAAATTTCCATATGCGGTTTTAAATTGTGCACATCAAACCATGCCCATGAACACCGCAGTCCTGTTAGGAAGGACACTGATGGGATGGGGGTCAGGGCAGAGAGATATGAGGATAACCAAGACAATCGAGGTAGGTGCGAAAGGGTCTAGGGAGGGGTAGGATTATGAGTAGGGAGAAAGGAGAATGGGATGAACACAACGATGGGAGTGACTAGGCAACTGAATAAATAGATGGAGAGAGAGGAAAAATACCAAGGAGAGCCAGAATTTCGGGAAGGAAAGAGGTATAGACGGGGATGGGTAAGAAGAATGAAGGGGGGAAGGTAGGTCCAGGTGAGTCCAAACAAAACATAAACTAAACAATATCACCAAAATTTTTTCTTCCAATTTCTCCATCTCTTTGGGAATTCAACAACCTTATTTCTTAATCCTTGGTCTCTAGGAGTAATAATTTTCCCAATGCCTTTTCACATACTCAAACTGACATAGTTATGGGATCAAATGTATTCCCTCCTATCCATTCACCATACTAGTCTCATATGTTAGTAGGCATGCCTCGTTCTCCTGTCTATCCACTTCTTTATTTTCCCACTGAGAATATAATAGTACTTGGCTTCTCCGAGGGTTGACTTTATTCCTTTTCTTCTTTTTATGATTTTATTGAGAATGCATTTTTTAGTTGAGGTAACATTGACTATATGTTTGATTATCAGTAGGGAGTCTCCTAGGATGACCACCTCCCTGATTCCTTTTTCCCAAACTAGAGATAGTCCTAACATTAGGCCCAAGGTCTCTGATTCATTATTAGTCTTTATTCCCATACCCCAAGAATATATTATTTCTATTTTACCTTTGGAATTTATAAGGATCCCTCCCCCTCCTGCCACCCCAAGATACCCTTTATATGCCCCATAAAATTGTAAAACCAACTTATTTTGATTTGTCATCCCATAATATTAATACACTATAAGCTATAATAATCACTAATGCTTCATGAATATTATTAGGCATATTTACTATATCATTAAGAAAGATAAATATTCATCATAGCCTAGAAAATCACATAGGAATATAGATCCATCATAATTAATCATTATTAAAATCAAGCACAACGGGATGGTGGGTATAGAACACTATATCCTATTAGAATGTCTAAATCATTAATGCATCATAACACCTTGTTGGCCCTCGTTTTTTATCTCTTTTTGTTTATGAAGGACACCTTATTTTACCATATTATCCATATATTCACCATCATATCCACCTTATATTGAAAAAAATATGCATATATAGGTATTTAAGTTATGTTTTTCAATTACTAGATGTTTTTGTAAAAATTAAATTTAAGTGCATTTTTTGACAGCAAGAGAAATTCATGTAATGGCATTATGGTTTTCATATGTGCAAGACACTTGGGCTCGAGCTGGATAAATTTATAGAAGGCTCGGGAACTAAGAATAAGAGTACACTTTTTGGTACAGTCAAACTGAGCTTTAACAGGCCCGATCAAAGGTAGTCAAATAGGAACTGTCTTTATGGAGGATCCCTAGAAATTAGGTCAAAACTCTTATTTTGTGGGATTTTCTAGATTTTGATGGATATGATGTATGAATTCGACTTTATTTGATAGGATAAGGATAGTTATGACTACTTGAGATATTTTAGATGAGTTTGTTAGATACTTTATCTATTTAAACCTCAAACTTTGAAGGCTTTTATGTGTAGAACTTGTATGACTTAATATTATTATTTCTGAGACTTGGAGACATAATTAAAGATTTGTTCTATCATATTTTCTGTTGTTATATAATGTTTGATTGATTGAAGTCTTAAGTAGCTGAATTCACCTTCAGTGTGCAAGGCAAGGACGGAGGCCCCCCACACCGAGCTAAGTGCACTTCTTAGTTTATTTTGTAGCTGCAATTTCTGAATCAGTTTTCTTATGTTTAATTTGTTTATGTTGATTATTTTTTAGTATTGATGAATCTAATGATCATTCTTAACTTGCATATGAAAGGAAAAACAAATGTTTAAGTTAACATTCTTTCTATCTAATCAAGATCTTAAGTTATAATTCATCTCTACATGCTTTTACATGCATTAAAATTATTTTTGATGGATCTTAATCTTGTTTCTATTCTGCATATGAAGATTCATCTTTCCCGCTTTTTCTGAATTCTTGTTTTTAACAATAGCATTACTAATAAATGAATATATGATGAAGGACAATCAGGACCTCTTCAGTGAAGAGCCTCTTCAATTATTACTTCATGTATCTTAATCTATTGTTTAGCTAAGTAGTTTTTTATTTCTAATTCACATGATAATATTGTTAGAGAAGGACAAACAAATATCTTAAGTTAGGAGATTCTTCTGCTTTTAATTACACATCTGAATTTAGAAATTGTTTAAGTTAAATTTATATTTGTAATATGCATTTTCCTAATCATTAATAAACCATCTTTTGAATTGATCACAACTAAAACCCATATATTTTGGAGATGATTCTAAGTTCCACTAACTCGTATTGATAATAAATACTTGCATTAGTTTACAACAGTAAATTGACCAAACATTTTGGTGCCATTTTCGGGGAAGCATATTTAAAACGGTCAAGTAGGAAGACAAAAAGATAAAAAAAAAACAATATAAAATCACCAAAAACAACAAAAACATATTTTTTCTTTCAATCAATGTTTTCTTATGCCTATAAATAGAGATTAGAAGGGTATATTTGTGAAACAAAACCCCCCAAAAGCTCATTCATCCATAGGAATAACAACACATGTTGTTGGAAATCCTACTATAGAAGAGTTAGTGGAAAAACATAGATTAGGATGGAGATTAAATTTAGTTGAAAGAAAAATCTTGTTAGCCTTAGAGGTAAATAAAAATAAATCACTTAAAGAACCTCCTTCTGTATGGAAATAGAAAGATACAAGAAAACCAACTTTTGAACAACTAGAGCAACCTGTCCTTGAAGAAATCAAATAGTTGAAGAAATAGAAAATCAACCTCATATCGAAACAGTATAGATCTCTGAACAATAAATGCCTGAATAAGGATAAGGATCAACTAGAATAAGCATGACTCCTGAGCAAGCATTAGAATAAAAAAGACAACGAATGGAATGACGAAGACAACGAGAAGAAGAAAGAAGAATTGAGGCGGAAAGAAAGGTAGAAGAAGACAAAAGAGCATAAGCACTTAGAAGAATAGAGGAAGAAGCAAGAAGAGAAAATCAAAATCAAAGAACACAAGAAAATGAGCAAGAAGTTAAAAATGATCAGGAAACTACTTTTGGCTTTCCTAATCTAGATGCAAGAGCAATACTAGGAGAAGAAATAAAAATGAAAAATATTCCACCTTCTGTATTGCCTAATTTCTATGGAATGTCAACAGAAGATCTTGATGCATTCATGTTCGAGTTTGATATCTTTTGTAGAACCTATGGATATATTTATGACACACACAAGCTTCGACTTTTTCTTGCTACTCTGAAAGAAACAACCTTGAAATGGTTCATGGGATTAGGTGAACATACAATCGCTTCTTGGGAAGATATGAAGAAATTTTTTCTTAAAAAATATCAATCTTATTGCAGGGCTAGAGACTCTAAAGAAGACATTTTCCAAATGACACAACAAGAAGATGAAAATTTGTAAGAATATTTGGAAATATTTCTTTACAATTTACAGAAATCCAGACATAATTGTCTTAGTCCTGATACCATCGGAACTATTTTTCGTAAGGGTATTAGAGATGAGTATTTAGACATTCTTAATGTAAAGGGAAAAGGAAATATTTCTAATTTACCATTTCAATAAATTTTTGAGTTATGTCAAAAATACTCTAGGGGAAGAGAAAAGAGTGGGAAAAGATACATTTCATCAAAATCTTCCAAATCTGCAACAAGTGCAGTAACAAAAGTGAAGATAGGAAGTCTCCAAGAAAATTTTAAAACAGATCTCTTCAGCACTTTCTGAACATAAGTAGATTTTTTGAAATCTAAGAAAAAGAAATAAGAGCAAGATGAAATCTTAGCAATCTTCTTCCCAAAGTGTAGACAAAAACATCCACTTAGGGAATGTCCTTTGCAAGGTATATAAGTGTGTGGACTATGCACAGAAAATCATGCAACAAAAAAATGTCCCAAATTAAAAGAATTGCAAGGAGTAGATTCTGTCTACTATATGGCACCAAGGAAACCTTGGAAACCAAGGATACCTTAACAATTCCCTCAAAAAAATCTCCAAAATTTTCAATATCCCCAAAATACATGGAATACACCAATGCCATGGCAGTCTTGGCCACCACAACAATATCAAAACCAACCTGCACAAGGTTGGAGAGGATATGGTTATGGAAACCAACCACCACAACAAATGTATCCCCAATAGTATCAATATCAACAACCATATCCTCCACAACCATTTCCTCAATATAAAAAATTTCAGCAACATCAACCAATGCCATATCCATCTCAAAACCCAACAATTTTAACTCAACCGCAACAACTGTAGCTGCCCACTAACCAACCACCTCCTAGAACACCACAATTTCCAGCTCATCCAGTAGCTAATCCAAGTAACAAGGTGGATAGACCAGCATATCATGTGGAAGAAGCAACATATTATCCCACTTATTCAATTCTTCTTGTACAAGATGTCCACCTAAGGTATGGGAAGGTGTTACAAAAATATTATCCTCTGATAATTGAAGAAGAATTTGAACAAGGAGAACAAAGTCAACAATCTCAACTAGAAAAGCAAATTCAGAAGGGTAAATCTATTATGACACAAACTCCAACATATCTAGAGAGATTGATACAACAGAATATTCCAATATCTCTCCCTGAATTTAATATTCTGGATGAATTGAAAAACACATATGTTAAAATTCCTTTGTTGCAGGAAATTAAAGACATTTTGATATATGCAAAAACAATAAAGGAATTATGCATTAAGAAATCTAGCAGAAGAAAGAAGGATCCACCTAAAATCCAGGTAATTGGAAGTTTAGCTAGTCTCATGTCCACAAACATAACCATTGAAAAATATTTTGATCTAGGAATTCCTATGGTTACCATTTCGATTAACAAATTTTCAGTGCCAAATACTTTAATAGACTTGGGAGCAGATATCAATGTTATGACAACAAAGACAATGAAACATTTGAATCTAAACAACATTAGACCTACTACTATAGTTTTAGAACTTGCAGACAGATCTAAAGTTGTCCCAGAAGGTATATTGGAAGAAATCATTGTCTCGCTGGATTCATGGGAGTATCCTGTAGAGTTCTTGATTTTGCAGTCAAAAACAAATTTGGGAGGGCATCCCTTAATTTTAGACAGACCATGGTTAGCCATTGCAGATGCTTACATTGGATGCAGGTTAGGAAGCATGATTATTTCACTTGGAGATGAAATAAAACATGTTATATTATATCCTCCCGCTCGATCTCCTTCTTTATTATTATGGCTTGATGGAGAGGAACCACAAGAACTTCAATCTGTTGTTATTCTTAATGAAGTTTATAATTTTAGGGAGGAGGAATAAAATGAGGACTTATTAGATCTATTCATCTCATAACCAAATATTTCATAGAATCTTAGACTAACTCAATATGAAGCTGCTAGTTATCTTTTAAATGAATGTTTTTAGGAAAATTGCACTAACTAGTCATTGAAAAATACATTTGAAAGCATTTTTCTTGTAAAATCAAGTATCAATTCAAATATAAAAAACATTGAAATAAGTCCTGAGAGACATTTGAATATTGGTAACAACTTACAATCATCACAAGAGGAAAAGCTAATAACATTGTTGCAAAAATATTCAAAATATTTTTCCTAGGATTACAAAGACATTCCAGGAATTCATCCAAAAACATGCATCCATCTTATTTACAATGTGAATGAAATAGAACCTGTAAGGCAACCACAAACACGGATGAACCCCATGATGAAGTAAATATTAAAAGAAGAATTACATAAACTATTACAAGTCGGATTTATCTATCCTATTTCAGATAGTCAATGGGTTTCACCCTTAGTTGTAGTACCTAAGAAAAATGGGAAATGGATAATTTGTGTGGATTACAGAGAACTGAAAAAAGCTACATTAAAGTACCACTTTCAGTTACCATTTTTCAATCAAGTGTTAGATTCATTACCTGGAAAAAGTTATATTCATTTCTGGATGGAATTAGTGGATATAATCAGATAGAGATAACATTAGAAGATCAAGATAAGACAATATTCACATGCCCATGGGGAACATATGCATAGAATTTATTACCCTTTGGTTGGTGTAATGCACCTGCTACTTTTTAGAGAGCAGTTCTTGCAATCTTTGTTGATTTGATTAATGATTGTGTGGAAGTTTATATAGATGATTTCACTGTGTATGTTACAACATATGATGATTGTTTACAAAATCTTGAAAGAGTGTTAAAAATATTCATTGAGACAAATATATCACTCAGTAATGAAAAATGTTTTATGATGTTAACTGAGGGGATAGTGTTGGGACACAATATTTCTTCTTCAATGATTAAGGTGGACCCGAAAAAAATTCAGGTCATTGTGAATTTAACACCACCCACAACAAAAAATAAGTTAGATGTTTCTTGGGTTATCCAGGCTACTATATAATATTTATTGAAAAATGCAATAAAATAGCGTTTTCATTATTCAATTTACTTGCAAAAGATGTGGAATTCCAGTGGAAAATTATTTCTCAGAATGCATTTGAAAAATTAAAAGAAAAATTATCAATTGCACCCATTCTTTGAGGATCTAATTGGTCTTTGCCATTTCACATTTCAATTGGTGCATATGATATAGCTATTGGAGCATCACTTGGAAAAAAAGAGAATAAATTATATTATGCCATATATTTCATCAGTAAAAACTTAACAGAGGCATAATTGAACTACACTGTTATAGAGAAAGAGATGTTAGCTATAGTACATGCAGTTAATAAATTTCGACATTATATAACAGGTTATCAATTTTATATCCACACGAATCATTCCACCATAAATATTTAATGAATAAATCAATAAAAAAAGGCAGAATAACTAGATGGTTGCTATTAATGAAAGAATTTAACATTACAGTACAATATCGACAGGGAAAAGATAACGAAGTTGTAGACTTTCTGTCAAGACTACATTCGCCTGGTGATCCAAATCCAATATCAGATAATTTCCGAGATGCACATCTATTTTATATAAATGTAAAAACTCCATGGTTTGCAGATATAGCTAACTATTTATCATCTAGCATCCTACCATCTCATTACACAAACAAGCAGAAAAGAAGAATAATTAGAGAAAGTGCTAGATATAGCTAGGCCAATGGAGATCTATTTTATATTGTTGTTGATATAATGATTAGAAAATGTGTTAGAGAAGATAAGATTATTGAAATTTTGAAAGTCTGTCTTGATGAACCATGTGGTGGTCATTTTGGAGATAAGAGAACAACATACAAAGTGCTAAAACTTGGCTACTACTGGACATCCATCTTCAAAGATGCCAGAGCCTATGTGAAAAGATGTGACAAATGCCAAAGAATTGGTAGCCCAGTTGCATCAGATAAAATTCCAGTAAAGCCACAAGTACTAATTGAACCAATTGAACAATGGGCTTTAGATTTCGTGGGACCAATCAACCCTCCATCCAATGGAAATAAGTACATCCTGGTATGTACAGATTATGTAACTAATTGGATGGAGGCAAAGGCAGTAGCATGGGAAACAGAAGATATGGTTATGTCTTTTCTGTTTGAAGATATATTTGTAAGATATGGAGTTCCGGGACAGATAGTAACTGACCAAGGAAAAAAATTCACATCAAATCTTGTTCGAGATATTACGGAGAAATACAAGATCAAGCATAGAAAATCAGCTCCATATCATCCACAGGCAAACGGACAAGTGGAATCAACAAACAAATTCCTACAAAACATCATGACGAAGACTGTAAAAATGAACAGAAATTACTAGTCAGAGAAATTGATAGATTCACTATGGTCATATAGGATAACTTGGAAAAACACAATTGGGTTCCTTCCATCTCAGTTATTTTATGGAAAAGAAGTCCTATTACCCATATAATTTCAAATACATACATATAATATAGCAACAGAATTGGGGATGGAATTGTCTTGGGCACAACAACAAAGAATTATGGAATTAAACCAACTAGATCAGATACGACAACAAGTAGTCAAACATACATCTCTTGTCCAAGAATAAAGGATCAAATGGCTCGATCAATTCATAAAGAATAAAGTGTTTCAGAAAGGAGATTGGGCACTCTTGTTCGACTCCAAGTTCAAAGACTTCAAAGTAAAATTCACAACTCATTGGCTTAGGTCATATGAGATTTAAGAAATCTTTGACGATGGAGTTTTCAAGATAAAAACAATTGATGAAGCATCTGTTTCGTTTGTTTTCAATGGAGATATGCTTAATATTTACAATAAGCCTATAAATAAAGAGGATTTTCTGAGAACAATTTCGATGGATTCAGATCTGGAACTAAGGGGACAGCATAGAAATATCCCTTCCATAATTCCAATATAAGAATAATGATATATATATATATATATATATATATATATATATAATAAAATAAAATAAAATAATATAATATAAAATAATAAAAGAGTTTGGTTGTGAAGATCCAGGAGACTAGCACAATACAAACTCAAATTCATGTCGAAAAACCAACTTGTTTGGCTAGTATAAATTCTCTTTTTGTTTTCATTTTTTGTACTAAAATATTTTTTCAGATATGCCCTCAAAGACATCACAAACTTGAGGAAAATTCAAATCATCAGCTTGGGGGAAGGTGTGTAATAAAAAAAAAACTATGAAAATAGTTTTCAATAGTTGAATTGAAGACAAAATGTGAACTACAATTACAAAGGAACCTGGTACATCATTCGACATTTACCGAATGGAATTGAATTGTTATTGAAAAAATTATTCAGGAAGGGACCTGTACCATTACGACAGAAGAAATTTCCAAGTATTGAACATTATTGCAAATTACGCCAGAAGGGACCTGAAAATTTAACATGTCAGAAGGGACAGGAAAATTATTATTCTAAATCAAATCAGATGCATTAAGAAATAAAGTCTCTACATAGTCTACAAGAGCCGTCGTAACAATAAACACAATGCCGACGATCATGAACGTCAAAAGGGAATACAAGTACAGTAAGTAAAAAAAATCGCTCTTAAAATTTCAATTTTTTTCGAAAATATTCTAGAATTGTAAAGACTAATTTAGTACTAGCTATGCATTTTTACCTACATTTCATCTACATCACCTACATTTCCTACATTTTATCTACATTTTATCACCTATACTTTCATATACATTCCATTATCTATAGCCCTATTCTATCCATATTCATATCCATACCACTATTCAATAAAACATTACATAACCTATCCATACCTTACCTTACCCTACTTTTCTAACCAAGAGAATCATTAAAAAAAGGTCAATATTAAACCCTTGGAAGACCTACAATACGAAAAACAAAGATTAGTAACATTATAAATATTTAATTTTAAAAATGTGACTATTTCATTAGTCAATTTTTTAAAATTAAATAAAAGAGAAAAACCCAAAGTTCAAAAGTCATATGATACAGCGCAACTATTTCAAATGTCAAAACAATGCAAAAAGAGTGTAATCATAAAAGGTGATGCGCTAAGGTAATGGAGCAAAGTGTGAAATCATAATACAAACAAATGAATGCAACTAACCTAAAGTATGATGTGGTGATAAACAAGATGCATGACAATAATGATATATGCTATGCTATGATGAGACCGTAAAGTATGCAGCAGTGGAGGAATGAAGAGGAGATAGCATGCAGTGATGAAGTATGATGGTGCATATGAAAATGGAGATAATGCGGAGTATGGCAGCAGAAAATATGATGGTGCATGGAGATGATGCAGAATATTGAAGAAAACATGGTCATAAAAACAAAACATGAAAGGAGCTAAATAATGAATAAAAAAAAGGGCAAAATGTACACCAGAGCCATCATGACAGTCAAGGAAAAGACACTCATGAACTGGTCAAGAAGTGGCTGATGAACGGTTAGAATAATTTCAAATGCCATAACACAACACCGTGTAAAAAGTATGAGACCATTTTCGCCATTGCTAAGACCTGAAATGACCATTGCTCAAACATTTACGCTGCATTTTCACCATCATCGCCTTTCGAAGGCTCAGTGAGAGAGGGAGAGCATGCAGTTAAAGAATGCATCCATGATTACAACTATGTGAAAACAAAACAAAATGCAGAACTAGAGAGAAGATAGTGAAGAAGCTGAGAGGACAATAGAAGAGATAAAACACAGAGAAGAAAGCAGAAAGTATAGCAGAGAAGAGGAACAAAGTGATAAGGGAGTTAACTGGAGTTTTCAAAGCCAAAAAATATGGAAAAATTCTCAACCAACCACACTATCAGGAGGCGAAATCTTGTGAAGGAGAAGGTAAGAAGTAAATGTGGGTTTGGTTGTTTAAAACAACGAATGGTTGCATGAATAGATCTCAGGATTGTTAAAACAAAATGAGAGTTATAAAAGGAGTCATCCATTTCGATTTTTAAAGACTTTTTGTGCGTTATATTTTGTTTTGACACCATTCATAATACTCTGCCACTAATCAACAGTTAATTCTTTTGTTGATTAAGTGCATAAATGAATGAGGGATTTAATGAGACTGACACTGATTGAAACAAACAAAGACCTCAGTTGAATTAGAAGGATGATCACAAGGATCACAACAAAATATCACAAGGATCATTGCATAGACAGGTAAGCTTGAACACGTCCTCACATGCAGTTTTCTATTTCGAAATAAATGGAAAACAGAGAATGGAGAATTCTAATTCGAATGGCAAGGTGAGATTGTTTTAATTGAGTTGTGTAATATATTTATTTTATTAATACACTCAGTAGAAGGATTCGAAACAGAATTTGTGGAGAAATATTGAGTTAGAATACATTTAAAAATGTTTTGACATAGAAGAGGACAAAGTATGGAGAATGTTTAAACGAAAACAGTGAATCTATCATGATATTTTTGATGAAATGGTTGAGTTATTCTCTGGCATACACAATGAATTTAAATTAAAGACATCATGCTATGTTTTGAAAAGAATTTTGTATGAAATTAAAGGGTGAAAGACACATCTGTATAAAAAAAATTCATTTTTTTTTACACAGTCAAATTTCTTTTACAAAATAGAGACAGAGGATTGTTTTTTAAAGAGGGCAGAGAATTAAATGGAGAATAGGATAATAGAAACATGAGTTTTTGTGTTTTCTTATACCTCTCTATCAATTCTTGTGTTTAATTGAAGCAGTTAGCTCACATTTTTCAAAGGGAAAATAGATGATTGATTGACAAGAGCAGTAAAACAGGAGGTAAGCCTGCTACTATAACAACATCCAGTACTTGATTTTTTGTTGAAAAGGATGAATTTAATGATAGTAGATGGATACATAAAATGGTTTTCAGATAAAATGGCTTCGAGAGCAGAACCTAAAGCTTTCCAAATTGAACATTGGAATAGGGAAACATTTGAAAAACTATATCAGTCAGGTTTAATAGGCTTTTTTCAAAAGTTCAAAGGTCACAATGAGGATGTAACAAGAGAATTTATAAAAAATTACAAACAAGATGAAACCATGGTGGCATTAGGGGAATTTTGAGGTCTAAAATGGGACTCCTAAGGAAATTATAAAATAATAGTGGAAAAAATACAATAAGATTTGATTACATCATCAACTTTTAGTGGGAAAAAGAAAAAATTACTTTTCCAACTCATATTTTCAACTTATCTCCAAAATTTTTTACTCAGATTTCGAGCGGGAGTACTCGTTGGATGAAAAATTTAATCCTCATCCAAGGAGTATCCATGTTGCATACTTTCGATGGATTCTACTACATGAAAAATGAGAAATACATGAAAAACGATCACGTTTTTCATGTATTTCTCATTTTTCATGTAGTAGAATCCATCGAAAGTATGCAACATGAGTACTCCTTGGATGAGGAATTAAATTTTGCATCCAAAGAGTAGTCCCACTTGAAATTTTAGGAAAACTTTGGGAGATAAGTTGAAAATACAAGTTGAAAAAGTAGTTTTATTATTTTATTATTTTTTATTATTTTTGCCCTTTTACTTAAAAAATGGTAAATCATCCCCCATGGTTGACATCATCATCTTGAATCCTATTGGTTCTTATAAAGTTTATTTTGGTGGCACATTTTTCTTAGGAGGCCCATTTTAGGCCTCAAAATTCCCCTAACGGTAGTCTACATAACCCTTTGACTCCAGAGTATATTTTTGAAGCTTTAGAGTTGCCATCATCAAGAGAACTATACCATAAGGGATTGCATTTCAAATACAAGGGCTGGACATTCTTCTTGGATAAAAACAGGAAGGGTTCTTTAGATAGATCAAAGGGGATTCCAAGGGAGTGGTTCAATGAACCATGGGAAGAGTTAGTTTTGATTATTCAAAATTTTCTCACCTATGAAAATAGACATAGTGTAGTACACCTTTATCATGTCACATTACTACAACATATTAAAGGATATATAAGGATTAATATGCCCTATTTATTTTATAAAAAATTGATGAAAATGATTGAGAGAGTCAAATCTGAGACCAAGACCAAAGAAGCTCAAATTCTTCACCAGGGGCTGATAAAAATCCTTGTGGATTATCAGCTGAAAGTTAAGGGAATGGTTTGGGAAAATTTTCTGATTAAAATAATTTTGTAGAACATGTCATTGAGAACAAAATTAAACCAATACAGGAAACAAGAAATATTGTGCATTCACCTCTTTATTCTAAAACCAGGTCAAAGAAACATCAGGAGACAGATATGATAGAGAGGGAGACATCATTTTTAACCATTTATAGAAGACAGAAAAAGAAGAATTCATCAGAACCAGAAGTACAAGTCATAGAAACATCTCATTTAACTAAACAGGAAAATGAAATTCTTGAGAGGTTGCAACAATAAGTGTATGAAAATCCTATAGACAGAGATTCCTATTTTGAAAATAATGAGGAGGAAACTTCAATTTCTAAAAATACCAAGGAGGATGATCAAAACCTTTGCAGAGTAAGAGAATTAATGGATAGCCTCGAGATAAGAAAAATCATGGAAAGGCACTTGAGAGAAGAAAATGAAACTTATAAAATAAATAATGAAAAATTGGTTAAGGAAAATGAGAAGATAAGTGGAGAAATGGGAAAGTTGAATTAAACCAAAAACAATCTTCTCTAAACATGGGCATTCAGATGGTTTCAGGAGAAAAATTCCTAGAAGGCTAAGTATGAGAAACAAAAGGTTAAGACCTCCATCTATAAGGAATAACAAGGCAAAGACATGGATTCTCTTCTATATGTAGCACAACAGGAAGTATTAGGATTAGGAATGGAATCAGCATCAGAGCTCAGAACGTCAAAGAGGAAAAAGCAAGCATGAGGACATGCTTCATCATCAGTTTAGGGGAGATGTTGGCCCTTGTTTTTTATCACTTTTTGTTTATGAAATACACCTTATTTTACCATATTATCCATCTATTCACCATCAAATCCACCTTATATTGACAAAAACATGCATATACAGGTATTTAAGTTATGTTTTTCAATTATTATATGTTTCTGTAAAAATTTAAATTTAAGTGCATTTTTGGACAGCAGCAAAAATTCCCGTAATGGCATTATGGTTTGGATATGTGCAGGACACTTCAGCTCGAGCTAGATATATTTCTATAAGGCTCGAGAACTAAGAATAAGAGTACACCTGCTGGTACAGTCAAACCAAGCTTTAATAGGCCCGGTCAAAGGCAGTCAAATAGGACCAAACTTTATGGAGGATCCCTAGAAATTGGGTCAAAACTCTTATTTTGTGGGATTTTCTAGATTTTGATGGATCTGATGGATGAATTTGACTTGACTTGATATGATAATGATAGTTATGACTACTTGAGCTATTTTAGATGAGTTTGTTAGATACTTTATATATTTAAGCCTCAAACTTTGAAGGCTTTGATGTGTAGAACTTGTATGACTTAATATTATTATTTCTGAGACTTGGAGACATAATTGAAGATATGTTCAATCATATTTTTTGATGTTATATGTTGGTTGATTGATTGAAGTCTTAAGTAGCTGAATTCACCTTCAGTGTGCAAGGCAAGGGTGGAGGGCCCCCACATTGAGCTAAGTGCACTTCTTATTTTATTTTGTAGCTGCAATTTCTGAATTAGTTTTCTTATGTTTAATTTGTTTATGTTTATTATTTATGAGTATTGATGAATCTAATGATCATTCTTAATTGGAATATGAAAGGACAAACAAATGTTTAAGTTAAAAATTCTTTCTATCTAATGAAGATCTTCAGTTAGAATTTATCTCTACATGCTTTTACATGCTTTTACATGCCTTTAAATGATTGTTGATGGATATTAATCGTGTTTCTATTCTGCATATGAAGAGTCAACCCAATATTTAAAGTTAAATACTTCTTCTATCTAATCAAGAGACTAAAAACTAAGATTCATCTTTCCTGCTTTTTCTGAATTCTTGTTTTTAACAATAGCATTATAGATAAATGAATATATGATGAAGTACAATCAGTACCTCTTCAGTGAAGAGATTTTTCAATTATTACTTCATGTATCTTAATCCATTGTTTAGTTACGTATTTTTTTTTATTTCTAATTCACATGGTAACCTTGTTAGAGAAGGACAAACAAATCTCTTAAGTTAGGAGATTCTTCTACTTCTAATTACACATCTGAATTTAGAAATTGTTTAAGTTAGCTTTATATTTGTAATATGCATTTCCTAATCATTAATAAACCATATTTTGAATTGATCGCAACTGAAACCCTTATAATTTGGGCATGCTTGTATTTTAAACTAACCCGGATTGATAATAAATACTTGTGTTAGTTTACAACATTAAATTGACCCAACATTTTGGTGCCGTTGCTGGGAAAGCATATTCAAAACGGTCAAGTAGGAAGACAAAAAGATAAAAAAAAAAGCAATATAAAATCACCAAAAACAACAAAATCAAAGTTTTTCTTTGAAGAAATGTTTTCTTATGCCTAGAAATAGAGATTAGAAGGGTATATTTGTGAAACAAAACCCCCCAATAGCTCGTTCATCCATAGTACTAACAACACCGGTTGTTGAAAATCCTAATATAGAAGATTTAGAGGAAAAACATAGATTAGGACAGAGATTAACTTTCGTTGAAAGAAAAATCTTTTTAGCCTTAGAGGTAAAGAAAAAGAAATCACCTAAACAACCTCCTTCTATATGGAAACAAAAAGATACAAGAAAACCAACTGCTGAACAACTAGAGAAACCTGTCTTTGAAGAAATCAATGTAGTTAAAGAAATAGAAAATCAACCTCATATCGAAACACTACAGATCTCTGAACAAGAAATGGTTGAAGAAGGAGAAGGATCAACTAGACTAAACATGTCTTGTGAACAAAGATTAGAATATGAAATACAGTAAAGGGAATGGAAAATACAACAAGAAGAAGAAAGAAGAATTGAGGTGGAAAGAAAGGCAGAATAAGATAGAAGAGAAGAAGCAATTAGATGAATAAAGGAAGAAGCAAGAAGAGAAAATCAAAATCGAAGAACACAAGAAAATGAGCAAGAAGTTAACAATGATCAGGAAACTACTTTTTGATTTCCTATTCTAGATGCAAGAGCAATACTAGGAGAAGAAATAAAAATGAAAAATATTCCACCTTCTATATTGCCTAGTTTCTATGGAATGTCAACAGAAGATCCTAATGCATTCACGTTCGAGTTTGATATCTTCTATTGAACCTATGGATATATTTATGACACACAAAAGCTTCAAATTTTTCCTGCTACTCTCAAAGCAGCAGCCTTGAAATGGTTCATGGGACTAGGAGAACATACAATTGCTTCTTGGAAAGATATGAAGAATTTTTTTCTTAAAAAGTATCAAGCTTACTGGAGGGCTAGAGACTCTAAAGAAGACATTATATGAATGACACAACAAGAAGACGAAAGTTTGGAAGAATATTTGGAAATATTCCTTTACAATTTACAGAAATACAAACATCATTCTCTTAGTCCTGTTACCATCCGAACTATTTTTCTTAAGGGTATTAGAGATGATTATTTAGACATTCTTAATGTAATGGGAAAAGGAGATATTTCCAATTCACCATTTGAAGAAATTGTTGAATTATGTCAAAAATACTATAGGGGAAGAGTAAAGAGTGGGAAAAGAGACATTTCATCAAAAGAATCCAAATCTGCAACAATTGCAGTAACAAGAGCAGAGATAGGAAGCCTGCAAAAAAAAATTAAAACAAATCTCTTAACCATGTTCGGAACACAAGTAGATGTTTTGAAAGCTAAGAAAAATAAATAAGAGCAAGATGAAATATTAGCAATATTCTGCCCAAAGTGTAGACAAAAACATACACTCAAGGAATGTCCTTTGCAAGGTATTTAAGTGTATGGTCTATGCACAGAAAATCATGCAACAGAAAAATGTCCCAAAATAAAATAATTGCAAGAAGAATAAGTGTAAGGAGTAGATTCTCTCTACTATATGGCACCAAGGAGACCTTGGAAACCAATGATACCTTAACAATTCCCTCAAAAAAATCCCCAAAATTTTCAATATCCTCAAAATACATGGAATACACCAATGCCATGGCAGGCTTGGCCACCAAAACAATATCAAAACCAACCTGAACAAGGTTGGAGAGGATATGGTTATGGAAACCAACCAACAAAAAAAATGTATCCCCAACAATATAAACAAACATACCCTCCACAACCATTTCTTCAAAATCAATAATTCCAGCAACATCAACCAATGCCATATCCATCTCAAAACCCACCAATGCTAACTCAATTGCAGCAACTTCAACCGCCCACTAACCAACCACCTCCTAGACCAACACAATCGCCAGCTCAACTAGTAGCTAATCCAAGTAACAAGGTGGATAGACCAGCATATCATGTGGAGGAGGCAACATATTATCCCACTTATTCAATTCTTCATGTATAATATGTCCACCTAAGGTCTGGGAAGGTGTTACAAAAAGAATTTGCTCAGATAATTGAAGAAGAAGTTGAATAAGGAGAACAAAGTCAACAACCTCAACCCAAAAAGAAAATTCAGAAGGGTAAATCTATTATGAAATAGACTCCACCATATCCAAAGAGATTTATACAATAGAATATTCCAATATCTCTCCCTGAATTTAATATTTTGGATGAATTGAAAAAAACATGTTAAAATTCCTTTCTTGCAGGAAATTAAAGACATTCTGATATATGCAAAAACAATAAAGGAATTATGCATTAAGAAATCTAGCAGAAGAAAGAAGGATCCACCTACAATCTAGGTAATTGGAAGTTTTTGCTAGTCTCATGTCCACAAAGACAACCATTGAAAAATATGTTGATCCAGGAATTCCTATGGTTACCATTTCAATTAACAACTTTTCAGTGCCAAATAATTTAATAGAATTTGGAGCAGTTATGAATGTTATGACAATGGAAACTATGAAACATTTGAATCTGAACAACATTAGACCTACTACTACAGTTTTAGAAGTTGCAGACAGATCTAAAGTTTTCCCAGAAGGTGTATTGGAAGATATCATTGTCTCACTGGATTCATGGGAGTCTCCTATAGACTTCTTGATTTTGCAGCCAAAAACAAATTTGGGAAGGTATCCCTTAATTTTAGGCAGACCATGGTTAGCCACTATAGATGCTTACATTGGATATAGGTCAGGAAGCATGATTATTGCACATGGAGATGAAAGAAATCATGTTACATTATATCCTCCCACTCAATCTCCTTATTTATTATCATGGCTTGATGGAGAGGAACCGCAATAACTTCAATCTGTTCTTAGTCTTAATCGAGTTTATAATTTTAGAGAGGAGGAAGAAAATGAGGACTTATTAGATCTATTCATCTTAGAACCAAATATTTCAGAGCAACTTAGAATAATTCAATATGAAGCTGCTAGTTATATTTTAAATTAATGTTTTCAAGAAAATTGCACTATACAGTCATTGTAAAATACATTTAAAATCATTTTTCCTGTAAATTCAATTACCAATTCAAATAGAAAAATCATTGAAATCATTCCTGAGAGACATTTGAATATTGGTAACAACTTACAATCATCACAAGAGGAAAAGCTAATAACATTATTGCAAAAATATTCAAAATATTTTGTTTGGGATTACAAAGACATGCCAAGAATTCATCCAAAAACATGCATCCATCACATTTACACTGATAATGAAATAAAACTTGTAAGGCAACCACAAAGACGGATGAACCCCATGATGAAGGAAATAGTAAAAGAAAAATTACAGAAACTGTTACAAGTCGGATTTATCTATCCTATTTCAGATAGTCAATAGGTTTCACCCTTAGTTGTAGTACCTAAGAAAAATGGTAAATGGAGAGTTTGTGTTGATTACAGAGAACTGAAGAAAGCTACATTAAAGGACCACTTTCCTTTACCATTTATCGTTCAAGTGTTAGATTCATTAGCTGGAAAGAAGTTCTTTTCATTTCTATATGGATTTAGCGGATATAATCAGAAAAATATAGCATTAGAAGATCAAGATAAGACAACATTCACATGCCCATGGGGAGAATATGCATACAATGTATTACCCTTTGGTTTGTGTAATGCATCTGCTACTTCTCAGAGAGCAGTTCCTGCAATATTTGCTGATTTGATTCATTATTGTGTGGAAGTTTGTATGGAGGATTTCACTGTGTCTGGTACAACATATGATGATTGTTTACAAATTCTTGAAAAAGTGTTAAAAAGATGCATTGAGACAAAGCTATCACTCAGTAATGAAAATTTTTTTATGATGTTAACTGGGGGGATAATGTTGGGACACCATATTTCTTCTTCAGGGATTAAGGTGGACTCGACAAAAATTTAGGTCATTGTGAATTTAACACCACCCACAACACAAAAGTAAGTTAGAAGTTTCTTGGGTTATGCAGGCTACTATAGAATATTTATTGAAAATTTCGGTAAAATAGCTTTGCCATTATTCAAGTTACTTGCAAAAGATGTGGAATTCCAATGGACAAATAATTTTCAGAATGCATTGGAAAAATTAAAAGAAAAATTATCAATTATACCCATTCTTCGAGGACCTAATTGGTCTTTCCCATTTCACATTTCAACTGATGCATCTAATACAACTATTGGAGCATCACTTGGACAAAAAGAGAATCAATTCAATTATGCCATATATTTCATCAGTAAAAACTTAACACCAACAAAATTGAACTACATCGTTATAGAGAAATATATGGTAGTTGTAATACATGCAGTTAATAATTTTCGACATTATATAACATGTTATCAAATTTATATCCACAAAGATCATTCCGCCATAAAATATTTAATGAATAAATCAATCACAAATGGTAGAATAACTAGATGGCTATTATTAATGCAATAATTTAACATTACAGTACAAGATCGACTGGGAAAAGATAACCAAGTTGCAGAATTTCTGTCAAGACTACATTCACCTGGTGATCCAAATCCAGTATCAGATAATTTCCCAGATGAACATCTATTTGCTATAAATGTAAAAAATCCATGGTTTGCAGATATAGCTAACTATTTATTATCTAGAATCCTACCATCTCATTACACAACCAAGAAAAAAAGAAGAATAATTAGAGAAAGTGCTAGATATAGTTGGGTCAATGCAGATCTATTTTATAATGGTGCTGATATAATGATTAGAAAATGTGTTAGAGAAGATGAGATTATTGCAATTTTGAAAGCATGTCATGATGAACAATGTGGTGGTCATTTTGCATATAAGAGAACATCATAAAAGTGTTGAAACTTGGCTACTACTGGTCATCCATCTTCAAAGACTCCACAGCCTATGTGGAAAGATGTGACAGTTGCCAAAGAATTGGTAGACCAGTGGCATCAGAAGAAAAGTGCCATTAAAGTCGTAAGTATTGACTATACCATTTGAACAGTGGGCTTTATATTTTGTGGGACCATTCAACCCTCCATCCAATGGAAAGAATTTCATTCTGGTATTTACAGATTATGTGACTAAGTGGGTGGAGGCAAAGGCAGTAGCACGAGAAAAAAAAGATACTATTGTGTATTTTCTGTTTGAAGAGATATTTATAAGATATGAAGTTTCGAGACAAATAGTAACTGACCAAGGCACACATTTCACATCAAAACTTGTTCAAGATCTTACGGAGAAATACAAGATCAAGCATTGAAAATCAACTCCGTATCATCTGCAGGCAAATGGACAAGTGGAATCAACAAACAAAGTCTTAGAAAACATCATGATGAAGACTGTAAAAATGAACAGAAAGGACTGGTTAGAGAAATTGACAGATGCACTATGGAATATAAGATAACTTGGAAAAACACAACTGGGTTCATTCCGTATCAATTAGTGTATGGAAAATAAGTCCTATTACCCATAGAATTTCAAATACATACATACAAGCTAGTAGCAGAATTGGGGATGGAATTGTCTGAGGCACATCGACAAAGAATTATGGAATTAAACCAATTGGATGAAATAAAATAGAAAGCAGTCGAACATACATCTCTTTTCCAACAACAAAGGATCAAATGGAATGATCTATTCATAAATAATAAAGCGTTTCAGAAAGGAGATTGGGTACTCTTGTTCGACTCCAAGTTCAAAGACTTCTAAGCAAAATTCACAACTCATTGGCTTGGGCCATATGAGATTGAAGAAACCTTGGACAATGGAGCTCTCAAGATAAAAACAATTGATGAAGTGTCTGTTTCGTTTGTTGTCAATGGACATAGGCTTAAAACTTAAAATAAGCCTATAAATAAAGAGTATTTTCTGAGAAAAAATTTGATGTATTTATATCTAGAACTAATGGGACAGCATAGCAATATGCCTTCCATAATTCCAACAGAAGAAGAATGATAAAAAATAAAAAAATAAAAATAATAGTATATATATATATATATATATATATATATATATAATAAAAAAAATATAAAATAATAAAAGAGTTTGGTTGTGAAAATATAGGAAACTGGCACAATACAAACTCGAACTCATGTCAGGAAACCAACTTGTTTGGCCAATATGAATTCTCTTTTTGTTTTCATTTTTTGTAGTAAAATATTTTTGCAGATATACCCTCCAAGACATTGCAGACTTGAGTACAAGTCAAATCATCAGCTTGGGGGAAGGTGTGTAGTAAAAAAAACTATGAAAATAGTTTTCTGCAACTGAATTGAAGACAGAATATGAACTACAATTACAAAGGAACTCGGTACATAATTCAACATTTACGGAAGGGACCTGAATTGTTATTGAGAAAATTATTCAGGAAGGGACCCGTATCATTATGGCAGAAGAAATTTTCAAGTATTGAACATTATTTCAAATTACGCCAGAAAGGACCTGAAAATTTAACATGTAAGAAGGGACCTAAGCTATATCAAATGAAGATCATATCAGAAGGGAACTAAAAATTTCAAAGTTTAACCTGTAGAAGGGACCTGAACATTATTATTCTAAATCAAATCAGATGCAAGAAGAAATAAAGTCTCCACATATTCTACAAGATATGTCATAACAATAAACACAATGTCGACCATCATGAACGTCAAAAGGAAATACAGGTACAGTAAGTAAAAAAAATCGCTCTTAAAATTTCAATTTTTATCGAAAATATTCTAGAATTGTAAGGACTAATTTATTACTAGTTATGAATTTTTACCTACATTTCATCTACATCACCTACATTTCCTACATTTCATCTACATTTTATCAGCTATACTTTCATCTGCATTCCATTATCTATAGCCCTATTCTATCCATATTCATATCCATACCACTATTAAAAAAACATTACATAACCTATCCATACCTTACCCTACCCTATTTTTCTAAACAAGAGAATCATAAACAAAACGTCAATATTAAACCCTTGGAAGACCTACAATACAAAAAACAAAGGTTAGTAACATTATAAATATTTAATTTTAAAAAAGTGACTATTTCATTAGTTAATTTTTAAAAATTAAATAAAAGAGCAAAAACCAAAGTTCAAAATTCATATGATATAGCGCAACTATTTCAAATGTCAAAACAATGCAAAAAGAGCGCAATCATAAAAGGTGATGTGCTAAGGTAATGGAGCAAGTGCGAAATCATAATACAAGAAAATGAATGCAACTAACCTAAAGTTTGATGTGATGATAAAAAAGATGCATGACAATGATGATATATGATATGCTATGATGAGACCATAATGTATGCAGTAGTGGGGGAACAAAGAGGAGATAGCATGCAGTGATGAAGTATGATGGCGCATATGCAAATGGAGATAATACGGAGTATGGAAGTAGACAGTATGATGGTGCATGGAGATGATGCAGAATATGGAAGCAGACATGGTCACAAAAACAAAACGTGAAAGGAGCTGCATAATGAATAAAACAAAGGACGAAATGTACAACAAAGCCATCATGATAGTCAAGGAAAAGACACGCATGAACCAGTCAAGCGGTGGTTGATGAATGGCTAGAATAATTTCAAACGCCATAACACAACACTGTGTAAAACGTATGAGACCATTTCCCCCATTGCTAAGACTTGAAATGACCATTGCTAAGACATGTACGCTGCGTTTTCACCATCATCGCCTTCCAAAGGCTCAATGAGAGAGGGAGAGCATGCAGTCAAAGCACGCATCCATGATTACAACTCTGTGAAAACAAAAAAAAACACAGAACTGGAGAGAAGACAGTGAAGAAGCCAAGAGGAGAATAGCACAAATAAAAGGAAGAGAAGAAAGAAGAAAATATAGCAGATAAGAGGAACGGAATGATAAGGGAGTTAACTGGAGCTTTCAAAGCCAAAAAATGTGGAAAACTTGTCAAGCAACTGCTCTATCAGGAGGCGAAATCCCGTGAAGGAGAAGGTAAAAAATAAATGTGGATTTGGTTGTTTAAAACAACGAATGGTTGCATGAATAGCTCTCGGGATTGTTAAAAAAAACTGAGAGTTATAAAATGAGTCATCCATTTTGATTTTTAAAGACTGTCAGTCCATTATATTTTGTTTTGACACCACTCATAAACACTTTGACACCATTCATAATACTCTTCCACCAGTCAACAGTTAAATATTGTGTTGATTAAGTGCGTAAATGAGTGAGGATTTTAATGAGATTGGCATTGATTGAAACAAACAGAGACCTCAGTTAAATTAGAAGGAGGATCATGAGGATCAAGTATAAGATCACAAGGATCATTGTATAGACAAGTAAGCTTGAACACGTCCTCACATGCAGTCTTCTATTTCGAAATAAATGGAAAATAGAGAATGAATAATTCTAATTCGAATTGCATAGTGAGAATTTTTTAATTGAGTTGTGTAATATATTTATTTTATTAGCACACTCTGTAGAAGGATTCGAAATAGAATTTGTGGAGAAATATTGACTTAGAAGACATTTAAAAATGTTTTTCATAGCAAAAGACAGAGTATGGAGAATGTTTGGAGGAAAACAGTGAATTTATCATGATATTGTTTATGAAATGGTTGAGCTATTCTCTTGCGTAAACAATGAGTTTAAATTATAGACATCATGCTATGTTTTGAAAAGAATTTTGTATGAAATTGAAGGGTGAAAGACACTGTTGTATACAAAAATTTCAATTTTTTTTACATAGTCAAATTTCTTTTACAATTAGAGACAGAGGATTGTTTTTTAAAGAGGATGGAGAATTAAATGGAGAATGGGATAATAGAAACATGAATTTTTGTGTTTTCTTAAACCTCTCTATCAATTCTTGTGTTTATTTGAAGGAGTTAGCTCACATTTTTCAAAGGGAAAAAAAAGGATTGATTGACAAGAGTAGTAAAACAGGAGGTAAGAATACTACTATAATAACATCCAGTACTTGAATTTTTGTTGACAAATCTTAAGTTAATGACAATAGATGGATAAATAAAATGGTTTTCAGATAAAATGAATTCAAGAGAAGAACCTAAAGCTTTCCAAATTGAACACTGGAATACGGAAAAAATTGAAAAACTCTATCGGTGAGGTTTAATAGGATTTCTTCAAAAGTTCAAAGGTCACAGTGAGGATGTCACAAGAGAATTTATAAAAAATTACAAATAGGATGAAACCATGGTGGGTAGTCTACATATCCCTTTGACTCCAAAGTATATTTATGAAGCTTTAGAGTTGCCATCATCAGGAGAACTATACCAAGGGATTTCATTTTAAAGACAAGGGCTGGACATTATTCTTGGATAAAAACAGGAAGTGTTCTTTTAATAGATCAAAGGGGATTCTAAGGGAGTGGTTAAATGAACCATGGGCATAGTTAGCTTTGATTATTCAAAAAAATTTCACCTTTGAGAAAATTCATAGTGTATTACACCTTTATCATGTCAGGTTACTACAACATATTAAAGGAGATATAAGGATCAATTTGCCCTATTTCTTTTATAAAAAATTAATGAAAATTATTAAGAGTGTCAAATTTTAGACCAAGCCCAAAGAAGCTCAAATTCTTCACCATGGGCTCAAAAAAATCCTTGTGGATTATCAGCTGAAAGTTAAGGGAATGGTTTGGGAAAATTTTCTGATTAAAAATAATTTTGTAGAACAAGTCATTGAGAACAAACTTAAACCAATACAGGAAACAATAAATATTGTGCATTCACCTCTTTATCTTAAAACCAGGTCAAAGAAACATCAGGAGACATATATGATATAGAGGGAGACATCATTTTAACTATTTCTAGAAGATAGAAAAAGAAGAATTCAGCAGAAATAGAATTACAAGTCATAGAAATATCTCCTTTAACTAAACATGCAAATGAAATCCTTGAGAGGTTGGAACAAGAAGTGTATGAAAATCCTGCAGATAGAGATTCCTATTTTGAAAATAATGAGGAAGGAGGAAGATCAAAACCTTTGCAGAGTTATAGAATTAATTGATAGCCTGGAGATAAGCAAAATCATGGAAAGGAACCTGAGAGAAGAAAATGAAACTTATAAAATAACTAATGAAAAATTAGTTAAGGAAAATGAGAAGATAAGTGGAGAAATGGGAAATTTGAAAACCAAAAACAATATTCTCTATACACAGGCATTCAGGTGGCTTCAGGAGAAAATTTCTTTGAAGGCTAAGTATGAGAAATAGAAGGTTAAGACCTCCATCTACAAGTAATAATAATGCAAAGACATGGATTATGTTCTATATGCAGCACAGCATGAAGTATCAGGATTAGGAATGGGATCAGCATCAGAGCTCAGAAGGTCAAAGAGGAAAAAGCAAGCATGAGGACATGCTTGATCATCAGTTTGGGGGAGATGTTGGCCGTCGTTTTTTATCTATTTTTGTCTATGAAATACACCTTAATTTATCATACTATCCATCTATTCACCATGATATCCACCTTACATTCAACAAAAAATTCATATATAGGTATTTAAGTTATGTTTTTCAATTATTAGATGTTTTTGTAAAAATTGAAATTTAAGTGCATTTGTGGACAACTATATGCAAAATGGCATTATGGTTTCCATATGTGCATGACACTTGGGCTCAAGTTGGATATATTTATAGAAGGCTCAGGAACTAAGAATAAGAGTACACATGTTGGTACATTCAAACCGATATTTAATAGGCCCAGTCAAAGGCGGTCAAACAAGACATGTCTTTATGGAGGATCCCTAGAAATTAGGTCAAAACTCTTATTTTGTGGGATTTTCTAGATTTTGATGGATGTGATGGATGAATTCGACTTGATTTGATAGGATAAGGATAGTTATGACTACTTGAGCTATTTTATATTAGTTTGTTAGATACTTTATCTATTTAAGCCTCAAACTTCGAAGGCCTTGATGTGTAGAACTTGTATGACTTAATATTATTATTTCTAAGACTTGGAGAAATAATTGAAGATCTATTCTATCATATTTCCTTCTGTTATATGCTGGTTGATTGATTGAATTATTAAGTAGCTGAATTCACCTTCAGTGTGCGAGGCAAGGGTGGAGGGCCCCCACACCGAGCTAAGTGCATTTTTTATTTTATTTTGTAGCTAAAATTTCTGAATCAATTTGCTTATGTTTAACTTTTTTATGTTGATTATTTCTGAGTATTGATGAATCTAATGATAATTCTTAACTTGCATATGAAAGGAAATTTTTTTTTTAAGTTAAACATTCTTTCTATCTAATCAAGATATTCAATTAGACTTCATCTCTATGTGCTTTTACATTCCTTTAAATTATTGTTGATGGATCTTAATCTTGTTTCTATTTTTCATATGAAGAGAACCCAGTATTTAAAGTTAAATAATTCTTCTATCTGAACAAGAGACTAAAAACTAAGATTCATCTTTCCTGCTTTTTCTGAATTCCTGTTTTTAACAATAGCATTACTGATAAATGAATATATGATGAAGGACAATTAGGACCTCTTTAGTGAAGAGCCTCTTCAATTATTACTTCATGTATCTTAATCTATCATTTAGTTAAGTAGTTTTTTATTTCTAATTCACATGGTAATATTGTTAGAGAAGGACAAACAAATCTCTTAAGTTAGGATATTCTTCTGCTTCTAATAACATATATGATATTAGAAATTGTTTAAGTTAGATTTATATTTGTAATACACATTTCCATAATCATTAATAAACCATCTTTTGAATTGATCGCAACTGAAACCCATATACTTTGGGGATGCTCCTAAGTTCCACTAACCCGGATTGATAATAAATACTTACGTTACTTTACAACAGTAAATTGACCCAACACACCTTATCTTATTAACATCAAAATAGATAATGATTACTCATAATAAATCATCAAGAATATATCAACACATACACACACATATCAAGTTACACATATCTCTAATGGAAAGAAAATAGGGATCAACCCAAAATAAGTGTCCTAATGATGATATAAAATACTCAAATTATATGAAAAGGATATCCACCACATACTGCAAGGATTAATAATTATTGGAAGAGAACATAACACATACCAAGGTCTCATTCATAAAAAACTAGAAATTAAGGGAAACCTCAACCATTATCCACAAAGGATGGTACTTGTAAGCGTTGGCTAACAATGAATCCAACACTAACACTTTCCCTCACAAATGACTAAAATTCTCCAACAATACTTGCATGCAACATATGATGTTACAATTGTAGTGATGGAATATAGATGTATATCAGTATTTTTGTGATTATGATGATGACAATGATGATACTTAAAAGTAGATAACAATGGTGGATACTTGTAATATTTATTTGTGTGCCTCTATATGTTGTCTCAATGGTATTTGATCACCTAAATATCTATTTGCTAAGGTCTATTCATGCATTTCCATCCTTTCCTATACTAGGGAAATTGATTTATCTCTCTTACCTTCCCTCTTCCATCAAGGTAGTTGTCAGTTGATTTCCTACTATTAAAATTATATTAAAGCTATTGTCTCACAAGTATACATGAGGAAAATTTCTTGTTGATTAGGAACTTATCTTGTTTCAAGTTTATCTGAGCCACTTTAGGTGGGATAGTTAGATGATCCAAGACAATGAAACTCTTGGTGAGTAAACTTGGGTTTCTTGCTACTAGTTTGGGTCTTGACACATTATAGGAAACCATCAAAATTGTTTCCTTTTGAAATTTTTGGCATCTTTCAAATGGCCATAGCATTTTCAACTAAGATTCCACATGGCATTTCCAATGCACATGTAAGTATCTCTCTCTCTCTCTCTCGTTTACTTTCACAACATAGTTACATCCTTATTGGCTATGTGGTAGTTATATTTTAAATGCAACTTAGGGTGAAAATGTGAAGTTGGGTTACACTTTGGGCCTCTTTTTGAGAAAAAAAATGTCATTTTTAGAATTTTTTTAAACTTTTGGTAAGAAAAAATAAATTTTCTATCTAATATTCCACATGGCATTTCTAATGCACATGTAAGTATCTCTCTCTCTCTCTCTCTCTCTCTCTCTCTCTCTTGTTTATTTTCACAACTTAGTTACATCCTTATTGGCTATTTGGTAGTTATATTTTAAATGAAACCTAGGGTGAAAATGTGAAGTTTGGTTACACTTTGGTCCCGTCTCTAAGAAAAAAAATGTCATTTTTAGAATTTTTTTAAACTTTCGATAAGAAAAAATAATTTTCTATTTAGAATTTCATTTTACAGTAAAAGAAAAACTTGTTAGAAATTTTATTAGCTTTCTATTGATTATTTTTTAGAAACTTTTTCTTCACATTTGATATGTCAACTTAGCAATTATTTGACTGTGTTTTCTCTTAAAATGAAGGGATTAATAAAAGGTCATGTTTTTTGATGCAATGTATTCTTTGTTAACCTTGTATTTTTGAAAAAAAATAATGTGTTGCAACAATATAGAGAGAATCTACTTCGGTTTGGCTATATTTATGAAACCAACAGATGCATATCATACTTACTAGAATTTGTTGAATTGAAACAATATGAAAAAAATTGTATATTTTGAAGATGTTTAACAAAGTACCATGTTTCTCATCATATTAGTTAAAAACTAACAATATAAAAACTATCCATTAAAGAGGAAGGACCAACGTAATGCACCATAATTTTTCCATATTTTTTCACATTGTATTTTGGTAGATAAATGATTTTTATTTCACTGAATCATAATGACCTTCAAAAAAAGTTTTGCACACATTTTATTAGAAAATTAGTTAAAATTATCAAATATCTATGAAATTCCATTAAATTTATATCTATTGAAAGTAGATTTAATTCTACAAATGTTGGTGTTGGTTCCAAAAGTAAATTCACTATATTTGATAGAATTTAACCATTCCGAAATTGGAGAAAGGTGAACAGAGTCAAGTTGTTGCGAAGTTGCAGGATTTTGGCTAAAAAACAAAATAATTTTTTCAGCCGAAATGTTTTTTTCCACGAACGGGCATTAAAATTTAACGGAAATTTTTTTTTGGCCAAAACTCTAAAATTTTCGACCGAGAAACCTATCCATATTTTCTGTCGACTGCAAAATTGAAACGATATGACCCTTCGATATAACCGTTTCCAGTGAAATCTATAAATAAACTCGGTTGAAACGTCATTTTCACACTCACACTCCTCATACGCAACTTTTGAAAACCAAACTTCTTTGAATCTAATTTTTGGATAGTAATTTTGTTTTGGATGGATTTTTAAAGTGACTTTTTTGGGCTGGATTTTGAAAGTGATTTTTTGGGCTTGATTTTGAAAGTGAATTTTTTGGGCTTGATTTTAAAAATCTATATAGATTGAATTATCATGGGGAATAAGATAATTTTCAAGAGAAAATATGATCAAATTAGAGACATTAAGGCTTGTAGAGAATACTAGAGAAATTATTACAAAATAAAGAAGGAAGAATGCTTAAATATTGAAAGGGAAAATCAATCTCAACGAGAAGTTGAACTAGGTTTTGTAAATGTAGATATTGTAAATGATATTTTAAATTTAATAGTGTATTGTGAAATTTAACTTTTATTTGATGAAATAATTTGAAAAATATTTTGTAATCTAAATAGAGAGATATTTTCCTCATAACATTGATGATGATATTGAAAATGTTGAAAGAAAAAGTGAAGAAGAAAATGAACCAATGATTACTTATGTTGTTGAAGATGTTGAAAGAGATTCAAGTGAAGAAGAATTTGAACCACCCATAGGTATGTATATATATGTCATGTATTATAGCAATTATACATATTTATTAGTTTCAATTTCATGAACTCTATTTTTTAATTTAATTATTTAATTTATATTTATACTCATTTACATTAAATTCTCCTATGTACATATGAAATCAATATCGATGATGAAATGTTAGAAAATATCAAAATTGACACAGATGGAGATAAAAAAGTTGATCATGTTATACGATATCATGTTAAGCTCATTATTGATAATTTCTTCAAATATGAAAATGTGACAGTTCAGACACAAATTTTGAGGGTTATCTTAACATCAAATAAATTAAAATAATCTACAACACTATTGGGCATTAGAAAATAAACGAAAGATAAAAAGGTGAAGGAAAATGTGATTCAAAATATAAGTAGTGCTCTAAAATTAGTTGGAAGATCTAGAAAGAAAAGTGATCTAGATTCACGTAGATCAGTACAAATAGTAGTGATTTCATCAACTACTAAAGAAAATCGTTTGATAAAATCTATGGCAAAACATTAGAGACCTCACAAAAAACATTGTGCAAGCATAGGAAATTTTGATTGGAAATAGCTACAAATAATAAGCTTGCTTGTTGGACAGTTACTTGTAGAAAACCATACAAAGATAGACTTGGAGAAAATGTTAACAAAATGATATATGAAAATTGGATGAAAAATTCAAGTGTTTCACCAAAAGAAAAGGATGTGATGCGATGAAGAATTAGCATGAAATCAATATGAATAACATGCAAAACATATCTTGGACACCACTTAGATAGATTTTTTCAATAAGTTCAAAGATGATAATTGTGTAATTAATGTCTCAATGAGTAGTTTTGTGCAACAAAAACCATAGAATATTAAACCTATCACTATACATGACACTCGTTATTGTCATTATCATGTGGAATTTCAATTATATTGTGACACATTCCTTAATTTTGGTAAATTTTTTTGGAAAAAATCACCTCCTCATTCCACTATCCATGATTTCATATCCAAATTCTATGTGGAATAGAAAATCATGAATTATTTTACCAAAAGAAATGTGTTGGTGGTAAAAAATGTGATCATTGTGGAAATCTGACTTTTCTTCACAAAAATATCTTAGTGATATGAATGATAAATCATTTTCCAACACAAGAGTGGAATGGAAGAGATATGAATATAGCCATAGAACAATTGGTGCAAGTGGTAGTACAAGTGCTAGAAGGAAATATTTACAAGAAGAAGAAATTTTTGTGATAGAGTTTTTGAAGAAGTTTGAGACATCAATTTATAAATACACCGGGAATTATCATAGAGCTCGACGACAGGACCTAAAATTCAAAAAATCCCATGAAAATTTTCCATTAGGGACCATTTTGTCAGTAGTTGATTTTACAGCAAAATACACATTTGTTGCACAAAATGAAATAGAGAGTGAATATTATCATTCTGACCAAGTCTTTACGCTTGTCCATGTTCTATATAGACATGTTGAATAAAATGTTGATCAAGTAGAAAGCACTTGTGAGAATAAACATGTTATTAAAGAATATTATTTTTACATTAGTGATGATCATACACATGATACACATTTTGTACAAGATTTATTTGATAATATTTATAACTCATTGAAAGGTTGTGGAATAAAATTCACTACACATTGGATATGGCTAGATGGATGTGCAGGTTAATTAAAATCTTTATGATCATTGTTTTGGTTGTGTCTTCTTCATATGAAAACCAAAATTAAACATTGTTGGAATTTCTTTGAGACTGATTATAGAAAAGGATAACATGATGCCATAAGGGCATGTATAAAATGAGCACTTTGAAGACATCAAATGGACCACTCTGCAAACTTACTCGTCTCAATTCAACAAGTTGTTCAATGGTTCATTGTTTCACTAAGCCATGAGACTAACCCTTCAAGGGAGGTACGCATATATGTACATATATACTAACTTGTATATATTTAATATATGATGGTTTTTATTAATTTTAAAATTTTAAAATTAAAGTTTAAATAAATAATCGATGATTATCTTTAATATATAAATTTTATTTTAAATAGCATATTTAAATTCTTCTTTTATTTAATACATGTTTTTTTGGCATATTAGAGTCCAATATGTAGATATATCGATTTGATATGAAGCTGAAACAATAAAACGGAATAAAAAAAATCATTCAATTAAAAAAAAAAATACCGAAATGCGTTTGCATTTAATAAAAGAAAATAATTGTGTTTTTTTCCTATTTGCATAGAGGACACACAATTCAATGATGTTTGTGAAATCAATATGTATGTGATATATTGGCAACATACATAACTTAATACAAAGGGAAAAGTTTGTGTGCAAGCTTCGAAGAGATGGAATTAGAGGAGACTATAGTGTCATTTGAAGGTGATAGAGTTTTTGATCTTGTTAGAGAAGGTAACATTTCAATTTCTTTCAAAGGATATATATTTATATATATGTGTGTGTGTGTGTGTGTGTGTGTGTTTTATGTTTTTAGAATAATTGTGTATAAGTATAGATTATAGTTAAAACATATATATAAATCTAATAAAATCATGTACATATTGATAACTAATTTCTTGTCAATTATGATATGAATTCACATTTTTTTTTTTATTGTGCAAGAGATGTTTTTGTTGTAGTTTCACCCATTCACATCATAGAAAATGTCAAGTATTATTTTATGTGGTTCACTGAATGAAAGATGAAGTTATTGGAGGACTATGATGATAACAATTTTATATATTAAAGACGATATATTATACTAGAAGGATATTTTTTCCAAGAAACTCATCAAACCGAGAGTCATGATGACTTTCAAAACTATCACCCCAGTGCCATAAGTTTTCAATATAGTCACTTGGTGTGTGAAACGTGCATAAAGTTGATAGAAATTCAATCAAGAAAAAAATCGAAATTTAAAAAATGGAGAATGTCAAAATTTCACCATGAACATATCATTAAGGATGGAATTCCATTATAATTTTTTTAATTGAACTGGCCAATAATATGTTCTCCTTATATTCATCTTTGAGAAATATTTCAAGTATGTTGTTAGCCTTTTTTTTTGTGCACTCTCAAGTTGTCCATTCTAGAAAGTACTAGGTATTATAAAATTGTTTTCATTAATGTGGTGGCTTTGTTGTTAAGTTAAAAGGAAATTCAAGGATCCCAAATCCTAATATATTGTAAGCATGTAGAAGATCAAAATCTTTGTTTGTTGTTGATTATACACCTATCATGTTTGCACTTCATTTTTCTTTTTTATGTCATCATTTTATCTATTCGAATATTTTTAGTGGTATCTTAGTAACATTATTTACTTTATTAAAATCGCATTACCATCAATTTAAGTTTTTTTGTATCTCTTGTACATATTGATAGCTCAAAAAAATGCATTTATTGTGGTGGTCCTATACATGAAGTGCATACACCATCTATATGCTCATTGCATAATCTCCATTATATGAACCTATTAAAACTAACAATGCATGATCCGCACAACAACAAAACTTGACAAAAAAACTTCACAAAACCTAAGAATCAATGAAAATCCATATTATCTTCAACCAACATTACAAGAATCATCATTCAAAATGTATCAACTAAATGCAAATTTATTTTCAGTGCTTCATATTCATGAACTTAAATGTATAACCTTTAAGCATCAACCCATGCAACATGAAAAATGTACCATGTTTATAATGAAATTTTATAGTATGTTTGCTTTGAACAACTTTATATTAAAATTTAAGTATCAACACACATCCATAGTATCTCTTCTATACAATATGATGATCTATTCATGAATGAAAAATGTATACCATGTTTTCTAATGCAATTTTAAGTTATGATTTTTTTAGACATATACACCATGGTAAAATTCATGAATGAATAATGCACCATGTTTTTTAATTTGCAATTTTACTCTTCATTAAACAACTTGACAAAACAACTTCACAAAACCTAAGAATCAACCCAAATCCATATTTTATTCTACTAACATTATAAGATTCTTCATGCAAAATGTAGCAACTAAATACAAATTTAATTGCATTGCTTCATATTCATGAACTTGAATGTAAAACATTTAAGCATCAAACCATGCATCATGCAAAATGTACCATATTTTTATAATGCAATTTTATAGTATGTTTTCCTTGAACAACTTTGTATTAAATTTTAAGTATCAACCCACATCCACAGTAGCTACTCTATATAAGATGATGATCTATTCATGAATGCAAATTGTATACCATGTTTTATAATGCAATTTTAAGTTATGATTTTTATAGACATCTCCACCATAGTAAGATTATTGAATGAAAAATGTACCATGTTTTGTAAACAACTTCACAAAACCTAATAATCAACCCAAATCCATATTATCTTCCACTAACATTATAATAATCATCATGAAAAATGTACCAACTAAATACAGATTTACTTTAATTGCTTCATATTCATGAACTTGAAGGTAAAAAAATTAAGCATCAAACCATGCATCATTCAAAATGTACCATGTTTTATAATGGAATTTTATAGTATGTTTTCCTTGAAAAAAATTGTATTAAAAGTTAAGCATCGACCCACATCCATAGTAGCTATTCTATACAAGATGATAGTCTATTCATGAATGCAAAATGTATACCATGTTTTATAGTCCAATTTTAAGTTATGATTGTTTTATAAATCTACACCATGGTAAGATTCATGAATGAAAAATAAACCATGTTTTGTAATTTCCAATTTTACTATTAATTAAACAACTTCACAAAACCTAAGAATCAACTCAAATCCATATTATCTTCTACTAAAATTATAATAATCATCATACAAAATGTACCAACTAAATGCAAATTTACTTTCATTACTTCATATTCATGAACTTAAATGTAAAACCTTTAAGCATCAAGACATATATCATGCAAAATGTACCATGTTTTGTAATCCAATTTTATAGTTTGTTTGCTTTGAACAACTTTATATTAAAATTTAAGTATGAACCCACATCCATAGTAGCTCTTTTATATAAGATGATGATCAATTCATGAATGCAAAAAGTATATCATGTTTTATAATTCAATTTTAAGTTATGATTGTTTTAGACATCTCACCATGATAAGATTCATGAATGCAAAAATGTACCATGTTTTGTAATTTTCAATTTTACTATTCATTAAACTACTTGACAAATTAACTTCACAAAACCTAAGAATCAATCCAAATCTTTCTTCTACTAACATTATAAGAATCATCATGCAAAATGTATAAAATAAAAAACTAGCATATTAAGATCAATTCATAATAAATAGTTCTATTTAAAATATGTCCAAAATTTAATTTATTATAAAAGTAAATATAATAAAATGTTTTCAAATATATCAATTCATAATAAATAGTTTTACTTTAAATATGTTCAAAATGTATATGATGATAAAATTAAATATAATAAAAAAACTCTCAAATAAGAATATGCATCAAAGAGAGTCTTGTTGAAATATATGATCTATCAACATCCTTGTGCTATCATCATCCTCATGGGTGCCCTACACAACATGTGTAATATGCATATATACATAAGATTGGTAATTGTAAATTAAATTTCAATGTATTAAAATTAAATGAGAATTTAATCATAAAAACAAAATTATAAAAGGTTTCACATTCCATCCAATACCCTGTGGTGTTACCCCTCCATTGCGCTCTCATGGAAGCTATGTACAACACATGTACATGCATATATTAAAAATAAAAAATTGAACATGAAAATGCATGAACTTTTAATACTAAAAAAAGTGTAACAATTTTTTCAAATTGTGTAAACGATCAATCTGCATAGCTGACTCAAGTTTCAAATTCCATGCTATACCTCATGGTGTTCCCCATGCATTGTGCCCTCATGGATGCCCTGTACAATACATATACATGTATATATTAAAAATTTAAAACTGCACATGAAAATGCATAAACTCGCAATATTAAAAATATTGTGACAACTTTTTCAAATTGTTTAGACGATCCAATCCTCGTATCTTACTCAAGTTTCAAATTCCATGCAATAACTCGTGGTGTTCCCCTTGAATTGCACCCTCATGGATGTCTTGTACAATACATGTACATGTGTCTTTTAAAAATTTAAAATTGCACATGAAATTGCATAAACTCGCAATATTAAAAAAATTGTAACAACTCTTTCAAATTTTCTAGATGATCCTATCCCCATAGGTAAATCCATTTATAATGTCCATCAATAATGGAAGTTGTCTCCACAAAACTAAAATTCAAAAATTTTAAAACTGTAAGATAAAGATCTCTTTTCTTAAAAAAACTTGCTTCAATTAATAACAAAAAAAAATGAAATATTCAATACTTGTGACAAGCCAATATTTGACACATATCCTAATAGGGAGGAAGAGAGTCGCATTGGGTCGAAAATGTCAAACGTAATGGAAATATGTTAACATTTAATTATGTGTAATTATTTTTTTACAAAATCTCTTCATAATTCCGATATAATAAAAGTAAATTAATAGTATCAACACGTTATTAAAAAAAATTAACATCTCTCAACATATCTTCATTTGAACCTGAACCTGACATCGTAATATTAATAAAATTTATGTTTAAAAAACAACTTAAATGAAAATGGTGAACCTATGATACATTCATGTTATATTATATTTGAAAATATTTACAAAATGTATGTGAATCAACATTAGAACATACATCCCCTGATGGGGGTCGACAAATGATTGGAAACCGAGGATCGGGGTTGTACCCTAATCCCATGCAGAAAGCATGCTAGCTATTAAGTATGGTTCATGATGAATGTACTTATACCATATGAACTCTCCAGAAGCTAAGTCTTGGACATTAAATGTTGCTATGAGAAACTACCCAATGTTTCTAACCGAACGATGAATTTGTTTGGGTGTAGGGAGAGTAGTAAGCCTCACAACGAAGACCATATGTGCCCGCCTGGGTGTTGGATCAGCTGGAGCAGCATAGTCGGTGACCTTCTTCCAGTAGTCTAGACTGAAATTTATTTTCAAATCAGAATTTAGGACTCGGGTATGACTCTAAGAGGCAGAATTATTCTCGGCATCGAGTTTGGTTGGGAAATAAGGAAAATTTTCATCAACCTTGAATGTGAGTTTAAGGTTGATTTTTTCCTATATATCATGAAGGTAACCCCTCTAATTTGTTTTTGGTTCTCTATTTGGCTTTTAATTTTCTCAGTGGATGAAATCTGGGACCATTTCGGATGGATTTTTGTGGAGTGGAAAAGGAACGAGGAGAATGGCTGATGCAGGGGCATTAGACACTAGCCAGCAATGAATGAGGTTTTTCCACATGTTGTGGCTAGGAGGGTTCGAAATCCTTGAATTGTAACAGCTAGGTGTCAATACCTCAGCTGACTATTTTTATTTAGATTAGTTAGGATTGGTAGAAGTCGAATAGTTGGATTCGATCCATCCATCAGTTCAGTTATTTGAATAAGTTGTAATTAGACCTTTGACTTCTAGAACGGTCCTCTCAGAGGAACCGAAGAGTCATATATTGATTTATATAAGTTGTATTCCTCGGATGCATTGAAAGGGGGAGGCAGAGAGAAGATTTTCTATAATAAAGTCTCGGTGTTAACAATTGTTCCAGTTAAATAATTTCTGTGCTCATTGGCCATTGTATTTTCTCGAACCATTAATTGTGAAGAAATTGTTTAATTGTGATACAATTGCACGCTGGTTCCGTGTGGAATCATTGAATGTGGTGGTTGTATAACTCTGCACTTCTCTATTGATTTCCCTGTAATTGTTTGGATAAACCCTGTGAAGAAATCCCGCGTGTAGGCGAGGTCTATTTTATGATAATGGAAACCCCAATATATAAAGAGATAAACTGGGACAAAACCTTGAGTTAGAAAATGGAGCAGATAAAAGAATAGCGTAAACCGACATGAATCCTAGTTAATCACTGTAGCAAAACCGACAAGGCCGGATTGCCCATATCGCACTGCTTTTGCGGAGTAGGCGGTATTTTATGAACGTGAGTGATTCCATAAGGTAAGCGACACGTGGCGAGGTGGACCCCTAGAAAACCACCGTTCAAAGCACGCCATCGCACGTTATCGTTCAGCCAGGGGAGTCGAGCGATATTGCCGTGAGCCGTTGATTCGGGAAGGGACCATCGGACGGTGGTCATTTGATAAAGATGCATAGAAAATAACTGGTACGGGGCGTGCGTTGATTGAGCCATCAATCGTAGAGGTGGGGCTCGGAGCCACAGTTTATTTGAAGTCGTTTGTTTAAAAGGCGTGGGGTATTAATATAAAGTTCGAAAGGGTTAAACGTTTGTTATAAGGTTCAGAGATATAAATAAAATTGCGAAGGTTGTGGATGACATTTATTTATCAAATTCCATGAATTTGATAAATAAATTTCCAGAAAAGAGAAAGGTAGGCCACGTGGAGTCAAAGAACGGGGTTTGACAAGGAAAGTATTGACTGAGCCACGACTACAGTTGACCATCTCTCCTTGGCGATGAATTTCAGTTTTGTTGCCGTCATTTGTGGTATTGGAGCCATTGTTTTAAGGTTGTTTTTGCAGAAAGCTGACATGGCAATCCGAGTTGGTAGAGGTGCTGGCAGAAGGAGACCCGTTGCCAACGCAGAGGTGTTGAGGATGTTGCAGAGGGTCAAAGCCAGAATGGATGCCATGGAGCGAAGACAGCCCAAATATCCTGAAGACATCAGCGAACCTGAAACAGAAGAAGCTGAAGAGAATGTTGAAATTCCTCCTGACATGAGACTCCTTAGAACTGTTCTAGGGTCTGCAGTTAAGCCCAGAATTGAAGTGTCGAGTTATGCAGGGGGACTGAATCCAGAGGAACTGGTGGACTGGATTAATGAAATGAACAAGTGCTTCGATTATGAATAAATAAGTGAAGATAAAAAGGTCAAGTTTGCGGTGACAAAGCTGAAAGGACATGCTGCACTTTGGTGGGATGGAGTGCAGGCAGAAAGGAGGAGAGTTGGCAAGAAACCTATCAAAAGCTAGACCAGAATGATGGCTAAAGTAAAAGGTGAATTCTTGCCTAATGATTATCAGCTGACATTGTACAAGCAAATGAAGAACCTGAGACAGAGGTTACTGACAGTAAAAGAATACACAGAGGAATTCTACAGAGTAAGCATAAGGGCTGGGCAATTTCAAGACACACCAGAGAAGACTGCCAGATATGTGAATGGTCTCAAGCTGGAGATCCAAGATGAGATAGGTCTTCTGTCTCCTAAGATAGTGGAAGAGGCCTACCAGATGGCCTTGAAAGCAAAGGAGAAACTCCTGAGGAATCAGTCTGCCAAGAAGCTGAGAGGTACTTTCCGTGGGAAGGGAAGTCAGGGTGGTAGAGGAAAGCCTGCTACACCCAGGGATGGAGCTAACAGTATCTCACCTCAGAATGCATCTACAGAGGATGATTCAAGGGGCAGAAGGGGTTCTTACAGAGGAAAAGGAAGAGGAGGCAAAGACAGAGGTAGAGGTAGAGAGTTGAGGTGTTATAGATGTCAGAAAGTGGGACATAAGCACTATGAGTGTCCAGAGGATGTGGGTGCTGGTCCAAGAAATGATGTTGTTGCCTAGGCTAGAGAAGAGGCAGAAATTGAAGAAGAAATTCTTCCAGAGAGAGGAGAGTCCTTGGTGGTTAATAAGGTCATGTTGAAGAAAGCTAAAGAGGTCACTGAGCCTGCACAAAGGAAGACTTTGTTTAGGAGCATATGCAAAGTCCAAGGGAAATGCTGCCAGCTAGTCATTGATAGTGGTAGCACAGACAATTTGGTTTCCACTGAGGTGATAGAGAAGTTGAAGTTGAAGACAAGGGAGCATCCCACTCCCTACAGGGTGTCCTGGCTGCATAAGGGGCACCAGCTGGTTGTAAAAGAACAGTGTGAGATAGAGCTACAAATGGGCAAATACAAAGATAAGGTCCTGTGTGATGTAATTCCCATGGATGTGTGTCATATACTGCTGGGTAGACCTTGGCAGTTTGACAGAGCAGCAGTGCATGATGGCAAGAAGAACACTTACAAGTTCTTCAAGGATGGGTTACATCATACATTGATACCCATGGAAGAAGGAGAGCCATCCAGCAAAGTGATTGATCCAAAGACCTTGTTGCTGAGTGGGAAGGAATATCTACAGCAGATAGAAGAAGAAGAGGTAAGCTTTTCTTTAGTTTGAAAACCTAAGGTAGTTATTACTTCTACAAAGATTTCTGATTTGCCAATAGAAATCCGAGAAATGTTAGATGATTATTGTGACATTGTTGTGGATGATTTACCTGATGAGCTGCCACCTGTGAGAAAGATCAGCCATCAAATAGATTTTATCCCTGGTTCAAATCTGCCAAATAAGGCAGCCTACAGAATGACTCCCAAGGAAAATGATGAAATCAGGAGACAAGTACAGGAGTTGGTGGACAAGGGGCTGATTAGAGAAAGTTTGAGTCCATGTGCAGTACTAGCAGTATTAAGCCCAAAGAAAGATGGAGGCTGGAGGATGTGTACTGATTCTAGAGAAATTAACAAAATAACAATCAGGTACAGATTCCCTTTTCCCAGAATTGAGGATTTAATGGATTGTTTGAGTGGTGTTAAATATTTCTCAAAGATAGATTTAAAGAGTGGATACCATCAGATTAGAATAAGAGAGGGTGATGAGTGGAAAACTGCCTTTAAAACAAATGAAGGACTGTATGAATGGATGGTAATGCCTTTTGGGTTTTCAAATGCACCTAGCACTTTCATGAGACTTATGAATGAAGTATTGAAAGAATTCATTGGTAAATTTGTGATAGTGTATCTGGATGATATATTAGTTTTCAGCAGAACTAAAGAAGAACATTTAAGGCATCTTAATCATGTCTTGAAAAAGCTGCACCAAGAGAAACTGCTGATAAATTTAAAGAAATGCTCATTCATGAAAGAAGATTTGGTGTATTTGGGCTTTGTTGCTTCTACAGAAGGATTGAAGATGGACCCAGAAAAGGTTAAGGCAATTATGGAGTGGCCTTCACCCAGGAATGTTTTTGAGGTAAGAAGTTTCCATGGACTTGCTAGTTTTTACAGAAAGTTTATAAGAAACTTCAGTAAGATCAATGCACCCATAATTGAGACAATAAAGAAGAGCAAACAACCATTTAAGTGGACTGCTGAAGCAGAAAGAAACTTTAAAGTTTTGAAGCAAAAGATAACGGAGAAGCCTGTTTTGATTCTGCCTGATTTTACTAAACCATTTCAAGTAAAATGTGATGCCAGTGGAGAGGCCATTGGAGCTGTGTTGAGTCAGGATGATAGGCCTGTGGCATATTTCAGTGAGAAGCTGAATGACACTAGAAAGAAGTATTCCTCTTATGAGAAGGAATTCTATGCAATTGTTCAGGCACTGAAGAAGTGGAGACATTACTTGATGTCCAGGGAATTTGTATTATATTATGACAATCATGCTTTGCAGTATATTGTACAACAGCCCAAGTTGAAACATAAGCATGCTAAATGGGTTGAGTATCTCCAAGGTTTTAATTTTGTTTTGAAACATATAAGTGGCCAAGCCAATAAAGTAGCTGATACTTTGAGTAGGAGGCACATGCTTGTTCAAGAAACAAATTTTGAAGTTGTATGATTTGATTTTCTCAAAGAATTGTATAAAATAGATCCAGATTTTAAGGAAACATTTGAGGCATGTAGTAACCCTGTTTTAATAGATAGAAGCCAGTGGCTGGATTATTTCCTGCAGGAGGACCTGTTATTCAGAAGAAGCCAATTGTGTGTACCAAGATGTTCCATGAGAGAAAATTTGATCAAAGAGAAGCATAGTGGTGGACTTGCTGGACACTTTGGTACTGATAAGACTTATGGGTAGTTGAGTCACTTCTATTACTGACCCAAGATGAGAGCAGAAGTGGAAAAGTTAGTGAAGAATTGCAAAATCTGTCAGTATGCTAAAGGAAGAAGCCAGAATGCAGGATTGTACACTCCCTTACCTATTCCAGACAGGCCTTGGGACATGGTGAGTATGGATTTTGTTCTAGGATTACCCAAGACTCAGAGAGGGAATGATGCAGTCTTTGTTGTGGTGGACAGATTCTCCAAAATGGCACATTTTATTCCATGCTATAAAACTAGTGATGCCACCCATGTTGCTAACTTTTTTTTCAAATAAGTTGTTAGATTGCATGGGTTGCCCAAGAGTATTGTTTCAGACAAAGACACCAGATTTGTGGGTCACTTTTGGAGGATAGTGTGGAATAAACTTGGTACCAAACTGAGTTTCAGCTCAGCTTATCATCCCCAGAATGATGGACAAACTAAGGTAGTGAATAGGAGTCTGGGAAATTTGTTGAGAAGTCTTGCGGGAGAGCATCCCAAACAGTGGGATAATATTTTTCCCCAGGAAGAATATGCATATAATGACTCACCAAACAGGAGCACAGGGCAGAGCCCATTCCATATTATTTATGGAATGCACCCCAAAGGAATATCAGAGTTAAGAAATCTTGGAAAGGCAGAGCTAAGGAGTGCAGATGGTGAGGAATTTTCTTCAGAGATCCAGGCCATACATGAACAAGTGAAACAACAACTACAAGGCAGCAGCGTGAAATACAAAAGCCGAGCAGACTTGAGAAGAAAATAAGTTCATTTTGAAGTAGGAGATTTGGTTTTGGCACACTTGAGAAAGGAGAGATTCCCAAAGAAGCAGTATAACAAAAAGATTGGGCCATGCAAGATACTTAGAAAGTTTTCTGCAAATGCTTATGAGATTGAATTACCTCCTGATGTTGGAATATCTCCCATTTTTAATGTTGTAGATTTGTACAAGTATGAAGATGATGGTGCAGAAGAAAGGTCGGTAGACAAGGAACAAATTGAGTGGAGAGAGCAGCTACCTCCAACACAACCATTACAACTAGAGAAGATATTGGACAAAAGAGTGTTCAAAAGGACCAGAGGACAAGAGTACTTTCAGTACTTAATCAAATGGAAGGACAAGCCAGAGGAAGATGCCACTTGGATGACTGAAGGAATGTTGCAGAAGATAGGCAGATCAGTGGAAGACCTCATGGACAGGAGCCCATGAAGAAGATTGCCCTCGGGATTCTAATGCAGGGGCATTAGACACTAGCCAGCAATGTAGGAGGTTTTTCCACATGTTGTGGCTAGGAGGGTTCGAAATCCTTGAATTGTAACAGCTAGGTGTCAATACCTCAGCTGACTGTTTTTATTTAGATTAGTTAGGATTGGTAGAAGTCGAATAGTTGGATTCGATCCATCTGTCAGTTCAGTTATTTGAATAAGTTGTAATTAGACCTTTGATTTCTATAATGGTCCTTTCAGAGGAACCGAAGAGTCATATATTGATGTATATAAGTTGTATTCCTCGGATGCATTGAAAGGGGGAGGCAGAGAGAAGATTTTCTGTAATAAAGTCTCGGTGTTAACAATTGTTCCAGTTAAATAATTTATGTGCTCGTTGGCCATTGTATTTTCTTGAACCATTAATTGTGAAGAAATTGTTTAATTGTGAGACAATTGTACGCTGGTTCCATGTGGAATTGTTGAATGTGGTGGTTGTATAAGTCCGAACTTCTCTGTCGATTTCCCTGTAATTGTTTGGATAAACCCTGTGAAGAAATCCTGCGTGTAGGCGAGGTCTGTTTTATGATAATGGAAACCCTGATATATAAAGAAATAAACCGGGATAAAACCTTGAGTTAGAAAACAGATCGGATAAAAGAATAGCATAAATTGACGTGAATCCTGGTTAATCACTGTAGAAAAACCACGAGCGGATTTACAAGGCCAAATTGCCCATATCGCACTGCTTGTGCGGAGTAGGCAGTATTTTCTGAACGCGAGCGATTCCATAAGGTAAGCGACACGTGGCGAGGTGGACCCCCGGAAAACCACCATTCAAAGTGCGCCATCGCACGTTATTGTTCGGCCAGGGGAGCCGAGCGATATTGCCGTGAGTCGTTGGTTCGGGAAGGGGCCATATGATGGTGGTCGTTTGATAAAGATGCGCGGAAAATAACTGGTACGGGGTGTGCGTTGATTGCACCATCGATCGTAGAGGTGGGGCCCGGAGCCATGGTTTATTTGAAGCCGTTTGTTTAAAAGGCGTGGGGTATTAATATAAAGTTCGAAAGGGTTAAACGTTTGTTATAAGGTTCAGAGATATAAATAAAATTTCAAAACTTGTGGATGATGTTTATTTATCAAATTCCACGAGTTTTATAAATAAATTTCCGGAAAAGAGAAAGGTGGGCCACGTGGAGTCAAAGAACGGGGTTTGACAAGGAAAGTATTGACCGAGCCATGACTATAGTTGACCATCTCTCCTTGGGGACGACTTTCAGTTTTGTTGCCGTCAATGGCCTTGTTAATTTTCTTAGAGGATATTTCAGGGGTCTGAGTCTGGGGGTTTTAATATTTTCTCATGCCTTGGACATTGGCATAGTATCTAGCCTGTGTCTATCTCCACTAAAATTTTTTCGCTTTCTCTATTTGGTCTAGCTCTCGTGACCACCTTCCTCATTTTCCTGAGTTACTTGTTGCTAATATCTCTCTTTCACCCCCCTTTCTCTCTGTGTTGTTAATGGTATGGGTTAAATTCATTGTGGGTAGGCTCTCTGGATAAATGAGTGAATGCAACAAGAATTTATACGGTCATTTGTTTAATTTCCGAGGGTATCCCGATCAAATTTTTAGCTTGGTGCAAGTATATCTCCTCTCATTCCAGGGTTTCTCCACATTGGGTTTTTAGCTCTTCGAGGCAAGGCAAGTTCCTATGTGCATAAGATGGTGCTCCTACTACTATTTGACAGGGTTTTGGGGTCCCTTCTCAAATATCATTCGAAAATATTCCCAGACCTGTGGTAATGGTGTGCCATCTTGGGAGGCCACGCCGTGGGGGTGGCCACCATATCCTTGCAGGTCATATGACACATAGCCAAAGTTCTTGTTCAAGAAATGTAGCAAGTGTGGAATGTGAAGTTGAGGTGGTTCGTGCTCCTGATCTCTCTGTAGGTTGTGTGGATGCTCCAACTTCATTGGAATCCATCACAGAGAAGCTTTTAGGAATCAAGAAAATATGGACAATATTAGAGAAAACTGATATGAGGACCATAATGCACTGGTTGCATATCTGAATGACATTCAGTTTATCCAAAATGAGATTCTTAAACAACTGGACAATCTCTGTCGGATCCACTGTCGCACCAATGAACATATTCGTGTTCTAGAGACACGAGTTGGACACGTCAAATTCCACATGCATGAATGTGTTGGCTCTCATGTTGCACTTCATGTAGATCCTCCCATCCTCCTCCTTGATATGTTGTTGTCAGTATTTTTCTCTCTATCTCTCTTTTTTATTTTGTATGTCTCTTAAGCCTAGTGGAAATAATTATTGTATGGATCTATCTTTGGCATAATCCGGCCCCCAGTCCCAACAAGTTGGAATGAGGCTTAGGGGTCATAGAGACACATTTTTTACTACCTTTTTTTATGAGAATGTAATAGAAGAAATTTGTTTGAAAAAATAAAGAAAAAAAACATCAACTCATACATTACATTACATTAAAATATCCACCCTAAACATCAACGCATACCAATCCCATGCCCTCTTCCTCACCACCAATTAGTTCTTTCCAACCATCACAACAATTATTTTCATACACTTTAACCTTTTTAATGTTCATACTCTCTATCCCACATCCAATTTAAATACAAAATTAACATGTGCATTAGCTATTGCTCTTTGTTTATTTAGACTGACATCAATTCCATTCAAGATAGTCTGTATTTTGTCTATAATGGAATCCCTTTATTCTTGACCAATCTAAGAAGTGGCATCCATATCTGACCAATAAGTTACCAGACGTGGAGGTTGAGGTACCAAAGGAGGTGGAAGATAAGGTAATTCAATATCCCTTAATGTACCCTTAATTTCATATGTATGACCTCTCCCAGTACCATAAAATTCATATGGAAGGTCACTATAATCTGGTTTCATACCTTAGAATAATTCTAAGTCAAATAATTTAGGAAAATAATGTGGAACCTCGTTATTCCATGGATTTTTTTCATACGATGCAAGGAACCTATCATACAAATGGTGGGATATTTCAAGATGTTTGAAATATTTCACCTTACGCATCTCTATTTTATGTCCTTCCTTGAAATTAAACATAGATTTGGCATGTGATTTTGTAACCCTCCTACTTACCTCGAACCATTTATAACGACCCATCACTTTTTCCTTTCTATGCCTCATCATGTTTATAAATCCATCAGTTTTTTGCCCAAGGTTCTTGTAAATATCAAGAAATGTACTTAGAGCTAGTGCAAAACTATTTCTAAGCTTTGTCGACTCTCTACGGGGAGCTCCAAACTCCCAAGATCTTTCTTCAATTTTGAATAACGATATGTGCACCTCTACAATGCAAGTTGTTGGCTGCTTTTTCCCAAGGAATCTCATCATGAATATCAGATGGATAGGTGGTAGTTGGCGTATGGTCTTCTTCATGAATCGCCCTGCTTCTCGTATGTTGACTCTAGTCAACATTTTAACCCCCTAATTCAATATAATTACATAAACATTAAAATATGTCAATGTATTTATACACATAAAAAATAGACATGTACATGTATATGGACATACAATTTATTTACATGTGCAAATTTTTTTTAACATAAAATTATATATATAATTTACCAAAATGAGGATCATGATGATCCAATTGAGATTCACGACCACCTGAAGATGGTTGAGCACCATCATGCCCAAGTAAATGAGTTGATTGACCTCATTGACCACGGGGAGAAGGTTGAGCACGCTCACCTCATGACCTAGTGAGAGATGCTTCTAAAAAATAAAAAAATTATAAATTAATTAAGTTAATTTGACAAAAATATATCCAATATGTATGTACATATGATTCTAACTATTTATAATTCAATTAAATGCACATAAAAATATATATACCATACCACGATCATGTGAAAATTGGTCCTCCATTGATTTATCTGATACTCTCATCAACCTAGTGAGAAATGCTCATAAAAAAAGATGTAAATTATTATAAAATAATAAAACTAAAATGAAAAAAATAAATTCAATATGTATGTTCATATGATTAGATACGAATATTATGTAATGGACGATGGCCCTACCCTGATTCATCTGATACTCTCCTCAATCCACGACCAATCTCATTGACATGTATAGAAATTCACCCTCTAGTCGATGCTTGAGACTCAGATGATGCTCTATCTTATTTACACCTGAAACAATCAGGTGGTGACTGCTCATGTAATGATCCAGACCCTCGATCCATATATATATATATATATATATATATATATATATATGATCTTTAAAAAATCCCCAAGTTACCTCATGCATTTAAATATATTTAAAATTACTATTTAAAATGATAAAGAATTCAAAAAATTAATAAGACAAATAAATGGAACTATCTAAGGGTTTATTCAAAATTATTTCGTGTAAACTCTTCATTTCAAATGTACTCAAGACTAAAAATACAAATGCTAGAGTGCACATATTGATAATTAAATAAATTTTTTCTTTAAAACTTATCAGGTCCAAATAATTCACCTAATAATTCACCAGGTTTTGTTTACATAGTAGAGGCACACTTAGTACAGTATTGAAAGAAACACATGGTCAATAAAGACACCACATTTAGAACCAAAAAAAACACACATATAAGATATATCTTACAATGTCCATCAATAAATTTTGATGGAGTGTTTCTTGACACCAATTCATCTTTCACACACAAATATTGAATTGGAATTTCCCCATACAATAGATCACTAGACATCCTATTAACATTTTCACAATGACTTGTGCTAAATGATTGAAACTGACTAGCAATAATTTTTCTTCTCTATGCAGTTGTTTTAACTTCTCCTTTTTGACTTCGTACATGCCTTTCATCTGGTTGCACACAAGTTCAGAATTGGTGAAGACTACGATTTCATTGGATCCATACTCCATATTTGTTCCTCGGCCTTCTATTATTGCAATATAATATGCTTCATTGTTTGTTTTCCTTCCAGGTACATTCCTTTTCCTTTAGAGAACTTTTTTCCTCAAAATATTGTATAGAACATAAGTAATTAGAAATTGTCCTGGATTGGTATAAAAAGAAACTTCAATGCATAATTTCCATTTTTCAATCATGTTTAATGGGTTTTCTGATCCATATAAAAAAATATTCAATAAAAATAATAATATATTTCTCTTTTTCAAGTTCCTTATTTTCTGGGAGAATGATGAAAGATAAATATCTATTGTGATGGAATGATGGAATATTACAAGTTATATCGTGATGAACTGCCCAATGGAATAGTCATGTAAGTTTACAAATAAATGCCTTGTGAAAACGTCTAAATGGTCTCATGTCATACCATGTTGGAAATTTTTGGAATATAATCCAAAATGTTTAATTAGGTTGGTTAATTTCATCAAGAAGAAATCTCAACCTCTAATACTGCACAAATTCCAAGAATCATTTTATATTCTAAGTTTCATATTGCAACACATATAAAGCATCCTTCAAATTCAATAGCAAGTATGAGTAACTAGATACAAAATTGAATTTATATTGGCCATCCTCTATAATAGAAAAATAATGTGATTTTCAACCCGAGATAGGGCCTCTAATCCTCTAATAGTTAATCCCATGAGTCTCTATGTCCCTAAGACTGAAATCATTATTAGTACTTCCATGCCTAATGAGATTCCTTCACTATTCAATGAAGCTTATACTTATGATGAGAATACCAATCCTTGAAATTAGATATATTGCCATGTTTATCAAAAGTTGGATTATACAGAAGGTTAGCCTATAAATGGGTGTTTTCCATCATTCCATGTATGATTTTGTTACAAAACTTTCCACATTTAAAAATTTTATACCCACATTCAAATCAATAAACAACTATTTTGTAATGGATTTCATTTTCTATATAAGTCATTCGATACTTTTATTTAAGGCAATAAGGGTTGATTGTCGATCATGCCCCTAAGTGCACTGACATCTGTAAATCCTATATTTATATTTCATATTAAGGCAAAAAATAATTCATTTTTCATATGCATAAGATCATTGGCTTGCTTTCCTAAATCCATGGATTAGATCATCAACCAAGATTCTACATATTGAATTTTATTCATAGATGCGGCAGGTCAATAAGGCAAGAGTGTGAATCGAAGAGTTATTATGGTTGATCACTTACATATCCAATTGTGTCAAGTCATGCTAGTGATCCTACCACCTTCTATATCTACTCTTTTCTAGTCCTACAATGAAGTCCCATCACCTTCTAGTAACCTAAATTACGTGCTACATGGGATAACCATCACTTACATCTAGGTGAATATGAAACTTCCAAGATTCAACCGCAACAACAAGTCAAGGTCCCATTTTTTGGTTTTATTTATTCTTGAAAGTCCTCAAGGTCCCATTTTTTTTCACTTAATACTGAAAAACATCTTCAAGGCCTTTGAGTGTTTGGTTCAAATATACTAGTTTTTCTTATATACATATCTTTTTCTTTTTGGCTAATCTCACTAAACTTCCCTCTAAGGGTGCAATGGTAGTACAAAATAAAATTGTAAGAAAATAAACAAATGTAATGTTAAATAATCAACAAAAACCAAAAAGGCTTCATTGCATAGTATTTTTCATGTGGCCAACAGTTTAACAACCCTTATCTTGAAGCCAAATGAAATTTTTTTTTAATTTTATATAATTAACATAGCTCATAAATTCAAAACTTTGCATTTATGTGTTAATTAAATTTTTGGCCATTTAAATGATGTAAGGTTGAAAATTTATAATCCTAAAACAAGATTTAGTTTTCCACAATTTTTAATTCCACGTCAAGCACTCAACACTATAATATTGTTGGTTTATGAGGTATTTTTAATTGATGAAGGACCTGCAGTTCCAACGGACACCTTCAAGCCTATGCACTACCCTTACCTACTTACCCTTGAATATCGTATTCACAAAATCCCAATTCGGTTCCTTGGCATTGCATTTTTCTAACAAAACTATTCTTGTCTCGAAATACAGATCGTCTATTGGGCCGGAAAGAAAGGATGAGATTACATTGAAGTTGGAGGAAAGAATTACTTTTATGCTCTAATTGTACTCTAAAAGTGAAAGTCGATGTTTTAAAGTAATTATTATCGAAATCAACACTGACTTTCTTGTAGTGTAAGGTCGGTCTTGTGTGTTTTGATTTCATGTTTTCTCTCAACAAATTTAATCTGAACTCTCCAATATTTTTACATTGTTTTCATATGTTCCACTAGTATCATCTGTACACGAATAGCTTCATTAATTTGTCTCTATAATTGAGATATATTTGGCATTAAAAAATTATAGCAACAACTGGTTGTTTCGATGTAAAAGTGAGTGTAGTTGTTCTTGGAATTAACAACTTATAACAACAACTGGTTAAAATTTTATATTTTAACAAAATACATGGAGTAAAAAACATATAAGGCAGTGAAAAAATAATGATTCTCAAGATTATACCAAATATCAGAACGAATTGAATTTGAGAGTTTAAGATGAGGATAAAATACCAACTAGGTTGATAGACAGTTGAGTTCAAACATGGTAAATTGAATTTTGATGGGAAGAATTGCTATGTTATCGAATTTGAAATTTTGCGTTTAAAATTGTGTTGGAAAAAATCGATGACTGCTAAAAATAGGACAAAAATGGAGCTTAACCAAGCATCAGTGTGAGAAAATTTCAGGTACAAGAGACAACATAGAAAATTAGATAGGTAGGACCAGGGCCACCGAGATGTAGGAGGAAATTGATATGATAGTACACGGCAGGTATATCAACCCTAGGAAGAGTGAGTCTTCCATAGTAAAGAAAATTCTGACACGAAGTTACCAAGAATTCCTTGAAAACTTGGCGAGTAATTTACGGTGAAAAATTCCATTGAAACATGCATTGTGCTTCATGCATTATCTCGTGCCAAACTAGCAATCAACGTATTATTCCACATATTTGTTTACATATTTCATTGTGGTATTCTCTTAATATTTATTTTAGAGTATAATCAAATATGGAATGGTTGGTTTTCACTTACCGCCTTCGAATTGGGAGCCTGAAAGAATTCCTCCAGCACCGACGACGTGCAAGAACTCCTCTAGCGCCCAGCAATCCTACAAAAACAAAAAAAATATTAACAGTTTCAAGAAAACAATCCAAAAATACATGAAATAATCCTACCAACAACAAGCCTACCAACACACACACAATGCGGAAAAGAAATGTATATGAACAACTGTGTGCAAAAATTCTGCTAGGGGCTCATGACCCCCACACACATATATATATATCTTGTCCAAAAAAGGTCTTTTTGCTGAAAAAACTGGTTCCCATCGTCCAAAATCCGTTGCACGGTTTCCATTAATTTAAACAACCATTTTTTTAGCCAAAAATTGAATTTAGTTGTTCGACTGAAAATGTTTTGGCCAAAAATTATTATATAGTTTGTCTAAAAAAGTGCAATTAAGACTTTTTGTGAGCAATTCTCATAGAAGTGTAACCCAACTTCACATTTTCACCCTCCTTGCAACAAATGTTTTATTTCAACATTCACCCTGTGTCCTTCTTTCATTCTTCATTCAACATCTTGTCTTGAAGATGGATCCCAGTTGGGATTCGAAAAGTCAACCATTGTTTTATAATACTGTGAATAATCGAGAGATTTATTCAATAAATGAAAACCACAAAAGCTTGAAAACCATAATTAACAATATAATTGAAGAACAAAATATATCATCTGATAGTGATATGGGTTGGATGATTATATGGTTTTATATCCATCTTGATGTTTCAATGTGTAAAAAGTGAAGGAATAAGCTTGTAGGAGTAGTTTTATTAGTGGGACCCAATTTGGCAAAATTGGGGTCTAAAACCTCTTATGGCCATGTTGAGGCCTTAAATGATGTTTTTTGGGGTAAAATTTCTTACTCAAGTGTGGACACTAAGCCTTTATTCTAAAACTAGAGACCTTTCCAATATTGTAAGAATCATGTCGACTGGAGTTCGTATGCAAAAGTTATGCCTCTCACAAGTTCACTTATTATTATTGACCACCATGGTTCAAGAGGATAACATGTGGGACTCCATTAGCCATGGAAAATGGGATAACCATTTGGGACCCATGAATAAGACTCTAGAATGGTCAAATTTATAATCTAGTTGAGGGTTGAAAGAGTCAAACTTGAACCCTAGTTTGCTATTGTGCTATCTTATAATTGGGACAATAGGAAGAAAATGAGTTCCATTCATTTCGATTTTATATTGTTCTACAATCGAGAATAACAACTTGGCAGTGGGAGTGAGAGAGAATAATAGAAGGATTTTATTTTCTATTGTACCCTATCAAGAAATATGTCTTAGATAAGTCCATAGAGAGTGCCTTTTCCTTTTTTACTTACATTATTTCCATCTTAGAAAAAGAGAGCGCATAGTCGCCTCTCCTTCAAGTTTGGTTTTCTCTTGCGAGTGTTTCTTAGAGAAAATCTTGTGTTAATTATGGTTGGTGTCTGATTCTATCTTATTTTTATTTATTTTCTATATTTTATTGATTACGTGCATAAGAAATAAAAATAATAATAAATCTAGAATCCAAGGAAATGATCTAGGTTGGATCATTACATTTTTTGTCATCCATCTTGATGTTTATAGAGTAGAAAAAGTTGAGGAATAAGCTCACAAGACCATTTTTACTATCAAGACCCAGTTTGATGAACTAGGATCTGAAAACTTCAAAGAGTAGTTTGAGGCATCAAATGGTGTGTGCGTGTGTGTTTTTTTCGAGGGGGTGGGGAGGGGACTTTTTCACCTATGTAGCTTCTTATTTTTCTATTCTAAACATTGATACATTTTTTATGGTGCAAAGAATTTTCTCATTTAGAGTCTGTATGCATAATTTGGGCCACTCAGAAATTGACCTTCTTATTTTAAACACCATAATTCGAGAGGATGCCACGGCAACCCCCATTATTCCTTGAAAATGGGTTATCCATGTGATAAGGATGAAGAATATTCTAGAAGAGTAAATATTGTAACTCTAGTTAAGAGTTGAGGTAGTCAAACCTAACCACCAGTAGGATATTAGGTTGTGTTATAACCAAGCCACTAGGAGGAAAATGGGTTCCATTGTATTAAAGTGAATTTTGTTCCATAGATGAGTAGAGTAGCATGGAGTGGATAGGGAGAGAGAGAAAAAAAAAGAGAATTTGTGCACTATAGCGAGACACATGCCACATGCCTCATTTATTTGTACTTGCATCCATTTTAAATTCAGAGAAAGAAAGTAGAGAAACCTCACCTTCTAGTTGGGTTTTCTTCCGAAAGGATTTCCTAGGGTATATCTTGTGTTCTTATGGCTGCGAGTGATTGTAATTTTGTATTTTTCACAAAAGATAAGTATTATACTTCATTTCCTTCATTACATTCTTATTTATTTCCTTTATGTATGTAACTCTATTTTTTTACTTGATTATAATCCTTTCTTTTATGATTTCCCTAAAAAGAGGTTTGCGGCTATATTTTGAAAATTTTCCATGAAGGAAATAACTATGGCTAGATACAGAGGGAGCATCTAAAGAAAAAATTGAATCTTAAAGAAGCCTTATTTTAGAGGGAGTCATTCAGGGCTTGTAGAGGGAGAAACTTAAGGTATTCTCTTCATTTAGAGTCAAAAATTAAAGAAGTTTGCCTCCACATTGAAAGGTATAAATAAAAGAAGGTATGGCCACTTTGTTTTGTATAATTTCGTTATGAAATTTTCATGTCTTTACAATATAGGGTTTTGAGTCTTAAAGAATCTTGATATCTTTAGGGTATTTGAACTCTAGACAGTTTCAACCCTTGTAATATTAACTTTTACTTTTTGTTCAGCCTAGGTTTTTCTTTCTAGGATTTGCAAATAGATTGTAGGGTATATGATGAAACCTAGCAAGAGTTGTATTGAGTAAACCCTAGGGCTTGAAAGTCGAAATCCATAGGACTGATGTTTCTGCTAAAATTAAAAGAAAAAACTATTTAGGGTCAAGTCATGGAATGTCTATGGTTTGTAACTAAAACCCTAGTAGTATCCTTTGAAACCCCTAAACTGACAAAAAATTAACATCATGATCTTGGACATGTATATTTTTCTTGGTTGTACTTTTTGATAAAAAAATGTAGGTACGTGATTGTATGAAACATATGTACAAACAATACTAAAGTAAATCTCGTGCTTAAGGAAGACTTCATGCTGTGCATAATGAAAAGAGGGAGCTTCCAGAACACTATTGATATAGATTATGGAGGAGGGAACTGAATCGTGAAGGAATATCTAATTATGAGTTTATGAATATAAAAATGATGATCAAAATCAAGTATAGACTCTGGAAAGAATTAATTTAATCTTGACAACAATAAATCAAACTCGATTTGAAGCATGAAGGAAGATTCATATGGAGATGGACCTTGAAGATGTTGATGAAGAGAAAGTGGTCGGAATAAGTTGAGATATTTTTCATCTTAGACTCAAGTTCGTACAATAACTAGGATACCACTTTCATAAATAAGCTATTATCAACTTGAAGTTTTAATATAATCAATATAATGCCTTCATTGATGACAAGATGAAATTAACATGAAAAAATGATGGACCTGAACCTTGTCACAAATGTTAGAAGATGGCTCCATGATATTAAGAAAGATTGAAGTTATTTCATGACATGATGATGCAAAAGGAGCTTGCGTAGCTACTACTATCATCTCCACAAAAAGAAAAAAATAGATAATGTTGGACACGACTCCTCAGTTGAGAATAATATTGGATATATTCCCTTTGTTTGTAACGGAACATGCATATCCATTTGTTTGTAAAGGAACATGTATATCCTACCTCGAGATTCCAGATCGTTTGTCCAACCAGGGCTTCCAAGACTAGTAACTCAATCTGCTAAGGGATTCTAGAGCGTTTTTCCAGCCAAGGTTTCCAGGAATAGTAACTCAACCCAAATTATTACAAGGCTTCCAAAGCGTTTGTCCAAGCAAGGCTTCTAGGAACTAATAACTCAACCCACAACCAAAGGCACATGAAAACCAACAAGAATAATAATAATAATAATAATAATCATAATTAAACCCACAACACCATGGCTATCTAGGAAATGGAAAGGCTAGACAAAACCATTATCAACCTAGCCAATCCGTTGTGCAATGATAGTTCATAAACAAATAACCACATGAAAATTCCATGCATGCCAAAACTAGTGAGGAAGTCATACATGCAACTCGGTACCTGCAAGAAAAACCCATTGTAGTTGTTGATCCTGATGTCCTCTTGCACTTTCCTACTTTTCCTTTTCCTTCTTTCTCCAAAATTCCAACTATGCCACACTCCTCCAAGATTTTAAATAACATATTTAAATTATTTTTTTATTTACTACATGTTTTTTTGGCATATTAGAGTCCAATATGTAGATAGATCGATTCGATATGAAGCTGAAACAATAAAAAGGAATAAAAAATTCATTCAATTAAAAAAAAAGTACCGAAATGCGTTTGCATTTGATAGAAGAAAATAATTGTGTCTTTTTCCTGTTTGCATAGAGGACACACAATTCAATGATGTTTGTGATATCAATATGTATGTGAAATATTGGCAACATACATAACTTAATACAAAGGGGAAAAGTTTGTGTGCAAGCTTCGAAGAGATGGAATTAGAGGAGACTATAGTGTCATTTGAAGGTGATAGAGTTTCTGATCTTGTTAGAGAAGGTAACATTTCAATTGCTTTCAAAGGATATATTTATGTGTGTGTGTGTGTGTGTGTGTGTGTGTGTGTGTGTGTGTGTGTGTTATGTTTTTAGAATAATTGTGTATAAGTATAGATAATAGTTAAAACATATATATAAATCTAATAAAATCATGTACATATTGATAACTAATTTCTTGTCACTTATGATATGAATTCACAATTTGTTTTTATTGTGCAAGAGATTTTTTTGTTGCAGTTGCACCCATTAACATCATAGAAAATGTCAAGTATTATTTTATGTGGCGCAATGAATGAAAGATGAAGTTATTGGAGGACTATGATGATAACAATTTTATATATGAAAGACGATATATTATACTAAAAGGATATTTTTTCCAAGAAACTCATCAAACTGAGAGTCATGTTTACTTTCAAAACTATCACCCCAATGCCATAAGTTGTCAATATAGTCACTCGGTGTGTGAAACTTGCATAAAGTTGATAGAAGTTCAAACAAGAAAAAAATCGAAATTTAAAAAATGGAGAATGTCAAAATCTCACCATGAACATATCATTAAGGATGGAATTCCATTATAATTTTTTTAATTGAACTGGCCAATAATATTTTCTCCTAATATTCATCTTTGAGAAATATTTCAAGTATATTGTTAGCCTTTTTTTTTGTGCACTCTTAAGTTGTCCATTCTAGAAATTACTAGGTATTATAAAATTGTTTTCATTAATGTGGTGGATTTGTTGTTGAGTTAAAAGGAAATTTAAGGATCCCAAATACTAATATATTGTAAGGATGTAGAAGATCACAATATTTTTATTTGTTTTTTATTATACACCTATCATGTTTGCACTTCATTTTTCTTTTTTATGTCATCATTTTATCTTTTCAAATATTTTTAGTGGTATCTTAGTAACATTATTAACTTTATTAAAATCGCATTACCATCAATTTAAGTTTTTTTTCATCTCTTGTACATATTGATAGCTAAAAAAAAATGCATTTATTGTGGTGGTCCTATACATGCAGTGCATACACCATCTATATGTGCATTGCATAATCTCCATTATATGAACCTATTAAAACTAACAATGCATGATCCGCACAACAACAAAACTTGACAAAAAAACTTCACAAAACGTAAGAATCAATGCAAATCCATATTATCTTGAACTAACATTACAAGAATCATCATTCAAAATGTAGCAACTAAATGCAAAATTACTTTCAGTGCTTCATATTCATGAACTTAAATGTAAAACCTTTAAGCATCAACCCGTGCAACATGCAAAATGTACCATGTTTTATAATGAAATTTTATAGTATGTTTTCTTTGAACAAATTTATATTAAAATTTAAGTATCAACACACATCCATAGTATCTCTTCTATACAAATGATGATCTATTCATGAATGAAAAATGTATACCATGTTTTCTAATGCAATTTTAAGTTATGATTTTCTTAGACATATACACCATGGTAAAATCCATGAATGAATAATGCACCATGTTTTGTAATTTGCAATTTTACACTTCATTAAATAACTTTACAAAACAACTTCACAAAACCTAAGAATCAACCCAAGTCCATATTTTATTCTACTAACATTATAAGATTCTTCATGCAAAATGTACCAACTAAATGCAAATTTCATTTCATTGCTTCATATTCATGAACTTAAATGTAAAAAATTTAAGCATCAAACCATGCATCATGCAAAATGTACCATATTTTATAATTCAATTTTATAGTATGTTTGCCTTGAACAACTTTATATTAAAATTTAACTATCAACCCACATGCACAGTAGCTACTCTATATAAGATGATGATCTATTCATGAATGCAAATTGTATACCATGTTTTATAATGCAATTTTAAGTTATGATTGTTATAGACATCTGCACCATAATAAGATTATTGAATGCAAAAAGTACCATGTTTTGTAAACAACTTCACAAAACCTAAGAATCAACCCAAATATATATTATCTTCCACTAACATTATAATAATCATCATGTAAAATGTACCAACTAAATACAAACTCACATTAATTGCTTCATATTCATGAACTTGAATGTAAAAAATTTAAGCATCAAACCATGCATCATTCAAAATGTATCATGTTTTATAATGGAATTTTATAGTATGTTTTCCTTGAAAAAATTTGTATTAAAAGTTAAGAATCCACCCACATCCATAGTAGCTATTCTATACAAGATGATGGTATATTCATGAATGAAAAATGTATACCATGTTTTATAATGCAATTTTAAGTTATGATTGTTTTATAAATCTACACCATGGTAAGATTCATGAATGAAAAATAAACCATGTTTTGTAATTTCCAATTTTAATATTAATTAAACAATTTCAGAAAACCTATGAATCATGAACTTATTTGTTTTTTATGATCACTTTCATTACTTCATATTCATGAACTTAAATGTAAAACCTTTAAGCATCAAGACATGTATCATGCAAAATGTACCATGTTTTGTAATTTTCAATTTTACTATTCATTAAACTACTTGAAAAATTAACTTCACAAAACCTAAGAATCAATCCAAATCTTTCTTCTACTAAAATAATAAGAATCATCACGCAAAATGTATAAAATAAAAAACTAGCATATTAAGATCAATTCATAATAAATAGTTCTATTTAAAATATGTCCAAAATTTAATTTATTATAAAAGTAAATATAATAAAATGTTTTCAAATAAAAATGTGCATCAAATATATCAATTCATAATAAATATTTTTACTTTAAATATGTTCAAAATGTATACCATGATAAAAGTAAATATAATAAAAAAACCATCAAATAAGAATATGCATCAAAGAGAGTCTTGCTGAAAAATATGATCTATCAACATCCTCATGCTATCATCATCCTCATGGGTGCCCTACACAACATGTGTAATATGCATATATACATAATATTGGTATTGTAAATTAAATTTCAATGTATTAAAATTAAATGAGAAATTTATCATAAAAACAAAATTATAAAAGGTTTCACATTCCATCCAATACCCTGTGGTGTTACCCCTCCATTGCGCTCTCATGGAAGCCATGTACAACACATGTACATGTGTATATTAAAAATAAAAAATTGAATATGAAAATGCATGAACTTGTAATACTAAAAAAAGTGTAACAATTTTTTCAAATTGTGTAAACAATCAATCTGCATAGCTGACTCAAGTTTCAAATTCCATGCTATACCTCATGGTGTTCCCCATGCATTGTGCCCTCATGGATGCCCTGTACAATACATATACATGTATATATTAAAAATTTAACACTGCTCATGAAAATTCATAAACTCGCAATATTAAAAAAATTGTGACAACTTTTTCAAAGCTGGCAGAGCAGTCAATCCTCATATCTTACTCAAGTTCAAATTCCATGTAATAACTCTTGTACATTATTGTTACATGCATTACCATACTGGATATACTGTTACAATGTATGTACATGTGTCTTTTAAAAATTAAAAATTGCACATGAAGTGCATAACTCTCTTAATATTAAAAAAATTGTAACAACTCTTTCAAATTTTCTAGATGATCCTATCCCCATGGTAAATCCATTTATAATGTCCATCGAATGGAAGTTGTCTCCATAAAACCATTAATTTTAAAATATTCTTAATTGATCTCTCTTTTTCTTAAAAAGCACTTCAGTTAACAAAAAAAAAAATGAAATATTCAATACTTGTGAAAAGCCAATATTTGACACATCTCCTAATAGGGAGGAAGAGAGTCGCGTTGTGTCAAAAATGTCGAACGTAATGGAAATCTGTTAACATTTAATTATGTGTAATTATTTTTTTACAAAATCTCTTCATAATTCCGATATAATAAAAGTAAATTAATAGTATCAACACGTTATTAAAAAAAATTAACATCTCTCAACATATCTTCATTTGAACCTGAACCTGACATCGTCATATTAATAAAATTTATGTTTAAAAAACAACTTAAATGAAAATGGTGAACCTATGATACATTCATGTTATATTATATTTGAAAATATTTACAAAATGTATGTGAATCAAAATTAGAACATACATCCCCCGATGGGGGTGACAAATGATTGGAAACCAAGCATCGGGGTTGTACCCTAATCCCATGCAGAAATCATGCTAGCTATTAAGTATGGTTCATGATGAATGTACTTCTACCATATGAAATCTCTAGAAGCTAATTCTTGGACATTAAATGTTGCTATGAGAAACTACTCAATGTTTCTAACCGAACAATGAATTTTGGGTGTAGGGAGAGCAGTAAGCCTCACGACGAAGCCCATATGTGCTCACCTGGATATTGGCTCAGCTAGAGTAGCGTAGTGGGTGACCTTCTTCTAGTAGTCTAGATTGAAATTTATTTTCAAATCAGAATTTAGGACTCGGGTATGACTCTAAGAGGCAGAATTCTTCTCGACATCAAGTTTGGCTGGGAAACAAGGCAAAATTTCATCAACCTTGAATGTGAGTTTAAGGTTGATTTTTTCCTCTGTATCATGAAAGTAACCCCTCTATTTTATTTTTGGTTCTCTGGTTGGCTTTTAATTTTCTCAGTGGATGAAATCTGGGACCATTTCGGATGGATTTTTGTGGAGTGGAAAAGGAACGAGGAGAGTGGCCTTGTTAATTTTCTCAGAGGGTATTCTAGGGGTCTGAGTCTGGGGGTTTCAATATTTTCTCATGCCTTGGATGTTGGCATAGTCTCTAGCCTGTGTCTGTCTCCAATGAAAATTTTTCACTTTCTCTGTTTGGTCTAGCTCTCGTGACCACCTACTTCATTTTCCTGAGTTACTTGTTGCCAATATCTCACTTTCGCCCCCCTTTCTCTCTGTGTTGTTGATGGTATGGGGTCAATTCCTTGTGGGTAGGCTCTTTGAATAAATGATTGAATGAAGCAAGAATTTAGAAGGTCATTTGTTTAATTTCTGAGGTTATCCATATCAAATTTTTAGCTTGGGGCAAGTATATCTCCTCTCATTCCAGGGTTTCTCCACATTGGATTTGTAGCACTTCGAGGCAAGGAAAGTTCCTATGTGCATATGATTGGTGCTCCTACTTCTATTTGATAGGGTTTTGGGCTCCCTCCTCAAATATCGTTCGAAAATCTTCCCAGACCTATGGTAATGGCGTGCCATCTTGGGAGGCCACGCCATGGGGGTGGCCACCATATCCTTGCAGGTCATATGACACATAGCCAAAGTTCTTCTTCAAGAAATCCAAAAAGTGTGGAATGTGAATTTGAGGTGGTTCGTGCTCCTGATCTCTCTGCAGGTCATGTGGATGCTCCAACTTCATTGGAATCCATCACAGAGAAGCTTAGAGGAATCAAGAAAATATGGACAATATTAGAGAAAACTAATATGAGGACCATAATGCGCTGGTTGCATATCTGAATGACATTCAGTTTATCCAAAATGAGATTCTTAAACAACTAGACAAACTCTGTTGGATCCACTGTCGCACCAATGAACATATTCGTGTTCTGGAGACTCGAGTTGGACACGTCGAATTCCACATGCACGAAGGTGTTGGCTCTCATGTTTCACCTCATGTAGTTCCTCCCATCCTCCTCCTTGATATGTTTTTGTCAGTATTTTTCTCTCTTTCTCTCTTTTTTATTTTGTATGTCTCTTAAGCCTGGTGGAAATAATCATTGTATGGATCTATCTTTGGCATACTCCGACCCCCAGTCCCAACAAGTCAGAATGAGGCTTAAGGGTCATAGAGACACATTTTTTACTAGTTTTTATGAGAATATAATAGAAGAAATTTTTCTGAAAAAAAAGAAAGAAAAAAAACATCAACTCATACATTACATTACATTAAAATATCCACCCTAAACATCAACACATACCGATCCCATGCCCTCTTCCTCATGACCAATTAGTTCTTTCCAACCATCACAACAAGTCTTTTCATACGCTTTAACATTTTTAATGTTCATAATATCTATCCCACATCCAATTTAAATACAAAATTAACATGTGCATTAGCTCGTGCTCTTTGTTTATTTAGACTGACATCAACTCCATTCAAGATATTCTATATTTTGTCTATAATGGCATCCCTTTCTTCTCGACCAATCTAAGAAGTGGCATCCATATTTGACCAAAAAGTTACTAGACGTGGAGGTTGAGGTACCAAACGAGGCGGAAGATATGGTAATTCAATATCCCTTAATGTACCCTTAATTTCATATGTATGACCTCTCCCAGTACCATAAAATTCATATGGAAGGTCACTATAATCTGGTTTCATACCTTAGAATAATTCTAAGTCAAATAATTTAGGAAAATAATGTGGAACCTCGTTATTCCATGGAATTTTTTCATATGATGCAAGGAACCTATCATACAAATGGTGGGATATTTCAAGATGCTTGAAATGTTTCACCTTATGCATCTTCACTTTATGTCCTTATTTGAAATTAAACATAGATTTGGCATGTGCTTTTGTAACCCTCCTACTTACCTCGAACCATTTATAATGACCCATCACTCTTTCCTTTCTATGCCTCATCATGTCTATAAATCCATCAGTTGTTGGCCCAAGGTTCTTGTAAATATCAAGAAATGTACTTAGAGCTAGTGCAAAACTATTTCTAAGCTTTGTCGACTCTCTGCGGGAAGCTCCAAACTCCCAAGATCTTTCTTCAATTTTGAATAACAATATGTGCACTTCTATAATTCAATTTGTTGGCTTCTTTTTCCCAAGGAATCTCATCATGAATATCAGATGGATAGGTGGTAGTTGGCATATGGTTTTCTTCGTGAATCGCTCTGCTTCTCGTATGTTGACTCTAGTCAACATTTTAACCCCCTACTTTAATATAATTACATAAAGATTAAAATATGTCAATGTATTTATACACATGAAAAATAGACATGTACATGTATATGTACATACAATTTATTTAAATGTACAAATTTGTTTTAACATAAAATTATATATATAATTTACCAAAATGAGGATCATGATGATCCAATTGAGATTCACGACCACTTGAAGATGGTTGAGCACCATCATTCCCAAGTACATGAGTTGATTGAGCTCATTGACCACAGGGAGAAGGTTGAGCACCCTCACGTGATGACCTAGTGAGAGATGCTTCTAAAAAATAAAACAATTATAAAGTAATTAAGTTAATTTGACAAAAATCTATCCAGTATGTATGTACATATGATTCTAAATATTTATCATTTAAGTAAATGCACATAAAAATATATATACCATACCATGATGATGTGAAAATTGGTCGTCCATTGATTTATCTGATACTCTCATCAACCTAGTGAGAAATGCTCATAAAAAAAGATGTAATTTATTATAAAATAATAAAGCTAAAATGTAAAAAATAAATTAAATATGTATGTACATATGATTAGATACGAATATTATGTAACGGACGATGGCCCTACCCTGATTCATCTGATACTCTCCTCGATCCACGACCAATCTCATTGACATGTATAGAAATTCACTCTCTAGTCGATGCTTGAGACTCAGATGATGCTCTATCTTATTTACACCTCAAACGATCAGGTGGTGACTGCTCATGTAATGATCCAGACCCTCGATATATATATATATATATATATATATATATATATATATATATATATATATATATATATATATATATATATATATGATCTTTAAAAAATCCCCAAGTTACCTCATGCATTTAAAAATATTTAAAATTACTATTTAAGATGATAAAGAATTCAACAAATTAATAAGACAAATAAATGGAACTATCTAAGGGTTTATTCAAAATTATTTCGTGTAAATTCTTCATTTCAAATGTACTCAAGACTAAAAATAAAAATGTTGGAGTGCACATATTGAGAATTAAATAAATTTTTTCTTTAAAACTTATCAAGTCCAGATAATTCACCTAATAATTCACCAAGTTGTGATTACATAGTAGGGGCACACTTAGTACAGTATTGAAAGAAACACATGGTCATTAAAGACACCACATTTAGAACTAAAAAAAACACACATATAAGACATATCTTACAATGTCCATCAATAAATTTTGATGGAGTGTTTCTTGACACCAATTCATCTTTCACACACAAATCTTGAATTGGAATTTCCCCATACAATAGATCACTAGACATCCTATTAACATTTTCACAATGACTTGTGCTAAATGATTGAAACTGACTAGCAATAATTTTTTCTTCTCTATGTAGTTGTTTTAACTTCTCCTTTTTTACTTCGTACACGCCTTTCATCTGGTCGCACACAAGTTCAGAATTGGTGAAGACTACAATTTCATTAGATCCATACTCCCTATTTGTTCCTCGGCCTTCTATCATTGCAATATAATATGCTTCATTATTTTTTTTCCTTCCCGGTATATTCCTTTTCCTTTGGAGGACTTTTTCCCTCAAAATATTGTATAGAACATAAGTAATTAGAAATTGTCTTGGATTGGTATAAAAATAAAATTCAATGCATAATTTCCATTTTTCAATCATGTTTAATGGGTTTTCTGATCCCTATAAAAAAATATTCAATAAAATTAATAATATATTTCTCTTTTTCAAGTTCCTTACTTTCTGGGAGAATGATGAAAGATAAATATCTATTGTGATGGAATGATGGAATATTACAAGTTATATTGTGATGAACTGCCCCAATGGAATAGTCATGTAAGTTTACAAATAAATGCCTTGTGAAAACGTCTAAATGGTCTCATGGCATACCATGTTGGAAATTTCTGGAATATAATCCAAATTGTTTAATTAGGTTGGTTAATTTCATCAAGAAGAAATCTCAACCTCTAATACTGCACAAATTCCAAGCATCATTTTATATTCTAAGTTTCATATTGTAACACATATAAAGCATCCTTCAAATTCAATAGCAAGTATGAGTAACTAGATACAAAATTGAATTTATATTGGCCCTCCTCTATAATAGAAAAATAATGTGATTTTCAACCCGAGATAGGGCCTCTAATCCTCTAATAGTTACTCCCATGAGTCTCTATGTCCCTAAGACTAAAATCATTATTAGTACTTCCATGCCTAATGAGATTCCTTCACTATTCAATGAAGCTTATACTTATCATGAGAATACCAATCCTTGAAATTAGATATATTGTCATATTTATCAAAAGTTGGATTATACTAAAGGTTAGCCTATAAATGGATATTTTCCATCATTCCATGAATGATTTTGTTACAAAAATTTCCACATTTAAAAATTTTATACCCACATTCAAATCAATAAACAACTAATTCATAAGGGATATCATCTTCTATATAATTCATTCGATACTTTTATTTAACGCAATAAGGGTTGATTGTCAATCATGCCACTAAGTACACTGACATCCGTAAATCCTATATTTATATTTCATATTAAGGCAAAAAATAATTCATTTTTCATATGCATAAGATAATTGGATTGCTTTCCTAAATCCATGGATTAGATCATCAACCAAGATTCTACATATTGAATTTTATTCATGGATGTGGCAGGTGAATAAGGCAAGAGTGTGAATTGGAGAGTTATTATGGTTGATCACTTACATATCCAATTCTGTCAAGTCATGCTAGTGATCCTACCACCTTCTATATCTACTCTTATCTAGTCCTACAATGAAGTCCCATCACCTTCTAGTAACCTAAATTATGTGCTACATGGGATAACCATCACTTACATCTGGGTGAAAATGAAACTTCCAAGATTCAACCGCAACAACAAGTCAAGGTCCCATTTTTTGGTTTTATTTATTCTTGAAAGTCCTCAAGGTCCCATTTTTTTTAAATAATTTTGAAAAAAATCTTCAAGGCCTTTGAGTGTTTGGTTCAAATATACTATTTTTTCTTATATCCATATCTTTTTCTTTTTGGGTAATCTCATTAAACTTCCCTCTAACGGTGCAATGGTAGTACAAAATAAAATTGTAAGAAAATAAACAAATGTAATGTTAAATAATCAACAAAAACCAAAAATGCTTAATTGCATAGTATTTTTCATGTGGCCAATAATTTAAAAACCCTTATCTTGAAACCAAATGAACAAATTTCAATATTAAGTGGTCAACAAAAACCAAAAAATATTCATTGCATGGTATTTGTCTTATGGCCAATGCTTTAACATTTCCAATCTCGAAGCCTATATTAAACAATAATTCTTACCATTAATTTCACTTATATAATTGACATATATGAGAAATAAGGTTTCACTACCATCCTCTCAAGGGTGTAATAACCAACATATAAGATATGTTGGAGAACTTGGAATCAAGACATAGGACAAAGAGACAGACCAAAATTACATTATTTATTTTTTATATCATCTTTATATATATGTCATCTTATCTAATTTTTGTTTTTATATTCTCACTCTAATTATGTATAAACCTATAATATATTTGAGCATATATATTTAAACAGTTAACTAATAAGTCACTAAAAATATGTACATACATATGAAACAATGTACCAACTAATATGAAACTCTTTGTCTTAAACTTACTTGTAACATGTCCGTATATAGCCAAAAATCAACCTCTAAATTATCTTCATATAGGAGGAAGGAGAGTGTTAGAGGATAGTTACTCCTTATACTAGAGAAAAGTGTCACTTTCTCACCAATGTACTTTCTCTCCCTTGTGTCCATTTTGTTGGAAATTTTGTCATTGATGGCAAAGGTCAGCAGAGAAGAACAGAGGAAGAGTGCATTTACAGAGAGCAGTAGAGGCAGAGGTCGAGCAGCAGAGGCAGAGGCAGAGGCAGCGAATATAGAGGAATTAGAGACAAAACAATGAAGTTGAAAGGGTTTGAAGGATTTAATACAGTTTGTAGATGAATTATTGAGCAATTAATTAATTAAGTTTGTATGGCATAAACCTTGAGCAAAGGCACAGTTTGAAAACCAAACTTGTGAGTCAAGGATCACGATGAGTCAGAGGATTGAAGAGCTAAAGGAGCACAGTGTATTAAATATTTGGGTAGTCTCTAACTAATAATCAAAGGGATACTGTACCACAGAAGCGCCGAAAAATTTCGAATCAAATTGATTGAACAGAATGAGGGTTTGAATTGCCATCAATATGTAAGGGTGAGAATCTGAGATTGAAGAATTCGTAAGAGCTGTGAGGCCTGGGGATATCTCTTTGAGATATCATTGCAAACATAGTATGGATGACTGACAAATGGGCTCGATGGGCAATCGAATGGTGGAGTGATAAGGTGAGCCAAGAATAAAATAAAACATTGAAGCGTTGAACGGAACCCTGAACCATAAGGGAACGGAACTCTGACTAGTGAACAGTGACAACGAAACCTGGAGTAGAGGGGTGGAACCACGAAGGAGGAACAGTGGACGCAGTTTATAGCGAACCAGTGGTTTTCATCACACCACCTTCGACAGGCAAGCGGTTTTCAAGAAATCAGAGCGATTCCATAGAGCGGCTGACACGTGGCATACGAAGGGACCCCAAAACCGCTTTCATTACACGCCATCGCGAGTTAAAGTTCGTGCAGCTAACCAGAGCGATATCCATCGGATCGTGTGGAGCAAGGCGACGTGCTCTACGCCATCGGATGTGGAGGGCCATTTAAACGTTGGGGCCCAGTGCATCGCGCAACTATTGAATATTAACCCTCGTGCAAGTTAACCGCGCGATTTCCGTTGGATCAGAGGTTGAAAAAGAGATGAATTATCCACTGTTGGATCATGAATAAAGTTTCAAGGTTCCTAACAAGGTACGGGTCAGCGTTTAATTGTTGATTATTAAATAATTAGAATACAAATATGCGGGCTAGCGTGGGTTATGTTTATGATTGGATAGAGGATTCAATTATACAGTGCGAAATTCTTATGATTGGGTGCTAAAAGCCATGGTTTATTAATAGTTTTAATATTTGTATGCATACATGACGATATATATATACATACTGTGCTAAAGTCAAAACCTATATGAAATGAGATTGGGTTTATTACAAGAGCCTGCCAGAACGAAAGAGCAAGAGACAGCAGCAGAAAATGGTACAGGGAAAAAGATGAATTGAAATTGTAATGTGAGTTTCAAACCACTATGTTTAAATTCATATATGAACAGAGAATGTAGACAGGTAGCCAGAGAACAGAGATGGTAATGAACAAACATCGCCCAGATGCATATGTATTTGAGAATAAAACCTGAAAAGCAGTTATATATGTAGCTGGTGCACTCAAGTACAGTGAACAGATGAATAGACACAGAGGTGAACCAAAATATACAGAACAGTCACTCAACAGCAGCAGAAAAGACAAATCCAGTAAAGCCAAAGTCCAGAAAAGGAGCTGAGTGGAATTGAAATGTGTAACTGAAAATGTAAATATTTCTTTGTTTATATTGTTTGTGATGCAAAGGCAAGTATCCTAAGGAAAATAAAAATCCCACTGTAGCATGGAAATTTGTACATATTATTATAATTTTTAAGTTGAGTTGGATAAAGGAATAAGAAAACAGAAGTCAAAAAGTCAGGCCTATTCACTTCAAATTCCCTGAGGAATGTAAAGAGTCATGTGATGAACTCTATATATAATATCACATTGATATGCACAAAGGTGAGAGAGAGTAAGGATAGAGGATGAAAAGCACAGAAGATTGAGGCAGAGAAGATAAGGAAGATAGGAGCAGAAAGAGATGCTAATGAACAGAGCTGATATATGAGGTAAATCAGCAAACATTGCTTGTGATAAATTGAGTAAGTTGGAGCTTCCCTATCAAGTTGAAGCTTGATAGCTGTCAGTTGTAGCTGACTGAGGTTGGAGCCTCCTGTAGGTTGGTGCCTGCAGAAAATTGAAGGGAGTTGGAGCTTCCTTGCAAGTTGTAGCTTGCATAATTGAGGTTGGAGCCTCCTGTGGGTTGGTGCCTGTAGAAAAATAGTGGTGAGAGGGAGTTGGAGCTTGCCTTTGCATCACAACAATAATAGATGTGGTTTTCTCCCTTTATGGGTTTCCACTTATATTTTTTCTCTCTATCTATGTTGCCTATGTGCTGAGATGATTTATCAAACCTGCTTAATGTTTGTTGCTCTCATAATAAGTTTAATGTCACATTAATTTAATACTTGCTGCAACATATTAAGATTGTTTATATACTAAGGTTGATCATAAAAATAAGCTATAAATAAGCTGATGAAAAATTGAAAAATTCTCATGTATGTATTGAATTGATTCACACCCCCCCCCCCTCTCAATTCAACTAAATTTCAACACATTTGTCCTTCGGGAATCTTACAAATGTACTTGTTTTTAATTGACATTTCAATATAGTTATGTGTTCATTCCAAATGGTTTAAAATAATGAATTCATATTAATGCATCTCATTTTAATAAGGAAAATAGAGATATCGTACAATGTAGTTTCGATGTGTGAGGAGGTTAATGAGAGTTGTACAAATATATTGATGACAATAGGCACATGTGATGATTGCTATGTGTAAATTTTATATAATTAACACAACTGATAAATGCAAATCATTGCATTCATGTGTTATTTAATATTTTGGCCATTTAAATGATATAAGATTTAACATTTATAATCATAAAACAAGGGTTAGTTGTCGACAATTTAAATATATGACTTGAAAATGGACAAACAAAAGCAAATTATCATTATACTAACTTTTCCAATTTCAAATTTAGTAGAATAAATTTAAGATTCTTTGAAATCCTAAGATTGGGTCTCATCGTTAGTTATAATTTATAGTCGTATTATAATATGATTATAAACAACTTCCCATGTAACTTAAAATTTAAAATGGTGATACAAAGTTAGTTATTATACATTGGTGGGACTTAGGTTGGAATTTTAACCTCCTGATTTCAAGATTTACTGGTGGTTCTCTCAATATCACCTGTGGTGGCAGCTTACTTGAAGGAAAGTTTTTATGACCAGTGGTTCAATATTCAAGGGCCAACTCTCATTTTCAGTGGGTCTGGCTAATTGCAATGCTAGCGAATTTCAAAGGAAAAAATTAAATAGTGACTACTTGAGTGTAGCACTTACTCTCACCACCCATGACCACAATTTTATAAATTTTATATAATTAACATAGCTAATAAATTCAAAAATTTGCATTTATGTGTTAATTAAATTTTTGGCCATTTAAATGATGTAAGGTTGAAAATTTATAATCCTAAAACAAGATTTAGTTTTCCACAATTTTTAATTCCACGTCAAGCACTCAACACTATAATATTGTTGGTTTATGAGGTATTTTTAATCGATGAAGGACCTGCAGTTCCAACGGACACCTTCAAGCTCATGCACTACCCTTCCCTACTTACCCTTGCATATCATATTCACAAAATCCCAATTCGGTTCCCTAGCATTGCATTTTTCTAACAAAAATATTCTTGTCTCGAAATACAGATCGTCTATTGGGCCGGAAAGAAAGGATGTGATTACATTGAAGTTGGAGGAAAGAATGACTTTTATGCTCTAATTGTACTCTAAAAGTGAAAGTCGATGTTTTAAAGTAATTATTATCGAAATCAACACTGACTTTCTTGTAGTGTACAAGGTCGATCTTGTGTGTTTTTATTTCATGTTTTCTGATAGCATAAACAAATTTAATCTGAACTCTCCAATCTTTTTACATTTTTTTCATATGTTCCACTAGTATCATCTGTACATGAATAGCTTCATTAATTTGTCTCTATAATTGAGAGATATTTAGCATTAAAAAATTATAGCAACAACTGGTTGTTTCGATGTAAAAGTGAGTGTAGTTGTTCTTGGAATTAACAACTTATAACAACAACTGGTTAAAATTTTATATTTTAACAAAATATATGGAGTAAAAAACATATAAGGCGGTGAAAAAATAATGATTCTCAAAAGTATACCAAATATCGGAACAAATTGAAGTTGACAGTTTAAGATGAGGATAAAATACTAACTAGGTCGATAAACAGTTGAGTTCAAACCTGGTAAATTGAATTTTGATGGGAAGAATTGCTATGTTGTCGAATTTGCAATTTTGCGTTTAGAACTGCGTTGGACAAAATCGATGACTGCTTAAAATAGGACAAAAATGGAGCTTAACCAAGCATCAGTGTGAGCAAATTTTAGGTACAAGAGACAACATAGAAAATTAGATAGGTAGGACCAAGGCCACCGAGATGTAGGAGGAAATTGATATGATAGTACACGGAAGGTATATCAACCCTAGGAAGAGTGAGTCTTCCATAGTAAATAAAATTCTGACACGAAGTTACCAAGAATTCATTAAAAACTTGGCAAGTAATTTACGCTGCAAAATTCCGTTGAAACATGCATTGTGCTTCATGTATTATCTCGTGCCAAACTAGCAATCAACGTATTATTCCACGTATTTGTTTACATATTTCATTGTGGTATTTTCTTAATATTTATTTAAGAGTATAATCAAATATGGAATGGTTGGTTTTCTCTTACCGCCTTCGAATGGGGATCAAATATCGAATTGGGAGCTTGAAAGAATTCCTCCAGCACCGACGACATGCAAGAACTCCTCTGGTGCCTAGCAATCCTGCAAAAACCAAAAAAAAATTAACAGTGTAAAGAAAAAATCCAAAAATACATGAAATAATCCTACCAACAACAAGCCTACCAACACACACACAATGCAGAAAAGCAATGAATATGAACAACCGTGTGCGAAAATTTTGCTAGGGGCTCATGACCCCCCCCCTCACACACACTGGTCCCCATCGTCCAAAAATCCGTTGCACGATTGCCATTAATTTAAACGATGATTTTTTTAGCCAAAAATTGAATTTAGTTGTTTGACTGAAAATGTTTTGGCCCAAAAATATTATATGGTTCGTCTAAAAAAGTGCAATTAAGACATTTTTGTGAGCAATTCTCACAGAAGTGTAACCCAACTTCACATTTTCACCCTCCTTGCAACAAATGTTTTATTTCAACATTCACCCTGTGTCCTTCTTTCATTCTTCATTCAACATCTTGTCTTGAAGATGGATCCCAGTTGGGATTCAAAACGTCGACCATTGTTTTATAATACCGTGAATAATCGAGAGATTTATTCAATAAACGAAAACCACAGAAGCTTGAAAACCATAATTAATCATATAATTGAAGAAAAAAATATATCATCTGATAGTGATATGGGTTGGATTATTATATGGTTTTCTATCCATCTTGATGTTTCAACATATAAAAAGTGAAGGAATAAGCTTGTAGGATTAGTTTTATTGGTGGGACCCAATTTGGAAAATTGGGATCTAAAACCTCTTACGGCCATGTTGAGGCCTTAAATGAATTTTTTTGGGGTAGAATTTCTTACTCAAGTGTCGACACTAAGCCTTTATTCTAAAACTAGAGACCTTTCCAATATTGAAAGAATCATCTTGATTGGAGTTCATATGCAAAAGTTATGCCTCTCACAAGTTCACTTATTATTACTGACCACGATGGTTCAAGAGGATCACATGTAGGACTCCATTAGCCATGGAAAATGGGATAACCATTTGAGACCCATGAAAAAGACTCTAGAATGGTCAAATTTATAATCTAGTTGAGGGTTGAAAGAGTCAAACTTCAACCCTAGTTTGCTATTGCGCTATCTTATAATTGGGACACTAGGAAGAAAATGAGTTCTATTCATTTCGATTGTATATTGTTCTACAATCGAGAATAACAACTTGGGAGTGGGAGTGGGAGAGAATAATAGAAGGATTTTATTGTCTATTGTACCCTATCAAGACATATGTCTTAGATAAGTCCATAGAGAGTGCCTTTTCCTTTTTTACTTCCATTATTTCCATCTTAGAAAAAGAGAGCGCATAGTAGCCTCTCCTTCAAGTTTGGTTTTCTCTTGCGAGTGTTTCTTAGAGAAAATCTTGTGTTAATTATGGTTGGTGTGTGATTCTATCTTATTTTTATTTATTTTCTATATTTTATTGATTACGTGCATAAGAAATAAAAATAATAATAAATCTAGAATCCAAGGAAATGATCTAGGTTGGATCATTACATTTTTTGTCATCCATCTTGATGCTTATAGAGTAGAAAAAGTTGAGGAATAAGCTCACAAGACCATTTTTACTATCAAGACCCAGTTTGATGAACTAGGATCTAAAAACTTCAAAGAGTAGTTTGAGGCATCAAATGGTGTGTGTGTGTGTGTTTTTTTCGAGGGGGTGGGGAGGGGACTTTTTCACCTATGTAGCTTCTTATTTTTCTATTCTAAACACCGATACATTTTTTATGGTGCAAATAATTTTCTCATTTAGAGTCTGTATGCATAAGTTGGGCCACTCAGAAATTGACCTTCTTTTTTTAAACACCATAATTCGAGAGGATGCCACGGAAAACCCCATTATTCCTTGAAAATGGGTTATCCATGTGATAATTATGAAGAATATTCTAGAAGAGTAAATATTGTAACTCTAGTTAAGAGTTGAGGTAGTCAAACCTAACCACCAGTAGGATATTAGGTTGTGTTATAACCAAGCCACTAGGAGGAAAATGGGTTCCATTGTATTAAAGTGAATGCATGAATATGTTTAGTGGGAATCTATAAAACCCCACCCATGGCCTACGAATATATCCATAAGAACCATTGAGATCCAAAAAAGGTGAGATTTATTCAGATGGAAATGTAATTCATAAATATAAACTATAATGTGAACCTCAACAACAACCAGCTTGGGTTTATGAGAGATGATAGAGGTTCCAACTCAAAATTTAGATTAGAGGGAAAAATTAGGGGAATAAATAATACCCTAAGAAGGTGTAAGGGAAATAACCCAAAAAGGAATATTTGAATTTGAGTGCCATGAAAAATTCATAGCCCCTCTTTAAAAGAGAAGAAAACATGGATATCAAGCCATATCACGGTGATATAAATGCTTTCAAATTAAAATATTGGTTACAATAGTCAAAAGTTTACTTTATTTTTCACCACATAGACGATGAACATAAAATATCATTTTATAGATCAAAGTTAGAGGCCCATGCCACAATATGATGGGAAATATATGAAGACACTTAGGCTGGAGGGTGATCTCCTAGTAATTAAGTGGGAAAAAATTAAAACCACCATAAATTCTTAAGTATACCTTATTAGGTGTGTAGAGAACAAATGGTTCCAATGGCATTACTTCAAGTAGAGGCAAGGAAAAAGTGTACCATTTATGAAATCAAGTGATGTTATTAAAGCCAAGTACAAATTATGAGGCTTGTGTATAGGCATGATACTTGGAAAACATAATTCAAATGAAATTTAAGTCAAAGTGCTTAGAAACAAAAAACAAAAAACAAAATGATTCAAAAGAAGGGGATAAGAAGTGGAAAACAGGAAAGGATAAGAAGATAATAGACAATTCACAATAGTGCAAGGATCGAGCAATCATTACAATCACCACAACATTGATGGCCACAAAGAGAAGAAGTTCTAGAAATGCCTTATAGCATTGAACCCAAAGAATTAGAAGGATGGGATATAAATAATATTATCCCATAGATTCGAGCAATCAGGTGGAAAGTAACTTTAATGTGGAAAAAAATATTGTATGTACCTTAGTGTAGAAGGAGGTTAATTTTAGTAACCTTCATTATTAGGAAGAGAATATGATGAGAAAGCTCTTCCACATCAAGGTATAGGTCAAGAGGACTAATGTCGACACATTATTTGACTCTGGTTCATAGGAAAATCCCAAATCCCATGTCAATTGATGTGGTCAAAAAAATGGGATTGGAGGTTTTCCTATCCCTGATCCATTGGGATAGGTAAATAAGGATGTGGAAACTAAGATAACAAAAAAGTGTAGGACAACATTTTCTATTAGTGATAATTTTATTAATGAAGTATAATTGGATATAGATCCACTTGATATGTCTGCAGTTGTGTTTAGGAGTGTTATATACATGAAGAATGCAATATTCAAGTGGATACACTTCTACATATAGGAATATATGTCGATGAAATAGTACGATGGTATGGTTAAAATTGACCGTATTGTTGAAAATTACAAAATTAATGTTAATTTTATTTATTTATTTTTGTTTAATCTACCCGCATTCATCAGTCTTATGATGAACCATCTCCATTTCATGGTAATTGTGATGGTTTTCCTGTTTCGTTGTCATACCAACAATAATCCAATTTGAGTTTCAATAGTATGCTCATTAGTCATTGTTATATGCTTCCATTTTCTTTTATTAACCACCCATCAATAATAGAGGAAACCTAGTAAAAGAAGAAAGCATCAAATATTAAGAAAGTAAGAGAAGTGGTGGTGAAACATTGTGTGATTATCAATGGCATGGAATAAACATCCAACCAATATCCCATAGGTATTTTGTTAGCTTGAGGGGTCCTGACCTAGGTTCAGAGTTATAGGTAAACCAACAAACCTTCCAACTACTGGCCCTTTTGACAGTGATCTGCTTGCGCAGACCAAAGTATCACCTGAAGCGGTATGGGGGGTGTAGGAACCAGGTTTCTACATCCAGAGGGAGAAATTGATGAGTGGTCCTCGGTAAAAACCCACAACAAGCTTATACAACTACGCGCACATAGGTTGCACAAACATAAACAAAATACCATATAATTTCTATCACTCTGGCGCAGACAAACATAACAGAAGCCGATCCAAATCACAACACATCAAAGGCTTAAATAGATCTATAATGTTCAACACTTAATTGTAAGATATCCACATATTTTTCACAATAACTATAACAAAATCACAAAAATAGGGTTTTCTCAGCACAGTCAATAGATTAGGACTAGATCTCACTCTTTCTTAACAAAAGTCACTATTCATGCATAAACATATCAATTAGTTATGTGAATTCATCAGTAAGCAGACAGATCGTGTGATCTTATTAAAGCATAACAATAAATAGCACAGATGCATAAAATAGGAAGTTTGCTAAAATAGTTCCTTCTATTAATTCTTCAGATCTGTCAATACATCAACTTTCCTTCAAAAACCCTTACAAAACCCTTACTATACCTTCCGTGTGCACAGCCGAAAAATTCCGCACATAGGCAGGACTAGGTCTCCGTGCACACAGCGAGCAAGAGCCGTTTACCCAACCCAAAAACCCAAAACCCTTACAGACACAGATATTGTCTGAATATCAATATATCAAAGCTTCACCAAACTACTTAGCTTAGAAAAAATGCTACCTATTTATAATATGATTAGCACACAGATACTATGGTCTCAAACCATGGTTTGAGACCCATAGTTTACATTTAAACTTAAATCTATCCCAAAATTTGTGCAAATATCCCTTTGAATACACCTACGCAACGCACACATACAAACATACACAAAAAAGAGCATTGAAGCTTGTGCCTCGGGGGACCCTACTCTAACAGGCCCCCAACACAAACATGTGACTCGTCCCCAATCACTAAGGCATTACGACTGTATCCTTGGTCTTTTCCCAGAGCGTCTTGACAGAAGTTTGGAGAGGGAGCACTAACTCTAGGATCTGCACTACTAAACCCTACGCATGTTGAACCAATTTTTCTGTCATGGGCCCTTCAACAGCCATATCCACACTGCGTTGGGTCTACAGGATGATCTTGAGCATGTTGTCTAGCATCTGCAAAATTTGTAGTGCTTGCTTTGCCCATGGTTGCATTATTTTTGTGAGCACTTTTTCTTTTCGGCCCAAATCTGCAATTTCACCTTGGAGTTTGTGACCTTATTGCAGACGAGAAAGTCTTTGTTGAACCACTAGTGTGGGCACGACTATGTGTATCTCTTCGAACTGCTACTCTTTGGTGCTAAGTGTGTGACACAATTGTTGCATGACTGGATCATTCTAGGCAGATGCTCAAATATCCATGGCCTCTGCTAAGAGATTAGTCACACTGGGTGACTGCGGCGACAATACTTTCTTAGGTAGGTTTCACTTCTGCATCACTCTTGGCGCGGACCTCTGGACGTGTCTCCTGCTGAAGCTTGTTTTGAAGGTCTACGATTTGTTGCTCATACTCAACTCGAAGTGTGTGATCTTCTACGCATGCAGCCTTGATGGCAACAACTAGTCCATCTAACTTCTCTGAAGGCGCAGTAATGGACGTGACTGTTGGAATATCCTTTCAGACTTGATTAACCTTGTCTTCCAGCATAGCGCGTTGAGATTTTGCTACTTGATAGGATGCCTCTGACTGACGATGTTGCTCATGTGTTTGTGCAACTTGTTTCCGTGTGTCCTGGGTCTACGTCTGCGCGATTGCTTCATGATACTACAACTCATCAATGATGACTCAATGGAGAAGGTGAAGCTTTCTTGCAATAAACAAAGCAAGATTAATATGTACATCGCATGTGTTAGTAAATTGAGTGTATTGGCTGACATCCATTCGAAATGCCGGTAGGGGGATATGGACAAATCGCCCCACCCGGATGATGGGAGTGTTATGTCTCAAGGTTTTGCGTTGCTAATAGGCACACTGGTCCAACTTGCTTGAATCATGCTCGCTTATATATGGCTCTCTTGCATTTGTAGTTCTTGAAGGCCCACCTAGACAACTTCCAATGCAGACTTATACTAGAACTCCATGTCCGTCCAATGATCCCCCTGTGCAATAGTGACTATGTTTGCGATCCCATTGAAATCGTTCTCTATCAGTGTCAGGACCTCCTGTCCATTTTGTTTCAAACCCTTCTATTTTTTCCTTGATCCAACCTGAGTCTGCACACCATGCTTTGTGACCTTGGAGGTTGCTACTTCAGTTTCTTTGGGTGTAGAGTCATTCATTTCTGTCACGGTGGTGGTCTCGGTGGTTTCAATCGTTGTCGTTGGGGTAGGCTCCTTATCACTAGGCTTGTCGGTCATAGTTTTAGTGGGCTTCTCATTGGCCTTCTCCGTTGATTTACCAGTTCGGGTGCACGACTAGGTTGGTGGAGTCAACCATGCTGGTGGCAAATCTTGTTGGGTGTGGAGCTTAATTTTCATTCTGATTCAGAGATCCTTGTTTTAGTCGGATGTATACCCCAGGAAAAGTGTACACCCCTGTAGTGGGGGGGTGCGGGGGGGACTTGTCCCACCTACGTGGTCTAGGGGGGCTGACCCCCCGGCTGGGGGGTCCGGGGGCCAGTGTTCCCTCGGAGGGGGTTTCAGGGGCAGCGCCCCCAAAGCTAAAATAGATTTTAAATTTTTCTTTATAAAAGTATATTAATTTATAGTCAATCTGGGTCGTTCATTAGGCAAATGATCTGACAGTAGAAGTTATGTTTAGTTTAAGGTTTTTTGCCCTAGAAGGCAACCCCTCACTTGTATGAGGGTATTGTATTGCGTCTGTGTATTGTATGTGTATTCTCAGAGCGAGAAAAAAATAGGGAGATTGTGAGAGAGAACAGAGGATATTACAGCAGATTTGTTGTATGTTGTGTCTCTTCATTTTGCTGGATAATAGAAAGGAAGGACTGGTTGTTTGGGGTGGACGTAGCCCAAACTGGGTGAACCACGTATATCTGTGTCTCTCTAGTTTTATGCATTTTGCGTGTTTGTGTGTCTGCATATATTTTATTTGTTCCATTTCTCTGTAATATATAATTTTGTAACAACTCGTATCAGAGCTGAAGGTCTATTTCGCTGATAAACTCACAGGAAAGAAGGATTACCAATTTGAGTGGGAGCAATGGCAGAAAATAGTAAATTTCGGGTCGAGCAATTTAACGGCCAAAACTTCCCGTTGTGGAAGATGCAGATGGAAGATTATATTTATTAGAAATATTAGTACCTACCATTGAGCAGAAAAATAAAGAAGCTGACGGCTATGACAGATGAAGAATGGGAGATTCTCGATAGAAAGGCACTCGAAACAGTACGGTTGTGCCTCGTAGCGTTGGTAGCCTTCAATATTTTGAAGGAAACAAAAGCAGAGCATTTGATTAAGGCATGGGTGAAATTATATGAAAAACTCTTGGCCTCAAACAAGGTATTTCTTATGAAACATTTATTTAATATGAAGATGTCAGAAGGTGGATCTATTGCGGACCATTTAAATGATTTTAATACAGTTACCAGTCAGTTAACTTCTGTAGGGGTAAAATTTGATGATGAAGTTAGGGCTCTTTTATTTCTGTGCTCATTTCCAGAAAGCTGGAATGGTTTAGTTATGGCCATTAGTAACTCTGTCTCCGGATCTAGTACTTTAAAGTTTGATGATGTTGTTGGTGCTATCCTTAGCAAGGAAATGCGACAGAAAAGCTCCGGTGAGACATCGGGTATTGCTTTGTGTGCAGAGTCTAGGGGAAGAAGAATGGAAAAAGGAAAGATCTCAAGATATCGCAGTAAATCAAGGAAAGGAAAATCCAATTCTAGATCAGGGATAGTGTGCTGGAAATGTGGAAAGAAAGGGCACCTAAAGAAAGACTGTAGATCTTGGAAGGGAAAAGAAGGAAACACACAGCAAGAAAAAAATCATGAAGCAAATGTGACAGGTGATGTGTTACAATATGCTTTGATTTTTTCTTTCGAAAATGTTACTGATTCCTGGGTGGCAGATTCAGGGGCCTCATTCCATGCCACACCTGATAAGAAATATTTTCATGACTATGTTCAAGGAGATTTTGGACAAGTTCGTTTGGGTGATGATAAACCCTATAAAATTGTTGGAATGGGTAAGGTTCTTGTAAAAAAACAGAATGGAAACCAATGGCTATTAAAGGAGGTAAGGCATGTTCTAGATCTCAAGAAAAATCTGATTTCAACAGAGCAGTTAGGCAGTGAAGGTTGTGTGACAAATTTCACAGATAAAACTTGGAAGGTCACCAAAGGAGTCCTGGTAATAGCAAAAGGCGAAAAGGTTGGTACATTGTATTTATGCAATAGTATTTCTAACTCTGTTAATACTTTAAATTTCAAAGGAGCAGATGCAACATTATGGCATCATAGGCTCGGATACATGAGTGAGAAGGGGATGAAGATTCTTCACTCAAGAAATTTGTTGCCGGGTTTGAAGAATGTTGATTTGGATTTCCGTGAGAATTGCATTTATGGAAAACAGAAGAGAGTCAAATTTCTCAGAGTTGGGAAATAAAAGAAGAGCGAAAAATTAGAGCTTGTGCATACATATGTATGGGTACCTACTCAGGTATCATCTCTCGGTGGCTCTCCTTATTATGTTACTTTTATTGAGGATGCAATGTATTTGATACTTTCAAGAAATGGAAAGCTTTGGTTGAGATAGAGACAGGAAAGAATTTTAAGTGTCTCAAATCAGAAAATGGAGGTGAATATTGTAGCAAAGAGTTTGATAGGTACTGTTCAGAGCATGGAATTCGCAGAGAGAAGATAGTTCCAAGAACACCGCAAGAAAATGGTGTGTCAGAAAGGATGAACAGAACAATCATGGAGTGTGCAAGGTGCAAGAGATTGCATGCAGGATTGCCTTCACAATTTTGGGTAGACGCTGTAGATACTGTTGTTTATCTAATAAATAGAGGGCCTTCAATTTCCTTGGATGGTGGTATTCCAGAGGAAGCATGGACAGGTAAAAAGGTAAACTACTCTTTTTTAAAGCCTTTTGGTTGTGAGGCCTTTGTCCATATTAATAAAGAAAACAAAACAAAGCTTGAGGAAAAATCAAAGAAGTGTACCTTTCAATGGATATGGTGTTAATGATTTTGGTTATCACTTATATGATTATGAAAATCACAAAATCATTAGGAGCAGAGATGTAATATTCAATGAAAAGGTCTTGTATAATAATTAGTTGCACGAAAAGAAACAGGAAAAAGAAAACAAAGCATACACAGTTCTTGATGAGATCACAAAAAAAGTAAAGGTGCCTGAAAATAATAATAATCAACAGCCACAACAACAACAACCACCACAACAGTAACAGGCACCTCAAACACCTGAAAATGGTGTTAGAAGATCTATTAGGATAAGTAGACCCCCTGAACAATACTCTCCTTCATTATATTATTTATTGTTGACTGATTTTGGTGAACCCGAATGTTATGAAGAAGAAATTCGGGTTGAAACCAGGAAGAAGTGGGAGCTAGCCATGAAAGAAGAGATGGACTCCTTAATGCATAACCAGAGTTGGGACTTAGTCAGGTTGCCTGCAGGTAAAAATACATTGCAGAATAAATGGGTTTACAGGCTGAAGGAAGAAGATGGAGGAAAACAAAGGTATATAACTAGACTTGTGGTGAAGGGGTTTGCACAAAATAAAGGTATTGATTTTGATGAAATATTTTATCCTGTTGTTAAGATGACTTCAGTCAAAACTATTTTAAGTCTTGTAGCAGCGAAAGATTTATATCTTGAATAGTTAGATGTAAAGACAACATTTCTCCATGGAGATTTGGAGGAAGAAATATATATGCAGCAACCAGGACGATATGAGGTCAAAGGGAAGGAAAAATTAGTGTGTAGGCTAAAGAAGAGCTTGTATGGCTTAAAACAGGCTCCAAGGCAGTGGTATTTAAAATTTTACAAGTTCATGTTTGAACAAGGTTATACTACATGTCACTCTGATCATTTTGTTTATCTAAAAAAGGCAAAATAATGGAAGCTATATTATATTGTTAGATGACATGCTTGTTGCAGGGTCTAACATGCAGGAAATAAATGTGCTCAAAAGGAAATTGACAAATTCATTTACAATGAAGGATTTGGGAGCTGCAAAACAAATCCTTGGTATCAGAATAACTAGAGACAGGAAAAATCGCAAATTAACGTTGTCTCGGAATGAGTACATACAAAAGGTGTTGAAAAGATTTAATATGCAGAATGCAAAACCAGTTAGTACACCTTTTGCCAGCCATTTCAAACTTAGTAAGGAGATGTGCCCCAAGACCCAAGAAGAAATGGATTATATGTCTAAATTTCCATATGCATCACCAGTTGGAAGCTTAATGTATGCAATGGTGTGCACAAGGCCTGATATTGCACATGCAGTGGGAGTTGTAAGCAGGTACATGAAAAATCCAGGAAAATAACATTGGATGGCAGTGAAATGGATTCTCAGATATTTAAGAGGTACCAAAAATCAAGCATTATGCTTTGGTGGTTCAAACATTGCTCTATAGGGATATGTTGATGCAGATATGGCAGGTGACAGAGATAAAAGGGGGAGCACTACAAGATATGTATTTACTGTAGGTGGAACAGTTGTTAGTTGGGTTTCAAAAATCCAAAGTGTTGTTGTACTTTCAACAACAGAAGCAGCGTATGTTGCTGCTATAGAGGCTAGTAAAGAAATGATTTGGTTACAAAGGTTTATGGATGAATTGGGTAAGAATCATGATATGCGCACGTGATAAAGCGATAGCTAAAGTGCCATTCATCTTGAAAAGAACTCAGCATTTCATTCCAGGACTAAACACTTACAGCTCAAGTACCATTTCATATGGTCAGTATTGGAAGATGGACAGTTGAAGCTAGAAAAGATACACACTAGCCAGAATCCTGCAGATATGCTAACAAAAGTTGTAACCAGGGAGAAACTGAGAATATGCTCAGTTTCAATTGGTCTTCAAGGATGAAGATAAAGATGAGAAACATCTAGGTCCAAAGAGGAGTCATTTTCCAGCAAATGAAGCAGCGGTGGAGTTGCTACAATCAGTCTCCAAGTGGGAGAATGTTGGGTGTGGAGCCTGATTTTCATCCCGATTAAGAAATCCTCGTTTTAACCGGATGTATACCCTAGGAAAACTGTATACCCCTATAGCAGGGGGGTGCAGGGGACTTTTCCCCCCCACGGGGTCTAGAGGGGTGACCCCCGGCTGGGGGGTCCGAGGGCCAGCGGTCCCCCAGCAAGGGTTTCAGGGGCAGCGCCCCCGAAGCTAAAAATAGATGTAAATTTGCCTTGTAAAAGTATAGTAATTTATAGTTAATTTGGGTTGTTCATTAGGCAGATGATCTGACGGTAGAAGTTATGTTTAGTTTAGGTTTTTTTTCCCTAGAAGGAAACCCCTCACTTGTATGAGGGTATTGTATTGCGGCTGTGTATTGTATGTGTATTCTCAGAGAGAGAAACAGACAGGGAGACTGTGAGAGAGAACAGAGGATATTACAATGGATCTGCTATAGGTTGTGTCTCTTCATTTTGATGGATAATAGAAAGGAAGGACTAGCTGTTCGGGGTGGACGTAGCCCAAACTGGGTGAACAACATATATCTGTGTCTCTCTGGTTTTATGTGTTTTTTGTGTTTGTGTTTCTGCATATATTTTATTTGTTCCATTTCTCTATAATATATAATTTTCTAATAAATCTATTGTGACTTAGATCAAATCTTCTTCGGTCACCAAGTAAGGTAACTCATACCAGACTCCTTCCACAGTGCCCTTTGCGTAGATATGGATATTGTGGAATGTAGATTTGAAATCTGCTACCATTTTGTACTACTCATAAAGGGTGGGAGACATTCGCAACTTTGACTGTATTTACTGGTATAAAATTCCGTCATACGATACCCAAAAAATTTTATTCTCATTTTCTTGCACTGGGTCCGATGAATCCCATAGGGTGGCATAGCACGTAGCTTCGCACATTAGTTCTGCAAGTTTTGGAAACTGGGTATCTCCAGGGGCCTTCCACCCAATCAATGTGATTAACAATAAGAGCCAAGCATACTGAAAATTCTTGCCCTCCTCTTGCATTTTGCGCACGTTTTCGATAAACGCTTTACACAAGTATGCACACTAGTTGTAGACGACATCTTTTTCGCATGTCCCTACGAGTGAGATTACATGGACGAGTACCTCCTTCGGCCTACACTTGTGCATAATTTTTCAAGCCAAAAGGATCATGCCAAAATGTACTACTGGGTCGTTAATTTATTTGGCCACAAAGCCCAGGGATTTGCGCGTAACATTGTATTTCTTCTTGATTTTGTCTATGAACGCTTTCTGCTACGCTTTTCCTCTAAAATTGACCATAGGGTCGGCCCCCCTATTTGGAAACCCAGTAATTTTGTGAATTAAGTCCACATCAATTGGGATTCTCTCTCCCAACCAAAGTGCATCATCATGTACTAAGGCGAACAACTACCTGATGCAGATATCATTAATGGGGTTGCACCCAAAATTAGGCATCTGCAAAAGATTGAGGAGGCCCTCCTTATGCAGAACTAGAATTTCTTTCTTCCACTCAAGGCACACCAACCCTCCTGCATATGGAACTGGTTCAAGGTACAACTCTGGCGTGAGCCCTAGAAATTTATGTACATCTGTGATATCCCACTCATTGAATCATATCTGAGGGATTTTTTTCAGCATATCCCCCTCCATTGGGATTTTCTCGGGGATCAACGTCACTTGGATAACCACATGCACCTTATCCAAGTCTTTTGGCACTTTCATTGTGGGGTTGTGCAGTGCAATGTAGCCAGGAAACCGCACAAATGGTGCTACTTCTATGACGTCGTCATCCCCTTCCTCGATAGTTTTTGAGAGTTTAGGCATGGGTTTCTTCATCTTCTCTCTGGCAAAATCGCAAGATCTAGGGGTCTTTTCCCTCGGGGTTTTTTGGGTCCAGAGATGTGTCCCTTTTATGTTTTATATGTTGTAGGAGTCTCAACCACAGGCACCTCCTGCACAACAAAGTCTTCTCTGGGTCGGGTGGAAGTCATTCTACTCTGAATTACATATCCTAGACTTTCTTAGCAAAAATATTCCTCAAACACAAGATCCAATCCAAACATAGATGCATCAAACGCAAAGAAAAATAAACAACTCAGATCATAAAAATCGTCGAGAACACAAAGGAAACTATTGCGACCCCTTGACTCATATTAATACTTATATTTCCCTTGCAACGGCGCCTTAGGCATTAATGAGGTTCCATTGCTGACAAAATGGTCCCAAATCTGGAAAAATCCCCTCATTAAATACATCATGGACGCTCCTAAAAATGGTAATAATTCTATCTTATCCATTTTTACTATTCCAATGGCTATTTTTTGACACTTTTGCACACCAGTCACTCCCCATGCGCAGATACCATGTGCGCACCATACCTTACTGTGCATGTAATCCATAGCTACGTATAACCATTGATAGATCATCCCCCCCAACACATACTTGTTGACTAGGTACTTCAAAGTGTATCGCGTGGTCTTCATCATATCCCTGAGTAAATGTAAACTTCTCTGACATTTATCATCCCAATGGAGAATTTCACTTTTGTGGAGCAATCTGGTCATGGGCTTAGTTATCAATGAGTACCGGGGAATGCGCTTTCTATAATATCCCACAAGACTCAGAACATAGCGCATTTTTCTGAAGTTTGAGGGGATGGAGGGTCTTGTGAGTGTGTGTGGGTCTTGAATTTGTACTAATGCCAAGTGTTGACAAGACACAATTTTCCTGATTGGTGTTGTTATCACTAAATTGGGGTTGATGGGCTGCTTCAATAGTCAACCTAGAGTAACTATTTCAAACCTACTTTTAGCTAGAACTTAGCCTTTTCGGCCTAAAAGGGCTCTCTCAAGGATAAAGATGATATTATGTAAATGAAGATCAACACATGGCTAACTTTGAAATTGGATTTAAATGTATTTTTGTGTAGGTGAAAGATGTAGACAAATTACTACCATTGGGCATATGGAATCAGTATTAAAAAATGAGTGACATATGAAACTCCTCTCTTTACCTGAGATTCATTGATATTCTTATGAGTGTTTTCCTTTTATGTTTTGTTATTCTATCTTTAGTATCCTAGTTGTTTGATTACACATAATTAATTGTCAGCATGCTCTAACTTCCTTAAAACATTTAGCTTGCTGTAAATGTTATGTTTTTGTCTGTCGGGATTCTGAAGACATATTTTCCTAAAGTTTTGTTCTCAAACAGAAATACTTAACTCTTGAGGGTAGCAGGAGCTCAGAAGAATTAGAGGTTGCATTCTACCTTGGTGACTCCACTAAAATTTCCATGCTTAAAGGTGGCTTCGAAAAAGATACATACAAGGAGAAATCCAGATCCTAACCCACCTGCAATTTTGGATAATCCAGAAATAATTCTCAGAAGTATTGGGAGCTCATCAAAATCATGTATTCCATTTCATTCAAGAGTTTTATCTTTCTCCTATGAGGTTGTTCAAAGTCCTGAAGATTAACAGTTTGATGAAAATATATAAGAATTAATTTTCAGATATAAAAATGAGAATGAATTGATTGATATAATATTAGACCTACAAAGACTAGGAATTGATACATCTTCCCTAGTGTCAAAAGAATAAAAAAAATATTTTTGGAAGACTGTCACATTAGAGTTGTTATTGGAAAAAGAGTCTTTTGAAAGGTTAAAAGAGTTATACCCTTTTTACCTTTTGTTAAAGATAATGTTTGGTATTCCCTTGCCTGAATGGAGTTCCTTTGTCTCTAGACTCTGAATTCCATTTACACCATCTCCTAACATTTCGCCCTCATACATTGTATTTCCCAAAGTCAGAATTTGAGTTCATCCACTGTTTTTCCAAATAGTAAATTCCCTGTCATTATGGCTGGAGTCCCTCCTCTTGCAAGACCTACAAGATATGCTCTTCTTCTCCTTCTTGCTATTATTCATGACCTTCCATATGGGTATTCTACTAGGATTAAAATCTTTGGGATTTAAGAAGAAATAACAGTTCAACAACATGTTGACCAATTTAATGATTTCATTGACTGAGAGGAGGTAGATGATGAGGATGTGAAAATGAGGTTGTTTGCTCAAAGTTTCATAGGTTAGGTAAGAAAATGGTTTAAAGCTTTGGCCCCGGCTAGTTTACAAAATTGGGACCAGTTGGAAGATAGTTTTTTGACAAAGGGGTGGAGTAAAGTGAACCCTGTTCAAGCCTTAACTGAGTATAAAAATTTGAAAAGAGCCATAGATGAATCGGTTCAAGATTTTTCTAAGAGGTTTAACAAGGTTTACAATTCCATACATGTTGGGTTGTATTAATCACTATTAAATGACTAAAACAGTACACATAAATTATCAATCCAGGGACATCTTTTATTTCAATGAAAGTTGCACTGTTTGTTCTGATACACCCAACCAGAAGCAATTCCAAAGAAAAGAAATTATTTCTGAAGTAAATGTTGGAAGGAAATCACTAATGCGGAAATAAAATGATATACAAGACTGTAATCACACCTCAATTAATCTGTCATAGCGTGCCACACAACAATTACCTAGATGGTATCTCTCATTTCATATGTGTAACATCATATAAAACATTGGAATTGAAGCAGATCTATTCACAACTGAAACAACAGCAACAACACTTCTACTGAAACATAAAAAAAATAAGAAATAGATATATACACATCTACCTTAACTGCTACAATCCCTACTAAAGAGGAGGGTCCTTCCTCCCTAGCAGGGTGCAGGTAGAGAAATAATTTAACGAAAACTAAATCAGATAACACATGTAATAGCAACACAATATTTTTGTATTATGATGATTGAAAGTTACAGAATCAAGAAGATGATCCTCTCTCCTCTGATTTGTTTCCTTTAAATATACAAGATACAAAAGGGAAATTTCCAACCAATTGATTACAAAATCTAAGAGATATTTCCACCATGATTCAGCTCTAACAAATCGAATCTGATTATTACAATTGAGGAAATTTAGAAAATGACCACAAAAGAAAATCTACGAATATGTCCTTCGAAAAACCTTGTGTTTCTCCCAATGAAGACCGAATTTTGGAAAACTTCTCAAATGAAAAACTCATTTGGTCTGTTCTACATAAAACCCATGTCTCGGATTTTTAATATTCTTCTTCGTTTGCCCAAAATGTCCAACGCAAAACTGTCACTTGTTATTCTAGTGAATTTCTAAGTTGGAATATTCAATTATGAACTGAAGATCGGATTTGCAATCTAAAAGATATCTTGGAGACTAAAATCATGATTTATAAAAAATTCATTAAACAAGCCATCATTTACAAAATAATTCATAATAATATTCAATTTATTAAAAATAAAGGAGAATAAATATTACTTATCCATAAGAGCATAAATAATTATAAAATGGGATTAAATGATATATTATAATAAATAATGTGATAAAATAATGGTAGGAATGGATGAAATATATGTTAAGAAATGGTAATAAGAATGACAATTTAGCGACACAACGTCTCCCCTAAACTGAACATGTTGCATGTCCTCATGCAACTCAATGCCTCTGTATTAACCATGTTGTAGTACAATAATAAAAATGTCACCCCAGTGCATGATCTTGATGGAAGAGAAGGCTTCTTCCCCGAATGCTTCCTTAAAATAATTTGTATATTTACTTTCAACCATATGTATATGAAGTTGTAACAAAGTATGATACAAGTAAAAACAAACTTCATTACAAACCAGATTTTGCTGAAATTTTGTAAGCAAAGTTATATTATATCAATTCTTCTCCAATCTGAAAATCAAATCAATTTAATGAATGGATTTCAATATGTTAGCAAAATGGTTGCATGATTTTTTTGGAATTTACAAATTGGTTTTTCTTAAAAAAATGTAGGGTTAAATGATACCTCTTTGTTGTCCAAAAAAAATCACAAGAATCAAGTTGATAGTTTTAAGAATATACAAAAATCAATTTTGGGATTTTATATCTTAATTGGGAAGAAATGAGAAATCATTCATCATGCATAACAACCCTTCCTCTCCCCCAAACTGAATGTGTTGCATGTCCTCATGCAACCCTAGAAAACAAATTGAGGTGGTTACTACAATTATGGCTGAAATATTTTTTTGGTTTATAACAACATGGAATAAAGGATAATTTGAGAATGAATAAGGAGATTGATGGATGCTAAAGAATATTAATGGCATTTTCATGATAATGAAAGTAACACTCCCCCAAACTGAAATATTTTGTGCTTCTGAAAAATGGGAAGTTGTAAAGAAGGGGAAATAATGGTTCAAAAATATGGGTGAATAATGCTCAATGGTTTTTTATGGCATTCTCCTAAAAGTTTAATAAATCAAAAACTTATGTTTTTTTACCTCAATTTTTACCTCCGTAAAAATGTGGAATGAAATTTATGTATTGACATTTGTTGAAGTTGATGCAAGCTGAGATGATGTTGAAAGTGATGCGGAAGTTGGAAGTCATGCAAGCTGAAAAAAAGTAATCAGAAAGTGTAGCAGTGTTTCCTTCCACCAAACTGATTAGTTTCCACGTCATCTATACAACATCTCATGAGTATCCTTAATCAGTAATTCATCACCTCAATTACCTCATTACATATAATAGTGACATAATCATATTGTGAATGGCATGGGATAATAATGGATAAGAAGGGAAAAGATGCATTCCTTATACCCATAAGCTTTGGTTGTTATGAGCATAGAAACTATGCTTCTCAAGGTCTGTCCAATTACTTGGGATTCAAAATCAGAATTAGGCCTCATTATTCCACGTCAAAACAGTAGTGGTATTGTTAATCTATGAAGAAATGGTGACTGATTGGGCAAAGAAACTATCTTTGGTTAAAGATATGATACTTGTAGAATAAAGGAATGATGGATTAGATGATACAAAATGTCAACTATTAAATATCCTAAAAGTTTCATCCCTCGCATGTAAAGTAAATATTTATAACTCAATAATAAATATAAACCATAACCACCATCATCTAAGAACCGATTAAATATTACCCCATGAACCATGAGTTCTAGAAAACCTTGTATATGCAACGGTCAGCTTTATCAGAAATTGGCTTTGAGAAAACAAGGTAACCAAGTAGATTATAGAATTAAATTAACTTCTATACCATAGGCATAGCCACTACTACCAGTAAGTGTCCATAGCCTTGACAGTGATGCCTTTTTAACTCATTTGAGATGTCAGTGTCCCATCTATTAGAAATAAATACATAGATACAAAAAGCCTTTCAATTTACTTAGATGTCAACTAAAGATCATTGTTCTTGCATGGTAACTAGTTAATAACAATGCCATTCATGGGAGCTAACAAAAGTGAAAAATTCGACTCATGATGAGACCTCTTGTCCTTTAGTTTTATGACCGAAGGCCATTACCGTGGCTTGGTGACCAGCAGTGGTAATGTCACTTTATTAGGACCTATGATCATGTTATTTTGTCTCATGATGAGGCCTCCTATCCTCTAGTTGAATATTTATGTTTAGAATTCAACTATGGTTATTATTAATCAATAAAATATTACTTAATAGACGGGGTGGCAAGTTAGCTCCTTAAGAGCTAGGGATGGCGTAAAAAGTTGTATAGTAACTATTTTCAAATTTGATTACAAAATCTAAGAGATCTTTCCACCATGATTCAGCTGTAACAAATCGAATCTGATTATTACAATTGAGGAAATTTGAAAAATAGCCACAACAGAAAATCTGCGAATATGTCCTTTGAAGAACCTTGTGTTTCTCACAGTGAAGACTAAATTTTGGAAAACTGCTCTTGGAGACACTAATTTGGTTCATTCTGCACAAAACCCATGTCTCGAATTTTCAATCTTCTTCGTTTTCCCGACATGTCCAACGCAAAACTGTCACTTGTTATTCCAGCGAATTTTTAAGTTGGAATATTTAATTATAAATGAAGATCGGATTTGCAATCTGAAAGATATCTTGGAGGCTAAAATCATGAGTTATAAAAAAATCATTAAATAAACAATCATTTACAAAATAATTCATAATAATATTCAATTTATTAAAAATAAAGGAGAATAAATATTACCTATCCATAAGAGAATAAACAATAATAAAATGGGATTAAATGATAAATTATGATAAATAATGTGATAAAATAATGGTAGGAATGGATAAAATATATGCTAAGAATTGGTAATAAGAATGAAAATTTAGCGGCCCAAAAATACCTACTCATATCAAACCTCCCCCAGGAGCTGCTCAATTACACTATGTTGAAGATTTTGACTATGAGTTTTCCATCTTATTAAGGGAAAGAGTATCTACTTCTTTGGCTGACATGCATAATGATGTTGTAAAAGTTTAGGTGAATATGTTTGCATCCAAGAGGTCTAAGATGGGAAAAACTAAATTAAAAGAAGGAGAGAAGCCTTCTTCATCCTCAGATGTGAAGTTTGATACTATGATGAAGACCATAGAGAAGCTTATGGATAGTATTGTTCTTGGTGAAAATCCTTTACCTCCTGCACAACAAGAGACACATATCATAAATCCTCAATTTAAAAGGCCTCAAAATTAGCAAAGATAGAGATACAATAGAAATCAACCCGATCCATGGTTAAGACCTCCTTTTCAGCAAAATTTATTAGATGAAGAGGAAACACAACCTGAATTCCAAGAAGATATTCAATGTTTAGATGAATATGTGCTAGGAATTTTTCTAACTAAAGAAGAACATGATGAGTTTAGTCATGATATGGGGAGAAATGAGGGACAATCTGATTACTTAAAATGTTACTAACATGCTATCTTTGAAATGAAAAAACAATATAATTTGAGGAATAGAAATGTTCCCATTACAACCAATAAAGCTCAGCCAAATAAATATTCTCCTAAACCAGTTGAACCAAAGAAAGACACACCACCACCACCTAATGGAAAATAAATTGAAAAAACTTCATCTAATTTCAATTTAGAAAATGAGATTTTGAAAATCAAAATTCCAATTCCCTTTGGTGAGATCATTAAGGTCACTGAGTATAAAAGCCAAATTGTCAAGATGCTTAACACTTAGCCCGAACCTTCAGACATCTTAAATTTTCAAGAAGACCATCCTACGATTTTCCTAGGACTAAGGGTAGAAGATGAACATAATGAATAAGTTTCACCTTTTTTATGTAATTTTTAAAATTCATGACATGACTTTGCATAATTCCTTGTTATACTCAGGTGATTCTCACAATTTAATTCCTAAGGTGATCATGGAAAGAATGGGTTTAGACATTACTAGACCTTATAAAGACTTGTTTTCTTTTAGCTCCAAGAGAGTTCAATGCATTGGTATCATTAAATATGTGGTTGTTATTCTAACTCAAGTGCCTGCTAAGACAATGGTAATGGATATAGTTGTAGCTGACATTCCTCCAAAATTTGGTATTCTTTTATCTAGATCTTGGGCAGCCAAAATTAAAGGAACTATGCAGATGGATATGTCTTTTGCCACCATTCTAGTCTTTGGTGAGCAGAGGAGGTTGTATGGAGAAAGTAGGATGGATTACATGGTAAGTAGCAAGGATAAACCACAAATTTTTGATGTTTATGAACAAGAGAGTGAACTAGGATCTTCAATTTTTTTCAATGAACTCACTGATGATGCAGAAAATGAGAAAAAAACATAAATTCAGCAAGGAGAAAATTACAGAAATATGGAGGAAAATGAAGAAGGTTGGTGGCATTTACATTTTGATGGAGTTGCTACAAGAGAAGGAGCTGATGCAGGAATATGGATTACCACTCCTAATGATGAAAGTAAGTTTTTCTCTTACAAATTGAACTTTGATTGTTCAAACAATATGGACAAATATGAGTCATTGTTTTTAGGTCTAGAAACTTTGAAGAATTTAGGCACTAGGAAAATATCAGTCTGTGGTGATTTTGAAATAGTAATAAAGAAAGTAGAAAGACATTATCAAACCGAAGATGTCAAGATGAGGGTTTATATAAATTTAATCCTTGAAATGATTGAGGATTTTAAAGAATATGGTTTCACTGTCAAAACTAGAGACCAAAATTCAGGGGTTGATTCTTTAGCTGTCTCTGCTAGTTTGTTTTTCATTCCTACTCATTATAGTAAGAGCTATGAGTTTGAGGTCAGGTATAGACCAGCTATCCTTGATAATATTATCCATTGGAAAGTGTTTGATAGTGATTAGTAGGTCTGAAATTTTCTTAAGCTGAAAGAAGAGTTTGAGAATAGTGAAGTAGATCAGCTGAATATGTTTGCCTAAACTAAAGTCAATTTGTAGGTCCTTTAGCTGAAAAATAATTGTATTCCCAAAGGCTTAATACCCCTTGAGAAATTTTTTAATCAGAATGATGTTTTCAAGTCCCCAAAGATGAAGGTTGATGATGAAGAGTTGGAAACTTGCAACCTTGGAACTGCAGAAACTCCTAAGATGGTTAAGTTGTCTAGATTCCTTTCTTCAAAGATGAGATAAGGTATGTAGACATGATGAAGAAGTATATTGATGTCTTTGCATGGAGCTACACTGACTTGAAAAGTATGATCCCATTATTATTCAACATACTATCCCCATCAAAGAGAATGCAAAGCATGGAAAATTTTAGGGGCTAATATTCGCAGATGGGCTAATTTTTCATGGTGTTTCCAAAAAAATGATTCGCCAATTTCCATTTTTTTATAAAATTAATTCGCCCAAATATTACAATATAAAATTATTTTACATTAAAAATCGCCCACTTTATATAGACAATATATATAATATCATTATAAATTTGAATAATTTTACAAATACATCAATAAAAATTTTATAGTTTGCATATTAGGGACTACTGAGATTCGCCAATTTTTTAAACTTCAAGATAATTTTCCATCCTTAAAATTATCCCTGATGCAAAGCCTTTTTAACAAAATTTGAGAAGAATTAATCATTTTCTCATGACACTGATTGAGAAAGAAATTAAGAAATTATTTGATGAAAAAATCATTGTCTCGTTGAGGTTTTTTAGGTGGCTTGCTAATTTGGTACTTATAAAGAAGAAGAATGGTGAGATTAGAATTTTTATTGATCTCAGAAATTTAAATAAAGCATCTCTCAAAGAAAATTACCCTCTTCCCAAGATAGATCAAATTCTGCAAAATTTTATTGGCTCTCAAAGAATGTCTATGCTTGATGATTTATTAGGTTACAATCAAATATTAGTACATCCAGGGGACCAAGAGAAAAATTCTTTTACTATGCCATGGGGGACATTTATGTATGCCAAAATTACTTTTGGAAATGAATGCAGGGGTGAATTTCCAAAGGGCAATGGATATTTCATTTACTGAGGAGAAGGATAAATAAGTGGTGGTTTACTTGGACAACATTACCTATGTTTTCAAAGAAGGAGGAAGAACACCTTAAGCACTTGGAGAAAATTCTGTAGAAATGCAGAAAATTTGGTATATCTCTCAATCCTACTAAAAGTGTCTTTGCTTTGACCACTGGGAAATTTTTAGGACACATTATATCAAAGGAAGGAATATGAATTGATCCAAGTAGGGTCACTGCCATTCAGAAAAATAGAATTGCCAAGGAATAGGAAAGAGATTCAATCCTTTCTTGGAAAGGTAAATTTTGTTAGAAGATTCATTCCTAATTTTGCTGAGATTGTCAAACACATCACTAAGATGCTTAGAAAAGACTATGATGTTAAATGGACAATAGAAGAAAAGAAATATTTTGAATACATAAAGAATGCCCTCAATCAAGCCCCAATGCTCAATAAGTCTTGACTTTTCAAGTGATTTTCTGGTTTTACTCTCACCTCTAAACATACAATTGTTGGAGTATTATTACATAAAAGACAGCAAGGTTGTAAGCAACCTATTTCTTTCTTCAGTAAAATTCTTGAAAACTTTGAATTGAAATACAATATCATGGAGAAACAAGCATATGCTTTCGTAAAGGCACTTAAATATTTCATAATTTACATTCTGCATTCTCATATTATAGCATTTGTGCCTAATACTGTGGTGAAATACATTCTGACCCAAGCTTATCTTGATGGCAAAAGAGCTAAGCGGATCACCACTTTGTCGGAATATGATATAGAAATTAAGCCTACCAATTTGGTAAAGGGTCAAGGGCTAGAAAACTAATGGAACAGTCAAATTTTGAGTGCCTAGACATGGATTTCATTGCAGAAATTTCAAAAGTGGTTGAGGAAGAAGAATTGGTTCCTATTGAAGAAAAATCCAATTTTTCTGAATGGTACAGAGATGTGATTTTTGTTTTACATCATCATAAATCCCCTCCTCAATTGACTAATTCCAAGTCAAGGTTTGTGAAGCTCAAGTCTTTGAGATACTGCATTCTGAACAAAAACTTGTATTGGAGGGACATCGGTGGTATTCTTTTGAATTTCTTGTTGGAAGAAGAGGCTGAAAGGTTTATTGATGAATTTCATAAGGGATATTGTGGAGGAAACCATTATTGGAAGGCCACAATAAGCAAGATACTCAGAGCAGGATATTATTGGCATTCTATGCTTAGAGACATCTACAAGAAGATTGTTGCATGCCATGAATGCCAAATTTTTGATGGGAAGAAGAAGTTGAATCCTTTATCCCTAAAACCAATATATGTTGAAGCTCCTTTCTAGCAAGGGGGATTAGATTTCATTGGAAAAATAAACCCTGCATCCTCAAGACAACATCGCTGGATTTTGACAACCACTAATTAATTCACCAAGTGGATTGAAGCGGTCCCTACAAGGCAGATTATTGACTCGATCATCATTCAATTTCTAGAGAACAACATTTCTTCAAGGTTTGGCTATCCCATGAAGATTATTACTAATAATGATCAAGCTTTCAAATCCAAAAATTTGATTTTTTTTGTCATCCAATATCATATCACTCTTGGTCATTCCACAACCTATTACCCTCAAGGTAATGGCTTAGCTGAATCATCTAATAAAAGCATAATTAGGATCATCAAGAAATTTCTGCAAGAAAATAAATATCATGGCATTTGAATTTAAATTTTTCTTTGTGGGCTAATAGAGTTTGTACTAAGATATCCATAGGTACATCTCCTTATGAACTATTATATGGAGCTGAAGTAATTTTCCCAAATTCTTTGGGGTTTTCGATAATGAAATTGCTACAAGGGCTTGAAGAAGAACCTAATTCCATCCAAAGGAGGATAAACCAGCTCATGGCTTTGTAGGAGAAAAGAGAAGAAGTGTATGATAATCATCAGCAATCACAAAACAGAGTAAAGAAGACTTTTGACAGAAATACTAAAGAAGAAAACTTCAATATTCAAGATGTAGTTCTGAAATGGGAAGCCATAATTGAAGAAAAGGAGAAGAATGGAATTTTTTAGAACATCTGGAAGGGGCCATTTGTGATATTTCCATATCATGGAAAAAACACATTTCTACTTCAAGAGATGGATGGACAGTTGTGTGGAGGAGGACCTATCAATGGTAGGTTTCTAAAACACTACTCTTCCTAATTTCTTTTACTGAATCACATTCCATTGTACATATTTCATTCTTTCTTGTGATTTTTTACAAATAAAAATGATTTCATAATCAATCTTGAGCCTAAGGTGAAGGCCATAAGATCTTGGGGAAGATTTCATCAATTTCAGAAATTTCAGTTTTTACAAGAAAGGAACTGGATGCTACAAGTTCTTTATTGTACCACAGGGGTACACCATCCCCAGTGGATCCACTGCAATCATCATTAACATTTATTTTGGTTAGGAAGGTAAATTTGTATAGTTTTTAATGTGTTGGTAAATTAATTCATGAAAATTGATGAAATTTTATGAATTGGTTATAATCCTAAGTCTTTAGAGTCCCCACATGTCATCTCATCAGGGTCATGTCAATATAAATCTATCAAAAATCTACATGCAATGGTTCAAATTAAGGTTTAAGCCACATTTCCACTTTTTCCTGAGTCTTCAGCGACATATATGGAAAAAAAGTTGTTTTCACTACGAACTCACCTGACAAGTCCGTAGTGAATATGCCAAACTCAAACAGAAAACTTTGTGAACTCATTTTTTTCTACATCGGCGAGATAATGGGTGAGGTGTCAAGTTGGAAGTGAATAGAGTTCAGTCTAAATTCATGTGATTAGTTTTTTGGAGTCATGGTGCATCTGTGAACATCATTATCATCACATCATTTCGTTTTGCTTTCCTTATTTTGCCTCCTTCCTCTTGCATTCAATCTCACCTTTTTCAAATCATCCTTGTGAGCTGCTTTCTGCCACCTTTTCCCTCTCTTTTCTGGTTATATATTTTGTTGTTTTCTTCAACAAGGTTCAGCCTCTGTCTGCAAGTTTCTTGTTGTGCGTAATTGTCTTTTGTAGGTGTCATATTTCCAAGGAGGCCATCGTTGTGTTGAGAGGAATGGCCATGCATAAAAGGACCAACATCGAGATCTCAGTGGTCAGGTATGAACCAATCGATTTAATATAGTCAATGAATATCCAAGTTTCGTAGCAGCCTTCACTAGTGTTGGTAGAATGAGGTTTTTCTAGAAGTTTCAAGGGTATCATGCCCAATTTTCTAAGGATTTTGCAGTGAATTTTGTTGGCACTGCATCAAAGGTGGGTGTGCTAAATTCCGTGGTTTCTCCTGAAATTATTTCACAAGCTATAGAGATTTCAAGGACAGGGGAAGAGTGGCTTAAATCCACCAAATTCAAATTACAGAGCTGTGATGAGTTCCTAAAGCTTTAGTACATTGGAGTGGACATGACCTCATGGATACCAAGAAGTTGTCTCAAAGAAAATTACTCCAAACTCCTGTTGATGATTCAGAAGTATTTCACATATGAAGGGAGGTTTCACATGATATGTGAGTATCACTTCAGGATTTTTGCTCCATTTCACTGGTAAGCATATTTTGGACCTTCCATTTTTCTTATTTAGAATCCTAGGAAAAATGTTAGATAAAGTACAAGCTAGGCTTGAGACTAGTGAAACCTCTATCTTCCATCATGGATTAATTAAGCTGTTGGTTATGGAAGATTTGAAAAAATTAAATAGAGACTAAGTGACATTTCTGTTTCTAAGTGGTTATGAAGTGGATGTGTTGACTCCTAATAAAACACCTAAATCAAAGACTAGCTCTTCAAGTAAAAATTATGAGCCTATAGTTGTAGCATAGGGTGGATAGGAAGGAGAAATGCAGCCAATTACAGAACCCATGGAGGTTGAAATGGAACATTTGCAAAAAATATATTTAACTCAGGCCACACCTTCAAGTAGCAAGCCTAAACCTAGAAAAAGAGTCATGGAAGAATCACTAGGAGCCAGACAGTGGGAAAAAGAAATCTTGATGATATTTTACAATCCATAGATATAGAAGAAACTCTTGTAGTCAATTTTTTGGAGGCCAAAGGAGGTAAGAAGAAAAACAAAGGCCTCACTACCAAGAAACTTGACTTTTCAAGTGAAGATGCAAGTTTTGTATTTAAAGAAAGAAAACCTCTCACTAGATTAAAACTTGCCAAAGGTATCAAGGTTGATAAGAATATTGAAGAAACAAAAAAGGGAAAACAACATATGATAGAATAAATCATTGACCTATCCCCAACAAAATAAGAAATGATAAAGCAGAGGAAAGGCAAGGAGAAGGTCATTGAAAAATCTGAAGTAGAGATTTTAAAGGAACAGTTGAGGGAAGCTAGGGAAGAGGTCATTGAAACAAATTTGGAGTTGGAAGAGGCTAAGAAAGAAATAAATATGGTAGAGGAGTTCAAGGATAAAGTGAATGAGCAGATTAATTATTATGATGAGGCCCTAAAAAATTATAAGAAATTTTTGAAGAGAACCATCCCTTTACGCAGAGTGATCAAGCACGCAAGGAAAAGGAATATTTGGTTGCAGGAAGAGAGAAAGAAGCTCAAAGTTCAAGTGAAAGAGTTGGAGGTGTAGATGGAAATGGTACAAACAAACCTCAAGAAAAAGGGTTTAAAAATGACAGTGGTAAATGCACCTGTTGAAGCTGAAGCCACTGTTACCAAGGGTGAAGCTACTACTACTTGAAAGGGGGTAAAATACCTTTTAAAATATTTTTTTCCTCATTATAGTTCATCACTTACAGAGCCATGAGAAATTTTGAAGAAGAAATCAAGAATTTTCAAGTTTGTTGTCTATTAGGCAAGTTCATAGCATGTCTCGGGCTTAAAGCCAAGAAAACACTACAAACTCGCTGAAGATGCTTTTGGTTATATATGTCAGGTTTTATCATAAAAAAGGTAGGTAAAGGCATGTATTTAATTGTTTTCACTCACTAGACAACCTCAAATCAGCAAAGAGAACAAATAGTTTGCAGAGATGGACAAAGTAAAAATGCTACAAACTCTCTCTATGGACTTGCCTAAAAGTCCTATGTTTATGCAATGAAGAGGAATTTTGAGATTTTTCAAGTCTTAATTGTATTTTTGGAATAGGTCAGCCACCTGGAAAGGTCAAAAATCATCAGCTGAATGTTTGGATGAAGACACACTCCTCGAAAAAGTTGTTCAAGTTACCTGCTCATCATGGAAGCCACATCAGAAAATATGACATCACCTCCTCAAAGCTCAAAAGATAGTCCTCCTATCTTGGTGGGTGTATTTATTGTTCAGTAATGGTCGTTTCCACCTCGAGCATATGATATTTTCGATGTCTATCAGCAAATCGTGGAACTTTTAAAGATTTTTAAGTGTAATAAAGAGTATTAGAGTCCTATTAGCTTTCAAAGTCCTAAAAACATCATATTTATGTTTTCACTCCTTGTAATATGCTTTTGGTTAGTCTAGGTATCATTAGAAGTATTCAAAGGTATGGCCTTGCTGGTAGACTCATTGTAAAGGTGCTTAAACTTATAAATAGGCAGATAATTGGAGAGAGGGTGGATGGATGTTTTTACGACATGCTACTATTGTAAATCCTTTCATTAGTAATATACAATGGCAACATACTTCTCTTTACCTGAGATTCATAGATATTCTTATGAGTTTTTGTCTTTTATGTTATTTTATTCTATCTTCAGTATCCTAGTTTTTTTATTACTTATAATTCATGGTCGACATGCTCTAACTTCCTTCAAACATTTAGCCTAGTGTAAATTTTAGGTTTTCATTAGAATATATATGCCTCAGCTTCCATGAGAGGAGTTTCATATGTCACTAAATTTTCTTATACTGACTCCATATGCCCAATGGTAGTAATTTGTCTACATATTTCACCTACACAAAAATACATTTAAAGCCAATTTCAGAGTTAGTCATCTGTTGATATTCATTTACATAATATCATCTTTATCCTTGAGAGATCCCTCTCAAGCTGGAAAGGCTAAGTTCCAGCTAAAAGTAGGTTTGAAATAGTTACTCTAGGTTGACTGTTGAAGTAGCCCATGAGCCTCAATTTAGTGATAACATGTGCCTTAATGATCAAAGCTTCACTCATGATATCGATCCCATTTTCAAAGCTAAATGTAAGGATGAAACTATCTATCGGCTTAGACCAGTTGCTAGTGCCTTTGCGCAGTTCTGTTTCCTAGTAGCATTCAGTTGGCACCTTTCCCAGGGTATGAATAAACATTTGGACCCATTCTGGCCTCGTTTCGACACCCCATACTTGATTCCATTTTTATGTCTACTCGAGTACTCCTTTCCAGAGTATAAGTCTTCTTCTTTAATGACTCGTCGTTCAAATATTAGTCGCATCATCTTCATACATTCCTCCCAATATCCCAGATTATCCTTATGTGTTTCCCAACATCTTGTTGGAGTAGCATGCAAGCCAATATATAAATCATGGAACCTTTTTGTTGTTGGCACAGTCCCTTCTAGTTCTCGCAAGAATATTTCTACATCAGTTGAGCCATCATAATGTGGGAAATCACGTACCTCAGATGTTGTACAACTCAGATATCTAGTCACCTGATTACAGCACAACACAAACACCTCATGCAATCGTTTCTTCCAATTATATATTTCCTCATCAAAGTCTGAAAAAAAATAAATTTCCTTGTCCTACTTAAGATTCCCATCCATTTTCGGTTTGATCCAATCCTCTTCGCGTAAGCTCAGCTTATATATTTGGTCAATATTGTCTCGAGCATGCACAAGCTCAGTATATTAGTGTCCTTCGGCAGGATCTAGAGGGATGATAACTCGAAGTCCATGATTCTCAAATTCCATCCTTTGTTTCTTCAATTTTATGACACCATCCATGTTAATAGCCCAATCTAATCCCAGCAGTGCAAGATAGGGATCCGCATCATCCACGATCTCTATCACTTCAAAATCATCTTTCACATTAACACCCTCAATACTGACTACGACTTGAGGCAACTTCCCAATAGGAATGATCCTCTGCTGATTGGCCATGCACAGTTTGATTGTGGACCATTCTAGCTTGGGTTCGCCCATGCCCTTCCATGTCTATTTTGGTAGAACATTAGCATCTGACCCTAGGTCAAGAATTACCCGGTCCATCTCATAAGCTCCTATATGCACAGTTAGGCGCATATCTTTACCCATTCTTTTCTTGTTTTTGTATATTTTATTGGCGACGTGTTGTTCTGCCATTCGTGGCCCCCTTTCTGTGCAATTATATATTAGAGCCTCCACGTTTTCTACTTCCTTCTTTTTGTGTAGTAACTTCATACATGTCTGCATGAAGGTTATAATTTCTTCATGCCCTCCAACACCTTGCAACGATCCACTTGATATTGATGCACCACCCATGGTGAATTATTTTTTTTCCTCAATAAGTTTTCTTTTGTGTGCTGAAGATCAATGCATGTTTTATGTTCTAGCGCCTTACGAATCCAGACACATGTAGTTGATGGCTTTCCCTTTTCTTCATTGGTATCTATGCCACTCCTTCTCACTATGTTAACACTTGGATCCTCTTCATGAGTTTTAGCGTGCACCATCTTCAGATTTTGTGTCAGGGTTTGTGTTTTTCTTTCCTGCATCTTAGCAATTGGGATAGGGAAATCTTCAAACACATGATCAAGTTTCCTACAATACCTACAAGACTGGCATGTAGGATTCATACAATTGCGAGAAAAATGGCCAGCATCTCCGCAATTATAAAAAATGACTTTTCCTCTTCCTTAACCAGTTGATCCACCTCCTCGACCTCTTCCTCTGCCCGAGGATCCTTCGTGCCTAGAAGGGGATTTTGGTGAGAAAGATTCAACCTGCACCCTATATATTTTAGTTTTTATCCATCATCATCTCATAGGTACGACAGTGCTTCTCACTATGTCGTAATGACGAAAACAACCTAAAATATAACTTCTTTAGGTCAGGCTGATACTTCCCAATCCTTGGATAGGAATCTTTGTCATGCAATCCAACGACCTACCAAATTGTACACCACACAAGTCTATTCAAGGGGCGAGGACCGCCATGATTCAAATAATTAGTGAAAACAAGACATTGATCCTTATGGTGCCCAGAAGCTTTACATTTTATACATCAGATCTCTATGCACACTTCCTTTCCCTTATCGTTATGAAAACTTTGAATTTCCAAGTGCATGGCTTCTAGTTAGTTCTGTATTTTTTGAGTCCCAAGCGCAACAGGTGTCAGTGTAGCCTCTAGTTTCATTTCGACCTCTACAACCTCAACTAATGTGGAAATATTTTGTTGATGGTTGGCGCAGATGGGGGAGAAACAGAGAAATGAACCATTATTTATGTTAGCATCGTCAATGAAAAACCCTCCATCCCTGATGACATGATTTAACTGTTGGTTTTCTACCCATACATACTCATTAACCTCCTCGTGGATGTCTTTCATCTCAATTACCAGCTGTGAGTATGATTAATGCTTTTTGAACTGTTCTTTTAGGGTTGTCTTTATCTGCTGCAAGGTGGCATCAGGGTTATCCTGAACATACCTCATGTACCAATCCAGTACTCTATCGTGGAAGGTGGTAGTGAGCTGCACTTTCTTGATATCATTATTGTGAACCTACTGCACCTACTACAGAGCCTCAGTCACAAACCATAAATGTTCAGTTTCCACATTCCTGATACCATTGAAATTGGGTAGTTTCCTTGACACGACCATTGCTACTTCTGGGGGAGGATGAGGATATGGATTGTGCGGTGGGGTAGGTGGTCTCTCGTGTGAGGGCAGAAGTGGGGTGGATGGGGTGGGAAACATACTTAAGGGTCTCTACTAGAAAAATCTTTCTTCGTTAGAACCACTGGAGCTAGCAGTTTCTGGTTTAGGCTCATTATGAGATCTAAGCTTCAAGGGGCTATAAGGGACTTCTTTGGATTCTTCACAGTAAATTCTACCAGTGCACGTAGCTGAACCCTTCTTATGCATTCAAGCAACGTGTTCACACAGACAACCCTTTTCACACTATAGCATCTTCAGCGAAAATTTCAATGAGCGCATAAACTTACCTCTAGGGCCTTTGAAAAACCTTCACTCTGCTTCAAATTAGGACACAAACTAATCAATAGCAAATTCAGTCACAAAACCGCCCAAGAGCCAGTTGATCCCATGGTATACCACACGAGAAATATTGTTATCAAAATTCTCTACTTTTTCAATCAATTCAGATGTCCACTCAGTCACTAGGTCATCTCTTATACAATGATGGAATTCAACTAAGCATGAAAACCACTCCTAAAACTTGTATGAAAAGGAGGTAGAGAAAATCTCCTGCACTCCTGTATAGATATATTTTTCGATCCATTGTTCAACAGATATCTTATTTCTCTTTTTCTCTTGAAGCGCAAACTCCAGGAACTCTCTATCCAACCAATCTTGTAATTTTTTTCGTGAGGGCTACCACAACATCAAATATCCCTCAAAATGACAATCCCGGTCCCGAAAACGAAACCATTTTTTGGCTTGAGGGGTCTTGACCCAAGTTTGGAGTTATAGGTAAACCAATAAACCCTCCAACTACTGGCCCTTTCGGCATTGATATGCTTTCGCAAACCAAAGTCTCACCCGAAGCAGTATGGGGGGTGTAGGAACCAGGTTTCCGCACCTTGAGGGATAAATTTGATGAGTGATCCTCGGTAAAAACCCACAGCAAGATTATACATCTACGCGCACAAAGGCTGCGCAAACATAAATAGAATACCACAAAATTGCTATCACTTTGGCGTAGACAAACATAACAGAAGTTGATCCCAATCATAGCACATCAAAGGCTTAAACAATTCTATAATGTTCAGAACTTAATTGTAAGTTATCCACAAATTTCGCAGAATAGCTATAACAGAATCACAGAGACAGTATAACAGAAATAGGGTTTTCTCAGTGCAATCAACAGATCAGAACTAAATATCACTCTTACTTAATAGAAGTCACTATTCATGCATAAACATATCAATTAGTTATGTGCATTCATCAGTAAGTAGACAGATTAAACGAAAGCATAAGAGTAAATAGCACATATGCATAACATAGGAAGTTCAAAAAAACAATTCCTTCTATTAATTCTTCAAATATGTCAATACATCATATTTCCTTCATAAATCCTTACAAAACCCTTATTATCCCTTCCACGCACACAGCCAACAGGAGCCTTTTACCCAACCCAAAAACCCAAAACCCTTACAGATGTAGATATTATCTGAATATCAATATATCATATCTTTCACCAAACTACTTAGTGTAGAAAAAATGCTACCTATTTATAATATGCCTAGCACACAGATACTATGGTCTCAAACCATGTTTTGAGACCCATAGTTTACATTTAAGCTTAAATCTATCCCAAAATTGGAGCAAAAAGCACTTTCAGTACCCCTGCACAGTGCACACATACAAACATACACAAAAAGAGCATTGAAGCTTGTGCCTCAGGGGACCCCGCTCCAACATATTTTTTCTTTCAAATCTCATTTTTTTACATGATCCAGGTATTTCTTTGAAGAAACACCAAAAAACCATATATTCAAGACAATTTTCTTTCTGTTTGATTGTGTTTTATTTATTCTGTTGTTTTTGTATGAATTCCTCAAACATGGAAGAAAACATAGTGAATTTAAGTTTTAAAAACCTAGTTATGAATCAATTGATGCACAAAAACCCTAGTAATTTTAAGTTTTGACACCCCACTTTTTCTTCAGTCAAGATCGTTGTGGTTTTCTAGAACATTGTGGAAAGCATATTTGAATTTGCCTTGTGTTCTTTGTAAGATTTGGTTTTTATTCCCATTGACCCAATTATAGTTTTATTTCTCTAGATTCAATTTGGATTGTTTAGAATAAAATAATACATCAATATCTTTATGCTTTTAGTGATTGAATTGCAGGCTTCAAATTGGATTGGTGCACCCATAAAAATTGGCAATAATGTATACAATTTCCTTTGATGGTAGTCCTCCTCTTTGATGTTTTAGCACATAACATTCTTTAGTACACAAAAAAATATCACTTGTGCAGGAATTAGAGGGCTTGGCGTATAGCCCAACTCTCCCTTATTGACCTTTTTCATGTATTCTCTCTGAATCCAGGGCTTGTCGAAATTAAGGAATGGATTTTGGACCAAATATTTCATTGGAATTTGAAGTTTGACCAAGGCAAGAAAAAATTATTACTGTAAAGAAGCTGTAATGAATCCCCATTGGCTAGAAGCAAATAAAGGCTCATAGGAATATGCAATTGCAACTTCTAAAAATGATTTTTCCCTAATCACTAAGTAGTGTATTAAAGATGTTGATGCATGTTGAGTAACCAGCTCCAAAAATAGAATAAAAGAGATATCAACGCCTTAGAAATAAGCCACTTCGAGGGGGAAACCTCCAATACATTACATAAATGAACAATTCTTGAATCATACAATTTACAAAACCTCCTTTATATATATAGGAGTCCATGTGGCCATAATGTAATCCTAGTGGGCCACAATGTAATCCTGGCCGACC